>OY284413.1:203321328-204546328 GCA_958301585.1 Merodon equestris | reverse complement strand
CTTTATTATTTTTAAAAAATTCGGAATTTTATTATAATAATTTTTTAATATGATCCCCATTTTTTAGAAGGCAAAGATTATATCTCCTTCTAATGGCTGCACAATTTTCCTGCAATTTGACTCCAGCGACTTTAATCCGTTCTTTCAGTTGTTTCAAAGATACTATTTCCACTTCGTAAACATAATTCTTCATGAATCCCCACACATAAAAATCTAGAGGAGTTAAGTCTGGTGATTTAGGTGGCCTTTCCGTGGGGCCCCTTCTTCCGATCCAACGGTCACTAAAATGATCATCCAGCCAGTTTCTAACCCGTAAGCTGTAGTGTGCTTGTGCTCCATCTTGCTGGTAGATTAAATTATCTGCTATGGCCAAAGGAACGTTGTCCATCAAATCGGGCAAAAGGTCTCGTAGGAACTGCAGTTATGATTCTCCATTATTAATAACGGCATTCAAACACCGGGGCCCGATTACAGTTTGTCCAACAATACCAAGCCAAACATTACAGCTAAAGCGGTGTTTTTTGTTGTGTGGATTGGTGCTACTCCAATGATGCAAATTGTGGAAGTTAGTAACCCCATCTCTGGTAAACTGTGCTTCATCCGTCCAAAATATCCTTGCAAAATAGTTTCGTTCAGTTTCATCTCGAAACAGTAATGATCGACCAAATTCTGCTGTCAAAAACTTGTCGTTTGAGGTGATTTCCTGAACTGGCCTAAAATGGTACGGGTGTAAGTTTTCGGTATGAAGCACTCTCCATACTCTAGATTTGGGCACTCCAAGCATAATAGCTATTCTCCTTGTACTAAGGGAGGGATTACGTCGGACCAAATCCAAAATTCTTTCATCTAAGATTCCTGATCCATCTGTAACTGATCTTTCGCTTCTTCGATGCTCTAGCACTCCGTGCTCTCGCAGACGTCGGTGGATTCTTGAAAACATGCTACGACTGAGACACCTCTGATTGGGATATCTTTCAGCGTAGAGCCTTCGGCTTCACGATCTCGACCATTAGAGAGTATGAGTTTGACATCGTAATGTGTTGATGAGTTAACATCCAATTTGGAAATGGTTTTTTATTAAAAATGCGATGCCTTTTATTTACATTTGGGTTGCAAATATTTTGTTTTTCAACAAAGAAATGCGGTTTTATTGTCTTAAGATCCTAGCGGGTAGAGCCCATCGGCGGCGGGCGGACCCAGACGAAATTGGCAGGTCAGTTTTCAGGCGTTATCAATGAAAAAAAAGGATTAATCCAGGGTTATTCCAATACTGTGTCACTTTATTGTATCCTCATGAAACTCTGAATTTTTTTAAAAATAATAAAGAAGAGGTCAATGTTTCATACATTAATTTGCCTACAAGTCCAGCCGCGTTAAAACCAAAAAAAAAGTTTTTCTTAGAAAAAAATGGGTCGGGTTTTTTTTTAATTTCTCAAAAACTACAAGACATTTTTGCATCCGGTTTTCCGTTTTTAATTAAAAACTAATAAGAGAATTGAATTTTTGAAAAAAATTAGTACTTAATTACATACAATTTTGAAAAAAATAGTTCGAATTTTTTTTTTCAAAATTTTGAGTTTGAAAATTAATTTCTCAAAAACTATTCTTTAAAACAGCTTCGTTTAGAAACAAGATGAAAGAAGAGGTTTCTGGCTTTATAAAAAAGTGTATCACGGCATTGTGGATGTAACTGTTGATTTTAATAAAAAAGAAGCGCTTTCGCGATTCCTATACGAGCATGATGTTGCGCTTCGCATACCCGAGCCCCTCAGGATTAGTAGGTCGGTTTCACGATAAAATCGAAGAGAGGTCGCTGAACAGCATCAACGCTTTTGGTGTCTGGAGCGGACATTGTTAGTGGTTCCCTTGACTCTTATAGCCTCTTTAATGTATGCAGCCAAATGCCAATGATTGGCTTAAATAGACCAGGTAGGTCAGAGTAAATTAATGTAAGCTTGGGTAGCGGACAGTGTAAGATAATTCTAAGTAGAATAAAAAAAAAATTAATTAAACCGATAGTTGCGTTGAATTTTGACGCTCCGAATACGGTATTTCATAAGCCGACAAATGTAAATGCCACAGAATATCTAGGTGGCGAAGGCTTAGATAGCTTACTCTGTATTCCTCTGATTCCTTTCTCCGCTGAAAAAAGTGAATCGAGCAAATCATAGGTGATTGAGTGAAGCTTCGGGTCTGGCCCATCGCAGACTGTAACACCAGCTATTTACGCATTAACTCTTGTGTTGATTGTTAGTTAGTTAGTTAGTATAGCACTCGGAGTACCCGGGTACCAATTTGCTGTAACCTTCAAACTTTTAATATTTTAATAAAAGAAAAATTGTTTTTAAATTAAGTAAGTTTAAGAAGAAATAACATAACAAACCTGTTTAGGTCACCTCAGGCTGAAGACATGATTTCAATTAATCGAAGCAGAGCAACATAACTGGTGACCATCAGTCGCGTGTGAATTACTGTCAAGCCATTCTTAATCACAACAACGCAAAGGACCATTTTGTGTCGAAAATCATCATGAGCCGCCGCTAATTTCCACTTAAGCGGTTACGTCAACAAACAAAATCTTCCTTCTGGGGCACTGAAAATCCGCATGTGATGCACGAAGAGCCATTAGATCAATTTAAACCCACTGTGTGAAGCGGCTTTCACGCTGGAGAAGTGATTGGGCCGTATTTTTATTTGAAAACGCCATCGGCAACTGGCGAACGCTTCAGGGCCATGATAAACGACTTCTTACTGCCGGAATTGGATTTGCAGAGCTTGGTGAACATGTGGTTTTAACAAGACGGTGCAATTGCACATACAGCACGTGCCACAATGGATTTGGCGATTTGACATGGCCAGAAGGATCTCAAGATTTAATCAGCCCAGGCTTCTTTCTTTGGGGCTACTGAAGTCGCGGATTTATGCCAACAAGCCTCAGGCAATCGCAGCCTGCGATTCGCAGAATGCGAACAGTTGTCACCGAAAATATTACAGAAAGACGTGAAGAATGCGATAAAACGGGTACGAAAGTGGCGGATATCATCCTTTTCACTTAACAAAAAAAATTGAAAAAGTCCCGGTAGAGACCTTCATTCCTCAGAGTTATTTTTATTTTATTAAGTAAATAAGTAATTTGAAAACAAAATTGGATGATTAATTTTGCGCCGCCTTGTATTTCTCTATTTCTATAATAAAATTAGCTCCAAATTTCCAATTTTTGCCTTAACAAAAATATTTTTTTTTTATTAATTTTTATTTATATTCTCGACTATTAACATTAACAAGATATTTTTTACAATTTAAATAATATTTCCTGGAGAATAGTAGTGGCGTTCTGTATGCTTTAAAAAAATAGTATTTAATACCATATCATTAATAAAAGAAAAAGTACGGTTTTGGGTGATAAATAATAATACAATTCAAAAATTACAAACAAGAGAAGATTATACTAAGGTTAAAAACACAATGACTGTTAAGTGATTGAGCATCAGTAAACCAGAAACCCGATTAGATCATGGGATCCAAAAGATTCTCGACCTGACTGTGGTGATCTGTGCATTTAAGTAACGACATGAGAATTACCGGAAAAAAGCAGCCTGTCCAGATTGACTATATTGCCGTTAGGAACTCAGCGTTCAGTACTTGTGAACTGTCCGAGGAACCGACTTCGACTCGGACCACCATGTTGTTGCGACCAAGATGCGACTACGGGCACAGCGAAGTCGAACCCCACCATCATCATTTGATACGGGAAGATACACTCCCAAAATCTACTAGAGCCTTTGCTGATCGAGTTTTTCTCAAACTAAGGGGCTGTGTACCGCAACAAAATAATTTTTTTATAAAGCTGTACAAATTTACAAGACGACAGCCACTCGTGAGTTTGTGATCAGAATTGGACAGATGTTCGAGAAGAAACGTTGTTCGAATATTTTACCATCGAAATTTTTTTAACAAACGAAAGACTTTAAACGGAGTTATTAGAATCTTCAGAGAACTTAGAAAAACGTATTTGCAGACAGATAGGAGGGCTTATCTGCAAGATGCCATGAAAACATATCAAATTTCATAATTGTCAGTTTTACATAAAAGCGTTTATAGATAAGGTGGTCAGTGTGGGCTTAGATTTGGGAAGTCCCCTAGATCCTGGAAAAATACAAGAACTTCAGGCTGCCATCCAAAACCTATTTGATGATTTCAAAGTCGCAAAGTACAGCGTTTCTAGAAAATTGCTTACCGGCATCACCTAGTTGTGGTAATGCCATAAAACACTAGGGGAATCTAATCGAGTATGATCTAATCGACACTTTTCATGCCAAAATGGGCCCAGGGCAGGACGACGTAATCAGTCCTGCTCTTTAGCATTTAGAAATTAAATAAAAAAGCTTCATGATCTTCGGGAGAGCGATATTACTTGTATATGAAGGGAAAAAGGATTTATACGGGCTATAAAGAGGCATCAGCATATGAATCACTATTAGCCAGAAAGAAGCCCACATTTAAGGTGGCGCGAGATCTAACAAAACTAGACTAATTGGTTAGACATAACGCCGCCTTGCAAATCCGTTTGACTTTTACCTTGAAACTTTGAAACTTGAAACTTACCCTCTCTAGTGACCAGGGATAGTAACCAATTTGTTATTATTCAGAGTGATTCAGGGAGTGAGTGAGAGAGTGGAGTGGATTGAATAAGGCCGCATTTGCAACGTTCACAACGCATAACCAACTTGTGCAACACATCCTGTGCACATTGCTTGTGACACCACCGGACATGGTCGCAATATATTCATCCCCAGTTCGAGCAGCCACTAGTCACTTCATCAATAACTAAACACCAGCAAAGTCACGCAATTCCTCTTGTCCAACACCGGGCGCTGCATAATCATCTCAGTCAATGAATAAAACTGCCTTATTCACCTCAATCTGCCAAGATTTGCATTCAGAGACTACAGATCTGACTTGGGCAGTGCATGATGCTGTCACTCCCGCACGTATGGAGGAATTATTTTCCGCATTCAAACATGGCTGCGGATGTTTTGCACCATCTTCCCCTCGATGGCTATGAAAATAGTTTAACCAAAAAGTATCGACGAATAAATATTTTCGAGAAAAGTCGGTGCGTATGCATATCCCACTCAGCGTAACAGTTAGTCGCATGCATGACTACGAAACGTCTGTAAACCACGGTGTCGATGAACAGTAAACCATATGCCCCGACGACATAGATTGGAAATTCAAATTTGGTTTTATTTTATTTTTAGTTATCGATGGATCCCGATCACATCTGGGCCGCACTCATGTGTTCGGGGTGGATGTACATTTGCGAATTGGGTGGACACCCATGTTGACGAACACGTGCCATAGGTCTAATATGGTGAATGGGCGACTAAGCGGATTGAGATGACGTTAGGCAAGAGAGAGTCAAATGTTTAATTCATCTTCGAGGTGTATGACACGGGGAAGGTTTATGTAAATCTGTGATGAAATTGCACGTTGCTGGTGAATTGGAAACAAACATGCTGCGTGATCGTTGGATACTCAGGCGGGATTAATGTGTTTTCGTATTTCGAAGGACTTGTTTTTCGATAGTCGGCCACCGGAAACTTCGGTTCTGTGGTTCAGATTAATTTAAGACCACTATCGTATTAAAAGCCTTAAGGTGTTGTTAATTTGCCATTTCTATCGCTTTGCTTTAACTGCTATTTTTCGACTTCGCTTATCATAGTTCACGACAAGATTTGCGCCATTGTTTTAATTCAAGCCTTGCCGTTGTTTCAGAATTGGCGTAATCCTTGAGAGGGATCGCGGGTAGAGTGGATTGTAAGACAAAATGGAGCACAAAAAATACTTTATAAAAAAATCCCATCAGTAGATTCAAGAGGAAACAGGCTAAGGAAAAAAATCCATTATAACTTCGGGGGGACCATTATACCAGACCAGATTTCTAGTATGCGGCAGTTTTTGGAAAAAAAATTAGAAATTTACAAAATGGTTCAACAACTATTGGCAGATTTTAAAAAGGCATATCACTCTATAAACCAATCGATCTCTGATTAAGAAGAGGGAGGAAAATAGATTTTAAGTCTTCGAAAACCAGGTTTAAGGAGAATATATGGTGGATATGACGAAGAAATAGGCGAATGGAGAAAACTACACAATTAATGACTCTATTTATCCCCAAGCACTAAGGTGCTTGGGCAGGACACGTTGAACGAATATACAGGGTGTCCCACGAGCAGTGTGCCAAACAGCTAGAGCGTGTAGGTCTGGTCAAGCGTCTATTCCCTCCCCCCGTTTAGCCGGGAGGGGCAATTTTCTAAAAAATTGACTTAATTTGAAAAAAAATTATTAAAAATCAACAGTTACATCCAAAATGCCGTGATATACTTTTTTGTAAAGCCAGAAACCTCTCCTTTCATCCTGTTTTTAAACGAAGCTGTTTTGATGAATAGTTTTAGAGAAATTAATTTTCAAACTCAAAATTTAGAAAAAAAAATGTCGAACTATTTTTTTTTCAAAACTGTAGATATGTAGTTAAGTACTAATTTTCAAATTTGAAATGCAATTCTCTTATTAGTTTTTAGTTAATTAATTTAGTTAATAAAAAAGAGGTCAATGTTTTATACATTATTTTCCTACAAGTCCAGCCGCGTTAAAACAAAAAAAAATGTTTTCTTAGAAAAAAATGGTTCGGGCTTTTTTTTAATTTCTCAAAAACTACAAGAAAAAAAAATTAGTACTTAATTAATTGAAAAAAAAATAGTTCGAAATTTTTTTTTCAAAATTTTGAGTTTGAAAATTAATTTCTCTAAAACTATTCCTTAAAACAGCTTCGTTTAAAAACAAGATGAAAGGAGAGGTTTCTGCCTTTACAAAAAAGTATATCACGGCATTGTGGATGTAGTTGTTGATTTTTAATATTTTTTTTCCAAATTAAGTAAATTTTTTAGAAAATTGCCCCTACCGGCTAAACGGGGGGAATAGACCCCCCCCCCTCCTATACGATTTTTTTCTTGTCTTGACCAGACCTACGCGCTCTAGCTTTTTGGCACACTGCTCGTGGTACACCCTGTATAGTGGACGGACAGCCAGTATCATCAAAAGCTGTCAAAGAGCACCTGGAATTTATATATTATAACTGCTAGTAATCTCTGTATTGTGTTAATCTCACATTTTGTCCTTGGATAGTTAAAATTGACAATTAATTTGTTCATCCAACAACAGGTGTCATTTTAAAACAATAGAAAAATGCCATCTTGATTTTGCTACAAATGGTCAACATGTTATGAAATTTTTCATCACATTTTCGCATAATTGGGGCTGTGTTTGGCAAGCGACAGTTCTGACATTTTCCTTAAGTTGACGGAGCTATGATTTTAAGCCTTAATATTGTTGAATCGTTCCAGCTCGGTCGTCATTTGAAGTCTTCATTTCATGAAACCTCCAACAAAGTTTTCATGCAATAGAGCCATTGTTCCTTAGATACATAGCATACGCCAACTGTTCCTATATGCCAGACGTGAAATATTTATTTTTTTTAAATATATTTTACAATTTTACACAATTTTTTCCATTGTAAAGTGTTCATTGTGCAATCATGCGTCGATATCATTCATTTTTCTCGAGATGAGAAAAAGAGAAAGAGAAAAATTATGAAAAAAATTATTTCATAATAATTAGGTTCTTTATAACGAAATTCTCTATATTCTAATTCTCCTTATAAGCAACTAATTTAAAAAAATTGAATCGTCATATTTCACAAGACTTTCTACCATTTTTTGTTCCTAACGTTTGAGTTTCCGCGTTTATACAAAAATGTCGAAGCGGAAGGCTATCTGACTTTCAGAAAAATTTTCGATTGTTGAAAAAGTAAAAAAAGGGGGATAAGAAAAAAGATATTGAAACAATTTTAAAGTTTAGCGAAGCAAGTTCAAGCAGAAGCTAAAAAAACCAAGAAAAACTAAATGCTGTGATGTGGATAACCATGAAAAATAACTTACTACTCGCTGGCTCTATTATAAAACAAAGGGTTCAAATTTTGGGGGCAACATAATTTTAAAGGCAGTACTGGATAGCTTGATAAATTAAAAAAAAAGGTAAGCTAGTAAAAGCCTTTGATTTTGGAAAAATTAGGAAAAAGTACGACATAAAAAAAAACTTTGTGTAGTGAAGGGACTCACGTAGACGATGACGTTTGTCAAAATTACATTAAAAGTACGCGATATCGTTCTAAAAACGATGGATTCGAGTTGAAACTGCGATAAATAGGGCCCATTCAAATAACTTGAAAATGGGAAGTTAAAACTCTGATCTAATCACACCGCCATGCCAGCCCAAATACCGCACCAAATTGTCAATATTTGTGAATGGCGATTTTCAGGACCCTAAACTAAGTGAGTTATTGGCCTAATTCTTATGACTGTCTCCAAATAGACACATTTGTATTCAAGTCATACTCCCAGGTCATTCCGATGGTATAATATTTGAATGTCGACAGTTCATCAACGGCTTAAAATATCACCTCTTACTATATTTTGCCTTTCACTCAAATTTTTAATTCAAATCATTTAATTTTTTTTTGGAACTCAGATGTAATTTAGACGATTAAAAAGTAATTTTACTTCGTTTGCTGTAAATATGAATAGATGAGGACATCCATATTTCCCGACATCTCGATTGTTTTGAATACATTCATGTCTTAATGCACATATCGAAAATTTCCCGATACAAGGAAAGATGAAGGCAATATTAAAGCGGCCTTAAATTTTTGGAATTTTCACTTGAAATCAGAGCATCCTGAAGACAGATATAAAGTTAATTTATAATCCTTTTCCGATTGATTCATACACTCAGATTTAGAAATAAAAATACACGTTAGCAGACATTTCTTCAGATACGAGTATAAGCTTACAGAAAAATGTCAGTTTACTAACCTATTTACCCTTAAAAATTAAAAAAAAAAAAGAAAAAGCAAATGTACAAAAAAATTATTTGTTTTTTTGTTTCTAAATCAGACCAAGACCAACCCAGTGTCGCAGAAAATATTTCTAACAACACAATAAAAAACATTAGAACAAGGACATTGTGCCGAGAAAGTACCAGGTACATCTGGAATGTTGAGTATAAGCAAAGCATTCTATTAAGTAAATTCTATATTTTTGGAACGAAAAACTGACGTCATATTCACAGTAAAACAAATTGGAAGTCCTGTGGTAGATGGAGTCTGTATGGCGGCATCTGAAGAGGAAATCTAGTCTATCTATTTATTGACACCTCAATGGAGCTTAAAAATTTAGTTATTAGAAGACTCAAGTATATTCTTAAGTAATAGGGAAACCCGGAACGAATGCGCAAAGTGAAATTGGAATAAGGCTGATATTTTCGCTGGTTATCCGAAGCTCAACCTATAAGTGAACCTATCCAAATTATTCGATAGCGAGCTTAGCAGAGCCACTACTACTATGACCTAATCAGGAGAGAGATTCCATAAAATGACAAAAAAAAAACCCTGCTTAAGCTACTTTTTCTTATAAATGCCACTCTGTGACCAGAGTACGTGCCGAGACAATGGAAACTGGTACCGAAATCAGAAGCTCTTGAGCGTCAACGGGTTTGTTCCAAGTGTATTTTTTGATATCACTCAAGCCATCAACAAGTGTGGTTAGAAGGTTTCGAGTATATGCATGTAGTATTTGATTTTCGAATCGCAACTCCGAGTGTGCCAGGCCAATTCACCAAAATCGATGTCAATTTTCACATAATCTAAAACTCAAGTAGAAAATCGGTAAAAAACAGATGCTAGTTTGAATTCAAAACCTGAGTAAAATGGACTTCTGTTGTTAAATTCTGTGGCGAGTTGATATTCTTTAGAAATTACTTTTTCAGAACTGCCTACAGTTGTTCAAATACAAATTGATTCATTTCGTAGCTCGGGTCTTATAATCAATAATTGTCAAATATTTCGAAAAATTAAGTGCTGCCAAAGTCCAGCGTTGTTGAAATCTATCTGAACATACGTTACACAACGTTTGTCTAAAACAAGGGTTACATACTGCCTTTGAAAAACAAGGTAAGAGCACAAATTCAGTCGGTATGATAAGGTTTACTTCCATTTGCCTAAGTACGTAAGCCAAAACTGTCGGCTTGGAAAACTCAAGAAAAATAGTGAAAACATTTCCCAATCCACAACGAATGACAATTTGATGGGTTTTTTTTTTTTTTTAATTATGTTAGTGTTAACAGGCTCTTTTTCGCTGAAAAAAAAAACAGAACGGCTGATGGAGCAACGGATCTATTATTATTTTTATTATTATTATTACTGGTCATTTGGATTTCGGAAGTTCACACTCTCGTTGACAACCTTTCGCCAAGAGTCCCTGTCATGAGTGTGTTCCCTTCATCATTCGCTTCTTTTTGCTATCTCTTCTAAGACCAGCAAGGAAGGCACGGCTTTCTGGGTCTATTTTCCCTCCGGGATTTCCACTCAATGTCCATTTGTGCACGGGTCCTGCCCATCTTAATTTTCGCGATTTTATTATTCAGCCAGAGGCTACTTTGGTTGCAAGTTAATCTTGAAAAAGATCCCAGTTGGTCAGCTTTTCCAACATACCCATGATGGTATGGTTAGATGATGAGGCCTCATTTAAGATGTACCAGTCACAAAGTGTATTTGAAACAAAAGAGCTTTGCATCACTCTCCAGTGCTGGGCATACAGGTTATCGTTTTGTGAGTCCGGCGTCGCCAAAACCATGGTAATGGGTAAGCCGAAACTCTATGGGAAGTAGACCCGAACGATGCGAGGTCTTTTATAGCCGTAAAGTTGGACCTTATCCAATCGGCTGTAGTTGCTTCGCCACATAAAAAATAGAGCCAACCTGACCCATTGAATTGTGATTTTGGGGCATTACCTAATAGTTCAATTGCGGTGTCAATTACAGCCTTTTGAATGGCTGCAATTTGTGCTGTAGTAAGGGGGTTTGCACCCAGATTATTGGGAATGATGCCGAGTCCAATTTTCCAGCTATACTGATGTAGCTTTCTCTATCGGCTTATATGTTATGAATATTTCTGCGTTTGGTGCAAGGTTCGGCGGAGTGTTGTCGGCGGAATGATCATGTTTCTATTCCAGACCTTTAGTAGGAGGGGGATATTTTGCATATATTAGAGCTTCATATCTGCTTAATAGCGGCTTTGAAACTTCTCTGTTCGGACATCTTTAGTTTGATGAATCCGCCAGATTTTAGAGACTTGTTTTCCACCGCATCTGAGAGTTCATATGAGAGCATATTAACAGAACATCCACAGAGCGTAACTAGAGTCGGAGAGTGAAGACACATCTTCCGCTTTCTTTACAGCGGCGATGTTGACAAAAGATACCGACATTGCTGCTGTTTGTCAAGCCACTAGGGGCTCACAGGCCCTAGCGGGCGATGGCTTTTAGAGACATCACTCTCTTTGGAATCCTTTTGTTCTGAAATTTCGTTCCCATGAGTGCACAGAAAAATGCGATCACCTACAGCGGAGTGAAATCAGAGGTCGCCCAGTATCCGAAGCACGCATACTAATAGCTAAGCGCCCTCTTAGCCATACATCTATCGGCGTATGCTGTTCCATTTTAGTATTAGGGGAATGAAGGAATGATGGCTACGGGTGAAAAGGAAAGTTGAGAAAGGGGCAATATTTGCTTTTCAGATTCGGGTTCTTCTAGAGACAGATCTCGAGAGTCATTACCCGTACAAAGTCTCCGCACCGCACGTACACGTACATTTTACGTCTCGTGTAAGCATTAAAGGGTGGTCGTGGTGCAATGGTAATCATCACCGACTGTTGAGCGGAGGGTCTGGAGTTCAAGTGTGTGCATTTCCAATGTAACATCTTAATGACATGGAAACAAAAAAAAAAAGTTACTGTGAACTACAACCAACGGGACAAATCCAGTCGAATCTTTCGAATTCTATCTAGGACAACCACCCCCGGAGAGTAGTGAACGAACATCTTCGACACAAACCATCTGCACCCCGTCCATGTGAGAAACACCATAAGAGCGTAACTCCGGAACCTGCGCGAAACCTAAAAAAAAAGCCCAGTTGTCTGAATATTTTATATTATCCTGTTCCTTTTACTGTTTTAGCGATTCGACTCACAAAATTTCACCTGAAAAACAACAAATAAGTCGTATAAAAGGCTACCTTATTGAAAAATATGGTTTGCCATCGCAGCACTGCATCCCCCATTTCTCTACAAATTTCTACGACAGATAAGATAAGACTAAAAATTGTATCGTATCCATTAGCTTATTATACTATGGATACAATATAAATATCTGCTTCTTATCTATTTGCTTATCCATCTGATAAGCAAAGATAATTACTCTGAGATAAGACGTTGTTTATTCTTATTTAATGCTGGATGCTCAAGTTGAACTGTCGTGGCATCGTGTGCACATTAAGTGAAACTCCCGTCTTTGTGGTTAAATTAAAAGGCAATTTACAATGGGAAAGCTACCCGCCCTGATTCCCCATCACTGATAAGCTCCATAACCATATTTTCAATATGATATCTAGCCGAGTATCACAATATCACTAATTAGTATTCAGATATCTCTGAATGACGAGAAAGACGGTAAAAGAAGAGAAAGATAACCACCTACACTCGATCATACAACGCTCGACGGTCGCAGGTTACAGTGAAAACTACTCTTCTACACTTGTTGTGTTTTTTTTTGTGCCCACTTAGCATAATTGACACGATTCAAATTCTTCCGGATTCGACAAAGAAATGAAATGACAGATACCAAAAATAGTAGAAAACATAAACGAAAAAAAAAGAAAACAAACAAAAAAGTTCAATCCACCATTCAAGCTGAGCTTGCAATCGAAAGACAAGAAACTTTCAATTCGAAGACTTCTGCAAGCCTCCCATCCCCAAACCAGTATCAATCCGACTTCGACTCCCAACCAGATCCAGCAATGCCACTCAAAGCCTCAGCTTAAGTCTTAATCCATTTGTGCTTCGAAAGACATAAAATCCAAATAAGAAATAAAACAGAAATGGGAGAAGAAGAAAAACCCAATGGTTAAGCACAACACCACCACATCGTCGGATTGGTTTCTCCATTGGGAGTGAGCGCCTGCCTGCCCCATCGACCGGTGAGTAAAGGAACGGTGGGTAGCATGCCGTGGTGGCGGCAACGTAGGGTGACAGGGCAGCAGTACCAAGAGGAAATACTTAAGCGAGATTGTAGCCGGCATGCACCCATACAGAGCATGACTTATGTTTCATACGTACAATAACAACAACAGCAACAACAAAATGAACACGAAACAAGAAGACCAAGTAAATGAGTAAAAATAACCTCAACTAAGTTCACTGGGGCGAGGTTGAATGAACTCGTTGCGATGTGAATATAAAATATTTTTTTTTTGTATTTTCTCTTTACCTTTACATCTTTTCTTTCTTTCTCCATTTCCCTACAAAGCACTCACACCTCCCCATTGCTCTTAAGCCACACTAAGCACTCACCGGCTCTCTTCTATCACAGTCGCCCCTAGGATAGTACTCTCCCAAATGGGGGGTGGCGGGAGAATGCTTATATGTGGTGGTAGGTGCGATAAGAGAAACCCCATGTGAACCACGTGGGTACTCGTTAAGCTCGGTAAACTGATAATGAACTAAGAGATCCAGATAGTTATCACGCTCTCTTGCAGCCAGACCATGGACACAAATACCATTGATCAAGCTGATTAGCTGGGACAGTAGAAATTACAAATTTCCTGAAACCTCTAAAGTGTCTTGCACGTGTATCAACTACAAGTACTCGCTGTACGCCTCGTTACTCTCGTTGCACTTTCGTGCATATGTACATCTTAGACACACAGATAAAAAAAAAAAAAACTTTAGATATTGTACTAAGCTGTCAACGTCGAAAAATGTAAACCTGAATGGGGGTCAGCAGTCGGAACAAGCTCACAGTCGAGGTCTTTGAACTTTTTTTTTCCTTCATTTTTTTGATAAATCGAGTCGAACATTACATCGAGCTATGAAGAGCTTAAATGCTATTACAAGCAATAACTTTGGACGTCGGCGTGGGCGGCTGATAAAGCGAGAATAGCTTAATGGACTCGAAATAATGGTACAATAACTGAATGCAGATGTTTAGCTCTGATCCGAGGGTAAGATGGGAGGAAGGGAAATGAGAGGTCGACCGGTGGGATGAGGGAATGCCATACACGTGTGCAACTGTGCGGGCTTTGAACTACGAGTTCCTCTGTATCTGTAAAGTGGTTACACGTGGAAAAAGTGACCGGATTCCATCGAGTAGTGCGTGGTAATCAGTGTTTATTATTGTTTTTGGTTGGGTTTTCATTTTCAAGCTCAAGCTGAGTGGGCGAGGTAAATAAGTTGATTAAATGCTTAGCTTTATGATGGAAAACCAATGGATGAATAGGTTTTGAGTGGCTAAGGAGGTTAAAGCGAATCTGCACAGAGGTAGCATTTAACTCAACGGTAGACTACTGAAATTGGGAAATTGGGATTAATTGAATGGTCAAAGTGAGATTTAATATTTCTGGATCTAGTATTTCTATTTAAGTTCCATCCATATATCTTTCTGCAAAAATCAGGTTTTAGGTTCCGCGTTTTGGATTTTTTCAGAGTTTTTCTGGGAATTCTAAGGAATTTTGTAATCGAAGACTGTATACGAGGGTGGTCCGATAAGTGCTTAGCCTTACCGCCAGATGGCGCCAGAGGCGCAAGAGCAACTTACTATCGTGTAGCACATTCTCAGTAGACGGCTACTGTCGAAATTTTAGCCGGATCGGACTCGTAGTTCTGTTTTTACCGCGTGTGGAAGCGGGAGTGTCCGCGGATTTTAGAAAAATGGAAAAAGAGCAATATCGGTCGCTGATTCGATTCTTGTTTTTGGAAGAGAAATCGCGCAGCGAAATCAAAGAGCGTTTGGGTGCTGAGTACGGTGACTCTTCTCCTTCGATGGCGACCATCAAAAATTGGTTTAACGAGTTTCAACGTATTGGCAGACCGCCGATTGAAGGTGCGCGAAATAGCTGAGACAGTAGGCATTTCAAAAGAGCGCGTGGGTCATATCCTGCATGAAATTTTGGGTATGATGAGCTGTTGGTGCGATGGGTGCGGCGTTTGCTCACTCCGGACAACAAGCGCAACTGTGAGACCACTTCAGAACAGTGTTTGACGCTGTTTAAGCGCAATCCGAAGGAGTTTCTGCGTCGTTTCGTGACAGTTGACGAAACATGGATCCACTGGTACACACCAGAGACCAAGGAACAGTCAAAACAGTGGACTTCACCCGGCGAACGTGCTCCGAAGAAGGCGAAGACTGTCCCATCGGCCGGAAAGGTGATGGCCACCGTTTTCTGGGATTCACAAGGTGTGATCCACGTAGACTACCTGGAGAAGGACAAAACAGTCACAGGGCTGTACTATGCCAAATTATGGGGCCGATTCGACGCCGAATTGAAGAAAAAATGGCCCCACTTGGCGAAGGAAAAAGTGCTCTTCCACCATTATAACGCACCGGCTCACACCTCCTCCCTCGCCACGGCCAAATTGGTCGAATTGGACTACGAACTGCTGCCCCATCCACCGTATTCTCCAGATTTGGCCCCGTGCGACTTCTTTTTGTTTCCAAACTTGAAAAAGTCACTCGCCGGGCAGAAATTTCAGTCGAATGAGGAGGTCATCGCCGCCACGGAGGCTTACTTTGCAGACCTCGAGAAAACGTACTTTTCAGACGGGTTAAAAAGTTGGAACATCGCTGGGTCAAGTATATCGAGCTAAAGGGAGACTCTATTGAAAAATAAATCGCCATTTCTCCAAAATTTTTTTTCTTTTGTAGGCTAAGTACAACCCTCGTATGGCCCTGTCTGCGAGAAACACGAATGGAGGGCACGACCTGTATAATGATGTGGACGTATTGGCTCGGCCAAATCGAGCGCATGGAAAAGAGGGTCATCTTATTATTATTATTATTTATCATATAATATATATCTTATTATTATTATTAAAAAAAATCTCACGAACCACCTGTTCAGATCAAGTGATCGTGGACATTAGGAAACTCGGACTCTCCAATTGGAAGCAGCGTACCCGAGACCGATATGAGTAAAAGCAAGATCTCGTTCAGGCTCAGACTCTCCAAAGATCGCTAGCCTAGTTAGTAGGTAAGTACATATGTGCCACCGAAAATTACATTGTCAGAATCGAGTCTTACAGAGAACATTTGAACGATATATTCTGTTCATAATGGCAAGATCCAGGCAATATATCGAAATAAAAATTTTATCGAAATTTAGGTCATAAATGTGTTTATTTAAAGTTACATTTGAAACCCCAAATTGGATGATCATGTATAATTGAACCGCCGGCGTATGAACTGGACTGTTCAAAGAAGTTATTGTTATACAACGATGAATTGTTTAATATACATTAGATTTTATTCTTTTCCTTGACGATAGTCTGGAAGAAGAAGACGAGTCTTCTCTTTAGAACTTCGCACATTGCTGTTTTCGGTCCAATTGTGTCAAAATAATTCACCTGTGTACGACATCTACTTTAATAAACCAATAGTAGTAAGAATCTCCGTAACCTAACCTATCCTAACCTTAACTAAATCCTTTTTCCTTTAACCTGATATTGGCGCTATCTAAAGTTTGAATCATATTTTAATTAAGAGGGCTTCACCAGCTTAATCGGTAATCCAGCTAGCAGCTACACTCTAATTTCTACCTAAATCATAAAACAAGGATAATACTTCTGCAGACCCATTGTTAAAACTTTTATTTTCACTAAAAATTCGTCGTAGATGTGGACACTGTTGAATTACTCTTTGTCCGGACACTGGCTGAAGTTCCAACTTTCTTCTTTATTTTGCGAGCGCTCGCAGCGGAATTTGAAGCTTCGCGTAAAATTGACCTGTGATTTCGTTCTTACTGTGCGCATCCTTCGGTTTTTGTCATAATTTTCTGGATCTTTAGAAAATTGTTGACTGTCCATCTCGATAAATTTTTTTTAGCAAGCTACAAGTTGGAATAATTTTCTTACAGAAATGCAAGAAATTTGCCAATTTCTAATTTTTTTTGCGCATCGGCCCATCTTTTCTAAAATGCAACTAAAACAAAATCAATTTTCATAAAGAGAAATTATAAATAAAACAAAACACAGTTTTACTTACTTTAAAGGACCTTGCGCTTCGAATGTTGAACAAAAAAAACTGATGAGGGCAGTCAAGTGTATAGTATGGGACTATGATCGGTTTCGCTGAAGTTTGGTTAATTTAAATAGGCTTAAGAAAGATCCAATCGCCGAGAAATTTTGACGGGCCAAATAAAAAACAACATGTAGACAAACTGAATATAGGGTATATGATCATTTATCAATTTCACTTAAGTTCGTTATGGGTAAGTTGACTTTTCTCTGAAATTTAATTTAGGCATAATATGGTTGTTGTGCTTTTACTGCATATCTCTCACCGACTGTTTTTTCAATTTTGGACTGGCATGAAGTGCATATCATCGAAATACGAGTTGTTATTCGTAAACCCTGACGATAGCCCTTTCACTCTTGGTAAAACTACCCTTACCAGGTGGAACGAAAAGAAAGATATCAACCCCAAGCTTAAAATTTGTGATTAGAACCCTAAACTTCAATCTAACCCCCACCATAGCTGGATATTCAAAACAAAACTTTTCCCATCTTTCACTCACCCCTCCATCTCCCATATGCAGACCTTTTCCTCTGTTCCATCTTATTTCCATCTCAAATCTGGAGCCAAGTATCCTAATTTATGCAACTCCCTAGTCCTCAATCTCTCAGCCCCCGCCTTTTCTAATACATCCACACCATAGTCGCCCTTTCACACCATTTCTTCAACTTCAACTTCAACTCCACCCAATCTTTCATTGATCCCCTTCTGCACCCCTCAGTCAAAATTACTCAGGAAGTTAGTAACCCCACTGAATACCGCTATGCTCTCTCTCGTCTAAGGATAAAAAGACGTATGAAAACATTCGTCTTCTTTTTGGCCTATCTCCATGATAAACCAGACTCGGTCTGCTATGAAGGTAAAACGAAGACTAGTGTAATGGTCTTCATTCAACAGGAAGGTCTCCCTCCGTCTTCGCTCAAAGACCCAAGCAGTCTTTCAACAGTCTCATGCTTAACCATTCCAAATCTTCGCTCTGACTGAAACAAACTTGATCCCTAGCATAAATAACCAAGAATTGTTCCCATCTAAGTTTAAAGCCTATCGACGATCTCAACCGACCTACTGATAGCTGCCCCAGTCGGGGCTTTTTAATAGCTGTCCTTAACTCACTTCTTTTTATTCTTACCATAAACGACATTGAGTTTCCCACCTCTCACTGTACGCCGACGACACCAAGTTCTTCAAGACCATTTCCTCGCCACACGATTGTTCCTTATTCAATCGGATCTCAACAGCTTTTCCGTCTGGTACTCCAAAAATTGTTTGGAACTTAACATTTCCAAATGCTAATCAATTACCTTCTCACGTAAACGAATCAAACCTCTCCCTCGTCTCTACTTCATTAATAATCAGCCCATCTCCACGGTTCAGGTTATCCGCGATCTTGGCATACTATGTGACCAAGAGCTCAATTTTCGCGCACATATCGACGATATAGTTCATAAAGCCAACTGTGCACTCGGTTTTGTGAAACGCTGGTCTAAAGAATCCTCCAATCCCTAGGTGACTCGATCCCCTATATTACCTTTTTAATAATTATATCTCCTTCTCGAATATCCATTTCAAGTGTGGTCCCCTTATCAACAAAACCACATATCTAAAATCGAAAGCATCCAACGTCGGTTCCTACGTTTCGCTCTTCGAGGTCTACCCTGGAACAGTCCTTTGTCTTTACCATCCTATCAAGACCGTCTAAAAACTAATCAACTTGAATACTTTGTAGGAAAGAACATCATTTTTTTTCATAGACTACTTACAGGTACCATTGACTGCGCCACCCTTTATAACTCCATATCTCTTAACACTAACCCCCGTAATACACGCACTCCTCGTCTCTTCTATCTATCCACCCCCCGCACCTCATACGGCTTCAATTAACCCATTTTCCGTATGCTTAATTCGAATATTAACTTTGCCTTCAACCTCAGCACTCCATGCCTAAAACTCCGTCTTCTCAATAACCTTAACTCCTTCCAGTCTTAGTTTCTAAGGATCGCGCCCCCTCACCCGTTCTCATTAGTTATTAACTTAGATTAAGTTTAGCTTGAATTAAGCTCAATAAATTGGGGTGCTTGCCCCCACGAAAATTCAGGCTTGTATTATCCTTAGTCACCCATAATTATGTTGTTTCAACATCCTTTTGTCCAAATTAAACAGTTACCTTTCCTTCTTGTTTTTTCTTAAGAGGTCTTGAATAAAGTCTATCATATACTTATATCGATGAGACAAACGGTATTAGTTTTTGTTCTGCAACGATGACTGTAAAACAGAAACAACTTGCTAAGTAATACCATTCCCAATGCTTTATTTGAAAATCCCATAGTTTTAATCGGTTTTCCTAACCTGACAGGTCTTTCCAACCCAACATTTTAAAATTCTTCACCCGCTTCGTTCCCTTCGCACTGTAGAAGAACAACTGCTCTTCGTCGTCAGGGTTTACAAAAGTGTTGATTTTCCATTATTATAGAAAATGCTTACTCGCCAGTTTGACACAACTTAGCGCTGAGGATGGTGTGTCGGTCCCTTTTGATATGGGGTTCAAAATTCGCAATAGCCAAATCATTGAAATCATATTTCTTGACGATTCTTCTTAGCTGGATGCTAATACAATTATCTGTAGTATCCTTGTCTGGAAAATTTTTCTCGAAAATATCCAATCGAAGACGGCTAAGGAATCTAAGGAAAGCAAAAGATCGCAAACAACATAGCTAACTGCGTAAAGCTTCGGCTCTGATCTTTTATGGACTTCATTTTTTTTTTTTTTATTATTTCTAATTCTCATAACATTACTTACATATACATACAATTAATTACAATTCAAATAAATACATTTTGAGAACAGTAGTGATATTTATTATTTATACAAAATAGAGATTAATGCCACTTTATTTCACATAATTATTGCAATTCATAGTTGTTGTGGGGTGAACTAATTCATTATTCCTATCTAACTACATATATACACATTGTTTAAGAAGACAACACATTGTTTCCAAGAGAACTCATACGACTAAATAGTGTAGCGCACAAGAATTTCGATTTCATTTAGTCTTAAGCCCAAAAGCCAACTTTTTACTGTAGCTAAAAAGATTTTTAAGGTTCTAATGACTCGGATATTCTCAGGGAGTGTATTATGGAGTTTGTGAGACACGATGGAGTAAAAGTTTCTGTAACTTGAGGTGTGGAAGGTTGGGATATTGACCAGCGGACTAAAATTACTACGCAGATTGTGGTGGTCATTTATTGGGCTTTGCAGGTAACCTCCCCTTATAAAAAATATTTTTAGTACTTTAAAATAATAGAGGTGTCTTACTGGTAGAATTTTCAATCTGTTGAATAGCATAAAAGTATTAGTTAGTCGATTTGCATGACATACTTTTCTTATGACGTATTTTTGTAATATTAACAGCTGTTTGATTTTGCTAGCATAGGCGCCTCCCCAGCATATAATTCCATATTGTAGTTTCGAGTGAAATAGACCGTAGTAAATATTCTTTAAGATACTGGAGGAATAGTACTTTCTAAGTTTGTAGAAGTTGCGTAGAGTCGAGAGTAAGTAATTTCTCAAGTGGGTGATATGATCATGCCAGTTCAAATTTTGGTCGATGATGACACCAAGATACCTATATTGTTTAACTATTTCTATACCAAAACAGCTTGCATTACATTTAATGGTATCATTAAAAGAGGCTTTACACGCGCACTCTATCAAGCTGAATTTTTCACAACATGCTGAATGGAATAAAATATCAACATTCGGAGTCTCAATAGATGTTAAGGTAAAAAACATTAATTTGGTCTTACTACTCACGATGAGCTTGTGATATGCAAACCAAAGTCTTATGAGATGGATGTCATGATTAATGTCGGCCACTAGCGTAAAGAGATTGGATGACCCATACGCAAATGCAAAGTCATCAGCAAAAGCCCTTTACTTTCCGATGAATGGAAGGCAAAAAACGGAATTAACATAAATTAAAAACAACAGGGGGCCAAGGACAGAACCTTGAGGATGTTGATGATCTCGACCCCACTAGAAGAATTCCCTATTTTCACTTTTTGTCTTCTATCCTTGAGATAAGAAGTAAACCATTTTAATACGAAGCCGCGGAACCCTGCACAGTATAATTTATCTAGGAGAATTTCGTGGTTGACCATGTCAAAAGCTGTGGTTATATCTACAAATAATCCAGCGCAGCAGTTTTTGATATCTAGGCCCTTGTAGATGAACTGACAAAAGTCAAGAAGTGCATCTTCGGTTGAGCAGTTTTCTCTGAAGCCAAATTGTTTTGTACTTAAAAAGTTTATAGTTTTTAAAAAATTTAATATTCGACATTTCATAGCTTTTTCAAAGATTTTAGATACGACCGGGAGCCATAATAGTAATAAATCCACCCAAATTATGGGCGTATGCTACATAGGATAGTTTTCTGTCCTAGCCGTTCCTTCCACTTAATTAACTCAAAAGGACTGACTTCTTTTACTTCTCTATTTAGAAATGGCTAAATACCTCCTTGAGTGATTCAAAAGTTATTGCTGATTTCATAATGATCATAAGAAAAAGCAACTTGAGTGAATTGTCTCCAGTGTTGTATCATCTGCGCTTTAGAGCATGACAAAAATATCAATTTATAATAATTGCAACCTATTTTAATAAAGCCTGCGATAACATCTTATACGCATTCCCCTTAAACTCTAGACCCTTGTCCTGGACTAATGTCTTACAAAACGGCATTACAAAGTTCTCCTGAGACGTTCTGTATCCAACCGGTTAACAGGCCACGTTAGAGTACCTTAAAGTAGTCATGTTGGCCCTGTCATTTTAATTCCGTCCATCAACAATTTTGGCCGCTTAATTGAAAACACTGGTCTGTCTATCTACTCGAATGACAGTAAGCTTTTAAGGCACATTTCATCTCGCCCAACTCTGGGGTATTTCAAGCTGATTTAAACAAGTGGTGCCAAACAATTTTCCTTGGCCTACATATCAATGACTGTTAACCCATTACATATTACCGTAAACTTGACATTATACGCAGAGCCAACTCCTCATTTGGTTGATAATTCTCACATGCTGCATTTCTAGCTCATTTTTCTCTTCTTTTTTGTACTAATTGTTCGACCAAATTATAATACAAACATTTAAACCTCGCCATGTGTCGGGAAATTACTGAAATTACATACATTTAGCAGTAGGACCTATTGAGAGTCCTGAATTACTACAGCTAATACTACAATACATGGTTTGACATCAATTTTACCACACTAATTCTGACCACAACTTACCTATGCCCAGAGTGCTCTGCAAGACCAACATCCCTAGCCTTTCATTTTCATTTCGACCCCCTTCCCTCTCCTCTCGATTTTATATTTAAGTCTAAGTTAGATTAAGTTTTATTTGTTCATTAAATGGAAGGAAAATATAAGGACGAACCTGAAAGAGAAACAAAACAAAACAGCTAAACATGGAAGGAACACACTCATGACAGCTAGGCTAAGCCTACCTAGCTGAGAAGAAACCCCACGAAATACAATCAAGGGCTAAGCAATTTTAGGATCCGAGCTTCACATAAGTAATAGTCTTTAAAAAAGTACCAAAATACCCACCCCATTTATTTGACTACTTAAACTTGGGTAGAGCTCTAGAGAGAGTTATAAACCAAAATTCTCCTCGGCCAAAAACTCTTTAGGAAAGCTCCAAGCCTATCTTACAAATAAAAGCTCGATGTTTAAATTCTGTCAGTTGCCACTTTACTTCGTTCGTCTTTTTGAAAAAGTCACCATATTTTCCATCACCACAGTGTAATTGGGTTGAAGGCCCTCTTTACTCTCGCGTTACTAAATCTATTGTAAAATTCTGCTGGTCCCCTAGTTTTAAAAGATTATTTGATGGATGGGGAGATTTTGTGGTAATGTGGTGGCTAGATTACCATTATTCTCCTAGTTAATCTTTCTCGTCCACCCCACAAGGTGTATATAGTATGTGAAGACAATAGGCAATTGAATACTTCACATGACCAGCATCATGCATAGTATTATGTTAATTCTACATTTTTAAATTTTCTCGTTTTAGTCCCTTATTTAGCTGATGTACTTAAATTAGCTCTATTTAGTTAACATGGACTCATACAAATTGGGCGTCTTTCAGGTATATTGTAAAATTATTTTTTAAATTAAAAATCTAGGTAACTAGACTTTTTCCTACCCAAACAAAGACTTATCCAATCTAAGACTTACTCGACTACAGCTTTAAATGAATCTCCGCTAAGATATTTGCAAAATGTTGTCTTAAGGACATTGAAGTTGTAAAAAGTGGGCCCATGCTTGTATTGCGTAACATATGGCGATTGTACATTGCGGCCGAAGGGTCAAAAAGTATAGTGATTGTTTGTGTCGCGCGGGACAAGATCTTAATATTTTTAATATTTTATAATCTCTCTGGTTTAGTTAGCTCAAGGTTCTTTTCCACACTGGGATCCATAGGCCATAGGTATAATAGGAACGAAAATTCGCTCAGATCCGAAAGGTTAAGTCCGGGAGCTAATAGATCAAAGATTTGACTATGTTCGTAGAGTCTTTTACCCAACTTTATGTTCTCCAAGCCCAAGTTGGAAAATTCTGTTTGCTTCTTATCAATAGGTTCGCTAGACCTGTGTGAGAATATTTGTGTTTTTTTATAAAAAGCTATTAGGTAATTTCTTTTCACGCCACCTCAACTGTTTTAAACTATAAGCAATAACATGACAGATATGGCATGAAATAAGAGATAACTTGTGATAACGCTAACATCTACAATAAATTATTTCGAAGAAGCTAATAAGCTAATGAAGCTAATGCTGCAAAAGACTTGGTGCGACAATTGTTCGCAGCAATTTCATGGATATTAGGATTAAGGATATTAGTCTAAAACTTTACGAAATACGACTCGTGTAAAGACTAAAGCCGAACAACCTGACCTGGAATCATCTGTGAGAGGGCCTTAAAAAAACTGGAAGAAAACCTGCTTTGTTATCGAAAAATTGTCTTCAGCAATGAATCTTATTTGCATTTGGACGGGTATACTCAAAATATAAACAAAATTTTCGCATTTGGCCCGATAAGCAACATCGGATAATACAAGAGCTGCCATTGCAACAGAAAAATGCACTGTTGGATCGGGTTTACGATCTGGCGGAATAATTGAGCCGTATTTCGACGAAGATGACCGTGAGAACAACGTTACCGTCAATAGCGCTCACTATCGTTCTATAATTTCGAACTTTTTTGTCTAATATACCCGTGCTAACCCTGTTCGATATGTGGTTCTAGCAAACCGTCGCTACATGCCAATCGATGAACCAATTGAGGTACAAGTTCGGTGAGCAATTAATCTCTTGTTTTGGACCGGTGAATTGACCATCTAGAATGCTTTCAGAAATTCTTTTAAATGGTATAAGTGAACCCAAAGTCACTCTTCTATGCCGATAAGCCAAACACCATAGCGCGAGTTATTAGTGAGGTACCAGGCAATATGCCCGAAAAAGTTATTCAAAATGAACTCTCCGTATAGACCACTTAAAACGTAGTCGTGATCTACATTATAAAATAATCTTTAAGAAGTAAATGGCAGGCATTGTGTTATCAACTTAAATAAAAATGTTATACATGTTTGTAATGTTCCTGTGTCCATTCTGATAATTAAAAAGTAAGCGCTTAAAAAATCATACAATCATCTAAAATACTACATGTACATGTTTAAGTGAAGTCAGACACTGCATTCACAAACTTACTTTTAAACTTGTTCGTATCAGGTAGATGAGTGTGTAGAGAGAGATATTAGTAGTTATAATGTCCAAACAAACAATGGGACTGTTGCCAAACCTTTAGCTTTAGAACAATTATTATTTGTAGTCATGGAACTCTCTAGTACTCCGAAGTGATCAGGTGTATAAATGGTAATCCGCCGGTTTTTCAAAACATGTTTGTTTCAGGAATTATTGTCTATAATTTGTGCCCATCTTTCTAACAGCGCACAAATCCACGTTAGGATAATAGCTTTTAAGGCAATTTACGGTTCGACCTAATTTTTGGTTTCTTTGTACTGCTCAGCTGATAGACAGATGGGGCGATATATTCAGAATACGTCGAGTGGAATGGGATGTACAATTTCAGTGTTTCCAAGTAGGTTTTAATAATTGATCGAAATGTAGCCGAGCATTGTTGTGTCTTTGTAAGAATGCTCACATTAAACGGATTAAATATGCTCGGCTTGGTCGTCAATGTTGATGCCTGGTATTGGCCCAAACCATATCTATTTCACTTTTCTTTTTTTTTTTGACGGGGTGCAGATGGTTTGTGTCGAAGATGTTTTTTCATAACTCTCCGGGAGGTGGTTGTCCTAGAAAGCATTTGAGAGATTCGACCGCATTGGTTGTAGTTCACAGTACCTAACTCTTGTACACACAGAGTATAAATTTTGGAGTGATCTTATGCTGCGAGTGTTATGCCTTCGATAGTCTTCCTTCACTTTGGATTATCATAATGGATTCACTTTCATGGATTTATATCCACTCAAAGCCACTGTATGGTGCGACGTCCGCGTGGGAGGAGTGATTGGGCCGTCTTTTTTTGAGGGCGCCATCGATAAAACGGTCACTGTTACTGGCGAACGCTACAGTGCCATGATAAACGACTTCTTACTGCCGGAATTGGATGAGCTTGGTGAACATGTGGTTTCAACAAGACGGTGCAACCGCACAAACAGCACGAGCCACAATGGATATTGTAAAGGAAGTACTTCCTGGTCACGTAATCTCCCATTTTGGCGATTTGGAATAGCCAGCAAGATCGCCCAATTTAACCATCCCATATTTCTTTCTTTAGGGCTACTTGAAGTCGCGAGCTTATGCCAACAAGCCTCAGACAATCGCAGCCCTCAAGGAAAATATTCGACAAGAATGCCAACAGTTAGCATCGGAATTCTCGCGGAAAGTCAGGGAAAATACGATAATATTTCTAACGTGTACGAGTATATTTAACGGATTCACATAGGTAAAGGGTTTTTCAATTGGCGCGGGTAGATTTTAGCGGCCTTTGGCGACCATGTTGTTTTGGTGGCATCTGTTAAATCTATTATTTTTTATCCAGTTACTAATGCCAAATCACAATGGCAAGTTAGGCGATTGAAGAGTACGTCCAATTGACAATAAAACTTTATTATCAAAATAAATGTTCGTTAGTGCAAGCGTTGCGCCCGTTTTTCAGTAGACGTGGTGGACCTTCACAGTCGACTCTTCCACGTTTGGTGGCTAAATTGGTAATTGGTGTCCGGTTCGGTAATTAATCAGCCAACATTTATACTCGTACGTCAAAAGAACGCAAGATCGGTCTGAGAAACTGTACAGCAAAACCCAAGGTAATTAATTTCTTACCGTAACCATAAGACAACGCCTGACTGGGTTTCGCTGATTGGGCTTCGAAGCGTTTGGAAGAGGACCCCAATTTTGGTCGAAAAATTATTTTTAGCGAATTTTGGGATGAATGGCTGTATTAACAAGCGAAATTGCCGTATATGGGATGACACCAACCCACACGAGGTTCACCAGTTGGCAATGCATCCCCAAAAAATTACCTTTTCGTATGGATTTTTGGCCGACGGCTTCTTTGGTCCGTGCTTTTTCGAACCCGACGTTGGTGAGGCGGTCATCATCATTGGCGAATGCTACAGGACGATGATAACCAATTTCTTATGACCTAAATTGCACCAAAAGGCGTTTGACAGTATGTGGTTCTAGCAGGACGTTTTAACCCCGCTAAAATTTTTCTTGTGGGGTTTCCTGGATTCGCAAGCTTATGCGAATAAACCACAATCGACCGATGCCGTTAAGGTGAACATAGCACAGGCTATCGCTCAGATTCAGCCGGAAGTATGCGGAAGGGCCACTGAAAATTCGACCACTCGGCTTCCTGCCACCGTAAAAAGCCAAGCATTTGAACGATGGCATATTCTATTCATAATAGCACACATGCGCCTTTCAAATAATAAAGGAATTTTGTAAATCCCTCACACACAGATTGTTTTATTCCATTTTAACATCTGGGCTGAGATCTGTGTGCTGTCTTGCTGGGTCTAGTCCAGTTTATGGATAACCCTGATGTGAATCTGTTCGAGCATGGGCATGACTTCAATCAGAGAATTAAGCAGACTCAGAGCTCTGATCCGCTTAGTTCTAAGAATTTGACGAAGAAGTTTAGGAATTGAAAATTGGCTTTTAAAACTTGATGGTTGCCTTCCACTTGGATTTGTATAATAGCAGAACGTGCGAGATCCAATTTTCTTGAGGCGTTCTTGAAGCTTGCATTATATGGTGGGAAGTCCCCTATTCAATCCCCTAAATCAAACAATTTTTTTTTTTATGTACAAATCCATGGACTGAATCTAGGTCACTCAACCGAAAGTAATAAAAGTTCATCCAGGGACAAGGTTATCTAATCCGGTAACCAGTTTAACCATTTATTCCACCAAGACGAGGTCGTAGCAGAATAATGAGACTCCGAAAGTGTCATTAACATTTATCACATTTTGGAAGTGAAAATGTGATAACTTCGTGCCTACAGCAGTATTTTTTAGTCAAAAGACAGCGAACACCTTTTTTATTGTATCTAACATCCAACAGGGGTTTCCTTTACAGATGTTCGCATAAATATAACCAAGTCGCCAAATCCCACAGCGACTTGCTCCAGTGCATCCATCAGAACACAAACTCACCGCAGACTATCACCCAAAGATCGCATGGGAGATGCAGTGCTCCTAGGCTAGTCTCATGTGGAGGCAGCAATTACCTCAATATAAATCCAACTAAAATGCAATAATGTATCTCACACCGATTCGAAGAAAAACTGAATCACATTGCAATCTTCAGAAAATCACCGCCTCGCAACCTATGCCAATGAAATCGAGGTTCTTCCTTGTGCACGAAAGTGCACACAACACGATATAGTCGTCGGCGACGGTATAACCACCGAGCTTATTGTCATATCCGCCACCCGCAAGCCGCCTATAAAGACAATAATAAATTTTGTTTTCGTGCCGCAGGCGATGGAGGACGCTGCTGCTATTCGCGTCTCGCGTGTCAAGCGCAGTCGATGTACGACTTGAGATACATTTTCTTTTTCTTCATTATTTTTCTCTTTCCTGTTTCTTCTTCAGGTTACTTGTGCTGTTGTTGTTGTTGTTATTGTTGTGGTTATACCTTTATTGTTTGTTATTATTGTTGCTAGTCACCACAAGCGAGTGAAGTCGCTTTCACTTTCGGTGAAATTAATGCTCGTCATGGGGTTAAAAACCTCAACTTGACTTTTTCTCGTTTTTGTTTTGTTTTTGTTTCCAGCCCCCGCTGGTGTCTCAGACGTTCATCCCTCGAGCGAGTTGATGTTCGGTTTGGACTCGTGTTGAGTGTCTCTTTAATCGCGAGCTCGGTCGTCGTGTGTATGTAACAAACAATGTCGACGTTGTTGTATACGTGGGGTGTGACGCAAAGTGAGACGCTCAAGCGGCAGTTGACGGTCTGTTTGTTGAGCTAGTTAGCGCAGCTATTGCTGCTGTGGCTGCGCAGCTTTCTACTTCGTTCGGTTTCCAAGAAATATAGAAAAACAGAGTTTCGCCTTCCGGGCGTGCATCGGACCCATCATCACACTCTCCGGCTCTAGTATGGCAGTCCGTTGTTGCTGCATTGCCGGTTTATGATCCAAACGATTTGTTCCCGGCTCATAATAATCCGAATTGTCGTCTTTGACGACAGCTTAGACGATGCCGGATGAAACAGAGGGCGAGGGTGATGGTGATGGTGGTGTTGGCAAGGAAACTTCATGTGATGTCAAGAGGAAGAGAAGAACTTGACACTTTGAGAAGTAAGTAGATACGGATGGCAGACTGGCGGCGAAGTGGCTGCAGAGCGCAACGACATATTTAACGACTCTGTTTCAACAACTGAACGCTGCACTGGATCTGGGCGTGTGGACGAGCAGATAATGATGATGATAATGAATGGAACGATAATGATGACAAAAACAAGGAAAAAAAACTGTCATCCGTACAGAGATCTGTCATTGTCTGAAATTAGCGGAAGTTATCATTAAGAGCTCCACTTGATTGAAGGGAAGTATCAATTGAAGGAGTTAACAGGCTGCCGAGTGCGTGGCAATTAAATGAGATGACCCTTATAGCGAGATTTAAGATTTGCAAGTCGTAAAGTAAATTGAAGGAAAGTCTTTCAATTAATTACAATTAGTAGGGATTATCGGCCACCATGTGTGAGGATGAAAAATGAATGGAGCTGGTAATGGGGATGTAATTTTCCGGTTGTGAATGGGCGTTTATGGGAGCAATGCAGTGCTTTGGACATTTAGAATCACAAATCGAGTTCAGCAATTGTAGATCCGGTTTTCGGAAGTGAAAGGCAGTCATCCCGACCTGTTAATTTTATGTTTTTTGGATAGATTCTGAAATCTTTATTGTCATATCATGACACATATTTCGCAGAGCAAGTTTTTACCTCAGCCGAGATTACGTTTTCTGGTCATTATCGTTTCATCGATCTTCAGCTAACATCCTTAAAATCGTTTGTTGAAAAAGCGGAAGAATTCTATTTGAGCACCCGGTTTTTCGATATGATACCGAACATGATTATTTTTTATTTCTACTTTGACTCTTCAAAACAGAGTTTTGATGTGCATTCGCTTAACATGACCCGATCAGCTAAGCCTTAACTGATGTTGCCGGTTAGTTCTTACCGATCCTGCTTGAATCTCCTTTTCTAAATAACACATTCTCTTTTTTTTTCCCTCGAGCCGACTCCTTCGTTTGTTCGAAAAGTACCTCGAATATGGTAAATGCTACGTGGTGTAGCATTTCGATTTGTGCGACTTTTTTATTGTTATCTGAAAATTATTTGTCTATGCTAGTCAAACCAGTTGCTGTCTGATGTCAATGGAATACAGCAACAATATTTTAGGAAGCTTAAATTAATTCGAGCAATACTAGAATTTAAAAGTTATAATTTGGGAAAGCATTTTCAAGATTACCCTACAGGTGTTGAATATGACGAGAACTTTTGACGACCCAAACATAAGCAGAAAAAAAGGAAAAAAATTATTATGGACACTCGCCGAATCAAAAATACAGAATCTGCTTAATTTTTTTACATTTATTTATATATTGTGGCAGAAATTATACAATTAATAAAATGCAAAATTCGTTTTGCAGAGATTTGGTTTTCATTACCTTATGTCTAGAATATTTATACAATTACTTAAATAATATATCACAGAAATGCTTTCAGCCACTAAAAACCTTCTCATCAATTCGTCCACATCATGGAACTACAATATGAATGGCGGCATTTCTTTTTCTGCACTCTGCAGCGAACGGAAGTTGTCAAAAGTTGCTAAACAGAGGAATAATCTCCTTGCCTAATTAGAAACGGCTTTTTTCTTTTTCCTAAAAAAAAATAAGACCATCGGTACGCATAAATAAAATTAAAAGTAAATAGATAAACATTTTGTCTTGTTCATCTTTTCCCTTCTTATTGCATTTTATTCTATTATTCTTACTAGACAAAATGCTTACATCTAATTTAACATAATATGTACTCCATATTCTTACTGGTAACGAGCACTCTAAGCTAATCTAAATGTTAATTTTAACGTCGCTCGACTTCATTTTTATTTATTGCCGTCTGGCTTACGTATAGCTTATTTATAAGAAAATATTAAGAAAACAAAAAAATTAAACACTATAGTTCATTTCTTAACTTTAAACTTAACCTACCTTAACTAGATAAATAAATAAACTTAACCTAAGCCTAAAATATTCTTAATACATTGTATAATTAATGAGATGAACACATGTCTGGTGTGTAAGTCACAGACAGAAAGACTTGTGTTCATCCCTTTAATTGCACCCTTCTAAGTAAGGGTGGTTGTTGGCGCTATTTTATACCTGCCGCCTATAGAGTGATTTCACTTTCATGAGTGTGTTTTGAATGCAATCACCAGAACTAACTTTTTTGTCTGATCGCGTCTTCTTCATCCCGATTTGAAGCCGGAGTGCTGTACCGAAAGTATTCAGACCGAGCGACGACATCCGGGTCGTATAAGAGTCGCCTGTCCGGCATGGCGCCGGAAGTGGTATAGCAGGGGTATACCATTATCATCCTGAGCTATTATCGCTCATAATTGCTCTTGCAACATGACCCCGAGTCAATTTAATATAATCATCAATTCTAATCAACCCAGCCTTATCGTACAGAACCTTGATAGGATAGTATTTGACATACTGTGACTTTGGTGTTCGATATAAGCCCAAGCAACAACGAAGACACTGCTTTTCGTATAAGCGAAGCTTTTCTATATCGAATGGAGCCACACTGAACTACACAGGACAGCCATAGGCGACAATTGGCCTTATGAGAGCCATGTAGCATATGACTTTTACCCTAACGTCAAGTAGATTGCTTTGAAACTATCTTCTCGTAAGAGCAAAAGCCTTCTTGGCTTTGGCAAGAACAGTATCGATGTGTCCATTAAAATATAAATATTGATCAAACCAAATTCCAAGATATCTCATTACATTTTGGGTCGCCAATGGCTGCCCTTGTTGTCCATTGATGGTCAATTTGCGCCAGTTCCATCTAGTATCCCTAGAGGCCCTGTTCAATGGTGTTCTAAAAAGAATTGTTTTTGATTTTTGAAAATTGATTTTTAATTTCCAATCATTTTAATCATTTTAATTGCAAGAGCGCAATGATCTGCATGCCACTAGATCATCTGCATACGCCAAAGCGTGACTAGATCACTTGTGTGAATGTTAAAAAGCATAGGAGAATTTACTGCCCCCTCTTGTAAACCGTTTTTAATATGGTAAGTCCTGCTTGAAGTAACGTTGCTATATTTCACAACGAACTTCTTGTCTATTAACATGTCGTATATCATATATAACAGCGGTTTTTTCATATTCAGCCTGGCTATCTGCAGGCCCCTGTGCATTGGTTTTCGCGTTTGTTCCATTGGATGTCGGACACCAGTTTCGACGCAGCATGAATAGTGTCAAGTCCCGCTCTGAAACCAAACTGGTTTCCCGGAAGAACCTTATTATGCTCAACCCATTTTAGTAGCGCTTTCTTAAATACCTTCTCAAAAACCTTGCTAATATTCGGAAGTAAACTTATTGACCGATGATTTGCTGGGTTGCTCTTATCCTTCCCCTTTTTGGGAATAGGGTAGACAACCGCCATTTTCCAATGTGCATTATTCAGCATACTGTGAAAAATCGTCACTAATATCTCGACTGCTACCTCGGGCATATGCCCATCAATGCCCGACGATTTTTTCGTTTTTCATTGAATCAAGGACGCACATGAGATCATCTCTTTTTTTCCACGAATAGGTGGATTGATCGTTCACTGGTTCGTCTTGTTCATAAAATGTTAAATGTGAGTTAATGCGCAGCTTACATAAAGTGATTTAGAAAGAATTGATATCTTTCCATTTTTCAACTACAAATAGATTATGCATCCTAGCAATAATCTAACAAATTACAAATAATAATAATAATATTTTATATATAATAATTAATAATAAATAGGAAGAAATATATTTATATTTAAAAAAATCAATATTTATCAAAAAATCACCTCCGATTTTTCTGAAATTGTTTGTCTGCGTAGGCAAATACACATAAAGTAAAAATCCAAAACGCTTTTCACCGCAAACTACCAGAAAGGACTACAAGGACATTTAAAATTTTAAAAAAGGAACTAAAATGTCTTCTATACGATAAAGCCTACGTAAATAAGCGATACCTCAAATTAAAGCTACAGTTAAAGCCTTTCAACTGAGATACAAATAGTTACAATCCATTAACAAGTTTTGAAGTTATAAATAATTTCGAAAAAAATGATACATATTTTTAAGAAAACATTTTTTTTTTCCAAAATAAAACCAGTATTACGACTGTATTTTTCCAATCTCCTATAAAACTCGATACTTTGACCTTTCTAACGATACCAAATATGTAAAACTTACTGCAGTGTAATATATAATACAAGCCATTTATGTTCTTACACGTGGCATTTTTATACTATTGGATTAACTACTGTAAGTCACATTTGCATCCACAAAGGTTTTTTTTTATAAAATTTGCCGATTTTTTTTTTCTAATATAATTTTGTTTTTCTTATCAACGCATCTAATTTACTTTTATACTCGTACAGGTTTTGTGTAGTAGATAAGTTGTTTTATAATTATCATCACCAAAAATGTCGGGCCAATAGATTGCTGATAGTTGAAAAAAGTGAATAAATTTGAACAGTTTTTTTTTCTCTCAGAAATATTTTTTAAATCTATGGCAGTTATATCACAGATGTCCTGTGAAAATATCTACGATTTTTCAGCTAACCAAAATGGTATTATAGCCAAGGATATTGTTAGAATCCATAGTAGAAAACTTGGGCGGGTTTCCATTATGCGCACTGAGCAAAATTTTTTGTATTAAATATTAAATATAATATTTTTTTCTTGAGGCAATGTAAAATTTCTAACAGGATTTTAACCCTTTTTTCCGCATGGCTTAGCCGCTCACGAGACTTCGTCGCTCCGCTAAGGGTATGTCAAGAACTGTCAGGCAGGCGTCTGGAGCTAAAGTTTAATTAAAAAAGATAATATCAAAAAAGACAAAATTAACTTTTAATTATTTTAACTTTGGGACATATGACAATACCTATAATATTTTTCAACCTTCACTGCATAAATTGTTCGTATTAAGAAATATAGAACAAAAGATATAACATTTTTGGTATCGTTGGAAAGGTCTTAGAATGTAGTTTTATAATTCGGTAAAAAAGAGATACCTTCAGAATACAATGTTTAAAAATAAAAATATTTTTTCTTGAAAATATGGGAACATTTTTAATTTTCCTTTATATCTTTAATATTTGTAGATGGATTACAATGTTTTCATTTTTAGATAAAAGTACTCAATTGTTGCTTCAATTTGCGTCATCACTTACATATATACGTTTCGTAATTTTAAAGATATTTGAATTTATTCTCTGCAGGATATTCAAATTTGGCACATCCTTTTAGTCCTTTCTAGTAATTTGCGGTAAAAACCGCTTAGGATTTTCACTTCTGACTTATTAAACGATACGTACAAAAAATTTTAAGAAAATCGGAGGTGAGTACTTTTCGGAACTCCACCCGAAGATAAATAAACATTATTATAATATTATTATTACCTGCCATTGGAACACGGAAGTTCAGAACCTCGTTGACCATCCTTCGCCAAGCTTCCCTATTAAGAGTGTGTTTCTTCCATGTTTCGCTGTTCTGTCCCCCTTTCTAGGTTCATTCTTATATTGTACTCCCATCTACGGCGAGGCCTTCCTAGGTTTTCCCACCTACGAGTTTTCCACTCATAATTCATTTGACTCTTCGTCCACTGTCCTTTCATTCTATGTGTCCTGTCCATTTAAGTCTTCGCGAATTAATTATTTCTCGAGCTCTCGATTGTATAGTTTTCTCCATTCGCCTGTTTCTTCTTCCTGTTTTACACCATCGATTCTCCTTAAGATCTTGTTTTCAAATATCTGAAATCTATTTTCCTCCTTTTTAATCAGAGACCAGTTTCCACATCGGTAAAATATTACTGGCATTATTTAATTTTCGTGGGGGCAAAGGTTTTATAAATGTTAACTTTAACATTGCGAGACGAAAGAGTTGTTTTGAATAATTCCTTTTTCGCAAAGATGCACGCGTTTCCTATATGCAGCTTTTTATACATTTCGATCTTTATTTGGTTTTTGGCAATAAATATGGTACCCCGATATTTGAATTCGTCCACTTTCTCAAAGCGTTTATCGAGTACGAGGTCAGGTACGAGGTTTGGATCGATCCAAGTCGGTCAGTGATTTTTGACTATTGTATTTAGGTTTCTCTCTTTTGTGGAATTCCCATTCTTTTTCTAAAGGCTGTGACAGAGTAAAATTCACTCCTCAAGTGGTGCCTCCTGAAACCACACTGGTAGTCTCCGATTGTCTCCTTAGAGTATGATATCAGTCTTTTTAAGAGAATACTTGTTAGCAGAGATATTCCTCAATAATTGTTGCACTCTGTCCGGTCACCGTTTTTAAGGACGGATGTAATAAACGAGTTTTTACTACTTCTCCAATGGTTGGCAGTTCTACCTGAACATCTGCTGTGCGGCTAACACCGTTTTCGTTGTTGCCTGCTCTCCTTTTACATTCAGCAGTTTATCGAAATAAACTGCCCCCAATGGGCTGCAATTCTTTCGTCGTCCGAAACGAGCTCCATATTATCGTTGCGAATAAGTTCTGATCTAGTCTGGTATCCTTTTTGAACAGCGTTTAACCATACAGACATTGCTCCCGTGCTGTACATTCTTCCTGAACATTTCCCTTTGTTGTATTTTGTCCCGAAGAAGACTTCCGAAACTTTTTCGGATGGTCTCATATCTTATACACGTAATCACTTCTCTATTTTCCAAGTCTAAGGACGAAGGTCAATCAGCAAGTGCCTGTGTTTGAAAACAGATTGCGTTACTGAAGGAATTTGGCATTACTGTCTTGTACCGTTATATGTCAAACGACATTGTACAACATTTTAAACTGATTCTTAGGGTGGTTTTTTTTTTGCGGCAAATTTTATCACACCCGTTTGGTTTTTTTCGATAAAATGGAAAAGGAGCAATATTGATCCGTGATTCGCTTTTATTTTTGGAAGGAAGAAATAAAAACGAAGTTGGATGCTATGGAGACCCTTCACTATCATTGACAACCGGTAGATGTTGGCTTAACGAATTATTACATTTGTTTTTGATGAGAACTGCCCGGGCCATCCGGCAGACGTGGTTACTGAAGAAATCGTTGAAAAAGTTCAGGACATCAATCTCGCTGATCGATGAATAAAAGTTCGTGTAGCAGCAGAGGCCGTGTCGTATGGAAGGGTAATCAATATTTTACGTGACAAATTACTCGTAAAAAAGCTGTCGGATGGGTGCTGCGCTTGGTAACAATGGTGATCAAGCGGATAAGACTGACAATATGGAAGTGTTTGGACCTCTTTAATCGAGATTCTCGGGAGTTTTTGCACCGGGTCGTTACCGCGGATGCAACCTGGATACATTATTATACGCCAGAGACCAAACGATAGTCCAAACAATGGATTCTTGGTGGTGAATCTGCTCCGAAGAAGGCGAAGACGGTCCCATTATCCAGAAAAGTCATGGCTCGATTTTTCGGGAATGGAAGGGAATAATCCTCATGGACTTTTTAAAAAAAGGAAGAACAATGGCGGGGCAGTTCTACTGAGACGAAATGGGCCCATTCGACAAGAACTTGAAGGAAATACTCGCCCATTTGGCTAAGAAAAAAGTGTTGCCTCACTACGATAACGCACCAGCACATTCATCAAGAATTGTTGCTGAGAAATTAAATGATTTGAGCTATGAATTGTTGCCACACTCATCGTACTCTCCCGATCAGGCACCCTGCGATTTCTTTTTGTTCCCCAACATGAAAACATGGCTCGCCGGAAAAAAAATTCAGCTAAAACGAGGAGGATATCACCGAGATAGAGGCTTATTTTAATGAATTTGAGAAGTCATACATTCCGAAGGGGTTAAAGTAGTGGGAAAAACGTTGGAAAAAATGTATTGACCTAAAAGGAGATTACTTTGAAAAATAAATATATATTTTTTTTAAACTAGCATTTTCATTTACAAAACGGATACTTATTGATTGCCCCTCGTACTTTACGGACTTTTACTTTTTCCTCGCATTTTTGGTCGAACCAAGGCAACGGGTTATTAACTTCGTCCTGGTATTGAGGCTGGATACGACACCCCTTTAACTTTTTAACGTTGTATTTTTTTTATACTGTCCTATGTTCTGCTTCCATGAATTTGGTTTCTGCCGTTGATTTTCGCATGCCGCTCCTCAACCGTATGTTGGTATGGTGTTCAATCTGGTTAGGCGTTAGTTCAACCGGTAATATCCAGGTAACACTGTGTATTCTGCGTTTGAACATTTTTAATTTTTGAGCTGGTCCTACGACCATCATCATTTGACTTAGCATGGAGGCTTTCTTCTCCTATCGTCGGCCTGTACATCGCTCCTTTTCCTATTTTCACGATTAAATCCCCGAGTTTGATTTGCATGTCCAAAAATTAGATTTTGTAAAATATTTCAGCCATGGTTTCGTAGAAGGCGTTCTTTTAGGTACGTTAAGAAATACAGAGAATCGGTAGTTGTTAAGTACTACGTCCCATATGTTCTGCACAATTATGTTGTTGATAAAGAATCCTGTTCTAAGATTGTGTATATCTATACCCTCCCAAAAATACATATACCCGTCTTTAGCGGTTGTTCCGTTTGAAAGTCAAGATGTCCGATGCCAGTCAAGATGTACCGCTGTGATATCCAATTTATACTATTCGTTGAGTACTATACGCAGTTCATTGAGCATTGATTGGAAAGCACTCGGTCTGTACAGGCCTCGTGTGATCCACGAACTGGTCCTTAATATTTGTGCATTCCGATAGGGGAATTAGTTTACCACCGAAATATTTTACCCAAGGAAGATCAGCCATATATAATATCAAGGTGTGTCAACGGTTTTTGATGTTGTTTTTCGAATGACTTATGAAAACTGTCTCGAATTTTTTCAGCCTCGAAAATAAATTACCATTAGGAGCTCTAGAGGATCCTGACTGAATTCCGTCTCAAGCCATTAGGCTCCAATATTGAAAAATTCACGTTAGGGATTTCGTTTTCCAGCTCATTTGTATTCGTCAAAGCTAACTTTTATGTTCGATTATTTATATTTTATTTTTCTTCGAGTCCAATATTTGGGACAAGATCTGTTAAATGAATGTACTCTCAATTTTAAATTGCCTTCTCGAAGTAAGGTTTTTAAGAGGCGAGATAAATAAGATCGAAATAGCTTCTATAAAACTCCTTTTCATTGATTTCTCTGTGGTACCGTGGCCTCTAGAATGGTTTCTGATGTTTAAAATTTTCAATATAAAGATACTGTAGGACAATTTTTTTATTATTCAAAATATTATTATACGAGCCGTGTGCCAAAAAGCTAGAGCGTGTAGGTCTGGTCAAGACAAGAAAAAAATCGTATGGGAGGGGGGTCTACTCCCCCCCGTTTAGCCGGGAGAGCCAATTTTCTAAAAAAAATTGACTTAATTTGGAAAAAAAATTATTAAAAATTAACAGTTACACCCACAATGCCGTGATATACTTTTTTGTAAAGCCAGAAATCTCTTCTTTCATCCTGTTTTTAAACGAAGCTGTTTTAAGGAACAGTTTTTGAGAAATGAATTTTCAAACTCAAAATTTTGAAAAAAAAAATTTCGAAATATTTTTTTTCCAAATTGTATGTAATTAAGTACTAATTTTTTTTCAAAAAGAGTCTTTCGGCTTCACGATCTCGACCATTAGCTAAACCGTAGCAGAAGTGCATGTCCGTTAATTCTTCTCGAGAGTATGAGTTTGACATCGTAATGTGTTGATGAGTTAACATCCAATTTGGAAATGTTTTTTTATTAAAAATGCGATGCCTTTTATTTACATTTGGGTTGCATATATTTTGTTTTTCAATAAAGAAAAATTGCGGTTTTATTGTCTTAAGGTCCTAACGGGTAGAACCCATCGGCGGCGGGCGGACCCAGACGAAATTGGCAGGTCAGTTTTCAGGCGTTATCAATGAAAAAAAAGGATTAATCCAGGGTTATTCCAATACTGTGTCACTTTATTGTCTCCTCATAAAACTCCGAATTTTTTTAAAAATAATAAAAAAGAGGTCAATGTTTCATACATTAATTTGCCTACAAGTCCAGCCGCGTTAAAACCAAAAAAAAAGGTTTTTCTTACAAAAAAATGATTCGGGTTTTTTTTAATTTCTCAAAAACTACAAGACATTTTTGCATTCGGTTTTCTGTTTTTAACTAAAAACTAATAAGAGAATTGAATTTTTGAAAAAAAATTAGTACTTAATTACATACAATTTTGAAAAAAAATAGTTCGAAATTTTTTTTTAAATTTTTTTTTGCAAAATTTTGAGTTTGAAAATTAATTTCTCAAACACTATTCCTTAAGACAGCTTCGTTTAAAAACAAGATGAAAGAAGAGGTTTCTGGCTTTACAAAAAAGTGTATTACGGCATTGTGAATGTAACTGTTGATTTTTAATATTTTTTTTTCCAAATTAAGTCAATTTTTTAGAAAATTCCCTCTTCCGGCTATACGGGGGGAATAGACCCCCCTCCCGTACTATTTTTTTTTTTTTGTCTTAACCAGACCTACACGCTCTAGCTTTTTGGCATACTGCTCGTGGGACACCCTGTATATTTTCTCAAAATGGAAGGGGTACCTATATTATTCCGTACACTCCTCACTTAGTTAGAATCTATTTTGGTATGAATGCCCATACGTAAGGACTACGTTTAAAATTAGAGGCTTCATTGGTATTGTCAACCCTCGTGATGAGAGCTCATCATTTTAGTCCTTCTCCATAAACCATTATCATCTTTCAAAACCAACTATAATACACAATTAATCAAAGCGATTGATACTTCTTGGGAACTTCACTTTCTCAACTGTTTGCATGAGTGTCAACAAACATATAATTAATCTTACTTTAACCTCAAATCCCTAAAATGCGTTTAAGGATTTCGATTAACATCAAAGACCTATAATCAAAATAAAATCCCCAAATTGTCAACAACCATTAATTTTCAACAAGATTCTCATTGACGTCCTTTCACCAAAACCACAAAAGAAAAATCCATCTGACAAGTATCCCGAACAATTGTCAGTAGCCATCAACTCCAGAAGAAAAGGCAGATTAAACAAAAAACACGGAAACGTCTGTGGCATGATTTTTTCTAATGATCAGCTAAAAAAATGTGAAGCAAAAAACTACCCCTTAGTGGATATGAAAAGTGAAATCGAAATTCCAGCACTAGGAGTTTTTTATTCATATCCCGAACGCCCACATCGGAAAACCATACGGTGCCGCGTGGTACGGTGTGCCCTCATACTGATTGTGGCACCCTTAGCGGCATGTGCGTCTTAGAAGCGATTTTTTGCGTCGATTCTATTCAGTGAAGTAGAGAATCGCGTACACTTTCACCCGGTAAAAAACGAAGGAAAAGATGTATTCAAAGCAAAAACAGATCGTATCCTTACGGAAGCAAGTCGCAGTGTAATGGACCAGTTGGAGGGGTTTTTTTATCTTCTTGTTTTTTTTATTCAATGGACACGGCAGAAGGTAGAAGAGTCCTTAAAAAATGTATAGTTCCGGAGGGCACACGCTATCAGAGAAGAAAAAAACAATTTATTGTGGTTTTTTGCTTGTTAGTGTCTTAGATATTTGAGTCGATCCAGACGCGTGCCAATTTGGAGAAAGGACGAGTCCACATGCTATTTTTATTCTTTCCACGTGGCGTTATGGTTACTCGGTGGTTTTTTTATATCATTTGCGTAAAACAAGATTTGAATTGATTTTTTTTATAAAGAATCATGAAGCATCTGGATAGTTGCGATAGCATCTGACCACGAAATTAAATAGTCTGGGTTTTCTATTAATGAAAGTCGATAGCTTCATGGTCTGAGTGTAGGAGTAGATTAATTTTTATTGACTGTTGCACGAAGAAAATCGAGAGGAATATCGAAATTATCGGATGGCCGCCATTCAGTGAATAGTGATGACAATAACATTCTTTTAACTGACTATGAATCGCCCAGGCCAATCACATATCATTGCTTCAGCTAATGTTTCGTCGCAAAACGCTTTACTAACTTCCCATCGGGAAGTTAATGTAGAGGATCCGATTTTCAAGGTCCATAGAACTCAAATCCGCATCTAGGAAGCTGGTAAGGTTTAAAATAGAAATGGGATTGGCGGCTTGTTTTATATAACGCCTCCGTCTCTTAAGGACAAAAAAAAATGGCAACGAGAACTAACAAATTGGAGTATTCTTACTTTCCAATAGGATGGTATATATTAGGCCTCATGTAGTAGACCAAACCCTTTTAATTCCATGAATTACGCAGCACAAGCTTGGATCCATGGATATTTGGATTTAATATCTATGTTTGGTCGGGCTAAACCAATGACTTTGGCGCTTGGAATTATAGCAAAAGATTCACTTTTGAGCGACAGCGGTAATTCAATCCAAAAATCTCTTTCTATTCTACCGATGAAGCAGCTGTTACAGCGTAAAATGTCTTTTGTCGCTTCTTGGTTTTAATTCGTATGGTACCCAGGGTCCTTGCTTTTCGATTATTCTCATGGCTTTGAGGCGTTTTCCTTCCGTTAACTAGTCAATTCTCAACTTTCAAATTTCAACCAATTTTCAAAGTGTTCGATATGAGTCTTTACCGAGTGGTCCCTCCAATTCAACATCTCGGAACTTTTATGGCTATCCAGATCGTTTCTTGTCTTCCAGGTATTAAACACCTGCTTTAGAAACACAAGAAACAAACTGTGGGCAATCTTCCTTCGAACTCTGACTTTTCTAACTACATTGGTGCTTATCTGAAATTCACAAAGCTGCATAAGTCGCTCTATGAACGCCATTTAATCGAGACGAAAGCCAATCTTATTAACGATCCTAAGCCCTTCTTTCAGTTTATCAACTACAAACGGAAATCTGATGGCTACCCAACCTCACTCTCTTTCAATGGCGAAACCTCGAATGATCCCAAAATGATCGCCAACATTTTTGCCGAATTTTTCAAACAATCTTTCACCGATGATTCCTTTGTACCGGATACTGCCTATTTCGACTACTTATCAAATTATTCCCTTGGACCATTTTTCCCACGTACTATTGAACCCCATATCATTGAAAATAAATTAAATCAACTTCATGATGAATTTACTCTTGGGCCCGATGGTCTCCCTGCCATATTACTAAAAAAATGTTCCTCCATTATTTCTGTCCCGCTCTCAAAAATATTCAACTTATCCCTGTCCCTTGGAGAATTTCCCCAGAAATGGAGAACCGCTTTTATAACTCCAGTTCACAAAAAAGGTCCGAAGAATGTCGTTAACAACTACTGGCCCATCGCCAAACTGGCACACATACCCAAACTTTTTGAAAGTATCTTGTATGACACTCTAAGTTTCCACTGCAAATCTCTAATCTCCTCCAAACAACATGGCTTCCTTCCACAAACCTTGTCGAATTTGTGTCCTTCACACTCTCAGCTTTAGAGAATGGAAAGGAAGTTGACGTAATTTCAAGTGATTTCAGTAAAGCTTTGGACGAAATCTCCCACAAACTAATACTCTTCAAAATGTCATTCCTTGGTTTTGAACCCAATGCGTTGAAGTGGATATCTTCTTATTTGAAAAACCGTTACTACAGTGTTCGTTTCAGATCTGCCTTTTCCAACCCCTTCTTAGATTCTTCCGGCGTTCCCCAAGGCAGCCACCTGGGTCCGCTTCTTTTTATTCTTACCATAAACGACATTGAGTTTGTCATCAGACATTCCCACCTCTCACTGTACGCAGACGACACCAAGTTCTTCAAGACCATTTCCTCGCAACAAGATTCTTCTCTTATTTAATCGGATCTGAACAGCTTTTCCGTCTGGTGTTTCAAAAATTGTTTGGAACTTAACACTTCCAAATGCCAATCAATCACCTTCTCACGTAAACGAATCAAACCTCCCCCTCGTCTCTACTTCCTGAATAATCAGCCCATCTCCACCGTTCAGGTTATCCGCGATCTCAGTATACTATGTGACCAAGAGCTCAATTTCCGCGCACATATCAATGATATAATTCATAAAGCCAACTCTGCACTTGGTTTTGTGAGAAACGTTGGTCTAAAGAACTCTCCAATCCCTACGTGACTCGATCTCTCTTTATTACCTTTGTTCGCCCCCTTCTGGAATACGCATCTCAAGTGTGGTCCCCTTATCTACAAACCCACTTTTCTTACAGGTACCATTGACTGCGCCACCCTTTATAACTCCATATCTCTAAACACTAACCCTCGTAATACACGCAATCCTCGACTCTTCTATCTGTCCACCCCCCGCACCTCATACGGCTCCAATTAACCCATTTCCCGTATGCTGGCAAGTGTTAATTCGAATCTTAACTTCGACTTCAACCTCAGCACTCCGTGCCTAAAACTCCATCTTCTCAATAACCTTCCCCCCCTCCAGTCTTAGTTTCTGCGCCCCTAACCCGTTCTCATTAATTATTAAGTTAGAATAAGTTTAGCTTGAATTAAGCTCAATAAATGGGGGTGTTTGCCCCGACGAAAATTAAAAATTTAAATCGTGCGTACCACTTTTGGCATGTTTGCTCAGCTAAAGCATGGTCACTATCAGCTTTCACTGAAATACGATACATTTCTGCAGTTTTTTACATAACTAAGTGAGGAAGCAATATTGACGTAGGTAAGAAATGCACGATGTAACGTGATATAAGAACGTACTAAAACTAGAAGTTCGTCTTTGAAACGAACCCTATATAAGGGTTGTAGTATTTTACAACGGTCGATTGTCGATGGTCAAAATCCGGAGTCATGGCCATAACTATGTACATCGGAACGTACTCGTACATTGTCCTACGGAAGATAAAGACGAAGAGGTTCTATGAAACTATGTCGGAAATCTTCTAAAGAAAGCCTTGGTTCGACGAAGAATGCGAGGAAAAAGTAAAAGAACCTAATGTTCTAAGAAGCCCCAGAAAATAGAAAAAATATCAGGAGTACAAGATATTAGATCCTTCAAAAGAATTCAACCGTCTCTTTCGGGATAAAAAACGACAATGGCAAAGGAAATATTTTGCTAACATTTAGGGGAAATGTGCAGCTAAAACACAGCAATGTATGCCGGGATAAACGCCCAATTAGGATTTATACACAACAGTAATGGAGGGTTCCTGCCCAATGGAGGAGATATTTCGATAAACTGTTTTATGCACATGGAGAGGTAGCAGCATTGGAAAACGATGTTATCCACACAGTAGAAATTCTGGTGGAACTACGAGTACCAATCATCGTAGAAGTAAACGAAGCAACCCATCGATTTAAAAATTACTAGGCCTTTGGATCGGCTATAATACTATCTAAATTAATAAAACATGTTGCAGAAAATTTAACAGAGAAGTTGAATGTAAATTTGGTGGTGGTGAAACCCGGGGGTGCGATGGAGAGTGTGAGCAGAAAAAGGCGGCAACCGATGAGGCGTATCATCTGGCGCTACATCGAAAAACCAGGGCAGCGCAAGAGGAGTACGGAGCCAGAAGAAGGAAGGAGAGAAACTACTGCGATAAAAGAAAATAATCTTCGCGGCCTTCCAGTTCAAGGATAGCAAGGGATAAGCATAAAATTCGAGCCTTTATAAGAAGCTTGCAGGAGGCTTCAAGAAAGGCACCCAGGCTCTTTGAAACTGCGAGGGTAATCTTGTCACCGACCCGCAGGGAATATATGTTTTTAAACAGCATTTCCAGCTGCTGCTTAACGAGCATGACCAAGAGAGAGTGGTAGGAACCGAGGAAATCCCAACTCCAACCGCTGAAAAAGTTCTCGCACCCAGCATCGGAAAAGTCGGCAAAGCTGAAGAACAACAAGGCCATAAACTCAGATGGCTTACCATGAGAGCTCTTCAAGGCTGGCGGCGATGCTCTGGTAGGGAATATGCACCAGATCATCTGCAAAATTTGGGAAGATGAAAGCATGCCCAACGACTGGATTACCAACTCTATTTGCCCCATCCACAAAAAAGGCGATCCTACCTCTTGCAAGAACTAGTATAGAGCTACATATATCCCTGCTTAATGTCGCATACAAGGTCCTGTCCAGCATTTTGTGTGAACTTTGCACCGCACTAATCGGCAGCTACCAGTGCGGCTTCCGGACCAGCAAATCGACTGTAGACCAAATGTTCACACTTCGACAAATCTTGGAAAAGACGAAGAAGTTTCAAATCGACACACACCATCTCTTCAGTGATTTCAAAGCCGCATACGACAAGCAAAGAATTGTTTGATGCGATGGCTGAATTCGGGATCGCGTGAAAACTGATTCGGTTGTGTAGCGGCACAAAATACGTGATTCACCCTGCAGCTCGGTTCTATTAACTCTAAACCGTTTGAACCATGCACCGGATTTCGGCAAGCAGATGCGCTGTCGTGTGACTTCTTCAACCTGGTGTTGGAGCAGATAGTGTGAAGGGCAGGCATCAACAGGGAAGGCACTTTCTTCTCAAGTCTGTCGAGGTGCTAGGATAATATCGACATCATCGCCCGGTCTCGTCGTGACGTTGTGGAAGCGTTCACGGCGATTGAAGAACAGGCAAAACGAGTTGGTCTTAAGGTCAATGAGGATAAAACAAAGTACATGCTCTCAAACACCAATCACCTGGGACAAATCGTAACAATTGACAGCTACAATTTCTAGGTGATTAAGGATTTTGTCGACCTCGGGGCAAGCGTAAATTTCACAAACGACACCAAAATAGAGACCCGGCATAGAATTGCCCTTGGCAACCGTTGCTACTTCGAATTATCCAAACAACTTGGGTCAAAACTCACTCGAAGAACCAAAGTCATACTTTACAAAACACTATACTGTCAGTCTTGCTGTACGGGGCCGAAAGCTGGACGATAAGCAAGACAGCGAAGCTGATTTTGGGTTCTTTCCAAGACAAATTCTGCGCCGGATTGGTCCTGTCTGTGAGGAAGGTGAATGGAGGAGAAGACATAACCGTGAACTCTACGAGCTGTACAAAGATGTGGATGTAGTTCGGAAGGTAAAGATCCGTCGACTACACTGGCTCGACCACATCGAGCGCATGAACACCAACGCCCCAGCTAAGAGGGTCTTCGACTCCGAGCCTCTTGGTTCGAGAAGAAGAGGAAGACCGAACCTCCGGTATAAAAACCAAGTAATCGCGGATGTTAGACAACCGTCAAGGATGAAAGCAGCCATAGCCCAGGCTCAGATCCTCCATGGATCGCTGGGCTGTTAACTAAGTAAGCAAGATCCATATTTATAAAACCAGAACAACGCCAGTGAGTGAAAAGAAGGGACGAAAAACAGGCGAATGGAAAAAACTACTCACTGGAGAACTCGATTCAGCCCCAAGCATTGTCCGAGTAATACAATTGGAAAGATTAAGGTAGGCAGGACATGTACAAGTGGACAAACAGTCAAACGAATAAAGAGTGGAAAACCCGAAAGAAAAAGACCGCCAGGACGGCCGCGCCAAAGATGGGAAGAATGGACCTAGAAGAGATAGAACAGAATAGTCAAAACTGGAAGGAAGACATTCATGACAGTTCATGAACGCTCGAGTTAGAAATCGATCAAACGGTCACAACAGCTAGTGAACCTGCTGTCTACTCTACTTATGTTGTACGGAGTAACAATAAGGAGAGATTAAGAAATCTTAAAAATACTGTGAGAGAACTACTTTAACATTTTATAGGCACCAGGTATTAACAAAACTCGAGCCAGAGGCCTCTATTTTACAGGCAAAGGAAAAGCAGAGTACGCAATATAATAGACATCTTGAGGTATCTAGAAAGCACAAAGTTTTAAACGTAACTTAAAGTAACACGGCGCGCGAAACCATCAAATTATTACGGGAAACATTTGAGGAGTGCATCATTTTGCGTAATGGACCTTTGAACTAGCCTACATGATCCTGTGACCTCACACCTTTAGATTACCTTCTTGGGGGTATGTGAAGTCACTAGTCCATGCCGATAAACCAGAAACATTGGACGATCTGGAACTCAACTTTCGTCGTGTTATTGTTTCTCGATAAAGTTGTCGAAATTTTGACTTGAGGATTGCAAATCATTCTAGGTAGCCGTTAAGTTGTAATGGCATAAAATTCTTTGTTGAATAAATGTAATATCGTAGAGCTTTAAGTATTTTATTTCATAAATAAATTGTACACTTCTAAAAAAACACACTTTTTAATTAAATTCTTTTCACCATGTGAATTAAAAGTTAAAATAAAAGTGGATATTTCAAAGCTAAAAATGATTCATTGCATTTGACATGTACAGTGCCGTTCGAAAAATGTTGATCAAAAATTTTATTACTCTTTTCAGGCGCAGTTCTTGGAATTTATGAGAGCTACGGGGTATTTTACACTAAGTAGCAAAATGTCGTTCAAATAGTGCATAAAAGTGGATGTTATTATGATGATGCGTTTAGCTCGTGATTGCAGTCCGAAGCCAACCGAAGTAATTTACTGAAAAAAAATGGGAAAAATCAGATCGGAGTGCAAAGCTAATATTTTGTCACGTCTCAATATGAATTTAAAAAAATATCGTGAAACATTTGACTACCGGTAGAAAGAAAGGATCAGGGTGTTCAAAAAATACGATCCCAGAGGAAGATCGCTTTTTTTTGCTGTGCAGCCGTCGGTATCGGTTCATAACTTCGGTTGATCTTTTAAAATAGAGCACTGAAGCCAATACTGAAGCCGGGTTTTCTAAAAAAAGTCAAAGATTGTTCTGCTCAAGAAATTGCTCAGCTCAAGAGCATCTTAATTGGACTCAAGACAAGGAACAATGTTACCTACCTTTTCCGACGAATCAAAGCTTAAGCCGCATGTTGGAGATGGGAAGATTCTTGCACGAAGAGAACCAAAGGAAAGACTGAGCTTTAAATGCTTCTTGCCCCCCAAAACTGAAGATGTGATGGTCTCGGGATGCTTCTCTGGAGATGAGAAAGGTACAATGGTCTTCCTGGAATCAAGAAAGGCTCTGGAAAATTTACTAGAGCCCTTTGCGATAAAGCTTTTTGGGGAAACTTGCAGATTCATTTTTAAACAGGATAATGCTCATTGCCGTATAGCCAAAATTGTAAGTAGGAACTTATTTTTTTAGTACGAAAAACTAATATCAAGCTTTTAAATAAGAACATTTTGACTAAAAATAATATTTGCATTTCTTTTTTTATTTCTTAGGTTAAAAAGTACTTCGAGGAAAATAATGTCGATGTATTAAGGGGGGAATAGGATTAATTCGTGTAAAAAAAAGCACATTTTTGTGATCTTCTTTTGATGAAACAGTTCAAATCTATTTATTAAAACCAATGGTACATTATAGTATGACATTTGAAGAATATTGTGTAAAATGTTCATGGAGAAATATTAATATATAATACGGCAATGGCAGCAATTATTCTGGAGCGTCTCGGTAAAAAGTTGAATTGCGTTGCTCCTCATAACTCGGTGCTGGATCACCTGAAATCAAAAAATCTAAATTATATCGTTAGATAATCGCTTTGCCCAGGTAACGTTGGGGGTTTCGAAATTTAATTTTTTCACTTTTTGGGAACACTTTGAAGGAAAAAACGCGATTTTTTGCGAAAAAATCGGTTAATTTATTATTGTAAAACGGAAAATATTAACAAATTTGAAAAAAAGCTCTCCAGCGTTACCCCGTAAATTATGTACAGAAAAAGTGTTCAAAATTTCAAAACGATCAGTGCAGTAGTTTTGAAGTTATGAGGGGCACTGACTTTGAAAACGTAAGTTGTGGGAAAAACGCTTTAAAGGTTTGAACACAAAAAAATTTGAGATGAAACGTTCATAAGCGAGTTTTATCGGCTTACCTCACACTGAATCATCGATGCCAGGTCCATGGATGAATCATCCATGATGTCCAAAGCATCTTTTTTTTTCCTGTCTACGATGAATCCTGCCTTCTTTTGTTTGTTTTTCAGCTTCCTGCTCTGCTCGGCCTATACGCATGGAGTAAGTTGATCGCGCCCACTCCAAGGACTTCTTTCTTAGTCGAATGAAAATTTATTTTTCCATCACATTTCATACACTTTACTAGCGTAGCAATTGTTGAAAAGGCTAACAAAAAATCTATTACCCTATAGTATTTTTGAAAATCCTTCGTAACTTGATCTTCAATGGTCACGTTTATTTTTTTAGCTGACGCGCTACTTGTTGAAATACCTTCGTTTTAACGTTTTTGCGGAGGTACAACTTTTCTAGATCGATATAATCTCGCGCCAGTTGATACTCTAGATCTTGTAACTTTTTTAGGCATTTTAGCAATATTTTAACAAAAAACTGAACGAAAATGGAGCTAAAGTGATGCGAAAATCGGAAAGTGCGTGTACGTCTGCTCGATAGAACGTTAGCTGCTACACCAAATTATATACTCTACATTGACTAAAGTTATAATACAGGTCTAAACACGTTTATACTCGTTTTCAAATTTCTATAAAGAAAGATACGGGTAAAAGTAAGGAATTCTATAGAAATCAAACCAGCTGCCTGGTAGCAATAGCGCGCTCCAGTCAGGTAGATATAAAAATCCGACAGGTATAAAAATAGTCTTTTTTTTTTTTTTTTGCAATTTTGCTCCGATCGACTTGAAATTTAGACACAACATTCTTGAGATATTATGCATTCATTTAAAGTATAAAAAAAATCGAAAAAAAATTTAAATTTAAAAACCCTATTCCCCCCTTAACCCTTGAACGCTACCCATCCTTGGAGAAACACTATTACTACCCTGGGGTCTTGCAGACCCAACAAATTTGTATCCAAAAATATTATTTATATTTATAAGATCATACATAAGTTACAAGGTTAAATTTTGAGTCCAAGCACATTTGGCACACAGAGCGGCTATGTTCGCCACAAAGAGGATTTCGGCAACACCCACACCTTATTTTCGTCTTCCTGTCTCTTCCGCGTGGTCAAATGGCGCACCTTTTTTTTCAGCAACAGGAGTAGTTAATTCAACTAATGGTCTTTTCTTTTTTAAAATATCTCCAATCAGGACCTGGAGATTTGACGGCAAAGTTGGCCAAGTGAATCTCTCCTCCATTTGGGGTTTGATGAGGGCCAGTGCCAAGTTTTTGAGGAAGTTTCGTCTCGCTTGTGTTTGATTCGACGCCATTTTTAACAGAACATAAGAATTAACACCCACAATATTTAAAAGCCCTATAAATATAGCCAATGGCCATCGTTTGGTTCGTCTTGAAACACTCTACCGATGACAAAGTTGATCCATCAAATCAACACCGCACTTCGTTTTGTTGTAAAGATCCACCATCTCAGGTAATTGGCATTTGGCATCAGGATCAGCGATTGTATGCATTGTTGACAGCAAAGGGACGATTTTTTTTTATTTCGATTTTGGTGGGAAGTAGGACAGTAAAACAAGTTCTTTAGAAAAAGCAAATTTTGCTGTGTTACGTTCGCGATCTTTGACTTCGAGAAATGAAGGTGGAATTTCTCTTTTATTCCGACGCAAAGTGCCCAAAATTGTATCTTTTTTTTGCAACAATTCTTTTGCCACCGGTATAGAGTAAACCAATTATAACAAGTCAAATTTCTATTTGTTCCGTGGTGTAATAGTGTGCAGATGAAACAGTTTTGGGTGCCGAATCTTTACCCAAATATACAGAAGCATCTAGTATGTATGCCGTTTTGGAGTCACATAACATCAAAATTTTTATCCCATATTTGTCCGGTTTACTGGGAATGTACATTTTAAAAATGCATCTGCCTCTGAAGCTCAACAACATTTCGTCCAAAGTACAGCAATCCGAAGGACAATAAACTTGACTTGAAACACTGACAATATGTGTGAAAATCTCTATTATTGGGGCTAGTCTATCATTTTGTTGACGTTTCAACCTTGTGGAGCGGTCATCGAAACGCAAACAGTTTGTGAGAAACTCATAACGAGCTTGTGTCATGGTGGCCCGAAAATAGCCCACACCAGAACCCTTGTCAAACATTTCTTTAGTTGTCACATGATTCATGTGAGAACGCCAGCCAATTAGTACAAACCAAACAAAGCCTTAATCTCTTTTACAAAAGAAGGACGTATGCTATTTGTACTTGAGTAATTACCAAATTCGTCGATGTCTACGCCCTCAAAAGCCCTGTCGTTTTTATATATTTGCCTCTCTCTACCAATTTCAATGTTGGTATTAGAGACAATTGTAAGCAAAATTTCATCAGTGAAAAAAAGACCTCTTTTTCTGTTATCAAACTACGGGCATCACCTCTAGGCCCCGTGTAGTAAAATGTTTCTTTGCACAGTTTTACCCCTTTTTGGATGCTTCCCACTCCATTTGAATCCATCTTTTCCTCTGAGTTTGGTAGGAACATCCAAAACACGTAGAAAATTACTTGAGGCGAAATTAGCCAGAGGCACATCGTCATCCGTGGAAAAATCATCATCACTTGAGTCTTGTCGGAAGTCTTCGATGACGCTATCATCTTCGGGTGACTGAAATTTTCAGTTATGATATGGCCTACCTCTTCATCAATATCGTCTTCTTCGTGTAACCATGCGGTAATTTTTTCATCCATTTCAATTTTTTCTTCAAAACTAAATCGAGAAACATCAACACATATAACACTAATACTACTAACTTGAGTAATAAAAACACTGTTAACACTAACTAAAAATAAGTAAAAAGCTAACTTACCAATCAAATCAATGCAGAAATATAAATATGGAACCCCGAAGCTTAAATTTCCGCGACTGCACAACTCGAAAATAAATAAACGAGTGACAAATAGGCGCCTACTAAGATAATATGAAAATACTTTGAGTGGCGCTGACATGGGTTACTTTGTTTTAAAAATATTCTAATAAATATATCTTTTCAATTAGGCTGGACCCCAGAGTAGGTTTAAGAGTTAAATTTGCTTCCCTACAGTCCAGATCTCAATCCAATTGAGAATATCTGGACAATAATGAAACTTAAGGTTGCGAAGAAGTTATCCGTATCTGGAACACCATACCTGCTTCCACATAGAAATACCGATATGAGTCAATGTCTCGCCGATGTGCAGTTGTAATAAAAGCAAGAGAAGGTCCAACTAATTAGATAGAGAATGTTTCTAAGAATAGCAATAAGAAAACAAAAACACTACACCAATAGAGCATTTTTCTTTAATCCCTATGAGGCAGGTACCTAAAAAAAACATTTTTCGGTCTATAAACTTTTTGCTTCCGTGACCGCCTATGAAAAATATTAACACTCTAAATATATCATGAAGCGATTGAAACCGTATAAGAAAACAAATTCTCATTAGAAAATATGTAATTATTGCAACAAATTTGACAAAATTCGAAAAAAAATGTTTGACCAAAATATTTTCGAACGGCACTGGGTTCACTCGACTTTAAAAAATTAGGTAAGTACAGAAAGAGGAATTATTGTGTCTAAATTAATATTATCTTCTTCAAAAACGAACGCATTAGATATTTTTATAAATGTCTTAACACTCCGCAAATTCTTTTCCTCGAGCTGCATTCATATCGACGCGTTTTTATCCATAAATTGTTTCGCCATATACTCCCGCGTTGTATTTGTAAGTACTATTATGATTCGGTGATCGATAATAACACCTTCGTTGACATTTTCCACATTTTTAGAAGTTGATGATGTGCTAGGTCATTCAGAACCCTTATCGCCGTCAGCACATTAACGGCTTCTTGAATGCGCCTATGCCACTCAAAACTAGAATAAAAATTCATTTGTAACTTTTCTCCATTTAATTCCGTTTTTATAACATCTTTTAATGCATCACAGCACAAATAGTCCTAATGGGAACTACCAGAAGACTAAAAAACTGGTTCGACTGACAATACACTAGCATGTTTGTCAACACAATGATGAAAAATCGCGAAAGACTATTGTGCACAATATTTTTTTCGAACTTACATGGGAAAAAAATCAATCAATCCCCTCCCAAAAAAAATCACATGTGTAGCTGAGAAACAATTCGAATTTGATTTTCATTTCTCTTTGACACAACTTTTTTTCTTGCTTTCTATAAAGAGCTAAAAGTCGCCCAAAGTCGTGTTATTTTATTCCTCAGTAAAGAAATCGTACGTATGTGTATGTACGGAAACCCCATTCAACAGGGCGAATGAAAAAGAACAGTCAAACCCACCACCCACCTCTCAGTCAACGCAAAAGGTTAATCCTGCCATTCGCGGCAAGCGTAGTTACAAAATACAAGCCCAAACAAAGTCTTTGGAATAAATAAAAAAAAGTCCACGTTTTCCTGCTAAACTCTAAAGGTTGTAATAGATGAGAGAAGCACTGATAGGTCTGTAAAACCTACCAGGGTAGCATCAAGTTCTTCACAGCCGATAGGTATTTCGTAACCACATACACAGCATCGCAGTCTGAATCCCTTTTTCTCTGACATTCGCAAGGGTTGAAAGAAAAAAAAACAATTTCCCCACCAGCGCGGTCTAACCTTAGCCCCAGGTTTCTTTCCGCCTCCAGGTCCTCGTTTACATTTTCTTTTTTCTCTGTCGCACTCTCTTGCCATCACCCAAAGTGACAGAACTTTCTCTGACGAAGATGGAAGAAAACATGGAATCCATCCTGATGTCTAACATTCCAATGCTACGCTAAGACTTCTGCTTGCCTAATCTGAACTTCTACAGGAGTTCTTTTTGAATTCCAAGCGCGACTATTCAGCGAAACACACTCTTAAGAACGATTACGATACAAATAGTCGGGAAAAGAGAGCCAAACAGAGAGTACGCAACACTGAACACGTGGAACAACGGATACATAATATGGATTAGAAGGACATGAACGCGGTAAATCCCGAGGTAGGGAAGCCCATCGGATGCAAAACTCCACATACCTCGCGAGGACTACACATGATTTCGATCTAATCCGGCTTAGGGAGAATTGGAATTCCACGAAGTTCTTATCAAAACCCTAATTCGAACAGGAAACCAAAATCACCAGCAGCTTACCGACTACCACGATATCCATGAAACAACGCCCACATGTCATAAACGCCCCATCGAGGGAGGATTTTGCGCGCAAGAAAATATTCTTCCCCACCGCAAGGACATCTTCTTTCGAACAATCGTCCGAATATATCCGAACACCGGGCCGGCACTCCTGTCAGCCTGGTGGATATTCCCGTCAGTGAGATAACTGTTTTCACATAAAAATTGAAAATTAATGACAGTGTCGCCGTTCTACCGTCAAATACTTACTCTAAGTCCTGCAACTACTGTGTCTACGTTCTGCCTAGGGTGGGCGGTGTTTAGAAAATTTATTTTTTCCTAATATTTCTATTCGAATATCTTGCTGCCAGGAGATAAGAACCGACCAGAAAGTTCAAAGTGCACACTGCATTCCTTCGCTTCCGACGAACGTTAGACATACATCGTATCCTTTTAAGGACAAGAATACGAGTGTCACGTATGCATCTATTAGCATATACTCGTAGTACTTTGGGGCTGTGTTGAACTCTCACCGGCGAAAACGATGTAATTTTCAACTTTCACTCTTCCTTACCTCGAAGCGACATTGTTACAAGGAGGCGCCTGTATGCCTTGCTGTTATCCTGCTGAAGTGTGACGAGAATGGAAATTTCTTTCGACGTACGTCTAAGTGCGACAAGGGACGATAGATAAAAAGAGAAAAACGGTTTTGTGCACAAGATTTTCACTTTACCTTTAACGGTAAGGACGAATTTTAGAATGAGAGGGTAGCCGAATGGTGAGCGTTAATGATGGGAATTTAGAGCGAGGACATTCTTGCAGCAGGTTCATGGTAGCCTGGTGAAACGGGTGAAAAGATTGATGACTTGACAAGTCAATGACATGACGTAATTGTCTATTTAGTCCGGTTTTAACTGTCATCTTTATATTATCCTTTGCTGGTCCGATTGGTGTCGAAGCGGATTATTCTAGTCTTATGTGAACCTGCTAACGAAAACCTTCCGAATGTATTTTTTTGGCCAGGCCATTACGACAGTCCTTTTTTCCCTGCTTTCATGTTTGGAATTATATCTGAATTAGAAATGCTCCAAAGGATTCAGGTATCCAGGATAAGGTGATTTTATTTTTGTGAAATTAAAGTTAATTGTGGAGCCCTTTGTATCCTTTCAGTGGGAAGCCAAGTTGTCTTATTTATAAAATGTCTTCTTATCCTGTTTGCCTGGTGAATTAAAGCCCTTCGATGGCTCTTTAAGGAAACTCCAGTGAAAAGTTTAAAGCCTTCCAGGCGTCACTGTTTTCATTTCATTTCGCTGCTAAGCCGATTCGGGCAGATCCAATCTTTCAAGACCTAACAAATGTACCCCTATAATGGCGGCTTGTTTGCCTTACGAGCATATTTTTTCAATCCACTTTGTCGTCCCCGTTTATTCGTCTTTATGTGCGAGAGCCAATCAACTTTTACTGAGGACTCGTCTACATTCTGAAATCTCTGTTTGCCCAGTTGATGATAGTAGAATTCTAGGGGGAGCCGTGGAGCCTTTTGGAGCATTGGAGCAATGCCAACGAAGGATGATTTCAACCAACCAGCCGGAATTGAAAATTTAACGAAATGGGAGGAACCTACAACGTGGGTTTGAGCTTGCCACATACTAAGGGGGTTTATTCTCCAAAAAGGACCTTCCTTTGCGATGCCACGAACCAATCCTAATGAGGAATCTTTTCATCACAAAAAAATATTCAGTGCATAGAATTAAAAGGAGCCGATAAACGACTAGAAGGAGTGTTGATATGTTCGAAATGGATTTCTGAGAATTTCGATACTAGGACGACACCCTGGATTTTTGGTGAGGAATTTCGGAAGTTTGGAATGTGAAAATGTCCAAATTGCCCGGACGAGTTCCCATTGGTATTCGATTGGGAAACGAAGAATTCTATGTGAAACAAGGATACAGAAAAGTCAGAAAGGATTCGGATGTTAGAAGATGTGCATTGGAATGTGTGATTGGAATGTCTAACTCGTACGTATAGCTGAAATGTGTGGCAGGAATGTGTAGAATGTTTTTGTGGAATTTTTTGGCAATGCGCGATGCGCGATTCGAATTGGAAAGCAGAATCGAATAGGACGTATTTTGTTTGAGGAATGTAGATACGTAGCTTCTAAGCTAAACTAAGTTAATGTCTTTGTCAAGGACTGCCGGTCTTTATTGCATGTTAACTAGTGTGTGGACACAAAAGACATTGTCTGTATGGTACGTAAAACTGTTGATTAAAGGAGGACGACAGGAGCACAGGATAGATAACCCGCTGAGTTTTGCTTTGCCAATGACTTTTTGGCCGATGTACGAGTATATCGAGAAATTCAAGAGAAAATGTAGAAATAAGGACACCATAAGACCGGTAGACTACGGGTTTATTTACATATGTGCTGAAGTATTTTGGAAACGATGATTAGTACTAATGCGAATGAATTCAACCACTTTTTTTCATCCTTCTCGTGCTATAAAAATATTTAGGGCCGGTGTTACGTCTGCCTCTCGATAAAGCTTGCGAGTTCTGAAATAAATATGTGTGTGATCGAAATAGCGATCGAAAGATTTCCAAGAAGCTCTGCTTGAAATAAGCCCCATTCAGCATCACAACATATTTATAGGTAATTCGCAATCACTTCAAGCAATACACTCTATCAATCTTGTTTTCACCAAATCCATTACCGACATTTTAACTTTCACAGCTTAACATGCTGACTTTATCCCTCAGGCCCCAATACCCAGGCGGCATTTTAGACCCGAGGCTTAACTTTAAGCCCAATATCTAAAACCGGTTAAGATAGCATAGCTTCCTATGCTTGCTGCATTATTTTCAATGAATGATGGTTGACCCAATGATTCACTGGTTTATCATCCTATACTAAGCTAACAGCTTTCAATCTCCCAATATCAGCAGTAAGCCATACCATCTTCGCCCCAAAGAAGCACTAAATATTCTGCCGCACGTACTTTTCTTAGAATACAGAGTAATTTGTGGTGCCAATAAGCTTAAACAGGCGGACTATAGCAGCTCTGCTACTCTTGCCTGCGAATCTGGCGTGGTTTTCATAAACGGCGGCACAATATTGCTTTCAATCCTGAGAGAAAAGTAAAGCTGGTACCCCAGTCTCAGAAGACCAATTTCTGATATACACTGATGACAGCAAGATTCTGTAAGGCATATGATCGATCGTAACGCATATGGCGATCCTGTTCACTCCAGTGATAAGAGAGGCATGTAAATCACTCCGCAGAGCCTACCCCAATAATATTTTGCACTGCGATTTGCTGCGACAGTGAAGTAGTCATCAAAGCCCTATTCTAAGCAATCACCACAGGATAGTGCAGCTTTATTCTTGAGTTCTTAAGTGGAATTGGTCTACCCAAACTATAATACCTACTCTTCGTTTGGTACACTTGACGGTTAGAGACCAGTGTACCTAAGATAGCCCTACAGTTACTAAAGTTGATGAAAACTTTTTCATAATGTGTGCGAAGTGGGTATCTTAAATTATTTTAAACATATGAGTCACGGAAATAAGTCACAGCTATCTCTCTAAAACAATCGATTTGAAGGGTTAAATATCTGAAAATATAAAAAAGGTTGAAATGAAATGAAAAATTACTGCTCACATCAAGTCACTGGTGGGCCATTTAAACCTTTGATATGCTTTTAGTAATAATTATTATTACCGGCCATTTGGAACTCAGAATCTTAGGGCGCGGTTGACAACCCTTCGCCAAGCCTTCCTGTCATCAGTCTGTTCCTTCCTTGCTTCGCTGTTATGCCCCATCTTTTCTAGGTCCATCCTCCCATTTACAGCGTGGTATTTTTTCCAACGGTTTTGCCCCTCATTATTCATTTGACTGTCCACTGTCCATTCGTTCTACGCGTCCTGCCCCATCCTAATCTTTTACTACTCGGACAATGTTCGTTGCTGAATGCAACTCCTCGAGTGCTTGATTATGTAGTTTTCTCAACTTGCCTCATTCTTCGTCCTATTTTCCACCAATATTTGATGCTGCTTTGAGTGTGGTGTTGTTATGATGTACGAGTATTGTGGTGATGTACATCAGCTTTGTGTCTATCTCTGTCTTTTTTTTTTCATGGAGCAGAGATTCAAGATTCATTAGGAATCGAGTCACCTCGTATGATTAGCACTCCGAGCCCCGTGTATATTCTAACTCCTATCCCAGTACAAATAATTTGTTATGAAGCGATTTTTCATTTGAACTTTGAACATTTGTTTCAATCAACTTTGCGACGTACAAATTATCATATGTTAAGCTTTATTGAATAAAAAATATTTTTTTAGCTTAAGTTAGTTATAAAAATGTCAACTTCAAGTTTATATATAGTAGTCGAAAGACACAAGTTTAAGTTGTACTGTTTGTTTTAAAGTGTCTAGACTTGCCCTAGAAAAAAATACTTAAAACTAGCTTCAATAGCATCTAATATAAAATATCTTACTGGTCCTTTAGGGAGACTCTAAAGCAAACAGAAAAACTAAAGACTATGCCTTTAGGCCTTAAGTGTAACTTATAATATTTAGAGGAAAATTAACATGAACTACTAAGACTAAGAAAAATACTGTTTTAAAAAAAGTTATCACCAGAAATCTAACTTAACCATACCTTAACTAATATATATATACAGAAATACATACATGTAGGATGGGGATTTTGGGGGGGTTTATTTAGCAAATAAAATACGGTGATTCTCAATGTTTTCAATTCAATTTAATTTTAATTGTTCGAATAAATTTATTTTATAATTTCAATAAGTAAAACGAAAAAAATGTAAGTGGACACGAATTTGAACTTGACCCGAGCTTGACTTTACCGCTTCGCTTCTCCGTAGCCACTGTCCTCCCTCTTTTCTTAAGTCACGTCGTTTCTCCTAAACGGGTATTGTGTGGATCGTGGAAGTAAAAATGTAGGGTGACTCTACATACATGATATATATTTTGTATATACATACATTTATCTTTTTTTTGTTTTTTACTTTTTATTTTAATGAAATCTAAAACTAAACTACACCAAGCCTACGTGCCACCTTTACATGCCTCAGCCTGCCCTAACCTAGCTTACTCTAACCTATCCTAACCTACCCTAGCCTATGCAAGCCTGCCATTGGCATGTGGCAGACCACTGAAGCAGTCCGCTCCAGCCACCAAAAGCGTTGAAGCTTGGGACGACGTCTCCCCGATCTTGGTGCGACACCGATCTACATATACCAAACCTGAGGCGATCAGGCTCGCAGAGCACAACATCACATTCGCAGTGAAGCCGCCGCACCACGGACTTACGGACCACGTGGAAGATTAGCGGAACCGCCAATTCATCCTGGATCAGACCACAGTGATCCAAATAGCGAATCCTTTCCATTAAGCTGGCTCTCACATTGAGCCACATGGAACATTCATAGGCAATCATGGGCCTGATTAAAGACATGTAGCAGATAGCCTTCACTCTGGAATCAAGTTGGTTGTAATGAAACAGCCATCTGTCAAAGCGAAAGCGCCCCGAGCCCTCGCCAGAGCAGCATCTATATGTTTGTCAAAATACAGATATTGGTCTGGCCAGAACCCAAGGTATCTGACTACACTCTGTCTTGCCAATGAACGCCCGTCCGGTCCAAGAACTAAAAACCTGCGCCAATTTTTTTCTAGTGTCCCGAGAGGCCCTAGACAAAGGCGTTCTGAACAAAATAGTTTCTGATTTCTGGAAGTTGAAAATCATCCAAGTCACGCTGCAAGAGAATGACAATAACGTTGATCGTTGGACCTGATCTGTAAGCGGTTAAATCGTTCGCATCGCTATTGAATGATGAAGAGAAGCTATCAAATCACTGAAGTAAATGTTGAAAAGGATCGGTGAGTTCACCGTACCCTCTTGCAGTCCCTTGTTAATATCAAATATTTGGGTAGAAGTCAGGTTGGCAATTTTCACAGTGAACTTTCTACCGCTTAACATTGCAAAAATCATATATAGCAGTGGATTACTTTTACCCAGCCGACTGATCTTGTAATAAAGACCTTCTAACCATACGGTGTCGAAAGCCTTTTCCAAGTCAATCAGACAGGCACCTGTGCGTTGGTTCTTGCATTTGTTTCATTGGGTATCTGACACTAGTTTCGACGCAGCATTAATAGTGTCATGCGCCCGTTCTAAAACCGAATTGGTTATCCGGAATGATTTGATTGTCCTCAACCCAGGGCTCTATGTACCACCTTCTCGAAAACCTTGCTGATACTCGGAAGGAGACTTATCGACTTAGATATTCCGTCGATTCTCACGAAGTTTTTTCTCTTCAGTGACTCGAAAATCATCTGGAGATCCCCCATCGAAATAAATGGGGTGTTCGCCCCTTCGTTGGGTGGCATTATATGCCATGAAATCGTCATTGAGCCAATGATCGTCATTTCTAAGGTAGGAATGATGAAGCAGGGCTCTGTTCTCCAGGTCGTGGTTCGAGCGAATACTATCATTCACCTAGTACACTTCCTGGACGGCAGCTCTTACTGTCGCCAATATGAAGAAGAACCATGTTCTGAAATCGACGATCATGTTAAGTCAGCTGACTAATCGGACCGTGACTTTAGTGATATTGAAAATGCCTTTGTGCCTACCGGAATATTGGTATCAAAAAATGGTTAAGTAACTTATTCGAAAAAATCGATTGACAACGGCGCCGAGAGAGCTTCAAGGGAAAATAATATAAACCAACGTGCCAGGATTGTCACGTTATTCTTGAACTGGAATTACAGAAGTAGAAATTTCCAGCTTTGAATTATTTTTCCCACCTCCCTACGTAGAAGCATATATGGTGAAGAATGGACTTATATTAATAACCCGGAACTGATTTGACTACTTTTATAGTCGCGTTTTTCGATCAAACAACAAAAGCTCTGAGAGCTTATAGAACTGTGCAAAAGGCAGACCAATATTTGAAGGCTATCAAAAAAATGTCAAGACTTATAAGGTTCGGCAGCAACGAAATTTAAAGTGAACGACAACTGTTATATAAATTTGCTTCTATATGTGAGTTGTAGAATTAATGGGTTGAGATATTACCAAAACTTTACAATACATCCGAAAATGTGACAATATATGAGGAGTTAATAGCTTTGAGAGGAAGATGTCCTTTCCAGCAGTACATGCCAAAAAAACCTGCGAAGAGCGAAATCAAGTTTCTGCAACGAGCTATGCTTGGAATATTCAACCTTCAACTATTAAAAGTACTTCAGAAAAAATTCAAGGTATGCGTGTAGTTCTTGATTTGATTGTAGGGCTAAAAGAGCACAATCTCACAACTGATTACTTTTTGAGGTCTCATCAATTGGCACAAAAAATACTAGAGAAACGGGTGACACTAGTAGGGAAAATACACAAAAAACAAGCTTGAATTACCTCCAGAAATAGTAAATATAAAAGGAAGACCAATTTTTTCACCTAATTTTGCATTTACCGAGAACACTGCTCTCGTGTCTTACTTCCCGAAAAAAAAATAAATCTGTAAAGGAACTGTATTAAGTACTATACATCATGACTCAATAGTAAATAATCGCCCAAATAAAAAGCCAGATATAACACTGGACTATAACAAGTGGCTACACGTGCAAAAGAATGAGAAAATGTTGGCCTCAAGTGGTGTTCAGTAATATGGTTGATATTTCGACTTATAACGCTTTTGTTTTATTCAAATCCACTAACCATACCATGAAAGAGGGCAGTCTTACCAAGCGCCCGCTACTTTTTTTTAAAAATCTTGGTATGCAGCTTGTTACTTCCTACATGAAAAAGCGACAAACATTACCTCGAGCAAATTTTTCACTTGAAATTACCAAAAAAAATCGAAGTGATTCTCAAATCGGCTTAATCGCAAAACTGAACAGGAAAGAACAATTAAAGTAACGGTTTTTTTTCCTTTTATTAATTTGAAACAAAAAAATAAACAATAAACAATTTGCAACAAAGTGCTTAAAATTTCCACTTTATCAGGATAATGACTCCAAGCACACGGCTGGAGTTGTTTGCGAAAGGCCGCTTGACCACTGTTCAAGGGCTGTTAAAATACAAAGATCATCAATTATAGGGAATTTAAGTTGAAATTCGGAACATGAAATTTTCGGGAAAGACAATTTAAAAGAGGTCTTGATGGAGAAATGGGATACAATTAGACCCGACTATACTAGCTGAATCAATTCCAAATTGCTTAAGGTTTGTCATTCAACAGAAGGGATACCCAACATTATGTTAGAGTACTTTTAATACTATTTTTATTGAATTTTTTTAAAATCTAAGTAGTCGTCATTGTGAGATTCAATCTGTTTTCTTTCCGTTTATTTGTTTTTTTTTTATCATTCTAATCTAATTTAATTAGAAATAATAATTAATAAACTAGGGATGCAAGACGATGGGCGACGATGAGCTGAGCGAGCGTTTTATTAAACCGTTTTAATGATATTTTTTTTTAAACTCATCACTTTCATTGATTCTGATAATGTGTTTGGAGTGGAATACTGATGATGTCAAGTTTGGTATTTTTTTACTGAACAATGTCTCTTTGCTTAAGAGTTTTTTTTTTGTTAATTTCGAAACTGAGATTCGATTGTCATCAAGTTAGAACCAAAGAATTTTTTTGTGACCAGCGGCATAAAATCCGATTTTTTTGGAGTGATTTTTAATTCTTTTAATACGATCGGTGACTTCCTTTTTTCAAGTGAAAGTTTATCTAAATCCAACTAACATTTGTTTAAGTGTGTGACATTCTACAGACTTCTAAGTGCATCTTTTTCTTCACTAACTTTTACATAATTGCTTTTTCTCTTGTAAACTTTAGTTTTTTCTGGTGATGGTACACATTTGAAGTTTTTCTCTTGATGCTTCATATTCACAGCGAACAATTTTCGTTTATAGTCATCTGACTTCACATCATTTTCCAATTTCTTGATACCACACTTAGCACGTTTCAGTAAATCTTTTCCATCTAGTTTGTTGCGATGTAAATCAGCTAGTCCCTTAAAATTTTTGTTTTTTGTTTAACTTTCTTCTGGAGGTTGATACTCTTTCAAAGGTAACATGGGTATATGTTTCACAATTTCAGACATGTTTTCGAAACCTTTGTTTTTATTTTTTTGAAATCAATGAAACTTTCTAACGCAAATTTGGCGCTTTTTTCCTCTCGCGTTTTTTCGAGCAAATTTTGCAATAAATGATTGAATCATCAACTTTTGTCAAGGAAACCTCTATTCAAGTACATAAATTTTTACTTTTCGAAAAACTTTCACTAATTTTCACTTGCCTTCGCATGCAGCCGTGCAAGCTCAGACTTCTTAACTTGCCAAGCCGAGTTCTTTTTGATGCATTTGAAGAGTCTGTCCTAAGAAAATGCCGGGTCAATCAAGAACCCATTAAGAGTTCGAGCACGCGATAATACTACGTATGTTAGCCCAAAAGCAAACTCTGCTGTGCCGATGTCCACTACAGCTCTGTCAACGGTGATGCCTTGACTTCTATGAACCGTAATTGCGTAAGCCAACTAAAGGGGAAACTGTTTCCTGGTGCATGATACGTTTCTTTTTTTTTGAATCCAATTGTGTGTGGCGTTGCCAATTGATAATTGTCAATTTTTACCAATACACATAGTGGTAGTTCATAAAGGTGGTTAGCAGAATCTTGCTGTGTATAAACAATATCGACTACTGTGCCAAGAGAACCATTACACAGACCTAGCTCCGGCCGCAAATTGCGTTTTAACATTACTCGACAACTGGGCTAGCGTTACCTGTTTTTGTGCATTGATACTGATTAGCACCTTCTATAATATCACCACCAAAAAAAAAAATCCCATGTTATGTAAACGATTGGGTTTTTCGGTGATTATTCCTCGGTGGTACAATTTTTCCGTGTATTAGAGCTTCGCTTCGCTCAGCTTAATAAATCCTTTTCAATTAAGAATATAATGAAATTTCATTAATACGCACGCTCATTATCCGTTTTACGTATATCGTTTGGTCCAGGGTAGGCCATTTTGACTGTGAGCCACTCTCGATTTTCCTGGCGTGAAGTCACACTGATAGGATCAGAATGTTCATGATTGAAGACATAGATATAGGAATTCCCTCTTTTATGGCCTGAGCATCCCTTCTTCCTGTCATAGCGTCAGATAAGTTGATCCACCTCAAGTACCTTTAGATAACCTAACTGTCTACACTAGTAGCGTAATTAGGCTTTGGTTTCGATGCGATAGTTACGATATCAATGTCACAACCGAATCAGGTGCACGAAATTCTCTCTCGTCTTCGTCCGGTGTAAACGGTTCGTGGTGTCCGATAGGGAACATTTGATTACTATTTTCATTGTATGGCCTGGGAAAGTGATTTTTCTGCATTTAGTTTCACTGCACTCGTCATCAAACCAAGGGTGACTAAAAACCGAGCATATTAAATGGAGGATTCCTGATGACTTTTTGACAACACCTCTATTTTTTTTTATCGTTTGTGCAGATTTATTCGGATGTTGAGAGAGCTTAAAAGGCACTCATTCGTCAAAGGTGCTTTATACATCAGCTAAGTTATAGTTGAAAAAAATAATCGAAAATCACCTCAAATGAAACGATTGCTACAGAAGATCTAGATGTGCTGTTATACCACCAACGTTTTTTATAACTAATAATTATATCAAGTATTTGAATAATAAAATAATGAAATAAAGAGTCACATTTCGTATAACTTTGCTTAAATAAAAACTCGGAAAGTTAAATTGGATCACCCTTAACAGAAAATCCGTTTGAAGGACCTCGTTATTGTTGACTTGAAGTTTGGACTTTGATTTTCGATGGAAACCCAAAGTCCCATCCACCATTAATAAAACCACCACGATAAGTAAATAAATAATCAAGAAAAGCTATAACCTGCCCTCCAAACACCAACGTCCAATCCAATTCAGTGGAACCTGCCACCTTTGTATTCCTTCCGTGGTAAAAATTTCGATTTTCCTTTTGACCAATAACATTCCCTGTTATCCTGACCTTACCCAAAACGAAAGAGATGGAAAAGGAAACCAAAAAAAATCTGAAAACTCACTTCCTCCCTCGTTGAGTGCGTCAAGAGAGAAGCAAGCAGGAAAAAACCCGGCCAAAATACGACTCAAACGCTAACTTGTCCTCGCTGCTAGCCTATTCCAAAGGCGACTCAACTTTCTCTGTTGCTTGTTTTTACTAAACACTCATGGTATCTAATTAATTTCAACTAATGTGCTACAAGCCTTTGTCGCACCCTCTTTTGTAAGGAACTTCAAAGAGCATTCGTTTGAAGCAAACATCAAAGTCCTTTTACCCTCTTTGATCTAACCAACGCGTTGGCTACAAAGGCAGAGATCCAAAGAATCCACCAACATATCAAAGACTTCACAGAAATTGGTTTGACTTTGATCCTTCTTTGAGGCAACATTTAAATGAAGAGAGTCATCATCCATTCTGCTCTACAACAGGCAACATCAAAGAAATTTAAAACGATTCATCGTACCTTCAAAGCTCACGAAATGTTATTTCACCAGGCAAACAGCTGATGCTGCTATCTACCCCAGGGTGAATCGTTGATGTTAGATTTAAACCAAGGTCAGAGGGAGTAAAAGTCGAGACATGCGTAAGAAACACACCATCCACCCACGTGGCGTTGTAGTAGAAAGAATCTAACACAGACTGGGCTGGAAACAGCTGACCATGGTGTACGAGTGTATACACTTGCTGGTGATATCTGCACGCCTGTTAGTATCTAATATCAAAATTCTTCGCACGTTTGGATAGTAGATGATTGTATGTTTCCTTTGTTGTTGTTTTTTTCCCCCTGAGATTGGAGCCTTTTCTAATGCTCTTTCTAAACATTAGATCCTTGGGTGGTGCCCACATAAAACCGAGTCATGCTGAATGGACAAATGGAATTTCTGAGGTTGTTATGTGACCCGGTTATGAAATATCCTGCCATGTTAGAAATTCTATGTTTTTCTCTCTTTCGTCAACGGCTGATTTGAAGTTCTTCCTGCCCAAGAGCTGGCTGGCCGGGTGGTTTAATGTGGGGAGGAATGACTGTTTCTGTTGGAGAATATTGGGGACATTCCGATACACCATAGGGCTTCTGTTGGCCTGGTGGGTACAGGTAAATTATGCAATCTTTTTATCACGTAAACGATATCGAGTTGTGATTTATGCCCGTTTAGTCTAGCAATATGGCAGATGGGATCCACGTTGTTACAGGTATGCGGCGAAGAGCATTCACTCAAATCAGTTTATATTAAGGACATACGAGTATGTTTATTTAATTTTATTGTATAAAATCCTGTTATTCAGGTGAGATACAATGCCATTATGGGGGACTGGATGGCGCTCATGACAGTAATAACCTTCACAATCAGCAACAGATTGGAGTTCAGTAGCAGCAGCAGGCATATCCACATTTTATTCGATTTTCCAACCCTTAATTGGATACATGCACAGAAGATGAGAGAGTGGGATGGCCAAATTCGACCCACACCCTGTCGATTCTCGTCAAACCGTGTGTAGTGCTGGTCTAGTTCCTTGGCGGCCAAGATAACAATACCCACGTGGGTATAGTGGGGATAGTTGTGGAGATGATAGTTGAGGGAACTGTTTGGTGTTCTGTTGGCCTGGTTGTTCTGTATGGTAATGGCGATAGTGGGAAAACTAAAAGTGTATGGCGGTTTCAGGGGTATCCTGTGTGAGAATAGTGTTGGTGTGAACAGGATGGTGTGTGTTGGATTTCTTGGGACACCACATATTCTTAAGTGGAATCTTTTAAGCGAAGTCTTTTATAAGCAAATCATTATAAGAAAATGCAAACGAAAGGATGAGTGACGTAATGGGACGAGTACATATGTGAAACGATTTCTGTGGCCTATTCAGACGTTTCCCAGAACTTTTGTACTAGAATTAGGCTGTTAAAATGTTCTCAAAGGCATTTCTTCTCTGTGAATTTTTTGTCTTCTTTATTGAAATAAGATAATCTTTTCCACAGAAAACTTCTACCGAAAGATGTTAACCTCTACATTTTTGATTCATATGAATACTGAACAGTATTTTAAAAGTCGAATCGAAATGTTAAATACTTAGACTTTCATTTAGAGATTTAATTTTTTATAAAATTATGATTTTAAATAACTATAGAAAAATAACATAATTTAAATGTCCATCACGAGAACATCTACAGGCTTCCATACGACCATCCAAAGCTGATTATTGCCTTATCTACATAGATTTTACTTTTTTAAAAATTCCGAAAGAACTTTTTTCATGTTGAGGCACCAAAAACTGTTTAATCGTTGGTTGATTACACTGGTCTGCAAAAAAAAAAAAAATAGCGCTCCTTCTTATTATTGTGCAAGATTATTATAGATATGATATTTCTCAACAGAAATTTGGTTTTAAAACATATGTATCACGTATATATTTTTTGTAAAGGAATTTTTAAAGAAAACAATTTTTTGTTCGAAAAATAAATTAAATCTTCGTTTTATGGAAAAAATATTAGACATAATAACACTAAGAACATTAAAAACCATAAGACAATGTAATTACTTATTGATTGTACCATTTTACTTAGTCGTTTTTTTTCTTTTCATATTTTCTAATGGAGTTTCGCGATGAATCGACCAACAAAAATCGGCAAGCATTGCTTCTGACCATTTTCCGTTGTGATGAAATCTTTCACCGTGTTCATCAGATACCGCTCCAAGATTTTCGGGAAAGAAATCTAAGTGAGAATCTAAAAAATGAATTTTAAGTGACATGTTGCATTTTAAAGCTTTATAAGAAGACAGAAGTTCTTGGATGATTTCCTTGTAGTTTTCACTTTTGTTTCCAAGAAAATTATGACAGACTTCTATGAAAGCAGCCCATGCCCTTTTTTCAGCTTCAGTCAGCTTAATTTCAAAATTTGAGTCTTTCATAAGCTCTCGTATTTGGGGACCTACAAAGACACCTTCCTTCAATTTTGCGTCGCTGATTCGAGGAAATTTTGTTTTGAGGTATTGAAATCCTTCTCCATCCTTATTCATGGCTTTGACAAAATTTTTATTAGACCCAGCTTTATATGGAGTGGTGGTAGAAAAATATTTTCACTTCGAACTAAAGGTTCTTCATATACATTTTTAACTCCAGGCGTCAAAGTTGCTCTTCGTGACATTTTTTAATTAAATAGTGTTTATCTCTTGCCCGACTGTCCCACTCACAAAAGAAACAACAAAATTTAGTATATCCTCCTTGCAGTCCAGTTAATATTGCTACAACTTTTAGATCAGCGCAAATGTTCCACTCGTATTGTGAATATTTAATTTTTTCCAACAACAACTTTATATTGCAATAATTTTCTTTCATATTTGTTGCATGTGCGAGGGGGACAGAAGGATATTGATTGCCATTGTGAAGTAACACAGCTTTTAAACTGATTTTCGATGAATCAATAAAAAGTCGCCATTCCTCTGAGCCTCCAGGGAAACCAAGTTTTTGTAGAAGTCCTTTAGCATCATTACAAAATACCAAATCACCCTCTTTGGTGAAGTAACTCATATAGTCTTCTTGCCGATTACGAAAATACGAGACTCTCGTATTTTCATTTAACAAATTCCATTGTTTTAATCTTGACCCGAGAAGTTGAGCCTTCGATTTAGAGAGTCCCAAATCCCGAACGAGATCATTTAACTCGGATTGAGTAACAAAATGAGGTTTTGATAAGTCCCTGTATAACATTGAAGAAACAGAGGAGGTACTCGATGGACTAAGCTGCTGATAGGTGTTTTCATCATCAGCCGTTCTGTCGCTGTTAATACGCACTGGAAGTGCATCATTACTCCTCCGAGGTACTGGTTTTTGTGCAGATGGAATGTTCGGATATGTAATTTTATGTTTATTTTTTTTCGTAAATCCCTTTGTCGCAGTCATACAAAAATAACAATCATTTTGATGGTTTTAAGGTTCCATCCAAATCATGGGCGTTGAGAATGGCATGGTCTTATAACTTCCTTCGAGCCAACCTCATAAAGTCCTTGAACAACTGTTGCAGCATATTTTCGGGAGCCAATTTTTGTCTCTGTCATCGACCGGAATCCCAAAATAACGCTCATAAGCACTTTTAACCAGACTAGACAATGTGTTCCGTTGAGATTTTATGGTAAATTCACCACAAATGTAACAAAACACGTAAGAAGAGTTTTTGCAAATCCTTGGCATTTTGTACCTACAACAAATTTAATTTGCTATAAAATTAAAATAATACTCTGTGTCGAGTGTAGAGACCAAAGTTTCGTTTTGGTGTGATCGCTAAGGATAGCGTGGGTACAAATGACTAGTGTGGGTAAAAAGGAAATTAAAAAAAAGATATACGTGATAGAAAACAATGGAAAGCAGATCTAGATTCAGCATGTTAAGCTCTTCATATTTATCATATTTTTATTTAGAGGAGGATTTCGTTGCAGACCAGTGTTATCAATTACTTTTTTTTTTGTGTTACCATCAGCGCAAAAACCATATATGTATTAAGATCGATTATTACATTTAAGAATCTCTCTGAAATTTATTACTCGAACAAAGATTGGGGTTGAAAAAAATTGCACGAGTTCTTGATTGTATAGGGTTCGCCAAATAACTTTTTTTTTTTGAAAATGCTATAAAAAAAACTACTGAATATTTTCTCAAATTTCTTTTTTTATTTGAAAGTACAATCCTTCCGGTTAATAATGGAAAATAATTTCATTCAAATGGCTGCCTCGGCTGGCCATGCAGTAGCCTACACGATCGGTCCAATTTTTAAGCACATTATCGATTGTGTGCAGCTGTATTTCACCAATGGCTTCACGAATATTGTCCTTTAAAGCGTCAATTGTCTCTGGCTTGTCGGCGTAACACTTATCTTTGACGGCACCCCACAAATAATAGTCCAACGGTGTCAAATCGCAGCTCCGAGGTGGCCAAACGACATCAGCTCTGCGGCTGATAATGCGATCTTCAAAAACAGGGCGCAAAACATCGAGTGTAGCTTCGGCTGTGTGGCACGTAGTGCCGTCCTGTTGAAACCAAATGTTGCCAATATCCTCCTCTTCAATTTTTGTAAACAAAAATTCGTTCAACATGGCCCGATAACGATCGCCATTGGCTGTAACGGCCACTCCTTGCTCATTTTCGAAGAAAAATGTGCCAATTATGCCTCTGGACCAAAATCCGCACCAAACAGTGGCTCGTTTTGCATGCACCGGCTTTTCAATGTATGCGTGCGGGTTTTCTGTGCCCCAAATGCGACAATTTTGCTTGTTTACATACCCGCCAAGATCAAAATGAGCTTCATCTGAAAAGATGATTTTTTTGGCAAAATCGGCATCTTCTGTAAGTCGATCGCAGGCCCACTTAGCGAAGCGTTGTTCAAGCGTATACACAACCATATTCATTCAGCGGAAGGATAAAACTAATTATCTGTCAAATCAGACATGAGCTAAGTGTTACCATTCACGAAATAAGCACTACTTGAAAAAAAAACGTTAGATGACCGACCCTTTATATTAAGTGGAGTAAAAGAAAAATGTCCATGAAATTGAAGGCTTCATTTATCATAGTTGGAATAACCCGATTCAGATCAAATATGGACTGTTTTATTCGATGACTTTTGCTATTTTGAAGGCAATTGCATTACGCCATTCTAATAGAAGAACTCGTCCCAATTGTCAAAAAAATCTAGATCAGTCGTTTTTCATCAGCTTCTTTCACCAGTAAAATCGTTTGCCATGAGCAGGAAAAGTTGGTAATCACTTGGTTTTAGATGCAGAGAATAAGACAGATGCATAAGAACCTCAGAATCAAGTTTCCGAAGTAATTCGCCACTATTAATGTGTGTGGCTTGGCGTCATCCTGATGGAACAACATTTCTCTCTTATTGACCAAAGTTTTTTATTATTTTTTTTAACCATACCATAAGCTCTTATGGTGTTTGTCACACAACCTGGACGGGGTTCAATTGGTTTGTGTCGAAGATGATCATTCACTACACTCCGGGGGTGGTTGTCCTAGATAGGGTTTTTTGAGTAATTCGCTTGAATTTGTCACGTTGGTTGTAGTTTACAGTAACTTTCTTGTTTCCATGTCATTAAGGTGTTATAAAGGGTGGTCCAACGAAAACGCACGATGATAATTGTAAATAAAAAAAAAAGTTTTCAGAGAATTATCTTAATATTTTTTATTATGATAGAAGGATCTATGACAATTATGTGTGAAACAAAATGTCGGCCAAATGCTCGCCACGGCTTCGGTGGCATACCTCTATCCGATGGTCCATATTTTCAATGACTCTGAGACATAATTGAGGTTCAATGTCGTTAATATGCCGAACTATCTCATCCTTTATCTCTTGAATTGTTCTTGGCTTATTGCGTACACTTTTTCTTTTAAATATCCCCAAAGAAAGAAGTCCAACGGTGTAAAATCACATGATCGTGGCGGTCTATTAACATCGCCACGACAGGAGATAACTCGGCCATTGAATTTCTCGCGCAAAAGAGCCATTGTTTCGTTGGCTGTGTGGCAAGTGACACCATCGTGTTGGAAGCATATACCATCCAGGTCCATATCATCAATATCTGCCCACAAGAAGTCCGTTTTCAGCTCGCGATAGCGAACACCATTCACGATAACTGCTTGGCCGACCTCATTTTCGAAGAAGTACGGCCCGATGACGCCGCCAGCCCATAAACCGCACCAAATAGTCACTCTTTGTGGATACATCGGCGTTTCAACAATCAGTCGTGGATTCTCATTTGCCCGAATGCGGCAATTCTGCTTGTTAACGAATCCACTGAGGTGAAAGTGTGCCTCGTCGCTGAAGATGATTTCCTTTGTAAAGTCACCATTCACTTCTGTCTGTTCAACCAACCATTCGGCGCATTGACGACGCTTGAAATGGTCAATATGCTTCAGCTCTTGAGTCAATTGAACCTTGTAAGCGTGTAAATTCAAATCTTTATTCAAAATTCGCATCAGTAATGTTCGTGAGATGTTCAATTGTTGGGCACGACGACGAGTCGAGGTTAACGGCTCTTCTGCCACACTATCGCGAACAACAGCAATGTTTTCCGCAGAACGAACTAGGCGAGCATGCACAGGTGTTTTCACATTTCCTACAGACCCGGTTTTCTGAAATTTGCCCACAAATCTACCGATTGTGGACACATTTAGTCGATTATGCTGACCAAAAAGATCACGAAGTGCACGAAATGCATTTCGATTTGAACGCCCATTTTCGTAAAAGGTTTGAACAATCTTAACGCGCTGCTCAATTGTGTACCTCTCCATGGTTGAATTTGTCAAACACTGAAACAAAGAAATGTCAATTTAAGTTGGGCAAAAAACTTGACGTTAACGTGTGACTCACAATTAACATCGTGCATTATGGTTGGATCACCTTTTATTAAAAATGCACATACAGAATATGAATTTTGAAGTGATCTTATGCTGAAAGTCACTGTGCCTGTCAAATTAAGGATGACAGGATGACTGACACTTCGACAATTGTTTATTAACTTCATTGTCTAAAAGCGTGTGAGCGGAAACTTTTTATTACGTGTTTAGTTTTCGTTCTGTCGAATGAAATTCAAACATTGTTTTAGCTGAAAACTGCCGTGTTCATGAGCCGATACTCGCCATAAAAACACAGATTTTTAATATAACCGGTTTGTTAAAAAACAAGGTGACTTCCGGGATTTGGTGAATTCCGATTTTTTTTCCCCTGTTATATTGGAACATATGCCCCCTAACATAGGTTGACATTGTCTGCCATTTTGGATATTTAATAATATGTGCTTAAATTTTAAGTTTACTCCGGGATAAATGTAGTTTAGATAAAATGTCTCCAGCATGTCAACAACAGATGAATTCGTTGAAGTGAAGTGAAATGAAATGATGAAGAATTGCTATCAGAGAAGTTACTGAGTTTATTGGCATATAAGCTGACTCATGCCATAGAAGTTTTTCAGATATTTTGAGCATGAAACATGTGTCGGCGAAATTTGTTCCGAAATTGCTAAATTTTGACTAAAAAAATTGTCGCATGAGGGTCGCTCAGGAGCTATTGATAGTCGCGAATTACGACTCTGAAAAAGGTCTTTACTGGCGACTACGCATGGCTTCGAAATCAAAGTCCAATCATCCCAATGGAAGCGACAAGAAGAACCAAGACCGAAAAAAAACACTCTAAGTTCGGTTAAATATGAAAATGTTGTTCATTATCATATCTTCGATTATAATGACTTGGTTCGTAAAAACCAAAATCATTGGCGTTTTTGAGCAAATGGCCCCGTAAAATGTGTAAATACTTTTTAGCGTCCACATTATTTTCAATCAAAAACCAAGTTACAAACGCCCTTACTGGATATACACCCTCATACCATCTGACAAATGAAGGGAAAAAAAATGTGTAAATGTGACAAACGCAGTCTTCGCGGCATAATTACAATTTTGCTAGTCCTGAAAGTTATAGGCCAATAAGTTTGCTCAGTGGCCTCAGTAAAATATTAGAGAAAGTCCTTAAGGAACAAATGCTTAGACATATCTGCGATAACAACATCTATTCCAATGAACAATTTGGCTTTAGACAGTACCACAATACATCTCATCAGTTACTTAGAATATGCAACCATGTAAAAGCAAATCGCTCTGTTGGTAAATCAACAGGAATGGTGCTATTGGACATCGAAAAGGCCTTCGAAAGTGTTTGGATAACGGTCTTATATACAAAATGATTAACTTCAATTTCCCGTTCCATATCTGTGAAATAGTTAGAAGCTATTTATCCAATCGTCGTTTTAAAGTTTATGTTTATTGTGGTGTTTCCAACATAATAACGTACAATGGTGTCCCCCAAGGTTCTGTAATTGGTCCAATCTAATATAATAATTATACTTCGGATTTCCCTGTATTACCAAACTGTCATGCAGCTATTTTTGCGGATGTTACTGCAATATTTTAATCACATACCTTCGCTTGAACCATTGAGAGCGATCTTAAAAATCGCTCCCTTGGAGTCCTGTGTTAAATATTTAGGAATCTTTCTTGAGACACAAAACTGATTTTTAATGACCACATAAATAGAACGATTAAGAAAACAGGACTTGCCATAAAAATGTTGTACCCTTTTATTTGTAGAAAATCCTCACTATCAATAGATAACAAAATAATAATCTACAAAGTGATTTTTCAAGCCATTCTTCTATATGGTTGCCAAGTCTGGGATGATTGTGCAAAGCGCATATAAAGAAATTGCAAGTATGTCAAAATAATGTTTTAAAAATGATGCTTAATTTTCCATGGCATCATTCTACCCTAGACCTGCACAAAAAAGTGAAAGTTGAACTGATTCATGAAAGGATTGAAAAACTTAAAATTAGATTAGTGGAACGATGTAGTTTTGCTGACAACCCCCTAGTAACAGACATATGTGATAATTAAATTGTTTTAATTCCGCTGTTACTTATTTATTTATTTATACGTTTACGTTTATTTATATTTTTGTTTACTTTTTGTTTATTTAATTTATTTATTTATTTAGTTAAGTAATTAATTATTTATTTAAATTTACATTATTATTAATTTATTTAATTAATTATTTTCATTTATTTTATTTATTTATTTATTCATTTATTTATTTATTTATTTTTTTTTTTTGCTTGTATAGAAGTTTTTGTCGTATTTTACTTCTAAAGCATTTTGTTATTTTGGTTTTTCTTTTTTTCCTTTTTACAAAATATTAAAAATTTTCAGTGGAAAGATACAACCTAATTATCAAATACCTGTGTTGTAAAATGTGCGGTAGCAAACCATTGTAAATTTTACATACGAAATAAATATCTATCTACATATCTACCCGGCATCATTGGTGTAGTAGATGGAACTCAAATCGAAATTATTAGACCAACGAGAAGTGAACACTTTTTTTGCAACAGAAAACTAAAACATAGTATAAATGCTATGGTGGTAAGTTGAAAAGCATTCAGTTATTGGATTATTTACGCCAAAGTTTGAAGTCTCATTCATTCCTTCGAATTCTTGGCTGAGATCGAGCAATTCGATTACCTTTTCTTTAATTGAGGATAAGACGTATTGCTTACTAGGACCACCCCCAGTTCCGGATATATTAATTTTATTTTTATCTCGTTATTGCCTTTGTGTGTACCTTAAAATAAAAATAAAGTTGGTGGTTGCATATATTTATGTATGTGTGTATATTTTATATGTATGTTAATTTTAATTTTTTTCTTACCTTCTTCCAACCACCTCCGTGGCGCATAGGAGGACACTCGGCATTTATATCCTTTGCAAGATTTTCCCAAGCTAAAACATTCTTTAAATACCCTTGGGCAAGTTCTGGATGTGCCGACACTAATATTTCGTATTGCTTTGGATTTATATTTAGGGTTTTTGGTTAAATTTCACAATTTCAAAAATATTTACAAATATATATTGTAACATAATTGCAACACTATTTTATAAAAAAAAATACTTACATTTTTGAATTAAACTTTCGTTCTTAACCGTTCGAATACCAAAACACAATCGAACAAAAAATGCGAATACTAATGAGTTTGACATTTAACACGTTGAATGCCACATGTACCACCGGTGGGTCATGTGCCTTATGTTTTTTTTCTGGCATTACTTCAATGGTTCAAGGGTAAAATATCATTTTTTCTATCTGGCCACCTAGCTTAAATTCAGTTATTTCACTATAAGAAAAAAAAATCCGATGTCGTACAAATTTTCGATATTATTGGCACTCTATTCAAAAAAAAAAAATATTGAAAAGAATTCATAAATAACTGGAGATCTTTGACTTTTATCGAAAAAATAACAAAATAAATACTTTAATTCTTAGAAGCAATACATAAGTTATAAAAATAAATAAAAATTAATGTTTTTTTTTTTAAGCATTCCAAGCAAAGTGCTGGTTTTCCTTCACATATATTGCAAAATATTGAAACTTTTTGGCTTTTCTTCCTGCTCCATTCCATTTAATAATTTTTGAAAACTCCCCGTAGCAGTTCGAACAACATTTTCTGAGTTTGCGATTGTTTTGGTCTCTTGTTTCGAATTCTTCGAGGGCATGAGAAGAACAACGTTGGGGTTCCACGCGTATGTTCGCAAATTGATTTCCGAAAGTCAACGATTTGTATGCTATTTTTTGTTTTTTCCTTGTAAATTACAAACGCCTTGACTACAGACGTTGACAACAAATATTCGAAAGCAATTTTGTGGTACCACCTTATTGTTTTCCTCAACGGAGAGAAATAGCAAGCCATTTGGTCCGAAATGTCTATTCCTTGTTTAGCATGGTTATAGTCGACTATTACTTTTAGCTTTGTTATGACTTCATTATTTCGATTCCTTTTTCCGGTAGCTATCACCTTGAGGTCATGCTTTGTGCTCAGCATCAGAACTTCCCGCTTATTTCTCCATTTGGCTACTACTACAGATGTATTTTCCCGTCCGATAATATCTCCTTTCTTTAGCCTTGCCATTGTTACTTCTATTGGTTTTCGATTTTTACGCAGGGTTTCAATCAAATGCGTCTTACGCGCAAGCAAAGTTCTTGCTAAAGCGACAGAAGTATAAAAGTTGTCAGTCGCTATAGTTCTGCCCTTGTCCAGATAGCACTCCGCTAAGTCTACTACTATTTGGGTACTATGCGATGTTGACTCCGATGGTACACCTCTTTGATTGGAACCATTCTTTTTCCCAGCATATACGGAACTTGTAAAGGTGTAACCAGTAGGGTCACATAATTTGTAAATTTTGATCCCGCATTTGTGCGCCTTACCGGGATTATATTGGCGGAACTGAAGTCGATTCGTCCACGGCTAGAACCTCACCAGGTGTTCGAGAATTTACAAAATTCCTTTCCAATGTATTCAGAAGGTCGCAGACTTTACCCAGACGATTATTACCAACCGTTGAATTGTCAGAAAAGTGGATGAATCTCAAAATGAGTTGAAAGCGGTTTCGGGTCATAACTTGGGGGACAAATGAATTTTTGTAAAATGGATCCTTGTTCCAATAGTCCTTTATAGACGGATATTTGACGATACCGATATAAATAACAAGGCCCAGGAACTCTTTTATTTCAGAGACGTCCGTATCAACCCATCTCTTCAGTCGGGAATTGCGCGTGATTTTTCTGTTGGCCAAAGTATTTTTAGCATTTTGATTTGTATTATGAACTATCAGCTCGTAAACTTCTTGCGTCACCATGAGAGCAAAAAAATCACAGGGTTCCTTTGTAGCACTGAAATCGCCAACAGATTCTGAAGTTTCCTCAAAATTAAATGTTTTCAAAGATCTTCCATCAACAGGTGTCCAAATATCAGCTACAGACCCCCCCTGTTCCTCCTGTTCATTTTCATCCGAATCAGCTTCAGATGGTCCCATTGCGTTGGAATCGCTGGATGGTTCGTCAGAATCAGTTGGCATGTACTCATCATCTGATCCTTCAAAATCAACATCGTCTTCTTCGTCTGTAGATGCGTTAGCAGAAAAAGAACCAGAAAATCTTTTAGTATCCATTGTATCGAACTAGCTTTTTAGCCGAATTTTATTTATTCGACGTTACTCTGGTGGCGATTTACAAAGGACTGTGCTTGGCAAACTTCTCTTTGGTATCAAGAGCTATCGTTTTCGTTGAATAAGTGCAAGGTTTGCTAGATTTCGTAGGTTTGCTAAATTTCGGTCACAACCACCGCTTTTTGAGAGCGAATGACGACGATGTTGATGCGATGATAATGCCAAAGTGCCACATGACCCACCGGTGATCATGGTCCAAAAACACTGAATAACGGTACAATTTCACTAAAAAAACTATCAAATACATAAAACATACACTAAAATACACTTCACCACAGAAAAACACAGTTGGCACTTTAATAATATTTTTTGACTTGCACGTGGACATTCAACGTCGTTTGGCATTCAACCCAATACAGAGTACAGATTTTGCGATTTCGAGCAATTTCATAATAGAATAGCAATACAGTGTCCAGGTTCTTAACTTGATCATGACTATGACTATTTCAGTTATGCAAAAGACTGCCCTCAGACGCCTCTAACGCCAGTGAATATAACTCCTGCCTTAATCATAGAAAAAATAAGTCACTTATAAGATGACTAGTCGTCCGTTCCTGACTGCCTTCCCGCCTTAGTTTTAAAAAAATATGCCACAAATTAATTTCAAAATTCCATTTCACAGGGACTCTTTCTACAGCTGTGGAAAAATGCTGACATTATCCCAATCCACAAATAAGGACAAAAAAATGTCTAACTGTAAGGCAATAGACGTTGTCACAGACTTCAGCAAGGCCTTGAACAAAACCTCGTATCAAATTTAAATTCTTAAATTCACTGCTCTTGATTTCATCCGCGATTTTTAATATATGAACGAAGCAAGGTCGCAGAATTTGCATGACCTTGTTGCCGATTATATTGACTCCCCCTCAGTGCTTCAAATGATTATCCTTAACACCAATCCCCGAAATCGACTCCTATGGGACGAACTATGGCTGCCTTGGGTCAATTTCCTGAAAGCTGCATGAAATGAACTCCGCTCTTTCAGACCTATATCTCACCAAACCCTGTCTTGAAAATGTCTCGTCGCCATTACTTTTTTGAGTGTATATGAGTATACATCCGTATATTGAAGTTTTGCAGGAAGAAATTGTTACTGTATCGTTGCCGCAGCCATATGCTTTCCCTACATCACTAATTGTTTTTATGATAGCCGCATATCTACAATTTGCTTGTCTCCACAGTTAGGACTCTTTAAGGCTTAGAGTGCCTTAAAGAAAGTGATAAAGTGCGATAAAGTTTTTTTATGAAAAAGTCTGAAAAAAAAGATAAAGCGCACCCAGCTTGCGGAGGTTGTGGTTAGTCTCAAGGTGATTAGTACTTTGATGAGCATTCTTAGTTCGCTTTTTATGCTGCTGGTGTCTACCAGCTAAAATGATGACTTACAACCCCCGTTTATTTGGAGGTATTCTGCGTTTAGTCCCTTTTTAAACACTTTTTAAAAAAAATTATTTCCGCCGCCAGCTTGATTGTGACACCTTCAATCTCAGACTCTTTGAGGATTATACCGACTATTTTCTCCTGTTATCAAGATGGTTAAGTTGCTCATGGAGATTCCTAAATTTCTAAAGTATTATACATCACCCATAGTATGGATAGTACATTCCCCTGTAGTGTGGTCCTGATGGTCATCGATCTTATGGAACAGGGTTCCATAGTCGCTGGATGGATACTAGGGACATTTTTAAATCGAAAAATCGGAGCCATTGAATTAACTTTCAAATGGGAAGTAAACAAAAGTTGTGGAATTCGTCGACCCCTTTGGCATGGTTTTCAAGACAGAAAATACTGTGATGTGACAATTCACGATTGTTTTAATTCCAAAGTGGGGATGAATTTGTCAGTAAAAGAGACTCGTCGACTCGTCACGCACCAAGGACTCACCAGCGCGAATATAAGTGTTTGACCCCAACATTTTCAATGATGCGAATATTATTCGTAGATACGGAATTTAAAAAATAGCATAACTGACAGTTAGATTTTTTCAAGGACACTGATTCAAACGTGAAATAAAAAAAACAGGAAAATCATTCATGGCCAACATCACAGTAACGATTTAGAGTTAACGAGAGAAATGTTGGCTACCAATTGCCAGTACTGACAACCTGGTTCTCATAGTAAAGTCTGCGTCTGCCCTTATCATTTCAACTACTTATCATGTGGACCCTAATCGAAATTACGAAATGACTTACTTTACTACAAACCCTACTCCCTCGTGGGTCTCGTTGAGAACATGTCGCACGATAAACGTTTCCTTTTGTTTTGAACCCATAGCGAAGTTAACTAGGTAAACAGAATTGAAACAAACCTCTCGTATCCCGAAGTCATGACCGATATCTTCACATTACTAATGGTAAAAGTAGCAAAGTAAAGATATATTGGCGCCTTTTCCCATGCTGAATCCCTGCACCACACGCCAATTTCTCGTCCTGATTCTGCCAGTTCCATATTACAATGTAGTATCCCCCCTCTCAACAGGTCCTTAGAGGACGATTAAATTGATATAATCACTCTCTTCACAGGATGATGTTCCTCTTTCGCAATCGATTGTTACTATAGCAGTAACAACATTGTAATGGAATCATGGGATGACATAATACGGCAGCATGGCCCTTTCCCAGCATTTCAGTATCTAAAATGTGCCACAATTTATTTAGGGAATACATTTCTATGAAAGAGAAAGTCCTTCCATTTTTTTTCTTTCCGTTTGCCATTTGCTGCTGGCAAAAAAGGGAAAAAGCTTGCAACGTTTTCGGTCTTAGAGCAGAGAATCCAAAATGAGGCTCCGTCTATGCGGGTGGTTGAAAACTGTTTGACTATAGGATGGGAATCAGTGGTTGTGGAGAATAGGGCGTTACGGAAGTAAAACTGAAATAAAAATGAAAACAGAAACCTACTTTAGTGGATAGGGCGAGGCGAACGTTCCTTTACATGATGGACCATGTAATGGGAGCTAACCAGGAATAGAGAGCAACTATGGTTTCTGTTCGGTTGGTAGAAAGTGATTTGTAATCAATTTCATGATGATAACGCATGCAAGGTTGTCTCGCGCACAGCTGTCATTGACTCCTTTTTCTCGTCCTAGACAAAGAGCACGTGTGTTTCGATTTTTTTTCTTTCGTTTTTAATTGACCTATCAATCAAAATGTGTCGCAGGGTCCAGCGCCAGATTTTCTACTTCATTTCGTCATTAAAAGCAAAGCAAGAGCTCTCTTAATCCGCTCTCAATACCTGGCTAAAGGTGTTTAACCACAAATACCATCGGACAAAGCATACAATAGATCAGGAAGTGTCCTTCCTCCACGGCTAAACCTCTTCACCACAGAGTCCGAGCAATCGGTCAATAGATACACACAATACGATACATTGTTGCTCGAATGCAAATCGCATTATTAACGCCGCATTTGACACATTTCACTGTCCGACGTACACATTTGACACACATCCTTCGGCTCATCCTGAATTAATTGAATGCGCACATTCGAGTGGCATGCACGTTGCACGAATAGAAAGAACTCACCTTGTGGTATGATGGAATGCAACCGAATGACCATTTGTCCCAATGTCGTATGAATGACATCCATGCCTGGCATGCATAAGGTAGAACACAATAGAAAGGTGCTAGAGAAATCGATAACAATGCAAAACGTTGTCGACAGTCCCTCGTCGACGATTACCCTGTGGAATGTGCCATCCGCGGTTGTGTGTTGGCTCTCCCTAGGAACAAGAACAGACGTTTTCATTGCATACCTATTTAGCTGGATAGATCACTAGCAATCGAAGGTGTTCCAATTGCTGTCACTTGGCCAAAAGGTGGACAGAATCGATTATGAGCCCGGATTGGAACATAAATCGATTGCATTGGGTAGTGGTGTTAGTAGTGCGTTCTGAAATCGCACCTCAATTATTCAAATAGCACAGAATGTGCGACGCACCTTCACAACAACACCTTTGTATTCAAAAACAGTAGATCTGGGAACGCTTTCAACCCGATTAAAGTCGACTAGCTTTCAAAGTCATCTCATATATTATATTTTATAAACGTCGACAAGTACGTTTTTAAGAGATAAATGAGTAAATCGGGTAATCGCCATGATTTCGAGAAGGAAATTATCAAGTGGCACGACCGATTCATCAACATAAAGGAATCGTTTCATCCGAATTTCGGTCAATCATTTATATCCGAGAAGTTCTATGCCAATCACGATTATCTCCATACCGACGAGTTGAACAATCCAATAATTCAAGAATATATGAGAAAAGTTGGCCAAAAAAAAATGTCTTTACCACGGGAGCTTTATACATCACCAATGACCGGGAACCAGTTGTACGGATGGTTATGGGAAAAGGCGATTGTATATGATGAAAACGACCGGGAAATCTTGTGTAGGGGAAGAAAATTTGACATAATAACTAAGATTCAAGCTGTTATTCACAGAGATTCTAAGATAGGTCATAAGTGAGATGTGCTTCATGCATTTTAATAAAGGTATCGGAGCTATGTAGCTCAATTCGCCGCGTGACGATCTTTCGGATCAAGTCATAAAGGTGCAAATAAGTTTTGTGTTAATTTGATGTAATTTCTCAGAATGAAGGAATCCAGAGAGTAACTTTGAGGTACGTATTACGCTAGGTTCCTTCCGTAAAAAGCGGTAGGGATCACTTAAACCAAGATCGGTCTATTGTGCTACCACTCGAGTCTGCTTGGTCCCGCTATTCTTTGAACCATATTGAGTGCTGAATAAAAATCGATATTTTGTAGATCTCCGTTTTGGATAGATCCATTCATTCTCCCGAAAATCGTCTTCTTGCGGGGCTAGGGCAGGGCAATTGCATAGGAGATTGGATGGAGATTTTTCCTCTTCCTCATCATGACACCTACTGCAGTGGTCGGTTAATGGCAGTCCTAATCTTGCACAATGCCTTGTTAGGACTCCGATTAGACTGCTTATAATCTGCCTGCGTATTTTTAGCAAGCTTCTGGTTCTGTGGTTCTACATTGACAATACTTGGGCCAGGTTTGTCTCGTGCAGTTGCATGTCTCAAGGTCACGCCATCTCTCAATTCCCTATTGCAATGCTTGTTTTGAGATTTTATATTTTTGCGTTTTCTTTTTTTGGTGAATTTCCCCTTTAACCGTCGAGAGCTCCAGTGTGGTGCCTTTTTTGGCTAGTTCATCTGCTTTGCAGTTCTTCTTTTTTTTTTGATGGCGCTACAGCCTGTTGTGGGCTTGGGTCTCAACCAACAAGTGTCTCCAGTCGACGCGATCTCCTGCCAATCTTCTCCAATTTCGCACACCAAGTTGATTGAGGCCCTTTTGCACTAGTGTGCGCCATTTGAATCTAGGGCGTCCTCTGTTGCATTGTCCTAATGGATCCGATTCAAAGACTCTTCGGGCCGGTGCTGTGTTGTCCATTAGCTCTACATGGCCTAGCCATCTTAGGCGTTGTATCCATAGACGCTTAATCAGGCACATGCCGCTGTACTGCCCATATAGTTAGTGACTGAATCTCAACAGGACTAAAGATCGTACGTAGAACTTTTCTCTCGGAAAGACCAAGAGCTTCCTCATCCGCTTTTAACACCTCCACGCTTCTCTGCCATAGAGCAGGATTAGAGAGATTAGAGTAAGTTCATGCCGACCTGGATGGAGCAGCGAGAGTTCTCCATCGCTATCCTACGTCTAAACAATTTGACGAGCTTGGTAGAGATGTCAAAACTAGACATGGCTTTGTATAGCTCGTCTCTGTGCACGCGTCATATGCGGCCTTGAATAGGTGGTGACGGTCGACGAATAGGTGGTGAGTGCCGATCTGCATCTCTTGTGTCTTTTCCAGGATCTACCGCAGTGTGAAGATTTGGTTTACTGTGTATTTCCCTGGTCCCCTCCGCTCTTCGGGAGCAATGACCTCGGGGACAAGGATTCTGGAGGCCCTACCACTCATTCTTGACTCCTCGGCAGCCTGGAACGACACCGACTTCTGCAGCTCATTCTCCGACCACCTGGTTGGACTGAGCATGAGTAGTGCAACTAACAGAGGCGACACCGACGATAGCGCGTCACGGCAAACCGCTAAGGTTGAACGAGCCCCAGAATTGGGACGTACTGCAGATTGCACTGCTACATAAGTGGCAAAGAGGCTGGCACAGCCGCAGACACGAAAGATGAAGGCGAACCTCTGGGGAAAGCAGTCAAGAGGATTTAGATCGGCGGAGGTATCCCCTACCGAAACCCATCCGACCCTCTCATCTGCAGACCCTGCACTTTTTGTCGGCGCAGAAAACGCTGGCGGCTAGTCAGAGTGCTGTTATAGAAAAAGGCGGTGATGCTACCAGACAAACTCTGATCGCATAAAGCATGTTGGGTCCCAACAAACCTCAAGCTAACAGAACTGTTCCAATGCGACATGGGAAGAGAGCAGGATCTCGAACCGAAGGAGAGCGCTCGCAAACGGAGGACGGCCGCCGGGGACAACCTTGCTAGGTAAAGAAAACGTTATGTCTCCTCCTCCGACGTGGCGGTGGGTAATCGGAGTCCGAAGGTAGATGCGGCGATCAACAAAGATCAAAGCAAAAATCTGAAGACGGGGAGGACCAAAGACTGCTCCTCGGAGTCGGGCACTTTACACAATAAAACCCTTTTCTCTGGAAAGGAGATACAAGTGACTGTAAAGAGTCAAGACAAGCACCTCTCCAACAAAGAGGCAGCCATCTCCTCTGAAAATGTCAGGATAGGGAAAGATGGCAGTGACAGCAGAATGACCAGCCTAGATTGCCCACACTGCGAAGATCGTCTACTGGAGCTAGCTGCAGCAAAAGGTTTCTGTATTTGGGCTGAGAGGTCTGCTCTGATGAATGGTACCTTCGTGGTGAGCTGTTCCTCACAGCAAACATCTGCCTGGATTAGGAGCATGGTGCCGAAAATCCCTTCCCTGTGAACTACTACCTATCAGGTAGTTAGTCTCCCAAAATTAATGCGCGCCATCTGCTGGAACCCAGAGAAACCTGGAAACAAGCTGGATGTGCCGACGCGACTACATGCGCAAAACCCGCGACTTGACACGAGTGCCTGGACTGTCTTTTCATACAAAGAGAAACAAAGAGAAAAAGGGCTCTCTGAAAAAAAGAGGGCTTCACACTGGTTGTGGGATTCGACAACGGCTCTGTCGAGACCCTGAAAGCCGCGTACGATTCACATCCCTACTTCGGCCTTGGTAGGATTTTAATCCATTGTGATGTCAAGTAGTCGAAGGACGGAATGTGTTCCGCAGTCTAAATCTAAATTTTTTTTTCAGATTAATCTGAAAGACTGCTACCGCTCTTCTCAGTAGCAGAATTGCATGCAGTAGTACAAATCATCACATTGTATCCAATCAGGAACCATGGGTGTAGAATAAAAGCCTGTGTGGTCTTGGTGGTATACGTGATGCTACGATTCTTTATGATGAGCGATTCGAAAGGCCTAGGGTCTGCCTCATCATATCGAACACGCTATCGGCAACCAAACTTGATCAATTCTGTGGACAAGATCTTGTGGCACGCACTTAGAAATAGAACACTTCGTCGTGGCGCCTGCTTACTTCCCCTCTGACTCGGTACTGCCCCCGCTCCCGAAGACGGTTTTTGAACTCGTAAAGTACTCTGAAGCCAGAAGGATTGGACTCATCATCTGTTGCGATGCTAACGCTCAAAACACTGTTTGGGGCAGTAGCAAATGCAACCGGAGAGGAGATCATCTTTTAAACTTCACTCATTCGTCTGACCTTATCATCAACAATGTTGGCTCTCAACCAACCTTTGTGACGGTGGATGACAGGAAGTGATTGACCTAACCCTGTCTAATAGTCATGTGAAGGCCATCTCTAACTGGAGAGTCTTATCCGATGTTACGCTGTCAGACCATAGATATATCGAATTCCAATTGAAGTGTGGGATCTCCGCCTCGCAGCGCAAGCGGAATCCGAGAAAGACGGACTGGGTACGATTCAGAGAGGAGCTTAAAAAATCCAGTCAAGCCCTGCTTAAACTCAGAAAAAATCAATTGGTGGAGGATGCCGTTCATAGCCTGAAAAGCGCCATCACCAACTGATTCGAACTAGACGTCCTGTCAAAAAACCTCCCAGCAGGAAATCGGTTCCCTGGTGGAACGCAGAGCTCCAATCTCTTCGCAGGGAAGCCAGAAGTCTCCTGAATAGACCGCTCAAATCGAACTCGGAAGATGACTGGAATAAGAATCGATCGAAGCAAAAGGAATATAAGAAGCTAATTCGTAAATCGAAGAATGATTCCTACAACTCCTGCGAAGAGATCAAATCCCTGAGCGCGACCAGCAAGTTGGTTAATGTTCTCAAACGATAGAAATCGACAAACCTGGATGATGTCATGATGTCTGATGGTACCTTCACCGAGTCTAAACCAGAAACTCTTAGTTTACTGCTTCAGAACCCATTTCTCGGGAATTCATCGGCTCGTTGCACACTTCCTCATGGATAACTGCCACTGAAACGATGAAAATAACGCGGTGTAGCTGGTATTTTGTGTCACTAGCTAAGGCCATTGATTTTGCTGTGGCATCTTTCGATGGCTTCAAGTCGCCGGGCACTGATGGGATATACCCTGTTTTAATACAAAAAGGTGTAAAACGGCTGCTTCCTACTCTGAAAAGAATTTTCACTGCTAGCCTGGCACTTGCCTATCTTGCCTATATACTTATTCCTTGGCGCGCGGTGAAAGTGGTCTTTATTCCCAAAATAGGGAAAGAAGACTACTCACGCGCCAAGAGTCTCAGACCAATCAGTCGAACTTCCTTCTTCCTGAAATGCATGGAGGGATTAGCAGGGTTGCACGTGCGCAAATTTGCCTTTCGAATGCATTCTCTCTCGGACATGCAAGATGCTTATCAGCGCGAAAAATCCTGCGAGACTGCGCTTCAAAACCTGGTTGGGAGAATTGAATGTGCCCTCGAAAGGAAAGAGTACGTACTGTGCATTGAGGGAGCTTTTTATAACGCCACTTTCGACAGCATGTTAGAGAGCATGGCGTAGATGAAGCACTGATTTTGTGGATCAAAGCATTGCTTGTGCACAGGACATTGATCACTTATGCAAGCCTCGAAGAATGTGTCAAATCTGGCGTAAGCAGGGGCTGCCCACAAGATGGTGTCACTGTTTTGGTGCATGGTGGTCGAGTCTCTGCTCGATGCTCTCAATGCCTCTCGAATCTATGCCCAGACCTATGCGGATGATATTGCTGTTCTCTTTGTCGGCTCATGTTTAGTGAATGCCTGTCTCAAAGGCGACGCTAGATGTGATCGAGGGCTGATGCACGAATATTGGGTTGTCGGTTAATCCTCTTAAGACTGATGTCGTTCTCTGGCCATGCACTATTCTGTGAAGCACAGGTGGGAGGGAAAAAGCATATGCGAGGCTGCACTCAAAGCTGTGTCCAACTCCAAATAAGTGCATGAACTCAAGACCGAAGATCCCAGGTCACTCTGGTATCCCAGGAAATGAGATCTCGAATGAACTCGCTAGAAGGAGCCCAGGGAAAAGTTTTGCAGGACGTGAACCCGCCTTAGGTCTACCTGCTTCCACGGTCAAATCCGACATCAACGACTGGATCTTTAATGCACACAGTCGTAGATGGAGGGAATATCCAGGATGCAGGATGACTAAGCGCGTACGCCCTGATGTCTGCAAGAAGTCCGCAACATTCTGCAGAAGGCTTGCGGGCGTCATTACATTTTGCCAAGCATCTCTATGTGCCTGGCATCAGTGAAACGCCTACCTGTGCTGCATGTTGCGAGGAGGATGACACAGCACAACACTTTCTCTGCGACTGTCCCGGCTTCACTCGCGTACGGTGGCGCACCATTGGGGCGACGTGGTGTGTGCCGAATCTCTTAGCTCTACAATGGATCAGTATTTGTGTCTGAGTGCTTCAAGAGGTAGTAGAAGCCTCTAATAAAAAAAACAAAAGTCCAAATGCTGAAGCACAAAATTCTTCTTATTGGATTAGAAAAAAATATTTAAATTACTTAGGACGCGTTCACCCCCGGTCTATTCAGACTTCCTGCTTTTTCGTCAGAGAAATTGCATTCTACAATCCATCCCCCAAGTGGGGATATCACCGTTTGGTCTAGGTTGAAATTCCGGCAGTACGCACGATAGCTGCATACCATTCGGTTATGTAATTATATATTAGTCTATTACATCCTAAATAATGTGAAACGTGTCTGAAAGTGGTCTGGTTAAACTGAGGTCAGTCTAAAGCGTCCAAACGCCTGCTGAAAAACAACATAAAATCTCGTTGAATCATCAATCAGAAATAACCGTGAAAAAAATGAGCAAACTTTGACTTTCATGTGCCTAAATTGACATTCAACGACACGAAGCAAATAACGCGTTTTAGACCTACCTACCGATCCGTCGTCTCTACTAAGCTATCAGCATGGGTGAATCCAAAATTAATCATGCCTTTGAAAAGCAAGTAATCGAATGGCATGATCGTTTTATTACCATAAAGGATACATTTCGAACGCCCCCCGTCATTATTGCCGTCACAGAAAAATTCTACGCCCGTCATCAGCACATGCACGGTGAAAAAAAGGTCATACCAAACTTGGATGAGCATTTGGCAGAGGTTTATAGAAGATTGGCAACACCGAAGGAAATCTATAAGGAGCCGATGACCGAAAATCAACTGTACGGATGGCTATGGGACAAGGGAACGCGCTACACGGATGAATTAGATAGAGAACTCTACTATCATACTAAAAAAACCGATCCTTTGCTAAAGATCATAGCTAGCGTTAACAGGCAATCAAAGATCGACCGGCACGTTAACGCCGGACGACAGTAATGCAAGGTATTTACCGTCATTTTTAGGATTCATAAATAATAAATACTCGCAGTACGGTATAAATTATCGCGCAGAAATTCAGTCTTTTATTGGATCATATTCTCCGGTCTGAAGCCGGCTTCTGTCGGATAGCAAGAAATTAGAAACCTCGAAATCCATCGCAATCATCTGCCGCAAATCGGAATGTTACAACTGCCAACAACACTTATCGGCTTCCTAATCCATATCGCCCGCTTACCGCAAACTGAACATACAATTCGAAACCCATACAATGTTGTGGAATACAAGGAGCCAACCACCTCATTGCCAGAAATTACCTGCACCAATCTAAAACGTATTAAGACGCCATTGTCGCTGCCACTGCCGCCGTCATCGTCACTCGTCATTCGGCTATGTCGCCGAGCGCAGCGGTAATTAACTTGTGATCGCTAATAAATTGATTACGCAAATGACGGAAAATCACCAATGGAATCAGAGCGGCGATTTCTTAATTGGCAAAGAGGTTTTCAAAACGCCGACGAAGAGAATTCCGCGTCGCGTCTGATAGATGGACGACGATTCTCTTTCTTCCGAGACTGATGGAGCCGTACATGCTCGTATGTAGTAAAGCGATTTCACGCTTGCTATGCTACTCTGCCATCGTAAACGGGTAATGTGACGATGGCTTCGAGGGCATAACACATCGACAGGCGGACGTGAACGTCTTGCGAGTGGTAGGTTACCACTTGGGCTTCTTGCAGAGTTGGCATGATTCGTGGTTAATGCTAGCTTGCTTGGTAAGTGTTGAGGTAGTTGTCGAGTGGAGTCGATCTGAGTCGAGTCGCATGTAGCAGACAATCTGGGTCAGAATTTGCCATTGAACCGATGACGTCACAGGGCAATGAACCGAACGGGCTGTAGCAGAGCGACTACGCTTGGCGTAGAATAACCAACACGAATCTGGTACGGTCGATTATAAAATGCCGTGGCGAATGCGATGACATGCGCTTCTGTGTGCTCCATAGCCGCGCGATGGTTGTGTCTTGATGCCACATACATACTATTAGGTATGACGTCCATACGTAGGTAACGAACTATGGCAGTACGAGCTATACGCCGTGAGAGAGCTTTGTTGGATGAAGCTGATAAATGCGCTTGGCTGGGAAGTATCATCATCTTCCTTGGGATCCGATGAATGTGTCTCGCAATACGGAGCAAACAGGCTTTTCTCGGGCTCGCGGACAAGCAAACAACAACAAATAAATTGAATGACGTGGTAGGTAGTCGGGTAACGTTTAGGCGCAGAAGTACTAGTACTTAACACTTAACACTCACTCTGGAATAGTAATTACGCTACCAATCGCCCTCTTGGCCAGATAGTGGACGGAGCCTTTAACGAGCATTTAAATGCGTCCCATCTAGTTCGTGTATGCAATGGTCATGCTGTCTGGGCATATCAAGTGGAGCTGGTCGTTGTGCTTGTTTGATAGGAAGATTATCAATTGGAGGGCTCTCCTGCTTGTGACGAGGATTTGTAATGACAATTGTTAATTTTACGATTAGGGTTCCTATTCGATGATTTTGTACTTGTCAATTGCTGCTGATGTTTTTAGGGATGGTGATGAATGCTGGTCAGTTAGTGTGTTTAGACCTTTTGGTTCATGATGCTATGGTAGTTTACTGATTCTTGTTATACACGAGTTACACTTATTTTGGTTATGCTATGACACAAAACCCCCTGGATGCGTAAACACCTATAGATTTCGATGTCATTCATAGTTGAATTCTTACACTTCCCGGGTATTCTACAGGGTGCGCCATCTCATATGGGTCAATGTAAATTTCGAATAACTTCATCAATTCTCAACCGATTTTGGGAATTTAAAAACTTTTACTCAATCTAGACCTTTGCAATTTATTTTGATTAATTTTTGAAAACAATATAAATTAAATACTTGCTTTATTGCCGATGCAAAAATGGGCTCGTTTTCGCGCATTCTCAATGACATTTTCGAGCATTTCGGTAGAATGTTTCTTTTGAGCTTCTTTTTCAAGTCTGCAGGAGTCAAATCCGGCGATCTTGGCCAGGCAATATCGCCCTTTTTTGACACCATTCTTCCAGGTAACTTCTTACGCAAAAGGTTCATTGTTTCGTCCGTAGTAAGGCATGTCGCGCCGTCTTGTTGAAACCAAAAGTGAAATAAGCCTTTTTTTTCGCATTTCTAGGACGACATAATGGGCCATCCACCGATATCGATCGCCATTCGCTGTATCGCCAACTTTGAAGAAATACGGTCCTATGATGGTTTTAGCTCATACACCGGCACAAACAGTAACTTTTTGATCATATAGCGGTTTTTCGTGAATAATGTGAGGATTTTCGGTGCCCTAGAAGCGACAATTTTGTTTATTAACTGAGCCAGAGAGCGTAAAATCTGCCTCGTCGGTCATCAAAATTTGCTGCCAGAACTCCGGGTTAGCATTAATCATTGCAACGACATTTTGTGCGTATGCCAAGGGCCGTGGCTCACCTTGTGGCAAAATTCTTTGAGTTATCTGAACTTTGTATGAAAATAAGTGAAGATCATCCTTTAAAATTCTCCACAAAGTGGTCCCACTGATGCCTTACTGCTGCGATCGGCGCCGATATGACAAAGTGGGTCTTCTTGAACACTGGCCTTCACAGTCTGAATAGATGAGTTTGAACGCCGCGGACGTGGCCTAGGTTGCTCACGAGGGCTTGCCACAGAACCAAATTGAAAAAAAATCGAGGCCCAACGACAAATTGTATCCTTTTTGGGCGCATCACGATCACGATATTTTGCATTTTAATGTACATTGAAACTATTTTCACGCGTTCTTTTGGTGTGCAGCGATTCATGGTTGAAATTGTACTGAATTGACGTTTCCAAAATGCTATGACATATGAAAATCGGTTGACAATTGTTGAAGTTATTCGAAGTTTACATCAACCATTATGAGATGGCGCACCCTGTATTATAGCTAAGAAATTATAGCCGATGGCCTCGCAGATCAAAACCAAGTTTGTACACTACTATAAATCTACAATTTGTGATTGCTCAGAACTACAGCTTCATACCTAGTGTTAGGTTTGCAACTTTCAGCTCGCGGTTTTGGTTTACGTTTAACATCTAGGGCTTATAGACTTTTTACCTTATAATCATAGCCAAAGTTAAGGTTAGGAAGCTTAGAATTGGCCGATTAGCCAGATCATATCACTGCTTGTACCTATTTATACAATTAGCGACAAATACTAGACAACTACTAAGACAGACTAATTAAGTTTGAGAAAAAGCCCTCTCTGAGCCATCAGTCAGAAGCTAATTTGCATTTGTATTCACAGGCTTAGGCATCATATGATGTGAATTGGAATACAAGGCAGTCGTAGTAGTAGTAACTTAAATTTGATAAACATGGTCCCTTGTACTTTAAAACCCAATTCAACCTTAAACTAACTTTCTATTATAGATTTAATTTTGAAAAGCAGTTTGAAGTTTGCACTCCCACAGTTCTCTCGTAGTAATTAGCAGCTCTCTAAGTACAAATTTTAAAAAATAAGGTGACGTTTTTACTATTCTCAAAAATGTTTGTTTAATACCCTCCTCAGATATTATGCATTTGAGTCATCCTTGAAATACTTCTGATATGCGCTTCATGTTATATCTTTCTTCCAGCGATCTTTACCCTTCAGTCGTGGCAAAGCTCCGTCTTTTTATGGGTCTTTTCGTTTTTAGAAAGAGAAGATAATCCAGTGAATACGGTGACGTGTTGCTTCACGTAAACGATGCATAACTTCAAGGTATATTCTTTATTGACCGTACCACCTTGCATGCCCATTTCCATCTTGTCCTTTTTGGTCGCTTTCATTGGAATGATTGGGCTTTGGTTTCATCGTCATAACCTTCCTTCTTTGAAGGGCTTGTACTGAGTACATTCGCCAAATTCAAGTACCTGGGAGCATCATCTTTTTTTTTCACATAAAATTTAATCCAGATTCTTTGGTCCCTTTTTTTCAAAAGTCAAATATCCCCAACCCCATCTAAACCTCATACGATCCCACGGTGAATAAGTGATGGTGTTGGTGGTCATAAGGTACATAGTTAGTATTATGAGAGCATGCTAGATTGTACTTAGCTCCCGGCATTTAAAAATTCACTTTATTTTTACACCTTTGGGAAATATGGCGTGTTCCTTAGGATCTCCAGCTTAAAACTCTTATCTTAGGGCTTAATGCATAGAGCTTGCAACGTAGGGCTAGTGGGCAAAGGCAGACTTGATTATGACGTGCGGCCGAAAAGTTTGAGCTGCAGCTAAGGGTCACGGAACTTGGATTTTTAACTAAGAACTTAAGACACTGTTTTTATCTTACTGACTATTTTAGCTGGCTTTAAAATTCAAGCGGTGTGGTGGGCGGCACTCAATATGCCCCTTTTTCCCTTGTCTAATTCTCTGAAGCTTGCCTAATGGTGTTGGTTATAAAAAACCCTTACAGAAATGCAAACCGTGCTTCCTACCCGGGAATTTTATGTTTTAACAAGTTCGTCTATCTGCGAATCCGAAACCTGTTTTCCACATTATAAGCGACTAGAATGTCGGTTCAACCTTCTTCCATACTTGCTCTATAGATCATTTATATCAATATCCCTCTTAGTTCAGACAAAAAAGTATGTCGCTAAAAGGCAAAAGAGGCGTTATTCCAACATTCTCCTTCTTATACCAGAAGTTAATCCGCGAAAAACCGTAATTCAGGTTTAACATCCTCGCTGATTTATTACTTTTTTTAAACATTTTTCAAATTATCCAACTCTCATACCTTTGAAATGCTTAGAAAAATTCACAGCTAGTGCTAAAGACTAAAGGAAAACACGTTATGAAAGTTAAACGTCACAAACGTCGTGAAGCATGATAAGTATAGAAGCAGGTAAATCATGCCTAATACGAACACTTGCATATTTTTGAATTGCTAACAGGAAACCTTTTAACATAGGCAACATAATCTCGGATATGATGTTCCTGGTACTTAAATTCCTGATTTTTAAGATGCTAGTCTCATGTGATCGCATAAATGTTATATCTTTTGAGGGATTTGTTTTTTATAAGACAATAAAATTTTAATCTCATTTTAATTTTTTTATATGATTTTATTTGTATCTTAAACTGTATAAAAAAAATTTTTTTCTTATTTTACATTTTTTTATATATTTTTTTTTTAAATTAAATTAGACACCAAAAACAAAAAGCAGGTCACTGGTCATGGTAATAGCGGCTGTTCATGTTGTCTGAAAGAAAAGAATCGAATGGATTATTGTTCAGCAGGTCTGTCGCTATCGGCCCTACCAAAATTAATCAATTTCATTTAAAAAAAAATAGCGGACTGAAGAAAAAATCTTGTTTGTTGTTTATTTATTTTTTTAAATCGTTTAAAAAATAAGAAAATATTTTCAAAAATAAGCAATTTTTGTACGGCCGATAACCATTAATGTGTAGAAGAACATATATAAATTTCAAAGCAATCGGTTGAATAGTTTTTTTTTAGGACCATGGCAGTCTTAGAAATTATGTTTCGAGAAAAATGCGTTTAAAGTTTTAAGAGCAGAATTTTCGTGGAAAATTTATACTTACACTAATCTGCTATGCCTGGACCATACAATAACCCTTCGGTGATTTCATACGCATCATTTTCTGCCAGTTTTTGTGACCTGAGGGAAGCCCTTGGCTTTTTGGATGCCTCGGACGTGGATCGCTCTGCAGGGGTTATTCGCCGTTCATCGTACTCCTCAGAATACGAGTAGGCGTTTCCGCCAATTTGCGTAACAAAAATCTCCATTATTTTAAGGATGGGTGAAAATCCTTCATTAAATATACACGCAGTTGTCCATGAAGCGATTTCCAGCGTCTTTTTTCCAACAAAATGATGCTTTGGAGCCAAGTTCTAGATGCAACTATTAAACGACTCGTTGTTGTTCTGAGTGTTTTTTCTCAAGCACCTTTGTACCAGATCATCAGATGATGATTCTTCGTAAATTGGCTTCAAAAAACTTGCTTTTTCTTCATCAAATGCTGGAGGATGTGTGTAAATTTCCTCTGTATTTTCTGCCGTATGTTTAAATACTTGCACCATGCAATTGAACAGTACGAATGCTGGGGTTTTCATCGGTTGAAATGTAATGATAGTATGTAGCACATACTGCTTTCTTCATTACTTCTTGAGAATCTGGATTTCTCAAAAAAACCTAACCATAGTATGTACTTAGCTTAACCGTCATGGCATTGGTCAACGCAAGAGTCGACTTATTTGTTGCAACACTAGTGCAGCAACTTTATCTGCTTCACCTTTTTTATTATTTTTGGCCTTATTTTGTTCAGCTTCTTCCAAGCCTTTTTTAGCTTTTAAATACTACTTATGTGTTTTTTTAGCTTCTTTCAATCGTCTATACATTCTTTTTTTGGCGTGCAAGACGCACTCTTTTTTTCTCTACCACAGGATCGCCGTTGTAAGGATCGGCATCCAGAACATTTTTAAATGTTTTGGTATCACCATCCCCAATGTATTTACTATATTTTACTTTAAAGTATTCGACAGACCGCTGAAACATTTCGATCACACCATCAACTTCCATTTTACCGGAACTTCCTCCATGATTTGCTTCACAATGCTCAATGTGATATTTACGAGTATACCACTCCAAAAGCTTGCACTTTAAAATTGATTGCAAAACTGTAAACACTAGCGAGAAACACAGAATGCTGTAGCTGAATCCTTTGTAAATCGGAATATCAAAAACACTCTTGTCTTTTAATTTTTCAGCTGATGTGCTCACAAACTCGGTATCGGTTTCAGCAGTATACTGATTCTCTCTAAAACTCATTTTTCTTTCTTTTTGCCCTGGATATCTTGTGGAGCTTCTCGAGCCTTTTCGATCCATTTTTTTTTTCCTGTTTGATGTTGACACACAGAGTATCAAAAGTGTACTGCTAAATTTGTTCTAGGATTTTATATATGTTCACGACAAAAATTTATATACACTATTCAACATATACACAGGTAGGTAATATACTAAAGTTGACCGTCAGAAACTCCGTACGCAGCTATAAAAGACCGGTGACAACAATAGAAAGGTATCAGCTGCAGACCTGGCGCCCGGCAGGCAAGTCGCTTACGGCGCGTCGGCGACTATGAGTTGTAACTTATTTGATACTAAGAATCTCGGTCTGAATTTTTCACAGCATATTTTCGATAGGTTTACTATCGAAATATGAAAAAAGTCTTTTCGAAGTGGTCACATGAGACTACCCCCTTAATTAGGTTTTATGTTATGAGCCTTATGGAATGTATGTTGTAGCTTTTCTGCTATGTTAAGTTACGGAGATAATAATACTGGAAGACTGGAAGAATGATATAGATTAGCTTATCGTCATTTCCAGGGTTACTTAATCGTAGGTGGAAACGACTTACTGATTATTATTATATAAGGAAAAATCACAAATTGGATCGATAAGAACTTCGCACCTGACTGTACTCGATAAATGCTTTGAGAAAGTGAACGATTTCAAATATCTGGGTACCATCCTGATTGTCAAAAACGACATAAAGATCAAAATAAAGAAAAGGCTGCATATAAACAACGCTTCTTCACGATGAAGCAAGCTTTGAAAAGAACTAATTTGTTCCGCAATGTCAAAACCCGTATTTATAAAAACGTAATAATACCAATGATACTTCACGGATGTGGAACCTGACCTTTGACTAAGAAGGAGGAAAACAGATTTTGTATCTTTGCAAACAAAATGTTAAATGAAAAAAGAGGACGAATAAACAGGCGGATATAGAAAACTACTCAATCAAAACCTCGAAGAACCGAATTCAGCTCCAAGCATTGTCTGAGTAAGAATAAGATGGGCAGAACACGTAGAGTGAATGAATAGTGGACGAACATTCAAACGACAAATAGTGGAAAATCCTTACGAAAAAGAAAGGCAGGAAGGCCGCGCCATAGATGAGAGGACAGTATAAGGATGTATCTAGAAGATATAGAACAGAAAAGCGCAAATATGAAAGGAACACACTTATGACATGGAGGCTTGGCGAATGGTTGTCAACGAAACTGGAAACTTACGAGTTCCATATGGTCGGTATGAAAAAAACAAATATGATAAAAATGAGCACAAATCTGAACTGAACTTATTTTTATAGATAAGGCTTTTACATAGATGTTACGCAGCTTGTTCAGAAATTTGATATTTGAACATCTGTAAACTTTAATTATTATTTTTCTTTAATTTCTTTTCAAGAGGTCATTTCTTACTAGTAAGGGTGTTAAAATTGAATGACATACAAATCATAATCATCTGAGAAATCGCTGAAGGTTTTGGCGAACTTTTTTGAGAAGGTTTGGGTTTGCAATGAGAATAGGAAATTTTGTACCAAATCTGTTGAAATTCGAACAGAAGCAACTACAAATAGATACTATTCGGAACCCGTTGCTATGATGGGTGATGGAGCATAAGTTATGGATTACACGTCAAAACTAAAGCTCAATATTCCCAGTAAAGATATTCAATATTGCTACGACTGTAATTAGGTTGACAATATCGGTTTAATGCAAGGTTTATCTTCAATCAGTTTTGCGACCTCAGTTCCGAACGTTTGCGTAAATCATTCCAAAAATATGATTAAGCAACCTTACAATTCATTGCTGTACATAAATCTTTAACTGAAACGTCCTTCATATTCCACAGATACGACTCCTGTGCCTTTTTTCTCTTCTCGAAAATGAAGGGAACTTTGACGCAAAAATTTGGACTTGCCCTGAAATCGATTATTTATGAATACCCCTGTGGGTTATTCACTTTGTGGTTTTAAAAATAAATTTTAAATAGAACACATTTAGGTATAATTAATATTTTGACCAAATTTTTATTTAACCGTAAGATTCGATGATCATACTATTATGAATAAAATGTAACGTTATTTAAAAAAAAAAATCATAGGAGGTTTTACAAGTCTGAATACTGGAATACTGGTAATTTTCGACGACTTTTCAGCATATATCTGGCAATAACTCGGCCATAACTTGCCTTACATTTCTTTATAATGCGCTAAAAACCAGCAGATTATGTGCATAAATAGGATATTTTATTATTGTCCTACAAAAAGAAATCCAACAGCGACAATTAACACGATATTGGTGACTAGCTCACATCACCAAGACGCGAAATAACTTTGCGGGTCAATTTTTCTTGGTCCATATTGTAAAATGGTAAACCTTAAATAAACCATATCCACTCGGAATTGACAATTCGGTTTGACGTACATTGGTGGCCATAATTATAGGGACAGTACACATTTCCTCATCTTGCTTTGCTTATCAGCAAATATTTATGAAGGAAAATATTAATTAACTTTTTTTACAGCTAAATTATCACAATGATTCTTTTAATGATAATAAATAATTAATTTTAAATCTTTTCTTGGGGTTATAAAAAGAAGAGGGAAATGCTGTTCCAAATTACTGGCGAAGATCAATTTAAAGTGCTCAGATTTAATTATTTTTAAAATGGGAAGGGAAAGGGGAAAAAAGTTGTTCTGATGAGCAACGGTTAATTATAATCAACAGAATGGCAAGTCTATTCAGGAAATCGGGAGGCTAATTGGATGCTTAAAATCAATGGTCGCAGGTTAATCTTTTTGGGCGACCCGCTCTAAAAGTTGATTTGTTAAGCAAAAAAGAATATCAAGGAAGGTTTGAGCTTTGCAAAAGAACACGGGTGTTGGACAGGAGCCAAAAAGTGGCATAACATCCTATAGAGCGATGATTCGAAATTTAATTTAAATGGTTCAAACGTTCGGCGGTACACACGAAGACCAAGAAATGCCGAACTTCAGCCCAAATATTCCATCAAGACTGTCAAATACGGAGGAGGCAATATTAAAATTTGGGCTTGTTTTTCATGATATGAGGTGGGCCCTAATATGACTGCCATCTTTTACGTCGAAAAATAAAAGTAAACATTTTAGAAAGTAAACAATAAAAATGTTCTCTCGCCCTTTTGACTTCCTTAAAAGGATCTATTAATATTTTTTAGATAAGCGCCGCCGCTTTTTAATTTTATTTTGATTTCATTCTTTTTAAATTATTAACAGAGTGATTCCGATAGGTAAATACTTAAATTACATTTTTCTTAAGTATTTATTTTTCTTAAGTATTATTAAACAACGCACGTTTTGAGTTTTGATCCGAATTCATTTCTATTTCTTATAAGGCTTCTTGTATACAGGGTGTCCAACGAGCAGTGTGCCAAAAAGCTAGAGCGTGTAGGTCTAGTCAAGACAAGAAAATAATCGTATGAGAGGGGAGGGTCTATTTTCCCCCGTTTAGCCGGGAGGGGCAAATTACATTACTTTCATGAAAAATTATGTTTACGAAGTGGAAATAGTATCTTTGGAACATTGTCCAAAGTCGCTGGAGTCAAATTGCAGGAAAATTTGTCAAGCATAGACTTATGTGTAGCCATTAGAAGGAGATATAATCTTTGCCTTCCAAAAAATGGGGATCAAATTGAAAATTTATTATAATAAAACTCCGAATTTTTATATTTTTTATACATTAATTTGCCTACAAGTCCAGCCGCGTTAAAACCAAAAAAAAGGTTTTTCTTAGAAAAAAATGGTTCGGGTTTTTTTTTAATTTCTCAAAAACTACAAGACATTTTTGCATCCGGTTTTCTGCTTTTAACTAAGAACTAATGAGAGCATTGAATTTTAATAAAAAAATTACTACTTAATTACATACAATTTTGAAAAAAAATAGTTCGAAATTTTTATTTTTCAATTTTTTTTCAAAATTTTGAGTTTGAAAATTAATTCCTCAAAAACTACTCCTTAAAACAGCTTCGTTTAAAATCAAGATGAAAGAAGAGGTTCCTGGCTTTACAAAAAGGTATATCGTGGCATTGTGGATGTAACTGTTGATTTTTAATATTTTTTTTTCCAAATTAAATAAATTTTTTAGAAAATTTCCCCTCCCGGCTAAATGGGGGGAAATAGACCCCCCCCTCCCATACGATTTTTTTCTTGTCTTGACCAGACCTACACGCTCTAGCTTTTTGGCACACTGCTCGTGGGACACCCTGTATATAAAATATGGGGCAAAATTAATCATACAGTTTCGTTGCTAAATTACATTTTTTCTTAAAAAAAATATTGAATGGAATTCTTTATTTGGACCTTTACATTTTTTTCTGTAAATTGGAAAATACAATATCCGTTGAGTGGCTGCCGCGATACCCGTTTTATCTTTTCTGTCGAATATTTTCCTTGAGAGCTGCGATTGTCTGAGGCTTGTTGGCATAAGTCCGCGACATCAAGTAGCCCCAAAGAAAAAAGTGTGAGATGGTTGAGTCGGGCGATCTTAATGGTCAGGCTAAATCCTCAAAACGGGAGATTACGCGACCAGGAAACGCTTCCTTCACAATATCCATTGTGGCTCGTTCTGTATGTCGGTTGCACCGCCTTGTCAAAACTACATGTTCACCAAACCCCGCTCATCCAATTCCGGCAGTAAGAAGTCGTTTATTAAGGCCCTGTAGCTTTCGCCAGTAACAGTGACCGTATTGCTGATGGCGTCCTCGAAAAATACGGCCCAACTCCTCCCGCGTGAATGCCGCATCACACAGTGGCTTTAACTCGATGTGATGGCTCTTCATGCATCACACGCTGATTTGCAGTACCCCAGAAATGAAGATTTTGCTTATTGACATAACCGCATGATGATTTTCGGAACAAAATCGTTCTCTTCGTTGTTGAGATTAACGATGGCTTGACAGTTATTCATTCGCTGTGGTCCATCGTCTGGTTGATGTATCTTCCTTCTTGGCTACATCGGGAGCCCCAGCGGCGATATTGTCGGCCGAACGACCATTCTGGTGGCGGCCACGCCCTGCATTGTCTCCTGTGGTTCCAGTCTGTTCGAGTCGAGTAGCTAAGCGCTGGAATGTTTGCCTAGTTGGCGCGACACGATTAGGAAATCGACGTCGAAATTCACGCTGCGCAAACACCACCGACCGATTATTGGTCAAAAAAATCGACACAATTATTCCACGAGGTATAGCACTCCATTGCTTATCTGCTCGTATACTGCACCTGCCTAGTTTACTAATGTCAAATATGATTGAGGTACTACACTACTCGTATTTACAAAACTTCGATGGACTTTCATGCAGGACAACGATCGTACATGGCAAAAGTTGCAAGAGACTTCTTTAGGAGCAACAATATCCGTATGATGCAATGGCCAGCGCAGTTTCTGGATCTCAATCCCATATACCATCCTTATATACATACCATTTGATCCAATAAATTGTATTCTGTATGATGACACAGTGTCTCTATAAATATGACCACCCCTGTACATGATCGAAACAGATATGTCAAATCCGAACAATGAATTGGATGATCCTGTGTTTTGCTAAAGTTCTGATAAGGTTTCGATGATCGTCTAAAAAATTATATTTTTCTTATAATGAATCGCTTTCTATACATTTCTTGTTCTTTCTTGGTAATGAGTAATGACCGTTATATAGTCCCTTAAATATATTATTTTTGAAGCCCTGGCAAAAGAGTTTGGATAGAATTCTTATCGAAATTGGCTTATTGCTATTCATAATCTCCACCCATTTCTCTGACAAGCCTGCATCACGTCATCACTACTGTCTTATTTTCTAGACTTCAACCTTGATGACTTAAAGTTGTTCAATGACGCCTATGATTCAATCGATGTGCTTGAGTCAAGAAATTTCGCCTTAGGCAATTATTTCATTGCATCTGGACTTTTATTTCGATGACGTTTTCGCCTTTATAAATTCTATAGAACCCCTCGATAAGGCAGTAATAAAAATGACGCCAAGGCCAAAACCCTGCCTTGTTCTAAATAAAAAATCCCAATCAAGCACCACAGTCTGAACGAAACAATGTTCATTCGGACGTGCATCACAATCCCCCAAAAACCAATAAAGCGAACTTCAGAATATGCAAGGAACTCAATCACGAATCATTTCAACCTTGAGCTTCATTCTCATATCTCCATCCCAACTTTCATTACTTCCTCGATGCGTTTTGGCATTTCTCTCGTCGAAACGCATCCGCATCACAGATATAACTCACCTGAGTACCCACGCCGTTCAGCTCTCGTCACGTCTTCACGTTATTAGGATTCATATGCCAAGACACCTTTCTGTCACCTCCCAACAACAAAAGCGCATTAAATCATTCTCATGAGTGTAATTCCAGCCATTTATGGTATTTATTGTACGACGATTTTATAACCATTCGAATAAAAGTCCATGCACACGGGCTTGGCGTATCCATTAAAATGTCATTAAAAGCCTTTGGGAATGGGTAATATAAACGGCGGGAAACGGAGCGAGGCGCATGAATAATACGACTTAGGCGAGCGTGTATAAGTGGACGAAGAGAAGAGAAGAAGTGTTTGTGGAGCATGGTTAGAGGGCATTTATTATCTCGACGAGGCGCGCATGTTAGTTGCAGTCTGCCGACATGCACCAAAGTGTCCTACGAAATTAAACCAAAACAGATCTCCACTCCATTACAGATGGATACAAGAGAGCCAACAGTCGGTGGCTAGTAGGTACTCACTGCTGGCAAATCCGCAGAGAAGTAAAATATCTGAGTATTGGAGCGTGTCTCTGAGGAGCAATTTAGTTTGCTCTTGCCTGTTGAGTGAAGATCATGAACAGATCGTGTTTCGTGTTTGTGTGCTTTTTTGTCGTTTTACTCCCGACGTTTGTGTTAGTGCGCGAGACGGAAGAGATACATTCATCGCTAAGTAAAATACTTCCGCATCTGTCGAATGGTGTATAGGTGTTGGTTGAATCAGCTGATTTGGGGGCTTCACTCGCATGGATCATGTAACGTGTGGTACTAGTACAGTGAAACCATATGCCTGACGAATGATAGTGCATCTGGGAGTGTTACTAATCTGAAGAGACCCCATTCGGTCCACTGAAGAGACATTAATGACGCTCTCTGACATCTTGGGGATAGTTTTTATCTCTTAGTCTTGGAAAGATGTATTTTCAGTTTGAAAACAAGGAAGTGAACAGCACTGCACCAAGATTCCCATGGATGAAACACACTATGCAACAGATGCACTTATCAAGGTTTCTTTGTACCTTTTCGATCGATGATATTTTTTTTTGTGCTGCGGATTTTGATTTTCTGCATCGTTTCACTTTTTTTTCTTTTTTTTGGAAACTTTTTGGCCTACAAGGCAAATTAAGTGCATTCCATCTCCACAAATGCGTGATGTGCACCACGTACAGAGACGTGCACTTCAGTTTTTTTTTCTCCGGTGTTTGGTTCTGCTTTTCGATGCACTTTTGGGCGTATTCTTTTTTTTTTTTTTGTGAATTTTGGACGTTGTGGCTTGGATATGGACATTGATGACTTTGCGAAGAATTGGGCTGTTCGTCGATCTTTTCGAGATTTAAGCAAAGAAAACGAGCTCTTCCGTGTAGAAATCCTTCTTCCGTCTTCATCCATCCATTACGTATTCACAGAAGTTCGCTTTTCGACCAGAAACCAATGTGAGCCCTCTCGTACCTGGTCTTACTCTATTTTATTTGAAATTGCTGGCAGTTACCTCATGACGTTTGTTTAATGCTAAAGAAGCGAAAAGCACTTAAACAAACTTATAGCAGGAAGGTCTCTTTAATAGAGGGGGGAGGTGGGAGGTTGGCAAAGAGGAGGCCATAGTGGACAGAGTCAGTCCGGCCCATATGGAATCGCCGACTGGATCAAAGACAAGACACAAGAGGAGAAAAAAAGCCAACGAACCAAACAAAGTGAGTATATTCTGGCGGACCGAATTTTTCGGGAGGTGAATGGCCGGGCAGCGTTTTGGTTTTGTATGTTCCTCGTTCCCTGACAACGACAGCGCACCGACAACGACGACGACGAAGACGACGGTGATGGCGATGGTGATGGTGATGACGATGCCAATGATGACGATGGGTACGACCGAAACGACGAGCAGAGCAGACATGTCGTGGTTGTAGAGTTTACGTCTGACTTGAAGATCTACAATATACAATGGACGGGCAGAGGAAGGCAGAATAAAGTTTTCGTGGTGGCGTGCAGTGGGGTGGGATGAATGGGTGGTCGATTGGGGAGGTGGGAAATACAAAGGGAAATCTTTCAATTTGTTTTTCTTTTTTTCTTCTTCTTCGTTTTTTTGTCCTCCTTCTCCTCTTTTTCTGGTTTGTTTTGTTCGGTTTTTTTTATACTTCTTTCTTTGGTATGATTGCAGTTCGATAGTAGCTCTGTTGTCAATGTGTGGATGGATGGATGGATGTACGATTAGAGGATTTATGACAGAAACGTACCTCTGGGTATAGAGATTTAATGTGTGCTCGTATGTCGGTTATACGAGTAAGTGTGTGCATGCGAGATGAATCTAAATTTAGGAACTTTTTTTCAAACTTTGCTTCTTTTATTACTCAAATGGGAAAAAGCGGACGAATCTATTGTGGGAATAAGAAAGTTTTTTTTTTTTTATTTTTGTTTTTCATTCTCGTTTTGATTGGGAGGCCTTTATGCAGTTTCTGGTTTGATTAACTGGAAGGGAGGCGTTATTCATGTTGAAACAGACGATAGAATTCTATTGATGTTTTGCTGACCACACGTTCTTACTATTATTGCTTTTCGTGCTTTACATAAACATGGGGGAAAATAAGCATAGATCGTAGATTGTGCATTTTATCGTTGAGGCTTCCAAATGTTGGCATATTCTGAACTTGATCAGAGCTTTATCATACAGAACTGGAAAGTCGAGTCCACGACCTAATTAGTATCTTGTTACTTATTACTTGAACCTTCTATGCAATTTGACAAGCAAGGACAGCTTTTTCCCAGTGACGGGGGTTTTACAGATCTGAACAATCAACCACCACATTTTAAGCGATGAAATCTACTTCTTCTTCACGTGCCATATAAATAAAAAACTAAGAGTATGTGTAACGAGTTTTCTGTACCGGGGGATACTGCCCAGGACGAGGTCCGTCACATAAACCCGCTCAGGATACTTGTCCATAGTGAGGCCCTGGGCATTTCATTCGATACTGCGACGCTGACAGTATGTGGTCAGTACCTTTCGGATTAAAACTTTCCGACCTCGACGTGAAGATAGCAGCACTCGCCAATAAAAGAATGTACTTAGTTGTGCATCTTTTGATAGTTACTCAACACTATTTCAGCTATTTTGGACGCGTAGTTTTTATTTGACAGTCGTTTGAGTGAGTCGATGTGAGCGTTTTTGTGAAAGTGGACAAAATTGAGAATCGAGCTGTTAGCTGTAGCTTAGGCAATACGCCTACCTACATCGAATATAAGTTGGAATGAATCTGTGTTTGGGGGCTCTGCACCATCATTAGCACAGTGAAATTTTGGGCAGATGAATTTAAACGTGACCGTGGGAGTTTGGGAGACTATGACCATCGGGATATCGAAAAACTGCGACAAATGACGATAACATAGCTAAATCTCACCAAATGGTGCTAGGCAACCGCCGAATTAAAGTGAGAGAGATAGCAGGGGCTATGAAAATGTCCAAAGAACGTGGTTCTCCGATATTAAATCAAAATTTAGGCATGAGAAGGCTGTCCACGCGTTGGGTTGCTAATTTTTTTTTATTTTTTATAGGGTTCGTGCAGGTTCAATAGTGTACGCTGAGATGGTTATGGTGTTTGTCACACAATTTGAACGCGGTGTAGATGGTTTATGTCGAAGATGTTCGTTCACTACTCTCCGGGGGTGGTTGTCCTAGATAGGATGAGAGATTCGACAGAATTTGTCGCATTGGTTGTAGTTCACAGTAACTTTTTTGTTTCAATGTCATCAAGGGGTTATATTAGAAATGCACACACAGAGTATGAATTTTGAAGTGATCTTATGCTGCGAGTGTTATGCCTTGGTCAGCATTTTTTGATCATCTGTCACTCACAATATTGTTGCACAATTTTTCCGTATAGCAATTGTTCTTGGCTATGGACAGACTTGAACTACAGACCTTCCGATCAACAATCGGTGGTGATTACCATTGCACCTCGACCACGTTAGTCCAAAAACGTATTCGAATGAACATTTGCAATGCTCTATTGAAGCAGTTTAGATGCAATAAGTCTAAACTGTCGATGAAACTTGGACACACCATTGTACGCCCGAAACAAAAATACAATCAAAACAGTCAAAACAGTGGACTGCAAAGGAGGAATGGGCTCTTACCATGGGGGATTTGGGCCTGGGTTAATACAGCCTTCCATCCTTGGCGGTCAAGTTGTCTTGGTCTCCCCCTTCTTTTCCAACCAGGAGGTTTTAACACTTCGGATTCGAAGACCCTCTTAACTGGAGCGTGTCCATGCGTTCGATGTGGCCGGGCCTTTGTAGTCGACGGATTTTATCTTTCCGGACTATATCCACATCTTTGTACAGCTATTAGAGTTCGCGGCTATGACTTCTCCTCCATTCGCCTTCCTCGTAGACAGGAACGAATACCCGTCGCAGAATTTCTCTTTAAAAAGAGCCAAAGATCAACTCTGCTATCCTGCTTATGGTCCAGCTTTCGGCTTCATAAAAAAGGACTGGCAGGATAAGAGTCTTGTAACCTTGGTTCTTCGGAACAGTTAGGACCCTAGCTGTTTTGACAAGCCGAAGTAGCAACGATTGCCGAGGGTTATTTTCCGCTCGATCTTCACTATGAGTTTATTTTTACCCCAAAGTATGTGAACTCCTTCACCACCTCGAAATTATGGCTGTCGATCATTATATGGGTGATGGATGACGGCTGCTTTTTTGTTGACAGTAAATATTTTGTCTTCTCCTCATTAATATGAAGAAAAAAATATTTGAAATTTTTTTTCACACATGGTAAGGTAGTCTTTGAAAAGGAATGGATACTGACTTGTGGTTTTCAGCGGACTGGTCTCTTGAAATAATTGTCAGTTGACCTTAAGAGCTTCGAAAATAATACGCACCTTAGCACATGGATTTTGCCAGCCAGTCTCCTAAAGACATAAGGTGGGTTAAGAAGCTTGTTCAAAAAATAAGGTGACTTTTTATTTATTTTGTCATCAATAACTCCTCTCCACTTGCGTCAACGCTTTCCCAGTTCTCGAGCACTTCTGATATGTGCTTGTTGGTATAGCTTTGAGCTCTTCTATCGATGCGGTGTTGATCTCCTCAATCCTAGCGAATCTCTTGCATGAGTCTTTTCAGTTTTGGGAAGAGAAAAAAGTCGCACAGGGACACCAAGTCTTAGGCGTGATCACGGTATGGTTTTTTTTGTCAAAGAGTAATACGGAAGCAGCGATGAGTGAGCCGGTGCATAATAGTGGTGCAACAGCGAGGAATTTTTCTCCCAGAAATCCTGACATTTTCTTCTTACTGCTTAACACAAACGGCGCATATCAATTTATCATATTTCTTATTGACCGCAAGAGCTCATGGTAAACCACGCCATTGTAATCGACGAAAACAATGATAAAAATTTTCACATTTGAGCGGACTTAGCGTGTTTTTTCGGTCTTGACTCCTGGAATACTTCATTTGGATAAATGGACTTTGATTAATAAACTTTTCCAGCAAATTTCATTCAATGTCATCGCTCCTGAGTGATGCTCATGCGACCGCTCTTTTGTTCAAAACTTATCATTTTCGGAACAAACTTCGCTGACACGCATTTCATATCCGAAATATCTGACAACTTCTTTGACAGTGATTCCACGATTGTCCATAATATTGTAGTTTTCTTCACTGCTTCAACGATTTCATTCGTTGTTGACTGGCTGGGGCGTCGAGGGTGGGCATCGTCATTAACATCCTCTCGGCTTTTAATTTTTTCAGTTAAATTTGTTTTAAAACTAGACAAAAATGCTTAAAGCTAGCTTAAATAACAACTATTGTAACATAAAATATTTTAGTGGCCCTATGCGTACACTCCAAAGCAAACAGAACAAGCTAAGGCTATACCTTTCGGCCTACTATTAATTTATAATAATTCTCGGCCTTCTGTGAAAAGCTTTTTTGCTCAAAGTGGACTCATTAACAACATTTCTTGGAGCAAGTTCTTTAAAATTAAAAACGAATTCTTTGAATTTTACTGTATGCAAGCGAGTGTCTGAAAATCGAGCGTCATGATATCATATCAAGAGATATTTCCAGAATGGTAAGCCGAAAATTCGTTGGAAATTGTGATCCAATAAGAGGTGTCATTTTAAATTTCCAGCCATTGCTGAACTGTAAGCACTTACAAACCACTGAGATGACTCTCAACTCGTAAAAACTAACCAATCACTTAGTATATATCGAACACACTCGCAATATGATGAAATAGTGACAATTCACTACATTTTTTTTCAGAAATTTGTGGAAATGTTGCATTTTTGGTCATAACCAAGCGCTTTCTCGGACGTGAATAAAGTGAATTCAATGAATACATTTAAACATCTCTTATAGGCTAGACAGGATTAAAGAAACAGTCTAAGTGGGAACCCAGGTGTGACCATTTCGTATCTGAATTGCGTTACCGATCGATACTGAGTGACTTTTTCCAGAGCTTATCCATTTTAATGATTGCTTATGGTTGCTCCTGAGTGAAGGTGCGACAATTCGAACTGTGTTCCTTGTTAACTTTGATAAGATTTAGAGTGTGTTAAATGAGCCATCACCACCATGGTGATTAGGAGGGTGACTTGGAACAAATTCCTATTGCCCACCGGACGATATTCAAATAAAGGTTTAAGCGCCCCTGAATTAAAGTGCATCTACGGCTTTTCTCAACTTCTCCCCGTTTTACGCTCGCCGGCGGAATATTACGAAATTTCTCATTACCTTTCAGGCAATCGTTCTCAGTTCTCGCTGAAATTCGCGGTTTTTGGAGTTAACCGATAACTATCTGATTTGCCTAGGTCATTATATCCTTCAGACGTTTTGATGATGGTCGAATTTAAAACTATTTTTAGAAATTCTCGGAAATAATTTATTTTTCTGCTTCAAATGTGTTGTATTAGCCCCAATTACAGCTCGTAGCTCCAGTCTAACTTAATTAGGTTTGCTCCGGAAACGAATAAAAAACGTAGGGAAAAAAACTATCAAATAAATTAAATTAACTGCTAATTGAAGCCCTTCCCATTCTCCATTGACTTAATCCAAATCCCACTCGGAATCAATCTTAATCAAACATCTCACATTACATAAGACTCGCTCTTTCGCCATCAGCCGAATGGTAATCGCTTCCTTCTATGCATGTGAGTTCTTGAGAAAGCAGCAAAAAGTTTAATGGAAGAGAACATCACTTCTCTGAGACCCACCCATAGTAAGAGAAGTTACTCGTTTTTTATTTTTCTGATGTGCACAAAGCATAAATATATCTACACACAATTGTACTTCGTATCTGATGTACCGAGTATCGCTCAGAGAGACAACTAACGAGTTGGACTGACGACGACGACTGCAAGAGCAATCTGTTCTCACAAGAGGCCAAGAGTTCAACGACCGTACAAATAGTGACCCACTAACATCCGCGAGTACGTTCACCCTGTGACGTATTACACGTCTCTACACTGCTCTGGTGTGTCGTGTCGACTTGGTTTGTCGCTGTTGCCATCGTCGGCATACACATGTACGAGTACTTTACAGTCCAAGTCGCGCTGTCGCTGCTATTGCCATCGGGTCGTCATCATTACTGTCGATGGTGAGAAAGCTACTTATTTTATGAGTATGTATGTAGTTACGTCTCCTCTTTACCCACTGGGCCGTGTAGCCGTGGTGTTTTTTTTTTCGTTTTTGCCTCGTTTTTTTCGCTTTTACTGTTGGTAGTTTAAAATAATGTTGATTAATTTTAACTACTAAATCAGAGTTTCTGTCCACCCATATATCTTAATTGATCTTTAATTTTTAATATAGTAGTAGTTTTGACGTGAATTATTCAAATCAGTGTTACTGATGTAGTTTTATTTTCTAAATTTTCTATGACACTTTAAATGCGAAATCGTGTAAAAGCCTTCTCAGTCGTCTTTGGTGAATTACATTCTCTTCTCATATGTTCATATATTACATCCCTCTTGCCATAAAAAGTGCAGTACTCGTATATCATCCACATCACATGGTTTCCATAAACTTAAGCGAGATATCTTTTATCATAGCTTCTTGCTCATTTTCTTGGTCATATTTCCGGAATCGTGCAAAAGTCTTCGCATAAGGGCTTCGATCTTATTTCTGACTATAATTTAAGGATAATCAGACCCCATTACTTTGCCAGTAACTGCACTCTCATTAACGATGTGAAGATCTGGCTCTTTGACTGACGCTTATTTTCACGAGACCGTAGGTTAACAATGATGTCACAATCTTTACTGCACTGTTTTGGGTCCCCTTTTGGGCGCCAGTTATCGTACCTTCAGGTCTGAAATGATACTGTCATCATTATTAGGGCCATGTGGGAGAGTGACACTCTAGAATTTGTTTATTCACTAAAGACTACGAGGGATGATCCAAAAGTATTGATAATCGATCATTTTCAGTCCGCCTAGAAATCAAAAAAAAAATGTTTTTCGCTTGGTTATGTAAATACCCACTAAATTTGAGTAAATAGACCAAAATTCGAATGCAATGAGAAAGGCGGTTATGAAACATTTCGGAGATGCAAAATCGCATTTCGACGTCTCTCAGCTTTAGTTCGTATGGTACCCAATTCCCTTGGTTTTGAATCATTCCCAATGCCTTCAACCATCTGAAAATTGTTGTTTGGTCAAGTAAGTTCTTCTTGTGTTTGACACGGAGCTTTCAATTCTTCATCTTCCAATTTTTTCCCGTGTCAAAATGAACACTTTTAACGCGACAAAAGCAGTATTCACATGTCGAAATCGATAGAGTTTCCAATACCAACCGGTGACTTTTCTTCGAATTAAAGAATTGTAGAAAACTTCCCGCAAACGCTCTTTCTTTGTCACGTATGTATTTCGACATCTTTGCAGATTATTAAAAATACGTTGTTTACATATTGACAAATGGAGACATATTACAAGCTGAAGCCAGATGGCGCAGCAGTTATTATCTTAAAAATTCTTCTAAATTAATGCGTACACGCAATATGTTGCTCTCTTCTTTGTCATGCTATACAACAAGCACATTGGATGTTTCGTTGAAAACTCTACATTTATAATTATATTCTATCTATCTATGTTGATCTATCTAGATCAAACTCTAGGCACCATTCATCCCTTGCCGGCTCTCGTCTTCCCCCCAGCTGATTTAGGGAACCTTATAATCTGATGTCACCCAAATGTCCTTAAGCTCTATGTCAATAAATGCTGGGCCATTGCATAACTCGGCAAACGCGTTCTACCAGTTGTTATAATCTATATTTTAAGATTTAGGAATAATCCTTCACAGGGAACTGAGCTTTTGGTTTTACAAAATCATCCTAGATCTTTACCTCACTTCCAAAGAGGCTTTGAAAGAGGCTACACCGACTTATGATCAGAGTATTAAGCATGACTGGCTCATCTCTCCTCCTTAGTTTCAGTTTCTTCCTCTTAGATGGCGTTACAGCTCACGGAGAGCCAGGGCCATCACTTACGTTATGTGCGATTTGTTTTTCACACAAGTGAACGGGACCTACAGTCCGAACGGCGAGAAGCTTTTTCAAGGCAAGTGTACCAGAGGGGAGTTGCCGGTACCCGCCGAGGAGAGAAGCCGCAAACTAAACATTCGATGGCGTTGGTGTCATCGGGATCAGAACTCGCTCATCGTGCGTAAGAGGCCGACATATTACCCACTGCCCCAGTACGTTTCAGTTTACTCTAAATTTTTTTAACACGGATTAATAAAATGACTGATCTTTTTCTAGCCTCGGATGTAAGACAGCATATTTTAAAGATAATTCTTTACCAGCTCGTGATTTTCTTTAAATATTTTTTTTCGATTTCAATTAATTTTTATGCTTACGTTGTTTTTGATATGCTTCTTTCCTTCTTTTATTCTCTGATTTAATTTTATAATTTTGATATTTAGCGCTCAATATCATCCCTCGATTGAAAATCTTATATTTTTAAATGGGATTGAATTGTTCCTCAATTAAACCTGATAAACGTGTAAGGCCTTCATGAAATTCGCAATTAAGAGTCGATGAAAACAATAGTTCCTTTCACTTGTAGAAAAAATGAATGAAATCGAACACAGATGATTGACTGAGGCTCCAGAGGCTGCAACCCCAGCTATATCCACCAAAACGTCTTAAATTTGTATTTATTTAAGTGGTTATATTTTTATCTTTATTTAAAGTAAAAAACAGAATTAGTGATTGAAAACCATACTTGTTTGTTCGGCTCTACCTGCAAATAATCATTATTTGATAAGGCTGTGCATCAAATTTCGGTATACTTGCGGCTATATTTTGTGAGAACAGCTCTTCTTTTGTATGAGTAACATGTGTCGATTTTGGAGCATGGGTTAAGGATCTTTGAAAAGAACCCCAAGAAAACAATAGGTTTAGTATGTATTAATTAGATCCCAAGACACGAACCCTTACAAAAAAAATTTCAAGGACGTACACACAGACATTTCTCAAAATGTCGTATCCAGCCACATGTACTTTCTTGGCAGCTGAAAGCAGAGTTAACAACCACATTGACCAACTGGTATATGTTTAGTCACTCCAAATATGTTCATCAACTTAACATGTTTTGAAGATGTTTACCAACATAGAACGTAAACATCCAATGCCAAATTTTTTTTTAGAATTTTTTTAGTTTTAATCATATATTTGTTGTTACTAAAATAATCTTATGGTCGAAAGGCATAGTTTTAGATTTGTCCTGTATGCTTTAGAGTGCCCTTACAAGGCCAGTAAGGTATTTTAAATTAGTTAAATCAATCGCAGTAGAGGCATTCACGGCAATTGAAGAAAAGGCAGGCCTCATTGGTTTAAAAGTAAATGAGGATAAAACAAAATTATAGCTGTTGACTAAGAACCACTCCGTCGAACACCGCCTCGGGTAGATCTTAACCATCGACAGATACAATTTTAATGTAGTTAAGGGGTTTGCCTACCTTGGGGCAAATGTTATCTCCACAAATAACAACGTAGTGGAGGGTCCGACGAAGAATCATCCTGAGCAATCAGTGCTGCTAGGGTCAAACACTGATCTTGTCGGTCCTTCCTTACGGAGCCGAATCTTGGACGATAAGCAAGAGAGAAAAAAAAATTCTCCGTCGGATATATGGTCCTACCTGCGAGGAAGATGAATGGAGGCGAAGACACATCTGCCAAGTCTAAGAGATGTATAATGATGTGGACGTAGTCTGGAATGCAAAAATCCGTCGACTACCTTGGCTCGGCCCCATCGAGCTCATGGACCACCCACTCCAGCAAAGAGGGTCTTCGAGTCCCATCAGGACACTTGGACCGAGTGGAAGCAGACTTTCGTTCAGGTTCAGACCCTCCGAGGGTTGCTAGCCTAATAAGTGAGTATTTAAATCAATAATAAACATTAAATCAAAAAAAAATAAAAATAAATAAAAAAACAAAAAAGTCATCGCACAAATTAAACTAATACAACCTGCGGATAAAATGTAAATCATTAGAATGAAAAATACAACGTAAAACCCTTTCCTATTCTTAAAATTTTGAAGGCTAATACAAATTCTGGAAAGAAAACGAAAAAAGTCTGGTCTCACCTTGCCCAAGGTCTCCACAGATAGTATTTCATAGAAATATAGTAGAAAACTACTGCGGTTTAGGTTAGCCAGAACGCCGAACCGTTAATTGTAGTCATCGTCAACCAGAAGTGTTATGCTTATTTTATAATATACGTATTTACACGCTATTAACCTATTTTTTAACTACTTTCGTTAACTATAACTTTGGAGCTCAAAAAAATGTCTTAAAAAAACTTGAGCGGCGTAATCTAATGTCTGCTTGTGTTGTGATCGATAGTAGTGTAGCCCACAAAATGCTGCAAACAGATCGATTCAACTCCACTCTTAACACCGAGTGACTTAGGAGAATGTTAATCCCTTCTTGAGATGCGCTTTAAATTTGCATTTCTACCATGTGCTTTCTATCTAAGCCAAAAATGACATCAAAAATGTCAGCAACACAAAATAACCCCGTGTCGAGGATGGTAATAGGGATGAACTTGACATTAGTGATGACATTAATGATATGTTTTCTCAACAAGATAGTGCCACATAGCTGGTTATGCAAACAAGTCAAAACATTAGAGGAGCTTAGGTACAATATCGAACAGAAAATTGCCAACCTGGCGATATATGTACATATGTACATATGTGGGAGAGTGGTGGAAAATAGTGCTCTCGATGGTCAGTGGAATGAAATAGAATAGAATTCCATGCCCTAACTAAGCATATGCACATAATACTTACATACTTCACCTGTATCAAATGCTAGGCAATTCAATTAATTAATGTTTTATTTAAGCATAAAGTTGTAATGTCCTTATTGAAAAACAATAAAGGCCAAAAATACGGAAATAAAAATAAAATTACTAATATACATTTTTTTAAGAGTTTCGTTTTCAAGTGTTACAAGAAGTACAGAAAACTGATAGCAGTGTGTAAAATTTTTATTTGAGTTCATAAACCAATGTTCGCCATTTTTGAAAGATTACATATTTGGCATACATTTTCAGTTCGACTATATTTAAGGGGTCCAGACGAATAGTACAATTTTCATTAAATTTTTTGGAGCATATTGACTGGCGTGAAATGGTACGATCTACCCGGTCAAGAACATAAGATTACTCCCAGAACTCAATTGGTTCATCGATTCCCGTGCTGTTTGGAATGTAGTGCCGTCTTACTGGAACTTCATGTCGACCAGCTTCAGCTCGTATATTTTTGGCAAAAAAAATGTTCGAAATCATTGGAAAATGGCGGGCGGTAGCATCTTTGAAAAAATACCCAATGACTGCGCCGGGCCGTAAACCGCACTTGTATTGCCTAAAGCTGCTCATGAGACTAAATTCGACAGTTCTGTTTATCAATAAATCCTTTCAACCAGAAATAAGCTTCATCGCTGAAGTCAACTTTTCGATAAAAAAACGGATCTAAGTCCCACGCAAAAGGTGAGATACTCTTTGTCATTTTCCGAAAAATTCATATCAATAAATATTAATGTTAATTTTAATTTAATTTAATTTTCGTGGGGGCGAACTTAATTCAAGCTAGCTTAATCTAATCTTAACCTAATCTCAATTACTAGCTAGGGAGAACGGGAGAGACGGGAGGGTGGTTAAAAGGACGGATTTTTAGACATCGAGGTTGAAATCGAAGTAAGGATTCGAATTAACACTTCCCAGCATACGAGAAATAGGTTCATTGGAGCCATAGGCAGGCAGGGGTGGGTAGATAGAAGAGACGTACATTGCGGGGGTTAGTGTTGATAGAGACAGAGTTATAGAGGGTCGCGCAGTCAATGGTACCTGAAAGGAGCCGACGGATGAAAAGAATGTCAGATACAATTCTTCTTTCTTCCAACGTGTTCATGTTGATTAGTTTAAGGCGGTCTTGGTAGGGTGGTAAAATCAAAGGATTGCCCCAGGGGAGACCTCGAAAAGCAAAACGTAGGAATCGGCGTTGGAAGCTCTCGATTCTAGAAATGTAAGTTTGTTGGTAAGGGGACCACACTTGGAATGCGTATTCAAGAAGGGGCGAACAAAGCTAATATACAGGGATCGAGTCACGTAAGGGTTTGAGAATTCTTTAGGCGAACGCTTCACGAAACCGAGTGCAGAATTAGCTTTAAGGATTATCTCATCGATGTGTGCGCGAAAATTTAGCTCCTGGTCACATAATATGCCAAGATCGCAAATGACTTGAACCGTGGAGACGAGGACGAGGTTTGATTCGTTTACGTGAAAAGGTAATTGATTGGCATTTGAAAATATTAAGCTCTAAGCAATTTTTGGAACACCAGATGGAAAAACTATTGAGATCAGATTGAATAAGGGAAGAGTCATGACTGGAGGAAATGGTCTTGAAGAACTTGGTGTCGTCGGCGTATAATGAGATGTGTCAAATACAAGATGTGTTTGAGCACCATTTCAAGATGGTTTATGGAAAGAACGAAAAGAAGTGGACCTAAGTGGCTGCCTTGGGGGACGCCGGAGGTAGCTAAAAAGGGGTTAGAAAAGGCAGATCTAAAACGAACACTGCAATAGCGATTTTCCAGGTAAGAAGATATCCACTTCAAGGAAATGGGATCGAAGCCAAGGGAGGACAATTTGAAGAGTATCAGTCTATGGGAAATTTTATCGAAAGCTTTACTGAAATCGGTTGAGATAACGTCGACTTCTTTGCCGTTCTCTAAGGCTGATAGGGTAAAGGACACAAATTCAACAAGGTTATTGGTTGTGGATCTGCATTTGAGGAAACCGTGTTGTCTAGGGGAGATTAAAGACTTGCAGCGAAAACTTAGGGTTTCGCACAAAATACTATCGAAGAGTTTGGGTATATGTAACAGTTTGGCAATGGGACGATAGTTGTTAACAACGTTCTTCGGACCTTTCACCTTGGGATAGGGATAGAGTGAAGATTTTCGAGAGAGGGCGAGAGATGGTTGAGGAGCATTTTTTTAGAAATATGGCAGGGAGACCGTCGGGTCCAGGAGTGAATTCATCATTGAGTAGATTTAATTTGTTTTCGATGACATGAGAATCGACTGTGTGTGGAAGAAATTGCTTCAAACTATGTAATATCCTTTTATCCAGAAATATATTTACCCAACCCCTATGTGTAATTCAATCCTTCAATGCCACTAATGTGAGAATACAACGAAATCCTTTACTTTGTGATTTCCATAATGAAAAATGACTGATGAAAATGAAAATGAATGACTTAGGCAGAAGTTATATATTTGCACACTAGAGAAGTCGAAGGGCTGTCTTCATATAACGAAAGTAGTCTTGATGGATTTGACCTGGTCATTGAATGGGCAAAAAAGTTCGCAACTATATTTGCCACCTAGAAGTAGAGGGATAGCTATCCGCTTTTGTTCTTGCTTTTACAGACTTGTAGAAGTTTCTGGTATCGGTGATGAAAGGATTGCATCGTACCCTTGGGTTAGAAAATCTTTATGGCAATACAAGCTCAACCGGCTGGGCATAAGTAAACCACTCCTATATACATAGGTATAATCTTTGAGATGTTAACCGGCAATGACATATTAATGTCAACTTCGTTTACTAAAGGGTCCGCCATCTAACTTTTTTTTTTCAAGTAGTGCTTATTTCGTGAATGGTAACACTTAGCTCATGCCTGATTTGACAGATAATTAGTTTTATCCTTCCGCTGAACAAATATGGTTGTGTATACGCTTGAACAATGCTGGGAAATATTGCGACATTACTTTGAAAATCATGGTAATGTTGCAGAATATGTGCGAAAGTTGCGTACGGATTTTGGAAGAAGAGAAGCACCGTCAGCTCCGTATGTTCGTTATCTTGTGAAAAAAGTGAAAGAAACTGGCATCCTCATCGATAAACCAAAGCGTGAAAAGCCAAAAACAGTGCGTACACCCGAGAATATTGCTGCTGCGGCAGAAAGTGTGCGTGAAGCGCCATCAACATCAATTCACCTTCGTTTTCAACAATTGAACATTTCGGAGACATCATTGAGACGAATTTTGCATAAAGACCTTGGTATGACGCCATACAAAGTCCAACTGGTTCAGGAGTTGAAGCCAACTGACCATCCAATGCGTTTTCGCTTCGCTAAGTGGGCCTGCGATCGACTTACAGAAGATGCCGATTTTGTCAAAAAAATCATCTTTTCAGATGAAGCTCATTTTGATCTTGGCGGGTATGTAAACAAGCAAAATTGTCGCATTTGGGGCACAGAAAACCCGCACGCATACATTGAAAAGCCGGTGCACCCAAAACGAGCCACTGTTTGGTGCGGATTTTGGTCCAGAGGCATAATTGGGCCATTTTTCTTGGAAAATGAGCAAGGAGTGGCCGTTACAGTCAATGGCGATCGTTATCGGGCCATGTTGAACGAATTTTTGTTCACAAAAATTGAAGAGGAGGATATTGGCAACATTTGGTTTCAACAGGACGGCGCTACGTGCTGCACAGCCGAAGCTACACTCGATGTTTTTGAAGATCGCATTATCAGCCGCAGAGCTGATGTCGTTTGGCCACCTCGGAGCTGCGATTTGACACCGTTGGACTATTATTTGTGGGGTGCCGTCAAAGATAAGTGTTACGCCGACAAGCCAGAGACAATTGACGCTTTAAAGGACAATAATCGTGAAGCCATTGGTGAAATACAGCTGCACACAATCGATAATGTGCTTAAAAATTTAACCGATCGTGTAGGCTACTGCATGGCCAGCCGAGGCAGCCATTTGAATGAAATTATTTTCCGTTATTAACCGGAAGGATTGTACTTTCAAATAAAAAAAGAAATTTGAGAAAATATTCAGTAGTTTTTTTTTTTTTTTGCATTTTCAAAAAAAAAAAAATATTTGGCGGACCCTTTACATTCGTATATTTGACAAAATGCCAACTCGATTTGGCGGTTTGTTTTTATTTATGTACGTATCAATTAAGCTTAACAGATTTGTTCCTCAGGGAGTCAAGCTAAATGTAGTTGAAAGTTGTCCCGTCATAGGATAGCACAGCCAAAGACTTAATGTCAACACATCCTAAGGGTATCCAAGAAGCAAATCCCTCCCGCCAATACAATTTCAATCCGACTGTTTTGCTACAAGCCACATCTGCGATATCAGTCGATTAAATGACATCTTTATGTCAAGTCGTCAAACTATCAGCGCTCTTCCTGCCCACACTCTGTGGCTCCTGAACATACACAGCTACGCGCCTATTATGTATCCAAGTCTAATACCCCATATGACATCCCGGAAGCAAATATCTGTTACTCCAAATGTGTATCTCCCAGATGCAGTCTACTGTGCGTACGCAGCTTGCCGACTATGGTTGCTGCCCTGGCTGCATCGGTTTTCTTAGCTGCCAGTACCTCTGATCTTGCTACTGTTACTGCCTTCCTGACTGACTGGCTTCTTCTTGGGCTTGTTTCAATCGAGACCCCTTTTTCGTTCGTTTGCTCTTTTTTTTTTTTTTGGTTTTCTGTGTGTACCCACGCTCATGTTTGCGTCCAACATATGTGCATTGCAACCATAACTGCTCCTGCTGCCGCTGCGGATGTTGTTATGGATTAGTTACGACCGAGTATGCTACCATGTGTGACACTCTATCGATAGACAACGGCGGGATTCAATTTCACATCAAATCAAATGGGAAAAACGAGCACAACCGCCAGGGCCCAAGAAGGCAGAAAACAACAGAAAAAAAAGCTCTACAAAGTCACACTGTCTGTCCAGCATCTCGGTGACATACTGTTACTGTGGGAAGAAATCACACTTCCGCCTCGATACCCGATTGATTTTATTGCCCAAAGGATGTGTAATAAGAGATGTGACCAGTCCTTCGCCCGATGTGGATCAAATTCTCCAGAATTTTCATCCCACGAACCGCATGGCTGTGAATCAAACTCTGAGACAATAGGAAATCATCAGACAACGACATCATTGAGGAATTCCAAAAAAAAGGACTTTATCGTCGTCGTTGGTCCCGCCGTCCCATATTGAGTCATCAGGTAAGCAATTAAATTATGAAATTGGTATGCAATAGCGCCAGAATTCTGCTGGTGGCGCTGTCATTCATAACCGTTCATAAATTATCCTTTCTGACTATCTATCCGATCTTGGGAAGGAGTCGAGGGAATGAAATGATGTCATCTTGCTTTCATAAATTTCCGTTAAATTATGACTTTGCTGATTTTTTCTTTTCATCATTGTTCTCTTTTTTTTCTGTTACTCAAAAGGACAATGAGGAAAAGGATCACACCTTCTCACTTTCACGCAGCGTCTAAGGTCGTTAGAGAAATGAAGAGTGACACTTTCACTCGCAGTTCGGTAGGTCCTGCGGATCTTCGGTGTTGGTTTTGTAACTTTTTGGTGGTCTTGTCCTTTGGGTTGTTTGTTGTATTTGTAACTAACATTGTCGCCATTTCGCACGAAGTTATTCTTTATATCATTGTTTTTGACAGTTTAATGGGTCTGTCCTTCGGCGTTATTAGATTTTGACCGACCATCACAATGTATTTTCAATTATGACAGAGCTGGGCATGTGGAGGCGTCGTATGTTGTCATTTTGTTGGCAAACAATGCAGCATTTTATCGCCTTTATTACTGATTATCGTTTGGAACACCCGCAAAACAGCTTGACAGGCGGGATATTGCCCTTTATGATGTTTGCTCTATTATTTCAATTGTTCGCCTTATTTTCTTTGAGTAACAGTAGAACACGATTGGCAGTGTAAAGCATATACATTTTGTCAAAATACTACCAAGATTGAGTCGGTAAAACCAACACAAATCAATTAATCATCACTATTCAGACAACTTCAAAATTTGGAGCAGTACATTGTTCCCAACGAAACATGCAATCATACACGCATTTAATACAGACTTTAAGTTTTTCATCGACTCAGAACGTTGCAGGAGCCTATGATAGAGTCACAAGCCGATATCTAGAGAATACGGTACTTGCTTAATCATAGGGGCAGCGTTTTTGGCATTGGAGCCATAGGAGGTGGGCAGATAGAAGAGACGTGGATTTCGTATATTATAGAGGGCTAGTGTTGAAAACGATAGAGTTGTGTAGGGTCGCGCAGTCAAAGGTACCTGAGAGAAGTCGATGGATAAAAAGGATGTCGAAGGGTAAGCCACGAAGAGCAAAACGGAGAAAACGACGTTGGACACTCTCCATTCTGGAAATGTGTGTATGATGGTAAAGAGACCACACTTGAGAGGTGTATTCGAGAATAGGGCGAACAAAGGTTATGTTGAGAGGCCGAGTGACGTAGGGATAGGAAAACTCTTTAGACCATCGTTTCACGAAGCCGAGTGCAGAATTGGCCTTAAGAATTATATCGCTGATATGTGCAAGGAAATTGAGCTGTTGGTCACATAGTATGCCAAGATCGCGGATAACCTGAACGGAGGAAATGTGCTGATGGAAGAAGAGACCAGGACGAGGTTTCATTCTTTTACGTGAAAAAGTGATTGATTGGCATTTGGAAATGTTAAGCTCCAAGTAATTTTCGGAGCTGTTGAGATCCGATTGAATAAGGGAAGAGTTAAGTTCTGAGAAAATGAACCTGAAGACCTTAGTGTCGTTGGCGTATAATGAGATGTGGAAATGTTTGATAACCATTTCAGTATGGTAAGAATAAAAAGAAGCGGGCCTAAATGACTGCCCTAGGGGATATCGGATGAAGCTAGAAAGGGGCTAGAGAGGGCAGATCTAAAACGAACGCTGTAGTAGCAATTTTCCAGGTAAGAGGATATCCACTTTAATAAGATGGGTTCAAAGCCAAGGGAAGACAGTTTGAAGAGTATTAATCTGTGTGAAATTTTTTCAAAGGCCTTCCTTAAGTCAGTTGAGATAGCATCGACTTCCTTGCTATTTTGTAAGGCTGAAAGGGTGAAGAATAGAATGGACCTACCTTTGAGGAAGCTTTGTCTGCGGGAGATTAAAGACTTGCATTGAAACTTAAATTAGCATACAAAATACTTTCGAACATTTTTTGTATATTGACAGTTTGGCAATGGGACGGTATCTGTTCGTATCATTCTTCGGACCTTTTTGGTGTATAGGTATTATAAAAGAGGTTTTCCATATCCGGAGGGATTCACCTCGAGAAAGGGATAGGCTAAAGATTTAAAAGAGAGGTAGAGAAAGGGAGGAGGAACATATTTTTTATAAAAAATGTTTTTTGAATTTTGAAGTGATCTTATGCTGCGAGTGTTATACCTTCGTCAGCATTTTTTGATCGTCTCTCATTCACAAGGTTAAGGTTTGAGTCAGCTGGGTGCACTAGGAAGGGACATTCTCTGGCTACAGTGGGATTAGAGGCAATGTAAAACGATTGGTCATCTGAAGAGATCAAGTTAAAACGTGGAAAGTTGAAGTCAACGAAAACTAGAATTTCGTTTTGAAGATCTCATAAATCAATTAAATTATCGATTGTATCAATGGCCAGTTTATATTAATGGTTGTGATGGCAAAATGTAAAAGCAGATGACGTAGAGCGACTTCCGGGTTCCGAGACACGGCGAGGATGAAGTTGCTAATGCTATGAGGGAGGAGTCAATTGAGTTCCGGACGGCTAGGAAGACAGCGCAGCACAACCATCACTAGGTCGGTTAACATCATTGTCGCGATAAACGTTAAAGTTTGATGGGAACAGTTTAAGGTTGTATATTCTTATATTGTCCTTCCATCTATAGTACAGCCTCCCTGACGGTATTTTTCTCGGACTTTCCACTCATTATTATTTTAACTGTTCGTGCACCGTCCATTCCTTCTACGTGTCTTGCCCGTCTTAGTTTTCGCAATTATATTACTCGGACAATGCTTGCGGCTGAAAAGAGTTTCTCGAGCTCTTGATTGTGCAGTTTTCTCCAGTCGCCTGTTTCTTCTTCCTGTTTTCCACCATAGATTCTCTTTTCCAAGTTAAACGATACATAACAGAAAATAATTTGCCAAAAAAGCATTTTTACTCCTTGATAATGCAGGTTGTCATTACAAGAAAAAGTAAGTAGCTCTGATGGGGATATTACAGTTTCGTTTTTCTCCCAAACGTCACCGCTTTCCAACCCATACTCCCAAGTGTCATTAATTTAGTCACGACATACCACAGAAAAAGATTGCTCATAATTGAAAGAGGCAAATATACTCGCATTCCAAATGGATCTCTGCCCCATGAAAACATGGTGGTTCCAAGCGGGAACTTTCCAAGGGAGAATATCCATGAAACAGGATAAAATCAAAGGTTGGCTCGTGGAACGTACGAAGCTTATACAGAGCAGGTACAAACAGTACTCAACGGAATAAGAAACAGGATTCTTCACCAGCAGCAAGATTTTGCAGAAGGTAATGGATGTAGTTTTTTTTTTTAAATGCATTTTGATTTTCATATGCTTGGCTTAATCATCAAGCCTACCGTACAGCTCCTGTACGTAAACTCTAAACTATGTCTTTCGGCTTGACTTATTTAAAATAAATCACTAATTAAGCTAAGAAAATTCGGGAAAAACTTAACATCTGATAATGGACGTAGTATTTTACAGCAAATAGATTATTAAAACCAAAGAAAGTTGCTTGCGTGGTAAGAATGAATACTTACGGTGCTTATGGTACAGAGGTAACCCCATGAAAAGGTGCGGAATCATTTTATAAAATTTTACTTTCGGAATTTCCCAAATTTCCTGCGTCCACTGTACCTTCTTCCATCGAAATCGATTGCGTTTTATATTTAAAAATGAATTTCCATACCATCTCACGGGTTCACCATGGAAAGAATACAATTTTCCACACATTGTTGAATTCGCCTACGAAGGACGTTGTGAAAATTATAGGAATCCATAAGATTAAACGTAGACTCGTCCAGAAATATGACACCTAACCAGTCGGATTCAACACGCATTTGTTTTGCTTTAGCCCAATTTAAACGGTTTCTTCTTCATTTCCTTGGTCACAAGTTCCCTTTTTGAACGCTTTTATTTTATTGGAATCATGGATAAGTTCTCGCTGTTTCCCAACAAATGACATTACCAGAACTACGATTTTACTGTATGCAAGTTTGAATTTCAGTGTACGCTGAAGTGCAAATGACATTTTTTTAACATGTCGAGTTTCATGCCAAGACAATATTATTTGCGGGGAGTTTATCTTAATCAAAGAAAAAGTTCAGCTGAATTACATAGAATTCTAACTGAGAATTATTACGGTGGGCATGCTATGTTAGGGACGTCATCCAGAGATTGATTTCAACGAATCAAAAGTAATGATTTCAATATTGAAGATGTTCGCTTTCTCTCTTTGAAGAAGAAGATGAGTTTATAAATGAAACCATTACAAGTAGATGATACAACAATTTCGAAACGATACTCGTAAAAAGTATTGAAAATCATTCAGAAGCAAGGATATTGGGTGCCAGGAGAGTTGAAGCCGGGAAGCGTCTGAATTGCTTCAGCGGTAGAAAAGGAAAGGTTTTTTGCATCGTATCATAGCTTGCTTTGAAAAGTTGGCATTGTTCGATAACCCTGAGCATAAAAGATGCATTTGAGCCGAGCATTGCAGAAAAAAAAAGACACTGTTATGTACTGCAATTGGGGGCTGACGGAATTTTGGTGGGAGCTGAAAGGGCTCCCCAGAGCGGTGCGTTACTCCGATGAGATCCTCTTCACTCCTTTGCACTCAGCCGCAAATACTAGGCATTGTACTACCTGACAGACACCTTTCTTCATAGTATTTTCCTCGTTGTCCGGAGAAAAATGAGGAGGAGCTTCAGTGATGAAGGCGACGTAGAGATTCGGCGCACACCACATGTCGGCCCCAAGAATGTGTCACGGTGCGCGAGCGAAGTCGGGACAGTCGCAAAGAAAATATTCTGCTGTATCATCCTCCTCGCAACATGCAGCACAAATGGACGCCCCGCTGATACCAAGCACGCAGAGATGCTTATCAAAAGTGTAATGGCCCGTAATGACGCAAGTCTCCTGCGAAGCTCCCTCAATGTCGGCGAAAAGGCCCAGCACGTACTCTTTCCTTTCGAGTGCGCATTCGATTCTCCCAACTAGGTTTTGAAGCAAAGTCTCAACTTTACTAGTCTTGCTTTTCAGTAAGAAGGATGTTAGACTGATTGGTCGAAAACTCTTGGTGAATTAGTAATCTTCTTTCCCTATTTTGGAAATAAAGACCACTTTCACCGCGGGCAAAGGAATAGCTATACAGGGTGTCCCACGAGCAGCGTGCCAAAAAGCTAGAGCGTGTAGGTCTGGTCAAGACAAGAAAAAAATCGTATGGGAAGGGGGGTCTACCCCCCCCCCCCCCCCCTTTAGCCGGGAGGGGCAATTTTCTAAAAAATTGACTTAATTTGGAAAAAAAATTATTAAAAATCAAGAGTTACATCCACAATGCCGTGATATACTTTTTTGTAAAGCCAGAAACCTCTTCTTTCATTTCGTTTTTAAACGAATCTGTTTTAAAGAATAGTTTTTGAGAAATTAATTTTCAAACTCAAAATTTTGAAAAAAAAAATGTTCGAACTACTCAGATTTTTTTAGTACATCCAGCTTTGTCGATTTTTCTCATTTAACCAACTTGCTGGTTAAAGATTTGATCTCTTCACAAGGAGCTTATAAGAATCATTCTTCGATTTACGAATTTGCTTTTTATATTCTTTTTGCTTTTTATTCCAATCATCTTCCGATTTCGATTTGAGACTTCTGGATTCCCTGCGAAGACATTGGAGCTCAGCATTCCACCAAGGAATGCCACATTCCTGAAGAAAGGTTTTTTGACAGGATATGCGAGTTCAGAACAATTGGTGATGGCGCTACTCAATTTATGAACGGTATCCTCTACCAATTGTTTCGTTCTGAGATTAGGGAGGGCTTAAGTGAATTTCTCAAGCACCTCTGTAAACCGGACTGGGTCTTTCTGGGATTCTTCCTGGGCTGCGAATGTTAGATTCCACAGTTTGGTTGGAATTCGATACATATGTATCTGTGGTCTGACAACGTAGTACCTGGTAAAATCCTCCAGTTCTTGACTCCTTAGTTCCTAAATTTGATTTGGGCTAGCTAAAGGATATCTTGGAGGCTGGGCGCGTCATCATGCTGAGATAAACCTGGGAGTGAGTGAGATTGATTAGAATTAAGTAGCTTAGGGTAGATTAGGTGGATTAGGCAATCAACGAAAAAATTAAGATATGTTTAAGTTACTCGTATGTATATTTAAACACTTTTGTCTAGTCAATAAGAACAGAAAAAGAACAATAAAAATTAATTAAGAAGTAATCGTTAATGAATCAAAGAATTTCCTCTATCGATTTGAAACAGAAACACAAGCTTAACATCAGACTTGTGAGTCTTTAAAAGCAAAATAAATTAATACGGTAATAAAGAAGCTAGAGCCTGCATTTCACCATTCAGAAGATTCAAGACAAGATCTTGCTTTTATTCATTAAAAAAAATTCTATTCAACACAAAGATGTCAACTGCTATCGTCAGGTAGCGTGGCCGAGCGGTCTAAGGCGCTGGTTTAAGGCACCAGTCTCTTCGGAGGCGTGGGTTCGAATCCCACCGCTGCCATTCGATACTACTTTTTTATATTAAATATCTTTTTTGCATATATAAGTTTCTCCAACTCCAAATCCAAGTTTCGGATTTCACATGCCACACCGAATGGGTTGCGTGCGTTATTAACATGTTAGATGGAGTACCGTTTGTGGTATTGGTTTAATTCAAACTTCCCGAATGCACTTGTACCAGCCACTCTTGGTAATTAACGCAATTATTGCCGCAACCGCATATTTTGCGTGTCAATTGATTTATGCATTTGAAAATGAAAAAAAAAAAAAATACCAACCGATGGTTGATGGTTGGATACAAACAAAAAGAAAAAGCCCCACACGAGAATCGACCAAAAAAAAAAACTCAAATTTCATCGCGGTAGTAGCGGCGGCGGCAGCAGCACGGTGTGTTGTGTTGTCAGCATTCCTGTTAGATAAGCGCGGCGTACGAGAGTGTACATAAATCTACTTCTATGTACATATGCCAGTTAGATTCAATTTCAAAGAAGCAAACCTCAAACTCCAAACCAAACCACTGCCGCTGTTTCCACTGTTGGTACGGACGCTGATGCTGCTGCTGTTGGTGATGCAGTTGCATTCCCACTACCATTGCAGAGCGGGGCTAGTTGAGCGCTTACATGGCCATAGTGATGGTAACGGCTTGAAATAGCATCAGAAGCGAGCAGCAGCAGCAACAGCGCAAATGGCTGCTAACCTCCGCCAACGGAGGAGAGCACCTTCATCATCGGTTAGATACTTAGATACTTGTTAGATCTTCTAATACTAACTCGGAGAGCTAGTTACGTAATGCAAGAAAAACTTCCGCATTCATTTTAAGAGTATTTTTGTAGTTATTGTTGTTGTCGTTGCCGTTCTGTACTAGGTTTTCCACCAGCACAGTGTGGAAAATTGTACACCGTCAGTGGTATTGGTCGATTTTCCACAAATGTATGTGGCCGGGTTGTTGTCGCAACAGCTAGCCGGAGCAGCTGGTGGTGGTGGTGGCGGCAGAAATGTGTTTTCCTTTAAGACTTCTTGGCTTAGAGTCGAGTTCGGTTATAATTAACGTTTTTTTCATTGAAGTCTATTTTTCCTCGTTTTCCATTCGGGAAACAGTTTACTTCGTTTTCTTTTCTTTTTTTCAAACTGGAAAGTAATATTTTTGTTATTGGCGATCAGTTGGCCGTGGAAGTATGGGTGAGGCAAGGTGGCCGTGTGGCGATAGCGTATGACTTGGTGCGTTAGAGCGGTAGTACAACCGTTTCAGAAACTCCTAGGTATAATGAGAACCGAGTATAATGTGAATTGGGGTTCTGGCCACAGCATGATTTTAGCAGTTCTTCCATTAAGCATCAGGTTTCATAGACAATCTTGGGTGGCAACTACACGGGCGATTCAGAGAGATATGAATAATTGGTGGGACATCGTGAAAATTTGTATGGTAGTTATCGTGTGATCCCGATGACCATTTCGTTTTCGAATTTTATTGATAATATCAGCTCTATAAATGGGATTTCACTGTTTTCTGATAGATGGTGCTACATGCGCACGCTGGTCAGAAATATCGGATCAGAAATGTTTTGCAAGTGAAGTTTGACACTTTCGAGCCAAATTAGCGTCATTTGTGGGAATAATGCTGCTGGTTGGTGGAAGAATGACGTGAGAAACGAGGAGCATCAGGGACTAACGAAAAAGCTTAAAGGCGAAAAATTGGAGGTATTACTCAAGATAAACATCAAATGCAACAATAACTTCAAATTCAATGGCTGTGATTCAAGAAATAATTTCCCATCATTGGAAAGTCTTGAGGATCAAAGAAATTGAGTGACATAAAACCAACAAACGTCGAACGGCATTTGTCATGAATTTCCGTGGCCATGCAACAACATCGACGCCCAAGCCAATCAGTTCAGATCAGATTGGTATATTACGAGTTTTCGTAATCAAAAGCATTAGAAGAGCTCGTTGGCGAGCATGTCTAATTCCTATGAGTCGAGCATTAAAGGAAGAGCGGCCATTATATGAGCAAAGACACAACAATGTGATTATGCAGAACGACAAGCCTAGGAGGCGTGTTGCTCAGATCGTTAAGTCATACCTAGAAGCACTGAAATGGAACATCCCATCACAACCGCCGTATTCTCCAGACATCGCCACTACTGGCTACCACCTGTTGGAATTGATAATGGCCTTACGGCCGATTTTTCGACTAAGCCAAATATTGGTTAATTTCCTGGATCGCCTTAGAAAAATCTGCAGTTTTTCCGACACGGATTTCAATGGCTATCAGGAAGTTGTAATTAGCCACTTTTCCATTCCTCTTAGCTTTGAAAGAAAATCGGTGGATTCTAGCTTGTACATCTGGTTATTTATCCAAAATCAATTGATTTTTTAATGCGATGCAATGAGAAAAAAGTCATATAGACCACATCTCCGAGTTTGGTAGAGCATATATGTAGGTAGTAAGTGGATGCATCTATATCTTAATTGTCATAACTAATTGTCAATTGACTCAGCAAATGAAGGCGCGCGACCATCCGTTTCGTTATCCGCTTGAATTGCAGCTTGAATTGGACAACGATTTTGGGCGAAAAATCATCTTTTCTGACGAGGCGCATTTTCATCTCGGCAGCTACGTTAGAAAACAAAATTGCCAGATGCGGCTCGTAAAACCCGAATGTTATTGTCAATTGTGTTATGACATGCATGTTAAGTCAATGAATCCACAGTTTGATGCGGATTGTGGAGTGGTGGCATCATTGGATCATTTTTCTTCAAAAACGAGGCTGGGAACAACGTTTCGGTGGGCGTAACAGAGCCATGTTAACCGACTTATTTTTTTACTGAAGACATGGATTTGGACGACCTCTGGTTTATGCAGGAATCCATGCCACAATCGATATTTTGCGCACCAAATTCCCAAACAATGTTATCAGCCGTCTTGGCGTTGTCAATTGGCTGCCTCGGAGCTGCAATTTCACCCCTTTGGACTTTCCGCCAACAATTCGGAAATGATTCAAGCACTTGAGGTCATCCAAGCGATCCGTGAGCTACAGCCCGAAATCATCAAGATGTTGGAAAATTGGGGTGACAGAATGCGCTACTGCGAAGCCAGCCGAGACAGTCACTTGAACGACGTTGTATTTCATAATTAATGGGAATGTTTGCTCTTACTAATAAATCTATTTATACAAAATTTAATTTTGTTCATTTTATTGTATTTTTAAAAAGAAACTTGCTTTGCTCACCTTTTATGGGTTGAATATTTTGGTGTGCTTGGTGATTTTTGTTGCTGATAAAAATGAATCAAAATGAAATCTTCAACGTACTTGAAATGTTGACTGTGGCATTTTGCAAGTCTAGACAAAAAGGTTTAAAAATTGTTCCAGTTTAAGCCGATAAGATGTTGATGACGATACTCGCCCTGGAGACGCCCCGCCATGTCAAAAATAAATCAAAATGCTGAAGCAATGAAAAACTTGTTATGGAGAATCGTCGAATCACTATCAGAGAAGTTGCTGATATTGGCATATCGGCTGCCTCATGCCACTACATTTTTTTCAGATATTTTGCGCATGAAAAGTATTCCGTTCCGCAAAGTTTGTTTCGAAATTGCTAACTTTTGACCAAAAGAACTCTCATATCACTGACGAGCTCTTGAACAATGTAAATGACGATCCATGTTTGCTGAAAAGAATCATTACTGGTGACCAAATATGGGTATATGGCTGTGACGTCAAAATCGAAGCAGAATAATTTCGATGGAAGCGACCAGAAGAGCCAAGACTGAAAAGAGCACGCCAAGTTAGGTCAAATGTGAAAGTTTTGCTCAGTGTTTTTATTCAATTACAATAGCCTGTTTCGCATGAGTTCTTCGCAGAAAACCGTGCGGTCAATAAGGAATATGACCTGGAATTTATGCGCTTTTTGCATTTAGTAATATCAAGAAAAAGTCCGAATTTGTAGGAAAAAAATCATTAGGCTGATTAGATTTGAGGAGGACAAAATTGATATTATGAATATATAAATTATATTAATATATAAAACCTCATATAATACTAATATATTTGCCCTCCGGCGCCCTCAGTCATGGATTCAAATATAGGGGGGTGCAATGGTAATCATCACCGACTGTTGAGCCGAAGGTGTGTAGTTCAAGTCTGTCTATAGCCAAGAACAATCCCTATACGGAAAAACTGTGCAACAACATCAGTTGTGAACGAGAGAAGATCAAAAAATGCTGACGAAAGCATAACACTCGTAGTATAAGACCACTTCAAAATTCATACTCTGCGTGTGCATTTCCAATGTAACACCCTGACATGGAAACAAAAAAAGGTTACTGTGAACTACAACCAACGTGACAAATTCAGTCGGATCTCTCATCCTATCTAGAACAACCACCAACCGGAGAGTAGTGAACGAACATCTTCGACACAAACCATCTGCTTCCCGTCAAGGTTGTGTGACAAACACCATACCTGCACAAAAAAGGTATGGAAAATCGAAAGATTTCTCTAAAGGACATTCCCCATGGCATAAAAGCGTTATTTCAGTTCGAACATGGACTGAGCACCGGTCCAGCTCTTACTCTGGGGTCAAGTATGGGCTGGGCCTCCGATAACAAGCTTAAAATAATTGTACGCCCTCACAGAAGATATGACCAACAGATATATCATACGCTCAATTGCCCTGAATGACTCCAAAATCTTTCTAGAAGACATATCTGAAGAAGCCGACATAGCACAATTATCACCAAACCTTCCGAAGAGGTCCCAGAAACCAAAATTTACCTGACTTCGACACTTGATTTCGAAAAGCTGTAGGCGCTCGAGGATTTTTGCCGATCATGTCTCCCTCAAGCTTACCTAATGCCCGATGAAATCTGGATATCTTATAGACCAACAACGGAGACGATGTCATAGCGCCGTCGGATTGTCCCCTCTGATGTCCGACATTCATGCTAAGCCTACAAGAAATGACTGATTTGATGACGAGTGAAAAGAAACAAATGGCATAGATGGCTGCGCTGCATCAAGAGTAAGAAATGACTTTTGTCAGTTAGACCAAAAAGTAAAAGAAACATGCCAAAGCTATAAAGCCAGAGCAGAAGCTTGCAGGAATGATGTTTGGACAACTTATAGTGGTCGATGTCAAGACGGAGACAAAGTTATAAAGGGTCCGCCATCTAACGTTTTTTTTTTTCAAGTAGTGTTTATTTCGTGAATGGTAACACTTAGCTCATGTCTGATTTGACAGATAATTAGTTTTATCCTTCCGCTGAACGAATATGGTTGTGTATACGCTTGAACAACGCTGGGAAATATTGCGACATTACTTTGAAAATCATCGACTTACAGAAGATGCCGATTTTGCCAAAAAAATCATCTTTTCAGATGAAGCTTTTTGATCTTGGCGGGTATGTAAACAAGCAAAATTGTCGCATTTGGGGCACAGAAAACCCGCACGCATACATTGAAAAGCCGGTGCACCCAAAACGAGCCACTGTTTGGTGCGGATTTTGGTCCAGAGGCATAATTGGGCCATTTTTCTTCGAAAATGAGCAAAGAGTGGACGTTACAGTCAATGGCGATCGTTATCGGGCAATGTTGAACGAATTTTTGTTCACAAAAATTGAAGAGGAGGATACTGGCAACATTTGGTTTCAACAGGACGGCGCTACGTGCCACACAGCCGAAGCTACACTCGATGTTTTGCGCCCTGTTTTTGAAGATCGCATTATCAGCCGCAGAGCTGATGTCGTTTGGCCACCTCGGAGCTGCGATTTGACACCGTTGGACTATTATTTGTGGGGTGCCGTCAAAGATAAGTGTTACGCCGACAAGCCAGAGACAATTGACGCTTTAAAGGACAATATTCGTGAAGCCATTGGTGAAATACAGCTGCACACAATCGATAATGTGCTTAAAAATTGGACCGATCGTGTAGGCTACTGCATGGCCAGCCGAGGCAGCCATTTGAATGAAATTATTTTCCATTATTAACCGGAAGGATTGTACTTTTAAATAAAAAAAGAAATTTGAGAAAATATTCAGTAGTTTTTTTAAAGCATTTAAAAAAAAAAAAAAGTTATTTGGCGGACCCTATAATAGCGACATCAAAGCTAAAATCGAAGTAAGTCACTATATCTATAGACTACTTTACAATCCTTTTCAAATCAACTGGGTATGAGCAGATCAGAAATCAAATCAGCACCATTTTGTATAGTGTGGTCGAGTTTCGGTCCATAATAAACAAACCACTGGCAGCTCTAACTTTGAAAAATTCATGAAAATGTGGTAACCATATTTTAGCTGAGTTTGAAGCAAAATACAAACGACCATATGTTAAGTTTTTTTTGATAAAACGATTTTTTCTTAGCTTAAGATATGATAAGTTATATGTAGTTGTCGAAAGACATACAGGGTGTCATCTCGGTGAAGTGTTGGCAAAACTCCCTGTGGAGTTGACCCCATTTATGAATGATCAACCACGGGAGGCGTTATTCTTGGTTTTGCACCATCTACAAATTTCCAACAAATAAATACCACTGCACTGGAAAGATTTTTGATAAGTAAGAACTAGGAAGTTATCAAATATGGATCAACACATACTTATACAAGCGAATTGAAATAATGAAAATTCACTTATCTATTGCTGTTCGAATAGAGAATAAGAGAAGAAGATAACTCGTCAACCACGTTTCCAAAAAAGCACATTTTATTTTTCTTCTGTCAAAAACTACAATACCAACACGAACGGTCTGAAGTTGTCGCCGATGATGTTAGGGTACGATTTGATCTTAGGTTCGATTTGGAACATTCCGCCCGCCTTCGCCAGATTCTGGCGAACCAACTTCTTCCTCCCGTGGTAGCAAACTGATTTTCTGGATTGGTCTCGCAACCGTAGATGTAGCTGTCCGTAGAAGCACGACACGAACAAGTCCATCGGCGCCGGGTTTCACTTCGATAATGCGAGCCAATGGCCATTTGCACGGTGGATGAAGATTTGATCGTATCAGGCATAGATCTCCAACCTTTGCAGACGGTTGACTGGTACGCCACTTCGGTCGCTGTTGCAGTTCGTGAATGTATTCAGAAGACCATCTGCTCCAGAAATGATCATACATCTGTCGGAGTAACTGCCATCGGGATAGGCGAGAGCCTTTCACGTCCAATGTTGATGGTTCCGGTATTGTGAGTATTGATGTTCCTATAAGGAAGTGCCCGGGTGTAAGAGCAGAGAGATCTGATGGATCATCCGAGAGTGGTTGCAGTGGTCTTGAATTGAGGCATGCCTCAATCTGCGTAAGAAGGGTGGACATTTCCTCGAATGTTAACAATGTCTCTCCAACAATGCGCTTGAGGTGAAACTTAACGGACTTAACCGCTGCTTCCCAAATCCCCCCAAAATGTGGGGCCGATGGAGGATTAAAGAGCCACTGGGTCCCATCGTTGGCAAGAAGTTGGGCGATTTCCTTACTTTGAGCACTGGCTTGCTGGAACAGTATGCGTAATTCCTTATTGGCCCCAACGAAGTTCGTTCCGCAGTCACTTGATAGAGTAGCACATATACCACGCCTCGCCACAAACCGTCGATAAACTTGGAGAAAATCCTCCGCTGAATATCCAGAGGCCACTTCTAAATGAACTGCTCGGGTTGATAGGCAGACAAAGACTGCGATATACCCCTTGTAGGACTTTGTCCCACGACCCCTCGAAAGACGAAGGTTGATGGGGCCTGCGAAATCAATCCCAGAATGAAGAAACGGCCGATATCGCCGAACTCGCCTGGAGGGTAGGTCTCCCATTTGTTGCATGGCCGGTGAAGATCGTTGCCTCCAACATCGAAGACATTTAAAAATTATGGACTTAACTAGCTGCCGACCCCTTACGATCCAAAACCTTTGCCGCAAGTAACACAAAGTCAACTGTGCACCACCATGCAATGTTTTTTGGTGGGCATCCCACGTGAGTAGTTTCGTCAGGTAAGACTGACGAGGAAGTATCATTGGGTGCATCTCATCAGGGTGTAGCAGTGCATGGCGTAGACGTCCACCAACGCGTAGAGTCCCATTATCATCCACAAATGGGTTGAGACGACTAAGGCTAGACCTTGATGGCAACGGTTTCTTATTAGAGAGGCTTCGTAGTTCCTCCGAGAAATGTAGCTTCTGAACGTAGGATATCCAGAACTGTAGCGCATCGGCTAGCTGGGCTGATGTTAATTCGCTATTGTTTTTAGATGCTGTCCGAGGATGTTGGTGGCGCAGATTGTGAATGAACTGATGACAACGTGCTGTGACTCTCAATAGTTTGTTAAGGGAACTGTAGCGATTTAAAAGATCAACTTCTTGGCAAGAGGTCGCCACAGCAAGGCAGGTCGTAGTTCGGCTCTCTAGGCAAGTTTCGGAAACGTGCAGGTTAGGAGAGGTAGGCCACGGAGATGAAGATTCTCTTAACTGTGGTGGTCCATGGAGCCAAAGTGGTGACTCGATCATTTCTTGTGAAGATATTCCTCGGGTAGCGAGGTCTGCAGGATTCTTGTCACCTGAAATGTGATGCCAACATGCATTAGGTAGGCTTACCTGGATTTCAGAGACTCTGTTGGCCACAAATGTCTTCCATGCCGAGGGATGTTTCCGAATCCACGACAGTGCTATTGTTGAATCTGTCCACATGTGACAAACAGAATCCGTGAGTTTTATTCCTTCTTTAATTCGCTTTACGAGCCGAACGGCGAGCTGCGCCCCGCACAGCTCAAGTCGTGGGAGTGAAATTAATTTCAGGGGAGCAACCTTGGACTTTGATGCGAGCAGCACTGTATATATGAACCCCTGTCTGTTTAAACACCGCAGATAGATGCAAGCCGCATATGCTCGTTCCGATGCGTCGGAAAAGGAATGTAGTTCTACAAACTGAACATCCTGTGAGGTTCCTGACCATCGTGGCACAGAGTACGAGTGCAAGTAGTTGAGTCTCTCCAACAAACGGATCCATGACTCCATTAACTGCGAAGTGAGTAAATCATCCCAGCCTAGCCCAACATGCCAAAGTGTTTGCATAAATATTTTGAAGCCGATTGTAACTGGAGTGATCCAACCCATAGGATCGTAGAGCTGAGCTATAATAGATAAACATTTCCTTTTTGTTACTAATCCTTCACTTCTTAAGGGGTTGACTCGGAAGCAAAATGCATCGTCTGTCGGTTGCCACGATATTCCAAGCGTCTGTACCTCCTCAAATTGTTGCCACGTACGATGTCGAGGATTTGCCAGCTGATCCTTTTCTACGTCAGATAAGAGTAATGGATGATTGGCTGACCATTTACTGAGCGGAAAACCGCCCGCCTTGAGCAACTCGATTAACTCAATTTTCAATTCACAAGCTTCTTCAAGTGTATCAGCGCCGGCGAAAATGTCGTCCACGTAGGTGTTGTCCCTTAGAAGTTGGGCGGCACGAGGAAAACGCGTGCCTTCATCGGTTGCAAGTTGATGCAAGGTTCTCACGGCTTGATAGGGGGAGCTAGCAAGGCCATATGTAACCGTTGCTAGGCTGTAGACACGAACGTCCTGATCTTCTGACGCTCGCCACAAAATTCGCTGGTAGTGTTGATCAGCTGGGTCAATTCGTATCTGTCGGAACATCTTCTCGATATCCGTCGAAAAAACGTATAAGTGCATGCGCCAACGGAGGATTACATCAAAAATCTCAATCTGCAATCTTGGTCCAACATGAAGACAATCATTGATATGTTGGCCTCTTTGGAGTTTAACCGATCCGTTAAATACCACCCGCAACTTCATTTCTTCCCCACTGATTTTAAGAATACCATGATGCGGCAAGAAGAAAGAATTGTTGGAATCAGAACCGTCCTCTGATGGTACCAGCCTCATATGTCCAAGTTCCTCGTACTCTGTCATGAACTTATTGTACCTCATTCGAAACTCCGACTGGGACTTGAATCGACTTTCTGTACGCTGGAGCATGCAAAGCGCAGACTGTCTTGAGTTCCCCAACTGATTCGTAGATTGCTTAAACGGCAGTCGTAGTATATATCGTCCATCACTTGCTCGCTTGTGCGTTGATGAAAAATGCTTCTCACACTCAGCTTCTTCATTGGTAAGCATAGGAGGATTTGGTGGTACTACCTCTTCTTGACTCCAAAACCGTTCCAGTTGAGTTGACAGATCTTGGTCTAATATACATTGAAGACTAGTAAGCGGTGGTAACTCGGTACGAGAGTCGGGAAGTTCTGCCTTTGATGAACAAGATCCAGTAAGTATCCATCCTATACCTGTAGCTTGAGCAATTAGATTTTTGTCCTTGGACTTACGCAACCCTTCGTCAATGATACGCGTAAACACATCTGCCCCCAGTATCATTTCTATCGGTGCAGATGAATTGAAATTTGGATCTGCAAGTTCTAGTCCTGCGATGAACGAAAGATCTGCGTTGATGAGTTGAGGCGATGGTAAGTATTCAGTTAGTTTCGGCAATATAAGGGCATTAAGCTTCCATTTTATTTCGCTTGTAAAGCGAGGAGCGATGAACACTGATGTTTGAGTCTTGACAGTATGACATGAAGCACCTCCAACGCCTGATACAGGAACGAATGCTGAACGTCGAGATAACTTTAGGCGTTGGACCAATGATTCTCCAACAAACGAAGCTTCAGAACAGGGATCAATGAGTACCCGAACGGGAGCCGAGCGATGATTTTCTGATGAGGCGATAACGATAGCGGTGGCCAGAAGCATATGATAGGACTGCGGGGTAATTGTATTCACTGTATGCACGGAGACCTTTGGACCTTGAGCAGAATTCGATTGAGCTGCACTGTCGTTGTTGAGTTGATGAGCTGAAGACACGGAAGAGTTGACATCACCTTGGGCCATGTGCAGAAGTGTGTGATGTCGTCCGTGACAAGAAGTACATCTTTTGTTTGATCGACAGTCACGCCTCCAGTGTGATCCCAAACAATTGAAACACAGCTGTTTTTCTGAAACAAAATCAGAACGCTTATCTTGGGTAAGAGTACGAAATTTATCGCAACCGGCAATGTAGTGATCTCCTTGGCAGTATGAGCAAGTGGACTTTTTGGCTGTCACATGACTTGTGATTTTTAGCTGAAGTTTCTTGGTTGATGGAGGTTTCTGTTTATGAGCTGCGGCTGACGTGGTGGGATCTGCTTCGGATCTTTCTAACGCTTGGATTCTTGTCTTCATAAATGAATTTAACTGAGACCACGTAATAGGTTCCGAGCTATCGTCTAGTGACAACTCCCAATCACGTCGAGTCCGAGAGTCAAAACGTTGCACCGTAATGAAGACAATGATATCCTCCATTCCATCAACAGGCCTTTTTAGCATTTGAAGAGTTTCGATTGTTTCCGAAGTACCGTCCTTCAATTGTTTCAGGGCAGTATGAGATTCGGACGCCATTGAGGACAGATGAAAAAAGGAACTTAAGCATGCATATATGAGCGCTCTTTTATTGTCATAGAATGACGTAAGTTTCTCCCAGGCTCGGTTGTAATTTTCAGAGATGATAGGAATACCCTTGATGAGGCTAACAGCTTCGTCACTGAGACTCGACTTGAGGTATTGCAGTCGCTCCACGTTCGAGAGTTCCTGGTCGTCAATTATCAGCGATGTAAATAAGTCCCTGAATGAGGGCCAATCTGAGTATTTTCCTGAGAATGTTGGCACTTCAATCGGAGGCAATTTTCGACGGGATACATTGTGAACAATCGCAGTGGTGTTGTTTGATGATGATGGAGAATGCGTCGACTGTGGAGTTGTTGTCGGTTGAAGTTCTTCCAGCGCATCCAGAAATTTAGCCTTTTCTTCCAAAAACACTTCTTCGGCTTCCTCCAAGAAATTGGTTTTGAAGTATGGATTCCCCTCGTCACTCTCGGCTGTGGAACCTAGCATAATTTGTTCATGGCGCTTCTCGATCTCCGTCATTCTTTTTTGCAACTGTTCCATGCGGGCTTGAATTTGACCTCTGGATGACCGTTCTCCTTTCTTTTTGAGATTAATATATGCCCGTGACATCAGTCCCAATTCATCCCTTTGTTGTTTGATCAACTTTTCCATTATGATGATGATTATACTTGATCCGCCTTCGAAGGACCATAAAATTGTTCGAATAGAGAATAAGAGAAGAAGATAACTCGTCAACCACGTTTCCAAAAAAACACATTTTATTTTTCTTCTGTCAAAAACTACAATACCAACACGAACGGTCTGAAGTTGTCGCCGATGATGTTAGGGTACGATTTGATCTTAGGTTCGATTTGGAACAATTGCCGATTATGACAATATTAGGCGCATTTTCGCACAGCTAAAGTGAATGTGATCCATAAATTCGAAAGTACAGGTTAGTAAGGGAAAGTCTTTAACTCGTTTTCGTCCAACAAGATCAGATGAAAATGTTGTCGCTATTGTTTAGGGTGTTACTGAAATCTAAGGTGTGCTTTTTAAGACTTGGACATCTTAAAAATGTGCCCTTCCGCAACTACTTTGCATGAAGGTCTTGACTTACATGATTAGAATCTAATAAGTACATTATTTGATGGCGCAGCTGTACCTTTGCTGATTGGGTGCTGGAGATCAATGAATAAGATTATGATTTTTTAGATGAAATTTTTTCTTGTAACAGAGACAATTGGCTGCCGAGATAGTATGATTAAACACCACTAGACACTTCCTTTTGGGCTATGTTAAATATAATGGTTAAGATAGTGCTCCGCTTTCGATTCATGCCCTCAAGGTAAACGATGATATACCGTCGTAATAAACACTATGCGTGTGCAGAGCCAAGACAGATATAGTATGCTAATATTAACAGGAAAAGCGTGTAATTCTCTGCATGACTAAAATAAAAATATTTTCACTTCTTATAATGTTGGTTTTTTCCTATTAATTTAAAAACATTTTTTGTTGGATGCCCCTATACATGCCCTGTTCTTTATCTGAAGTGTGACCACTTCCAAATCAACTCAGAACTTCTCCGCCTAATGGATCATTTTGCCTTGGCAAACAGGAAAAACTGGGCTTGAATAAAAATAGCTTTATGCGATGGTGCACTATGGTACTGTGGTTCGAATTTAATTTTAGTTCCTCCATTTGGCCATTTTCCGTCATATACATATTATCACGCCAATGTCTGATAGAAACTAAATATTATTCCTTAATCGAAATAAATCGGCGGTATAATTTCAGATCAGATTTTCGACCACAAACTTTGTACTTAATTTTATACATTTTTCTGTCATTCGTATATATTCAGTCCTGACCAGAATGAGGCAAGTGAATTTTCATTACATTTTCTGCAGCATCGTATGCGATTCGGGAACATTTTATTTGAAAATTTTATGTGAAATACATATGTACAATACATTTCGTCGTCCGGATTTCACATACCCCTTTCAATCACATATGTTTAAGGCCTATCCGTCGTCGAAATTCGCGTTCTCTGAAAAATATGCTGTCATTAGTGACAGAGTTGAGGAGATGCAAATCTATCGAGTTCACACTATGGCCAAATGTGAACTTATTTTTTTGGCTTCCAATCGAAAATACGAAAATACAAAAAAACAGTTTTGGTTTTATTGCAAGAAAGAATTATTTTTCAAATTATTTTGCGTTTTGATGATGTAAACTCGCCGTAAAAATGGTGTGATTTGCTGGCGTTGCATTTCTTTTCGTAGCGCTGTGCAAAATATCGTCTTTTTACACACAGTCCACGAATGTTCGTCAGGCTATGACCGAAATATCATCCGATATATGTATGTCGACAAGTCGTCGAAAATTATCTTTCAGAATCGAGTCTTTCAAGAACGCGTGAAGAATTTTTGAATGATATTGTATTTTGATCATAATGATAAGATCTAAGCAAGGTACTGAACGTTTTTTATTTAAATTCACTTTCAGAACCAGAAATTCGATTACAATCGTTGCCTCGAGGTAAGCGTTGTCCATTTGACTTTGGTTGTAAAAATCGCATCAACACTCAAAGAGTATGACTTTCGGAAACAGCTTTCGTCGCAAGACGGTATCAGAGATCGTACTCAAAATACAGACGGTACCTCTGTTCAGTGGTGCCAATAAACAGAATAATTTTTGCGCATGTTTCAACTTATACGTTCCGTCTTCGAAGTTACAAACATATAGAAAATGTCGTACCATACACACTTCATTCTTAATCCAATGGATGGTTTCTAAGGTTTCCTCAAAACTGAAGGATAAAGTAATAGATGTTAAAGGGCTAACCATAATAGACAGGAGCAAGCAGAAGTAAGCAGAGGGGAATGTCTTCTTACATGCAAAGCATATGATATGCCCACAATTGGAAGATACGACGTTTCGTTAAATGTTCGTTAACTGATGCAAGCAGAAGGAAGGTCTTCTTGCAAGAAGACATGACGGACGGAATTTTTGACAAGTGACATTTGAGGTTAGGAAAGAGAAAATAGATAAAATAAATATGGAATACAAGCTTGTTAACAAGTTGATTTCACTTGTGCAGGACAATAAATGTCTCTATGATAAAGCAGATGGCTTTTATTTCAATAAAAAGGAAAAAGCCAAAGCCACACCGAAAATAAACAAATCGAATAAAAACAATTTGACAGTTCCTTTCCTTCTGCTTGCTCCTGCTTCCATCTGTTCATTGTGGGTATCGTGACGGTTCGTTGAAACAGAGGGGAGAATTTCGTTCGGATCTGACATAAGCATAAGGAAGACATTCCCCTCTGCTTACTTCTGCTTGCTCCTGTCTATTATGGTTAGCCCTTCAGTCTTTTGAAATTTTAGTTTAAAAGTCGTTAACTGCGCCACAATGCACTTTTGCTATTCAAATTTATAACGAAACTAGGAGCATCTTACAGAAATATACAGGGTGTCCCACGAGCAGACTTCCAAAAAACTAGAGCGTGTAGGTCTGGTCAAGACAAGAAAAAAATCGTGTGGGAGGGGAGGTCTATTCCCCCCCGTTTAGCCGGGAGGGGCAATTTTCTAAAAAATTGACTTAATTTGAAAAAAAAAAAAATTTAAAAATCAATTCACAATGCCGTGATATACTTTTTTGTAAGGCCAGAGACCTCTTCTGTTTTAAGGAATAGTTTTTGAGAAATTAATTTTCAAACTCAAAATTTTGAAAAAAAAAAAATTTCGAACTATTTTTTTTCAAAATTGCATGTAATTAAGAACTAATTTTTTTTTCAAAAATTCAATTCTCTTATTAGTTTTTAGTTAAAAAAAAAACCGGATGCAAAAATGTCTTGTAGTTTTTGAGAAATTAAAAAAAACCCGAACCATTTTTTTCTAAGAAAAACCTTTTTTTTTTTGTTTTAACGCGGCTGGACTTGTAGGCAAATTAATGTATGAAGCATTGACCTCTTTTTTATTATTTTTAAAAAATTCGGAGTTTTATGAGGATACAATAAAGTGACACAGTATTGGAATAACCCTCGATTAATCCATTTTTCATTGATAACGCCTGAAAACTGACCTGCCAATTTCGTCTGGGTCCGCCTGCCGCCGATGGGTTCTACCCGCTAGGACCATAAGACAATAAAACCGCAATTTTTCTTTATTGAAAAACAAAATATTTGCAACCCAAATGTAAATAAAAGGCATCGCATTTTTAATAGAAAGCCATTTCCAAATTGGATGTTAACTCATCAACACATAACGATGTCAAACTCATACTCTCGAGAAGAATTAACGGACATGCACTTCTGCTACTGTTTAGCTAATGGTCGAGATCGTGGAGCCAAAAGACTCTACGCTGAAAGAAACCCCAATCGGAGGCGTCCCAGTCGTAGCATGTTTTCAAGAATCCACCGACGTCTGCGAGAGCACGGAGTGCTAGAGCATCGAAGAAGCGAAAGATCAGTTACAGATGGATCGGGAATCTTAGATGAAAGAATTTTGGGTTTGGTCCGACGTAACCCCTCCCTTAGTACAAGGAGGATAGCTATTATGCTTGGAGTGCCCAAATCTAGAGTATGGAGAATGCTGCATACCGAAAACTTACACCCGTACCATTTGAGGCCAGTTCAGGAACTCACCTCAAACGACAAGTTTTTGAGAGCAGAATTTTGTCGATCATTACTGCTTCGAGATGAAACTGAACGAAACTATTTTACAAGGATATTCTAGACGGTTGAAGCACAGTTTACCAGAGATGGTGTTACTAACTTCCACAATTTGCATCATTGGAGTAGCACCAATCCACACAACAAAAAACAAAATAAATCACAACACCGCTTTAGCTGTAATGTTTGGCTGGGTATTGTTCGACAAAATGTAATCGGGCCCCGGTTTTTGAATGCCGTTATTAATGGAGAATTATACCTGCAGTTCCTACGAGACCTTTTGCCCGATTTGATGAGAAAAAAAAAATATGTAGTTCGAAATTTTTTTTTTTATTTTTTTTTCAAAATTTTGAATTTGAAAATTAATTTCTCTTAAAACAGCTTCGTTTAAAAACAAAATGAAAGAAGAGGTTTCTGGCTTTACAAAAAAGTATATCACGGCATTGTGGATGTAACCGTTGATTTTTAATAATTTGTTTTCCAAATTAAGTAAATTTTTTAGAAAATTGCCGCTCCCGGCTAAACGGGGGGTAATAGACCCTCCTCTCCCATACGATTTTTTTCTTGTCTTGACCAGACCTACCCGCTATGGCTTTTTGGCACACTGCTCCTGGGACACCCTGTATAATATATAATTCGTGTATTTTTCGGTAATCATATGTTATGTAATCACCCTAGGAGTCCGGAATTCGTACGTTTGGTTCGGCATCGGTATTGTATTTCCTGTGAGGAAAATCAATCAATCAATAATTAAGCCACAGTTATGGCTATTAATGACGATTGTTAAAGCTTGTCTTCATTCCAACACCTACGAAATCAAATAATACAACAATTAAATCATTTGGACCATTTATGATATCGCCGAATCGTTAAATGGAGACAATGTTTTACCAAATTTGATATTTTCCAATGAATCATATTTTTGGATGGATGATTACGTAAATAAAGAAAATTGTCGTAAGAGGCCGGAAAACCAACGCGAGATTCATTGAAAAGCAACATAACCTAAAAAAGTTAATGTTAGTTGGGGATTATAAGTGGGCTCGTAGTTTTTCGGAGATGGGGCTGGGGAGGCAGTTACAGTCATTGCATCATATGAACTTTAATTGCGGTAATATGTATATCTTCTTAACCTTCAAAAAGTCATCGACAATTTTGACTTTCGGATCATCGCCTGCAACCAAAGCCGTGGTGGTCACATGAAAGATGTCGGGTTCCATTCCATTGACCAATGGAAATTTGCTTGATATAAAGAAAACTGTTTCTTCTTCTTAGACGGCGTTACAGCTCGGCGAGCGGCGAGAAGCTTTTTCAAGGCAAGTGTACTACGGGAAGTTTTGCCAGTACCCCGCCGAGGAGAGGAGCCGCGAAATGAACATTCGATGGCGTTGGTGTTACCGGGATCCGAACTCGCTCCCGAGCTATTGGCTTACCCCATATTATAAGATAAAAATTAAAAAAAGCAATTTTTGATATTTTCAAACCTATGCAACATCTCAGTGACAAGACTCACCGCAGGATGGAGTACTTCTTACCTCTATGGTTGAGTCCTGTCTGCCTACCAACCGGTCTTGGATATAACATCATCAAATTCGCCAATGACTTTCTGGTGAAGTTACAGGCTAATGGGAAGTAAAGACTGCGAACAAATGCAATATACTAGGCTTGTTACAATAAAAAAATAAAGTAACTTTTTTATTTTTCGCGAAGTTTATTATTATCATCAACATCAATTTTGTCCCCTTTAAAGTAATCCCCCTTAATAATAATTAAATTTCGCCAACGCTTTTTCCAATCGTCGAAGCACTTTGCGTGTTTTGGTAAAGCTTTGAGCTCTTCCAGCGAAGCGATCTTTATTTCCTAAACCACGGAAAATCTCCATTCTTTCAGTTTTGGGAAGAGAAAATACTTGCAGAGGGCCAAGTCCGTTACGGTGACTCAGGCACTGACAAAAAAATTGCGGACAAGCATAACTGCTCGTGTTAACCTCTGAATTTGTTCCCCACGAATCCGGACGTTATCTTCATATTGCTTCACGCAAACGGCTCATTACTTCAAGGTAATATTCTTCTCCATCGTGGGATCTTTCGGTAAGAACTCGAAATGAATCACGCTATTTTAACCGAAGAAACTGGTGAATAAATCATTCACTCTCGACCGAACTTGGAGCGCTTTTTTGGTTTTTGACTCTTCTAGTCACTTCCATTGCGATGATTGGGCTTTGGTTTTGACATCATAACCATATTCCCATGTTTCGTAATCCAAGGGATGACCTTTTAAGAAAAACTGGATCGTTGTTCATGTCATGCATCCACTCTTCTACGATGCTCATGCGACGGTTCTTTTGGTAAAATTTTAGCAATTTCGGAACAAACTTTTTGACACATTTCATGCCCAAAAGATCTGAGAAAAATTCATGACATGAGGCCACCGATACGCCAATACTCTTAGCGACTTTTCGGCCTTCTGTGGAGCGCTTGTATCACTAATAAATACTATAGTATTATGTTTTTCTCGCTCAGAATAGACTTGACAAATGCCACAGTCAGCTTTTCAAGTGCCCAAAGTTTAATTCAGATTCTTCGATCCACTTGTTTTCAACAGTAATAAGTCGCAGTCATAGAAAATCGAATGTACTTAGCTCGCGAAAAATTATCTTCTTTTTTTAACAAACTTCCGAACTTGAACATGAACTCAACTAAAACTCCATCATAAATAACAAACAAACAAAAACGACTTAACGACTACGGCTTAAAACTTAAAGTTATCTTGTAGTTACGTATAGCGACACTTATCATTACCTCTGCCTCTTACATATGTTGCAGCGAGACTGAGAAAAACACCACCATCACCCATATACAGAGTCTTCAAACGTTGACTAATGGCAGCCCAAAAAGCCCTGGTCTGACTTGCTCCACATCATCTATTTATTAAAAAAAAGTGGTGATACCCAGTAAGATTCGTCCGTTCACTAAGAGCTCCGACACATTGATTATCAGCTCAATTGTCTATCCTTCATCAGCTACCTAAGCTCGTAATGGTATTCACAAACTTTCATTTTTGACAAAATTTTTGAGGTGTTAATCTCAACTCACTCAGTCTGGAAAATTCATACCATGCAAAATGGTAAAGGTCTTAAAAGGACGGATGCTTCGATAATGGAAGTAGATGTTTGCTTCGATTGTACATTTACGAAGACTCTAGTAATATATCCCAGCGTCCGCCAAACTGAGGTCTATATCATATACAAATGCACTAACCTTCGAAACTAGCGTTGAATGTATAAGCAGCACTCAATGCACAGAGCTCACACAGCGCAAACTCAGAACCCGTTAAAGAATAAAATGATAATCTACCGAACCTAGCCAAAAAAGCCAAAACTTTGGTGAGTACCGGGATACAGAGGCATCAGTAGCAACGAAATGGCTAAACTACTAGCCAATAAGGGTTCCACTGAAAGATATTTTGTTACCGAAACTTCCTGTGATATTCTTAAGTCTAAAATCAACAAAGTCTTAGATATTTTATAAAAATCACAATGTCTGTCCTATTGAACAGAGTTCGTGCCTCCGACAATCAAAGCCAATCATTCGACCTCTGCTTCACCCACAAATTAAGAAATGACAAAGATAGAGCTTACTAATAGTCTCTTACCTTAGTACCACGTTATTTTGAAAGCTTTGCGGCTGAGAGGACTCCGAATCATCTATGCAGGGTGTGTTCAATAAGTAAGGGGAATTTTATAATTTCGCGGGTTGGATTAGTCCGATTCACGCGATATTACCATTGACGTATTGATAAACATGTGGTGAGAGGTTAATGTGTGTTGATGGAGTCAGCAAAATGTATGGTAGGAGCTTTGGTGTTTCAGCGACAGAGAATTTTTAAGAAAGCCGTGGAGGCATTGCCATGGAAACATGAACTACCGAACAAACTATTGTCAATAGACAGCAGTAGTTGATGAAGCGACGAAGTAATCAAAATGGTACGTTGCCACGACTGCAACGTCCACGTTAATAGTCGATTGACATGGATTCAATTTTGTTTTTTTTTGACCTATGTAGGAACCTAGGAAATATAGCCTATCAGGTCTCCTAGAACGACTTTATGGTTATTCTAACTATCGCGAACACTGGCGGATAATAGACCACCTTCCTTTCGGTTCATTCATTTCAGGCCGCAAGCCGATTGACGACTGCCATGAAAATTTCACAGACTTTTCTCAAGGCAACCCCTCACCCAGAGCTGATTATTAATTGTATTTCACTTCCCTGCCTTGACCGCTTAATACCGCACCTCACATTTGCGATCCTTTAACCAATCACTATGCCTTTATTAGCTTAGATGCTCGTATCGACTTCCGCATTCATCAGAGATGATGTTGGTGTGCCTCTAGTAGTGGACTGTCTGAAGCACACAAAACCAAGGAAGCACAAGAAATGAATTGAACAGAACGAAAAATCCGTCTCCGTTAGGACGTAAGCCATGCGTTCAAGCAAGTCTTGAACCTTAATGAGCTAAATGTCATAAAGCGCCAAACAAATTGATTGCACGATTCCTATTTTCAATAACATCGCCATAAATCTAAAATCTAAGGAGATTTACTCCATTTCCAGAACGGCATAACGGAATCGCATCGTCGATCGATCGCCTTCTAAGCTGGATAGCACTTTCAGATGATAACCAATGTTGTCAACTAAGTGGACAGAGCAATAAACGCGAATGAAAACACAAAACAAAGTTCACCCCGACGATGAGTTCCTTGTTCCACTTCTGCCACGGAAACATACACAACCATGCCACGACAGATGCTGCTGCTGCTGCAGATCAACCCGGCTATGTGTGGGCAGAGAAACGATTTACCATTGGTATCAACAAGCCCAACAGGAAATCTCTACCGCAATGGCGGGACACACTATTGCATACACTGACCATCACCTTCAATGCACACATTCCATAAGACAAGACAAATGCAACAAATCGAACGGCCAGCCAGCCGGCCGGGTTTCCATTCACGAGCACAAGACTCCTCTAGGAATCAACATCGACGGTGTAGCCGCGCGATGTGTCGTTCGTTTGTTGGTGACGACCATGGCTGCCGGTCATAGTGTTGATGCTTCAACCTCTTCCGCTCGATCTCCCACTACGAACGACGAGATCCATTTGAATTCCTCGCTTTGCACGATTGAATTCGGCAGACCAATGCTCAGATACTCGGTCTCTTCCGCCTCTTTCGCCGTCATTCAAGCCACATCGTATTCGATTCAGAGATCTTCCCGGAATAGGGGGAAGAGACTGAAAAGGATGGAATAGCACCATCAGATTGACTTGATCTAAAACAACTGGCCATTTGCCATTGACTATTTGTCCACCCGCTTCACCTTCTCCTACTTCAGCTTGAGCGCGTACTCATACTCGCTTCTTCTGCCCTAGACCATCCACCAAGAGGTGCTCGAGTCTATGCACTGACATCCAACTACTCGTGCACATGGGTGCATATGTATTATACGTGGTGGCAACGGCAGGCTGGTACGCAAACCAACCGACACGATCGTAGGCTGAATGTAGGCCAACAGTGGCATGTTATGTAATGATCCGTTCCACTACAATCGTGAGCAGTACATTCCTAACGGTGTATCACCGTATTATTGTGCGTTGCGTTGTCGTGTGTTGTCTTCTGTACTTTTGTTATCCCTATTCGTCCGCGATGCTATAAGGTTCTGCCAAGCCGTTCTTGTCGTTGTCTCCCCAACTATGGCAGGTTAGCCTTTGGCGTGAGGAGTGGGAGAATTGTGGGAGAATCTTGGGAAATAGAAGGTGGGCAGCGAGTGGGTAAGGATAGACTCGACTCCATGCCACCGCGCCGGGTAGGATTTATGGGTGCTATAATGGTGTTGGGCATGTAAATGCATTCGTTACCGTGATTCGAATTTGACCGTTGTTCATGGCCAATTGGGGAATGGGGAAGAAGGAATCGGAGAAACCTTGTTGCCTTTTTAGGTTAGAGTTACATTTAGACATGGAACGCCATGCGGCAGACTAGGATGTACTTTTGTGAATTAGTGTGGATTGTTTTTTTTTTCTTTTCTTATTCTTTGTGTCCCGTTCAGTACGCAAGGAGGGAGGTGGAGATGACGGACAATTTCCTCGTTGCTGCCTTTTCTAGAACTCGGGAGTGGGATGTTAAGTGGACGCGTGGAGGAGAGTGACTAACAATTCATTATCATATTTTGTCGTATTTTGCTATTTTTTTGAATTGAGGTAATATTCCTGGACTTGCGGAAGGCTTTCTCGAGATCAATTTGATGCCGCTGGATGGACTAGGTTGTGGGCGTCTCCGTAGGTTTGGAGCATTTTGTTGATTTTAAATTCTTTTCGTTTCTCATAAAAATAAACACTTTTCATAATGTTGGTGCCTTGAGTCCTTCGGGCTATAAGCAATCAGCTTTATGAATGAGACGATAACAGACGTTGTAGAATTATAGAGTAGGCTTTCTGGCAGTTGATAAAGTGAATAAGGTGTGGTCTGGGGATCAATCCTCTTTCAACTCCTGTGAACTAACTGCGCCCGCAATATTAGACTGTAAGTCGCAAAAGAAGCTGAAGACCAATGACACGATTCGAAAAAGTCTTATTCCAGCCTCCGCATTAGAGACAGAAAATCTACTACTGCACAAAAGTAAGCCCACCTTGCAAGTCCTTATCTATAATTTTTCAAAACGATTAACAACAAACTCCATAAGATGGACCCAACGTCGCTCAGGGAGTAGGTTGGATTGAAACTGGTTATTTTTACCCTCTATGATACGTTAAGGAGGGAGAAATATGTATGCTTTTTTTAGAGCCCGAGAAGCGTGAGATATTATTATTTTTATTAATATTCACTTAGAATTTGGAAGTATAGAGCCTCATTAACATGAATGTCATGAGTGTGTTCCTTCAATGTTATGATCTGTTATAGCCCTTTTAAATCCATTCTTTTACTGTCCTCCCATCTACGGCACGACCTTCTTAACGGTATTTTTTGCTCGTATTTTCCACTCATTATTCCTTCTCTTATTCGTCCACTGTCCATTTGTTCTACGTGTCTTGCGCACCTTAGTCTGTGCAATTTTATTACTCGGACAATGTTTGGTGGTTTTTTTAATTGGCGTGGGTAGATTTTGACGGGCTGTGGCGGCCATTGTTGTTCTGTCTATTTTTTAGTATTCAGTTACTGATGCCAAATCAACTTAGCAAGTTACATGGTTGAACAGCACATCCAAATGATAAGTGTTCATTGGTATACACGTTCCGCGATGTGGAAGCTTTTCCCATTCGACTCTTCAACTTTTGGTAGCCAAATTTGAGACGAGCGGTTTGGTCAATCAGCCAATGGCGGTGTGTCAAAGCAACGCAAGGTCGGCCGAGAACATCGCCTTGATTCGTGGATATGTACAGCAGAACTCGAGGCAGTCGATTCCTCGCTGTACACAAGAACAAGGTCTTTCACAGACTTCATATTGGAGAATTTTGCAACGGACCGTCGACCTATGTATATCCGTACAACATCCAGCTGACCCAGGAGCTCAATGTTCATGACTATAGATACCTCGGTTTGTTTGCTGACTGGACTTCGGAGCATTTGGAAGAGGATCCTAATTTTGGCCGAAAAATCATCTTTAGCGACGAGGCGCATTTTTGGATCAATGGCCATGTTAACAAGCAAAATTGCCCTATATGGGACGACGCCAACCCCCACGTCATTCACCAGGTAACAATGCATCCTCAAAAAGTTACCATTTGGCGTGGATTTTGGGCCGGCGGCGTCATTGATCCATAGTTTTTCGAAAACGACGTTGGTGTGGCGGTCACTGACAATGGCGAGCGCTACAGAACGATGGTAGCCAATTTTTCTTGGCCCAAACTGAACCATATGAGCAGAAAGGCGCTGCGTGCCACACAGCGGACGCCACGTGAAGTTTCCTGAAGTTACAGGAATATGCGAATAAGCCATAATCGACCGTTGCCCTTAAGGTGAACATAGCACAGGCCATCGCTCAAATTCAGCCAGATCTATGTGGAAGAGTCATTGAAAATTGGACCGTGCCATCGCGTTCGTGCCACCGCACAGTATTCCCCGTAGAACATGCTAGATGGACCAAATTCATATTAGCATTTCCAGAAAATCTTAATTGTAAAATGTAAACAACACCTTTCCTTTTTTTTTTTTTTTTTTTATTCCGGCGTCGTTATGGTCAGAAGTGTAGGACCATAACCTTCCCACTTAACTGCATTCCTACTGGTCCGCTTGTGGGGTCCGCCGGTTTAACCTCAGAAAGTAGCGGCAGGCTTCCCGGTTTGGGATTACTTCATCGCTGAGGCCAATCAAATACTGGTGTATTTGCATTTGTTTGCACCAATTGTTTTTCGGCCTGCCTTTTTTGCGTGTTGAAATTGGAATGTTGATTGATAACGCCTTTTGGACGGGGTTCAAAGGATCTCTCCTTTGAACATGGCAATACCAACTGAGTCGGTCGCGCTCTATATTTCTTGTGATGGTTTCTTTTACGTGGAGGCTTCCTCGGATCTTTGAACTTCTAATTCTGTCACGCTTTGTTACTCCCGCTGTCATGCGAAGCATCTTCATCTCAGTTGCCGTTAATTTGCTCTCATACTTTTTGTGCATTGTCCAGCATTGTGAACCGTATGTGAGCGCCGGACGTACAACTGAAGTGTAGAGCCTTCCTTTCAGCTTAGGGGGCATTTTTCGATCACAGAAGATGACGGAGTTTTCCCGCCACTTCATCCACCCTACGCTTACGCGATGTTTGATGTCGTCATCACAAGTTGCTTCTCTATTAATCATAGATCCCAGATATTTAAACTTTTCACACTTGGGAAGCACTCTTCCATTCAAGTAAATGTCTGGAATAGGCTGATGAGGGTCAGAGAACGGGCAGCACAGATACTCTGTCTTCTTTGAACTAATACGATACCCGTGTCCCTCAAAAATGTCCACCCACACATCAAGTGCTCGTTGTAGGGACGCCTGATCATCACTTATAATGGCCCCATCGTCAGCAAAGAATAGCTGGTGCACATTGGGGTCCGTCACTTTTCCTTCAAGCAAGCAATCAAGGACTGCTATAAAAAGCAGTGGGCTGAGGACGCTCCCTTGGTGTACACCGACTTTGATTGCGAACTCTTTGGTGACTCCTGTGGTGCATCTTACTCTTGTTGTTGCTCTCTCGTACATGTCCATAATCACTCGCACGTAGGTTTCTGGAACTCCTTTTTGTCTTAGCGCTACCCATAAAAGATCTCTTGGTTGCCGGTCAAAGGCCTTCTCGAAATCAACCAACACCATATGCAAGTCCTTTGAAGAATCACGATGCTTTTCCATCATGATCCTTATACTTTGGATTGCATCTGTTGCTGATTTACCCGAGACAAACCCGCACTGGTCATCAGATAGTCGTATTATTTTCCGCAGTCGGCTATCTAATACCCGTTCAACGATCTTCATGGTGTGCGACATCAGCTTGACAGAACGGTAGTTATCACAATTTCGCGTATTTTTGATTTTGATTTTGGTGGGGGCTATACCCCCATTTTATTGTGCTTAATTCAAGCTACATACTTAATTTAACTTACGATCTAAGAAAGATGGCGATTGAGATGGAGTTTTAAACAAGGAGTGCTGATGTTAAAGTCGAAACAGTTTTTCGCATTAACATTCCGCAGCATACGAGAGATAGGTTCATTGGAGCCATAGGAGGTACGAGAGGCGGGCACATAGAAGAGACGTGTATTACGAGGGTTAGTGTTAAAAAAGATAGAGTTATAAAGGGACGCGCAGTCGATGGTACCTGAGAGGAGTCGGTGAATGAAAAGGATGTCGGATATCTCTCTTCGTTCTTCCAGCGAGTTCAAATTAATAAGTTTTAGGCGGTCTTGATAGGGAGGTAGGATCAGAGGATTGTCCCAGGGTAAGCCGCGAAGAGCAAAACGGAGAAAGCGACGTTGGACACACTCAATTCTGGAAATGTGTGAATGATAGTAAGGAGACCACACTTGAGACGCGTATTCGAGAATAGGGCGAACAAAGGTTATGTAAAGAGACCGAGTGACGTAGGGATTGGGAAATTCTTTAGACCATCGTTTCACGAAGCCGAGTGCAGAATTGGCCTTAAGAATTATATCGCTGATATGTGCAAGGAAATTGAGTTCCTGGTCGCATAATACACCAAGATCACGGATCACTTTAACGGTGGAAAGGGGTTGATTATGGAGAAAGTAGAGGCGGGGAGGAGGTTTGTTGCGTTTGCGGGAAAAAGTAATGGATTGACACTTTGAAATGTTTAGGCCGAGGCAGTTCTTGGAGCACCTGGTGGAAAAGCTGTTGAGGTCCGATTGAAAAAGGGAGGAGTTAAGTTTTGAGGAAATGATCTTAAAAAGTTTAGCATCGTCGGCATATAGGGAGATGTGGGAATGTTTGATAACCATATCAATATCATTTATGGTGAGGATAAAAAGAAGCGGGCCTAAATGGCTGCCTTGGGGGACACCGGAAGAAGCAAGGAAGGGGTTAGAGAGGGCAGATCTAAAGCGGACGCTGTAGTTGCGATTTTTTTTACAAATATCGTTTCCATTTCACTCAGCAGCAGCATCCGTTGCCAAAATGAATGAAGACCTTCAAAGTATACTTGACTGGGCCCAAGCCAATACCCTTTGCCTCAATTCCAATAAATCAAAGTCACTGGTTATATACCGAAACGTGGTGGACACCTCTACTCTTCCGGTTATCAAACTGGGTCAGTACAACATAGATCTTGTTGACAGCGCAAGGAATCTAGGATTAATTTTTAACCGCACTCTCACATGGGACGATCACGTAAATGCCTGCGTTGGGAAGGTGTACGGCGTGCTGCGAACTCTCTGGGCATCACAGCACTATATCTCTATCAAAACCAAAATGATTATCGCTAAGACCCTGCTGCTTCCAATTCTTACATATGGATGTGAAATTTTTTGCAATTTGGATTTCAGAACTAAACGGAAACTTAATGTGGCTTTTAACAGCATTGCGCGCTTCGTTTTTAACATTCATAGGCACGAACATATCTCCGGCTATTCAAAGACCATTTTTGGCTGCTCATTTGACAACATCCTCATCTACCATACCCTGACTTGCCTTCATAAGATCAAGCATACCCAACAGCCAAATTACCTCTTCAATAAACTGATCTTCCCATCATCTGAACGAACCAACACACTCATTCAACCTAGACACATGTGCTTAGCATCTGAAAGACAGTTTTTTATTCATTCCATATGCCTTTGGAACTCTCTCCCCATTGCATTGAGAAGAATCAGTAATCCCAAGCAGTTTAAAACTAAACTACTGAAATATTTGGCCAATGATCATAATTAATTCACTACTTCTTAGTAACTCCATATATGTACTCTTTTTTTTTCCATTCTTTATCCTTTTCTTTTCCTATTTCTTTCCTTGTTGCCTTATTGTGTCCTTCTACAAAACTGTTCGAATCCCCAATATTATTTTGCAAATGTATAATATACTTTTAATCTTACACAAACTTATAAGATTCTGATCTTAATGTGTAAGAATATTAATATAACTAATAAATGAAAAATGAAATGAGAGAGTTTGGCAATGGGACGGTAATTGTTAATGTCATTCTTCGGACCACTTTTGTGTATAGGTGTTATAAAAGAGGTTTTCCATATATGGGGAAATTCACCTTGGGAAAGGGATAGGCTGAAGATTTTTGAAAGAGGTAGAGAAAGGGAGGAGAAACATTTTTTCAAAAATATAGCTGGGGGGCCGTCGGGGCCAGGGGTGAATTCATCGTTAAGTTGCTTTAATCTTTCTTCGATGATAAACGGGTCGACACTACGAGGGAGAAATGGTCCAGAGGAGAAATCAGGTAAATAGTTGAAATAGGTATGATCGGGTGCAAAGGAATCATGGGTAAAAGATTGATTGAAAAATGTGGCAAAAAGGTTGGCGATGTAATGAGGATCACTGGAAGTTTCATTATTGAAGGAGAGTGAGTTTGGGTAGCCATCAGATTTTCTTTTGTGGTTAACGAATTGAAAGAAGGACTTGGGATTATTTATAAGGTTGGTTTGCGTCTCAACTAGGTACTGTTGATAGAGGGATTTATAAAGCTCTACAAAATGCAGGTAAGTACCTAAATAGTTAGAGAAGTCATTTGGGGATTGAGTACGAAGAAAATTGACCACAGCTTGTTTCGTTTGTTTCTCAAAGAACGGAGCCTGCGGTTATACCATGGTGGGGAGGTGGATGAGGTTTTTTGTCGAGAAAGGCGTACATAAAGGGAGAAGGAATTAAATATTTCTTTGTAGAATATAGATATGGCATCATTTACGTTAAGGTCGTTGAAATTAAAAGGGGCATTATTGAGATATTCATTGATTTGACGGAAGTTGGCTTTGTGAAAATCGTGAGAGATTCGAACAGTGGGGGGAGAGTTCTGAAGAGGAGAGTTGTGAAAGAACGAGAGGAGAAGGGGAGGGTGGTAGTTGTCGACGGTTGATAGGGACAGCGGAGAAGCTGAAACTGAGGAGTTGAAGGGGTCACTTGTGAAAATAAGGTCGAGTTGTCTGCCCATGAAGTTCAAAATGCCGCTAACTTGGTTAAGGCTGGAATCAGCTAGGCGGTCAGAGTGGAGGCATTCTTTGGCTGCAGTAGGATTAGAGGCAATGTAAAACGATTGGTCGTCTGAAGGGATCCATTTAAGGTGAGGAAGGTTGAAGTCACCGAAAACGAGGATCTCGTCTTGGGGATCTCGTAAATCAATTAAATTATCGATTGTATCAACGGCACAGTTATATGTTTCAATAGGTTGTGATGGCAAAATGTAAAAGCAGATGTTAAAAAGCGTATCACCCTTTCCTTTGTGCAATGGAAGAAGATAGCTTTCCCTCCATTGATTAGGCATAGTGTCGCCTCTCATAAGTTTGGAGATAAGAACCATGAGCCATCTAGACCCGATGTCTCCCATCTTTTTCCAGAACTCAGAGGGTATCCCGTCCGGCCCAACAGCTTTTCTTTTCTTGGCGGCTTTTCGGGGCGGCTCTTGGAAAGTACACTCGGGGAAACTGTTCGTTCAGAAGTTCCTCGCAATACTGTCGCCATCTGTGGAGAATTTTTTCGTCTTCCACAAGGAGTTGGCCTTCAGCATTGTTAATAAACTTTGGGAAACGAGTCTCCTGAGCATTTCTTCTTCTCTGGGCGGCTATCTTAAAGATATTTGCTCCTTTGTTCAAATTGTTTTGTCGAAGCTCCTGGGTAGCCTGTAAAATGTAAACAACACCAAAAGTTAGAATTCTGAAAATTGAGTCATAGGGGTCAGAAGTCAGGTAATGAGTTTAACGCAACCCTTTAAATCGATCAGTTGCAATTTAGCAATATTCCATACACATCTCATAGTGATTTATAGTAATATTGTGAAAGTTTTTGTGATGGATGTTAATTATAAATAAATCATAATCTTTTAAATTGAATTTTCAGTATTTTTTTAAGTATTTATTGATATTTCAGCGTTTTTTTTACAAAAAAATACTTTGATCGTTCAGAAAATACAGACATTCACCTCTATCCGGGCTAGTTTTTAGATATATCATAGGCAAAATTATGTTCTTTGTGAAAATATACATATCGTTCAGCACACTTGATTACAACAATTTTTTTTTTTTTTTTCAGATGACGTTTACTCTATTTCAAGGGTAGCCTTTCCGACGAGTGGTTTATGAGTATTTATCATCAAAATTTCACTTTGGTGACTGTTTACAGTAACAGCCAAAAAGAAATAAAGTTAAAGATATCCAACTTTTCAAACAAGATTGGTGCCAAATTGTTGGCTTCAGGAAAGTCAAGGGGCGTTTTTTGATTAAAAATAAGAATTGGCTGGATAAACAAGGGATACAGTTTGCTGCGATTTCTTTAGCGCCACAACCTTCGACATCGAGTGCGGCTGACTCCGGCAGGAAGACCTCGAAGTGGTCCATGAAGGCAAGACATAATGTATTTCCGTCATATTGTAGTTTAGTTAAGTCCAAGCAAACTTGTTATCCTGCGAAGTTTAACAGTAATCAAGAACATTTTGGCTTTGGTTTGTCTATACTTCATGCTTGGATTCGTTGCTTCGAATGCCTCTTACATATCAGCTACAAGTTGAATATTAAGAAATGGCAATCCAGAAGCGACGAAGACAAATCAGATATCAAGGCTCGTTTGTAGATTAACCAACGTCAGAATTTGGTTCTTCAAATTAAGGAAACACAGCACGTCGCTTTTTTAAGAATGCTGAGATGAGTGCTCAGATCACAGGGTTAGATGTTACAATTATCAATCAATTTGATGTTATTTTGAGGACACTCCAAGCCAGAAGACGTTATCTAAGTCTCTATTCGTGGTACTGTATGCCTGCTACTGTGCACAAAATATTAATTCACAGCACAGATGTCATCAAAGCGGCACTCTTTCCTTCCAATTGGGCAGCTTCCCGAAGAGGCTTAGGAAGCACAGAACAAAGATTGCCGCAGATTTCAGTAGTACAACACCCGCAAGTGCTCGCGTGTTGCCACGAATAGAGACTTACTGTCCATGCTAACATCTGATCCTATTAAAATTTATTATTATTATAGTATTAAAACTAATTGTTAGCCCTAGTATAGTAGAATCCAGACCGGAATCGTCATTATATTGTCGCACAATGCCACAAAATGATGACGATTATAGAGTAGACGATTCATCAGAAGATTGTGCACTGTGCACCGTAAGAAGCCGAGGCGGACATTTGAACTATGTCATTGAATTGAAGAGCTCGGGGTGTGTCACATGAAGACAGTAGTACTGCGACCATAAAGATCTAATGTACCCCTTCTTTGGTCTAGGATTTGAGTGCTGCTTTTAAAAATTTAACAACTTCTCTGGGATTTCCTGAAAGTCTTTCCCTGTTATGGTTGTGTTGCTTGTCATTTTGAATCTTTCTCGGGCAAGGCTTGGACAGACGGTCAGTCTGTGTTCATGGTTTCCTTAGCCTGCCCACATCACCTATAGATTTCTGTGCTGCCGAGACCCATTTTGTAAAGGTGGTAGTTGCATGCCCCGTGTCCTGTTAGGGCCCCACATAGCACTCTTAGGTCGACTTTATTTAGTTCTAGAGCCACTTTGGCACGTTTGGGATTGTGATTCTGTTCCATGAACGTTCTTGAGTGTTTAATATCCTCCCGTCTGTTCCAGAATTGGTTCTTTTGTTTAATGATCCATTTGTGTAAATGTATTGTAGGTTTATATCAAAACCACGGAGAAGGCCCCGTATAAAGTATCTGAGCACCTTTCTTGACTATTTATATCAGCCTTTAAATTGCCTTCATGGTTTTTATGACCTGGCACGTAGATCAGCTTTAGTCTGTTATTTATATCAGAGTTAAAGGTGTACCTGTTCAGCGCTTTAAGAACCACTTGGCTGTCTGAGAATGTTGTATAGTTGACTCATTGTAGAGAGGAATACATAGTCTACATTTTGGACTTATAACACCAGCCCATACCTTGTTTTCATTGATGAACGATGTTATTCCATACATTATGGCATACATTGGCCTCTCAAGAAAAAAAAGAAATTTATTAGTACCTCACACACTGTTTGTTTTATTATATTTCAACATCTACCCGCCCTATTTGAAAAATTTATTATCCTCCTTATTAGTCAGAGACCAGGTTTCAAATCCGTAAAGTTGCACGAGTTGTCCATGTGCAATCTTTTGTTTTTTTCGATCTTTATGTCGTTTTTGGTAGTCAATATGATATTTGAATTCGTCCGCTTTCTCAAAGCGTTTACCAAGTACAGTCAGGTCCGGGATTTTGATCGATATAAGTCGGCCAGTGACCATATAGTATATTTCGTTTTCTCTTCATTTACTTCTAAATCTACATCTTTCAAGCCATTAGAAGAGAATGGAATAGTGGATTTCCCATTTCATTATAAAAGCTGTCGTATAGTGAAAATCTGGTCGCTCGTCAAGTCACATTGGTCGTCTCCAATTATTTCCTTAGCGTATGATGTCAGTCTCTTTAAGAGAATTGATTTAAACATTTTTAATTCGAAATTGTTCTTGAAAGGTTGTCGAAGGCTGTCATGAACAATACCACTGCGAGCGGAGAGCCTTGGAATTTATCATTAAAAAGAGGAAAAGCGGATGAGAAATGGTTGTTAAATCTAACACAGATTTTTCCGTTGGTCGGAAAGGATTTAGCCTTGTTTAATTATTTTTTTACCTACATATGTATACTTCAGTCTTTTAATTTGTTAAGAACAAGGTGTCTTCCAATTCTGACAAAAGATTTTTCAAAGTCGAATCAAGAAATAGTAATGAATGTAAAGAAATTGCTTTTTGTATTGCGAAATTTGAATGGAAACATTTGTCCTTTTTAAGTGCAAAGAAGGATCTTGGGGTGATGTAATTTATCCGTCAGGAGTTAAAATGCTAGTAATGGAGTAAGACATGAAGTCTTACAAGAAATCTTGTGCCAATTTCGCGGCTGATACGGAATTATGAGACCGCCGGTAACGTGACTACCAAACACTCCAGAGGAAGGCCTCAGGAAATGACTACAAAAGATGAATCTCTCACAAAACACGATTACAATTGCCAGTGAGTATCCGTAGATGGTCTGTCCAATTGAGTTTGTTCAACTGTCACCCAGTACGAAACACGTTCATTTTCGAGAAGAACCGCAAGAAAGGTTAAGTTAGTTTAAAGAAGGGGAGTGTGATGGTAAAACATCACTTCCACTCGGAGGCCAAAGGGCCCATTTGTGGGGTACACATATAATCTTTATGCATTTTAGAAGATCCGATATATCTGCATTTGCCACGCCCGCAATCTCTGTAAAGAATCTTTGGCCCAGCGAAGCTAGGCGCCGATTCTATAGGGCTGGGCAGTGGCAAAGCAGATGTTGGATCGTCTCTGTTTCTTCCTCATCGCCGTAGCCCCGGCAGAAGTCGCTGGATCTCGAGTTCCATTTCCGGAGCATTGCTCCAATGGGGCAATGTCCTGTGATCAGTCTGACGAGCATAAGGATCGAGTTTCGGTCCAGCGCCTTTGTTTTTCCGATATTGGGCTCTGGCCACGATGATCTTGTCGTGTGGCTGTCGTTTCTTGTAAGCCAAGACGAGTTGGCTTCTTTTATGATTGTGTCATTTATGATCCAGTATAATGCGCTGATCGGTGGCTGTAATGACATGTCCGCTTCGCTGATGTCCAATTGAGACCCTTGCCTGCCCAATTCGTCCGCTCTTTCGTTCCCTGCGATTGAGCTGTGACCCGGAACCCAGCAGAGTTTGAGTTTGTGGTGTCTGATGGACTTCAGTGAGTCGCGACATTTCATGACAGCCTTTGATCTCGTTGTACAGGATCCTATTGACTTCAGTGCAGCCTGGCTGTCTACGAAGATAGTGATATCCGATGGTGGGATATCGGTTACTTGTAGGCTTTCCGCTGCTTTCTCTATTGCTAGGATTTCTGCTTGAAAAAAGCTGCACAAATCAGGGAGTCTAAATGACTCTTGTTTGTGCAGGGTATCAGAGTATAACCCCACCTCAGTGCCGTTGTCCATTTTCGATCCTTCGGTGAAGAGGGTAATCTCGTGGTCGTTGATTACAGCGTTTGATAGCCACTCTTCTCTGCCGGTGAAAAAGATTGGTATTCTGATTGAGAAGTCATTTTGAGGGGAAATATAGTCGGTCGTAGCTGCGAGGCTACTAAAACCATGTGTCTTTCCCAGGTCATATTTTATTCTGAGTATAGCCGCATGTCCATAGTTGGCATGTTTCCACAAAGAAGACTTCCTTAGTCAAAGAGTGCTCTTTGCAGCGCGGCCTTTTATGAATAGATCCAGAGGAAGGAGATGAAGTATCATGTCCAATTGTGCTTGTGGCGTGCTTCTCATAACCCCCGTTGTACAAACAGCGGCTGACCTTTGTACTTTGTTGAGCATGCTCATATAGCTTTTCGTGCTGCTAACAGTCCACCAGACTAGGGCCCCATAAGTTATAATGGGTCTGATGATTGCTGTATACATCCAATGAAAGATATACGGTTGCAAGCTTTTTAAACTAATGAAAACCTAACCCAGCTCGCTTAGAGAGTCAATGAAAAACCGCAAGAAAAGATTGGCCTTTTCGCATAAACATCTCAACTGGACAGTTGGATTCATCCCATTTTCTGATGAATTCAAATACAATAAAAATGGTATCACCAGAATAAGGAAACCAGTAGGAAAAATGGATGGATCCGAAATATTGCGTCCCAACAGTTGAATTCGGTGGAGGAAATGTGCTCGTCTAGGGGTGCTTCTCTGGTTGAGGGATCAGGGATCAGAATAAATGGCATCATGGATTGTTTCAAATATTTACACATTTTAAAAACAGTAGTTGCCTTATGATGAAGAAGATATGCCATTGAAGTGAACGTTTCCATCGGACAACGATCCAAAACATACAAGTAAAGTTGTCAAGACTTGGGTTAAGCCAAATAACATCGAGGTTGTGGATTGGCCCGTGCAATATCCTAACCTTAACCCTATTGAGAACTTGTGGGAGAAAGTCAACAGGCGAGTTAACAGGGACCATTGCAAAACTTTTGATGAATTGAACAAGGCAGTGGAGGACGCTTGGAAAAACATGCTTATGACCGTGATAGATAGCCTTATAAATTCTATGCCGAAAAGGAGCACGGATGTTATTAAAACAAAAGGATATGCAACAAAATATTAACTGTTTTGAATATTTTTGTGTGGTGCTTTAATTTTGTCCAATATTGTATGTTTCGTTTCGTTGGGAAATCGTCCCATCCCTGATTAGCCCAGACTGTAACGCTAAAGGTGATGAATTAGAACTTTGGGGGTGGTCGTGGTGCAATGGTAATCATCACCGACTGTTGAGCCGAAGGTCTGTAGTTCAAGTCCGTCCATAGTCAAAATATTCAGAACAATTCCTATACGGAAAAACTGTGAAACATCAGTTGTGAATGACAGGTGATCAAAAAGTGCTGTTGAAGGCATAACACTCGCAGCATAAGGTCACTTCAAAATTCATACTCTGTGTGTGCATTTCTAATATAACACCTTAATGACATGGAAACAAAAGAGTTACTGTGAACTACAACAGACACAAATTCAGTCGAATCTCTCAAATCCACACCTCGGAGAGTAGTGAACGAACATCTTCGATACAAAACCATATGCACCCCTTCAAGGTAGAACTCTTGAACCTACACGGATTATAAAAAACAAAAAAAAAAAAAAAAACATGATGCATCGTCGTCCACATTGGGTGGATAGATAAAGTACCAATTGTTGTTGATTTGGTCATTAGTTTATGAAGATAGAGGTGAGAATGGGGAGGAATTGCTGGTAAAAATGTGGATAGTTGGGTTGATGGATAGAATTTGGTTCTGGAGTTATCGGTTGTGGGTCGGATATGGGTAATGGTGAAAAAGATTGAGAATGAGGTGTGGTGGGTGTTCATTCAATAGGGGTTGAAGATTTTGTTTTGTTTATTTGAGTTATTGTTTGACTTCACGGGATTTTGTTTTTAATCCGGAGAATAATAAGATGTGCTGTGGCAGGGGTTTTGAGGATGTTGACCGTTAAGGTTATTTTTTTACATATAAATTTGGAGCTTGCTTCGTTATTCCCGTATAAGTAAGTGAGAAAGCAAAAGAGTTTGATGTATGTGACTAGTTGTACGCCATCTAGCTTTTAACTCTAAAAATTTCCTTTTATTGCATATACTTCGGACAAGAGACAGACAATGATTCGTAGCGATGAGCGCACGTAATATGCTTGCACTAGGCAGGGTCCAGCGGAGAAGAATATGTGTTAGGTCTCGGACAAGAGACAGACGTGGATTCGAAGCAATGGGCGCACGTAATATGCTTGCACTAGGCAAGGTCCAGCTGAGAAGAATATGCGTTAGTCATGTTGCTTTTGGTACGTGTTTTAATGGTAAGGCCGGCAAGATGGCAATTCCCGCATCGCTTAGTATTGGGGATATATTCCTTTACCTTGGTTTTGTACCAATCTATTTCTACTGCTTCGAGAGGCTAATATAAGTACATATAATGTAAGTAGAATTAAACCTATAGCGCGTTTACAGCGGTCAATATTTTTTTCTTTCTAATTTAAAAACGTCACTCACGAGGTTTCATTTCCGCTAAAGGAGCATATACAATGCCTTTTGTTGGGTTGAGACCTGTAGGCAATTTAGATTAGTAAGGTTGGTGACAAGAAGAAATTTTTCCGGAATTTGCATTGCGTAATGCACAAGAATGTTTATAGAATTCACGCAGGGCTTATCGTAGCCCGATTTATACTCGGCGCCGACTCGATTAGGATTCCTAATTAAACAAAAACTTTTATTCATGAAGAAAGTTTTCTTCAAGTGTGATACATTAATTGCAATGCTTCTCTAATTTTGAAGACTTTTTCATAAAACAATTTATCTTTGATCCCAAAATACTCTTCAGTTTCGACGAACACATCTTCATTGGAGCAAAATCTCTTTCTATGGAGCGTCCTTTTTAGGTCTGCAAGCAGGTATTATAGTAGTCATTGGAGGCCAGATCCAAAAATACGGTTGGGAAGCCTTCAAAGTTTAATTCGTGCTTGTGACTTGTGGAAAGGTCCATCGTCTTGGTCGAAAAATACTTTTTTATTTGGGACAGTGTTTTTAACAAATTCTTCCTTCAAGCACATCAAATAACATTCGCTATTGACCGCGCTTTCTTCTTCAAGGTAATCGACAGAAGCCATGACCAATTGACGATTTTCATCCTTTGCTATCCTCTCAGCCTGCCGATTTGACTCTAGAGTGTAATTATGCCTCCATGTTTCATCCGTTACTGAATAAAATTTATCTTTTATTGCGCTAAAACGCTAAAGCGTAGTTGTTACCCTGTTTGAACAGAGCTTTAAGGTAACTTCAATCACCCAAGACTATTTTTGCACATTTGTTATTTTTCTGGAGAAACTGCCCACTAAGTAGCCAAGTTAGTGGCATCTCAAATTACATGGGTAGACAGCTAGACCTGATTTTCACAACAGACCTCCTTAGTTCTCTGTTTCACTTTGTTTCCTATTCTTATCAACCATCGACAACTACCATCCTTCTCTCCTCTCATTTTTTCACTGAACACTTCCCCTCCAGCGTTTAAGTCTTACGACTTCCACAAAACAAATTTCAACCTAATCAATGAATATCTCAATAACGCCCCCTTCAATTTTAACAGCCTTACACTTAATAACGCCATATCTATTTTCTACAGATCAATATTTAATTCTATTTCTCTTCGCGTTTCGCTTTCCCGATCCAAACATTTATCTACCTCCCCTTCTTATCGCAGGCTCCATTATCTAAAAAACAAAAGAAACAAACTGTGGGCAAACTTCCTTCGTACTCAATCCTCCAATGATTTTTCTAACTATATTGATAATGTTACCTGCAATTTACTGAGCTTCATAACTCTCTCTATGAACGCCATTTGATCGAAACTCAACCCAATCTTATGAACGATCCTAAGTCCTTCTTTCAGTTCGTCAACTACAATAAAATAATCTGATGGCTACCCAACTTCATTCTTTTTCAATGGCGAAACCTCGAATGATCCCAAAACGATCGCCAACTTGTTTAAACAATCTTTGGCCGATGACTCCTTTGTACCGGACACTACTTACTTCGATTACTTACCAAATTTTTTCCTTGGACCATCTATTGACACGTACTATTGACCCCAATATCATCGAATATAAATTGAATCAACTTCGTGATGAATTTACTCATGGGCACGATGATCTCCTTATTATTAAAAAAATGTTCCTCCTCTTTTTCTGTCTCACTCTCAAAAATATTCAACTCATCCCTGTCCCTCGGAGAAATTCCCCACATATGGAGAATCGCTTTTATAACTCCTGTTCACAAAAAAGCTCCGAAGACTGATGTTGTGTCATTTAGTCTCTCAGCATTAGAGAATGGATATGAGGTCGACGTCATTTCAACTGATTTCAGTAAAGCCTTCGACTAAATTTCAAACACTAATACTCTTCAAACTGTCTTTCCCTGGCTTTGAACCCACTGCCTTGAAGTGAATATCTTCTTATTTAAAAAACGGTTACTACAGTATTCGTTTTAGATCTACCATTTCTAACCCTTTCTTAGTTTCTTCCGGCGTTCCCCAAGGCAGCCACTTAGGAACACTTCTTTTCATTCTTGCCATTAACGACATTGAGCATCTTATCAAGCATCTCACCTCTCACTGTACGACGACGACACCAAGTTCCTGAAGATCATTTCCTCGCAACAAGATTCTTCCCTGGTTCAATCGGATCTCAACAGCTTTTCTGTCTGGTGATCCAAAAATTGCTTGGAGCTTAACATTTCCAAATGTCAATTAATCACCTTTTCACATAAACGAATCAAACCTCCTCCTCGTTTCTACTTCCTCAATAAATTAGCCCATCTCCACCGTTCAGGTTACCCGCGATCTTGTCATACTATGTGACTAAAAGCTCAATTCATCGACGATATATGTAATTCTTAAAGCTAATTCGGCACTCGGTTGCTTAAAGCGTTGGTCTAAAGAAGTCTCCGACCCTTACGTGACTCGATTCCCCCATATTAGCTTTGTCCGCCCCTTCTTGAATACGCATTCCAAGTGTGGTCCCCTTATCAACAAACCCACATTTTTAGAATCGAAAGCATCCAACGTCGATTCCCAAGTTTCGCTCTTCGTGATCTGCTCTGGAACAATCCTTTATTCTCACAATCGGACATCGTCCTCATTCAAAGACTTTTAACAGGTACCACTGACTGCGCCACCTTTTATAACTCCATATCTCTTAACACTAGCCCTCCACCCCGCGCACCTCATATGGCTCCAATGAACCCATTTCCCGTATGTTGGGAAGTGTTAGTTCGAATATTAACTTCGATCTAAACCTCAGCACTCCATGCCTAAAACTCCTCCTACGCAATAGCCACAGAGCTTGAATTAAGCTCAATAAATGGGGGTGTTTGCCCCCACGAAAATTAGAAGATTTGGGCGATCAGAACATTCATTATCATCGGTGTTTGTAGGCCGTATTTGAGATCAGGAAACCACATCTCTCTTCTTCTCGATGAAGCATATTCGAAAAACTCTTGTCAAGCTATTGCCTTGCTTGAAAGGTAAAGCGATGTTTTATCAAAAAACGAAACTCCAAAATTTACAAATGTAGTGTCAGTGAAACTAGTATAACTTGGGTCACGTCAGATTTTCACACAATTTCGTCACATATCGTTTAAATGTTGGTACTTCCTAAAACTCATACGAGTTTTTCAATAGTGGCGCCACCTACACGTCATCATACGAACTTATTGAGCGATGTGTTATTATGTGAATCACACCCACTGTTTATTTAGCCCTGACTGAAATCCTGCATTTGTCTCTCAATCTCTTTGATTGGAGCTCTCGTAAGCACTGATTTTTGGCGATAATTTTTCTGAACCTATACGAGTATTTCGACATTTTGAGTGTAAACGCGTACAGCTTATTTCAATAGCCAACGTTCTCGCAGGGATATTGCAAACATTGGCTTCTGCATTTACTTTTTGTTGAGCTGCCTCAACATTCTATCAATGGTTTATACAATATCTTTTAAGAACATTCTGAGCTCATGCAACAAGCTATAAGAACGACATTTTTTACTCTACATCGGTAAAAAAACGGACTGAATTAGAGAAAGTCTGGCCATATAATTTGAAAGCATTCGTTAGACTGTAAGTAGTTCGTGATTTTATTGTAACAAAGTTTTGGAGACCTCAAAACGATATTGACTCTGCACGTATAAATAGTTGTGATACAATCGTAGTGATTTACAATAAGTACTAAGCTTTAGAAAAACATAAAAATTACTAACTCATAAGCCACCACCATGAAATTATGCACGACAATCGAATCGATGCTAAGCTAATTTAAGTTTTTAATATTAAAGATGGGTTTTAGCTAAGGCAATAACTGGAGCTCCTGTTGGCATTTTTGGATACTCGCCAGCACTAGCAGCGATGTCCAAATGGGTATACTTGAGGGGCTTCTCCGATTGAAGACCGTGTTTGTCCAAACCAGTTGCGACAATCATAAATGCGGCAGGGACCTTAAAAAGCACAAAAGGAATTATATATCGTCCTCGTCAAAAAATCACTCCAACTTACTTGATGCCCACGGGGAGTCCGGGAAGAAGCGAGATTGTTGCACTGAACAACATCCTCGCCAATCACCTTCGGACAGTTAAAATCAAAGTCGTCATGACGAAGTTTGGAAATCTCGAAGGGTTCTCCGAAAGAAGTTCCGATTTCTTGCAACTTCTGAGCATGACCGGCTTTTTCGGCAACGCTATTATCGATAACCACGGAATATCCTTCGCCGACAGCAAGGCATGCGTGTCCGGTTAAGGTGGCAATAGTAAACAAATGCGGATCAGGCAAGTTCTGTTCCTTGGCAATTTCCTTCATGCGACAGAGAGCATCAGCCATGCACATGCGACCCTCGGCATCGGTATTACCAACGCGTACACGGATGCCAGCACGAGAGGGGATTACTTCATCGGCGACATAAGATTCTTCACCGACCGAGTTACGCACCAAACACAGAGCAGCGACAACATGAACGTCAGCTGGTTTTTGCTCTTGGACAATCTAAAGACATTGTGTTAAGTCATGTGCTGTTGTGTGTCTTGGGAACGTACCTGCATAAATCCAGCTACTGCCGCTGCACCACATTTGTCTCGCGACATACCGGCCATGATACCGCCAGCTTTGATATCAGCGCCACCGGTGTCATAGCACACACCTTTGCCGACCAGCATCAGAGTCTTCTTTGCTGGCCCTTTTGGTTTGTATTCAAGGAATATGATGCGTCCTTGGTGTCGTTTCACAGAGCTAGCAGCTCTGTTCACAGCCGCAAATAATGGATACTCCTTCTCAAGGACGTTAACGTCACTGATAACGTTCATTTTCAGCGATGGGAAGATGTCCTTGATGTATTCTTCGACTCTCGGTGGGCACATGCGCTCAGGGTCACCAGCGCCTAGAAAGGGAGTCATAATTAGTTAGATGGACTGGACGAGAAGGATTTTTTTTTCAAAAACTCACCGATATCACGAGCAACAAAGAGTCCAGACTCCAGAATTAGAGCTTCTTTGTAAATTTCTTCAGCCTTGGGGTTTGAGATCAGCAACGATAGATTGACCACCCGCTGCTTCTTCTCTGGAACACATTCTCGCAATTGGATTGGCTGAAAGCAAGTTTGATTTCTCGATTAGAAAGGATGTGAAATAAGTTAGGAGGCAGCACTTACCACATAAAGCTCTTGGAGTGCTCCAAGTACGGTGCAGATCTCAGCGTTGGAAAAATGTTTACTTTCAGGAACTAGAAGTAACGGCGACTGGAAGCCGGCCTGTAAATGATCAGAGGGTTACTGGAATAATCGCCTAAGTGTTAAGGAGAATTTACCTTGATAGCACGACTAAGGGACTTGGCAGCAGCTTCCTTATACGCCCGCACATCATGGTAATCCGTTAATTCGGCTACCGGTGAATACACGACTGGTAAATTCAATTTATTCGACTTGAAGCAAGAGACCTAAAACCAAACAAAGCTGTGAGAACATATAATGACGGAGGAACATGTAGTACTTACCACACTATCGAAAGCCTTGTCGAATGCACGAAGCTCGTTGAATTGCTCAACCAATTCCACCGGTATTTGCTTATCGATAATACACAACACATCACAGCCGGCGCTCTTGATCAGCTTCGCCAACTTCACCGTGCACGGCACAAGCCTGAAAATAACGAACCAAGTCATAAACCATTTATCTCCATCATACTATTTAAAAGAATATTATTCGAGTCACCAGATCGCTCAATCGAATCGAATTGATGATTGATAGGAAATGATGCACGTGTTTGCGAGAAAAAAATAGAAAAGCTATGACCAGAAACGCATGAATATGCGCATTCGTTTCCAACCAAACGATTGAAATTTCCTCCCACTGCCTTGGTGCTCCTGGGTTCAGGCAGTTCATACTGGTTTCTATTAGGCTAGCATGTGGTGCGATGAATATGCGAATGAAATTGTTTAGCAATTACTCGGAATTTGCTTTGCAGCCCGGGAATGTCAAGTTCATTGGTGCATACGTGTTCTTATACGGCGACGAGGCAAGTCTGGGTAGGAAGTGCGAGCTGCGAGTCGAAGGCATTTCGAATTGACTGTCAGCAAATTGATTGTTTGGCACTAATTGAGTTAGGTTAGTTATCGCTGCGGGTAAAATTGAAGCAATATACAAATATCAAGCGGGAACCTCTTACATAAGTAAGAGAACGGAGATGGATTTGGTAAAGAAAGCTAAAGGTTCGTAAGAAAGGAGGCTCTACAACTACTTGGGCTATAGGGCATACGTTTGCTAGGATTCGCTTATAAGATTGCCTCTGTTTGAAACCGATCATGAAAAATCAAAAAGGTTTCTATTAGTATAGTTTCTGGCCAGCAAAATCAACGATAGATCAAACCATCAGTAGTCAAACCGCATATAACAATGACTATGCGGAGTCAGGTCATGTTTTGACATCCCTGCCGAACTCGTCGGGCTGGGCAGAATAACAAAAGAGAATTCTCGCTGATGCATTAAGGTCGATAATGAAATTAAAGAAACCTTAGATAATAAAAAAGGATTCACACATGGCGACGCATTGTCATCTGATTGTTTAAACATTAGCCTTGAAAAGATCGTGCGAGTTTCACGGCCTATAGGCCACGATCTGTTTCAAGTCAGCATAATTGCTTGCACATGCAAATGATATTGGTGAACAAAATGGGACGTTCATGGAGCCTGAGGGCATTGAAGCAAAAGCGACTAAAGAAGATCTAGAAGCAATGAAGCCAAAATAAACGAGGGGTGATCCAAAAGTGGTAATAATCGCTTATTTTCAGTATCCTCCAACCTTATACACCCATTAGGTTAGGTTGGAATTATATAAATATACCACGGTTTCCAGGAGGTAAATTCATCGGAATACGAAAAGTCGAAGGGATAAAATCAAATGTTTTGCTCGAAAAAACTTTCTACCAAAAACAGACACAGCGACTTGGTGAAAACATTGCGAGACTCTGGCCCTTCATATTCCACAGTACCACTCAAGGCCAAGGAGTTTAAGCTGGGCAAAATATCCATTGAAAATGAACACCGCGAAGGGCGCCCATCCAGGTCCCTCACTGATGATAATGTAAAAACAAATATTTTGACAGATCGAAGAATGGCAATCAAGCATATAGCCGAGGAGACAGGGATCCTACATGGCAACGGTCAAAGAGTCCTTACGAACGAGTTACATATGAAAAAGACGTCCGCCCGTTTGGTACCGCGAATGTTAACCGACGATCAAAAAAATGAGTCGACATTTCGAGGGTGAATTTGGAGAAGTTCCAAGCAGATCAAAAAAATTCATCCGAGGTGAGAAATTTGAGGACGATAGCTTAGTTATGACCGTTGTTGAGGCATTCTGAGAGAGTCAAGACAAAGAATTTTTATCTAAGCGAACCCTGAACTTAGAAATAAAATTGATTCAAATCTCCCACAGACTGATACTCTTCAAACTGTCCTCCCTTGGCTTCGACCCCATTTCTTTGAAGTGAATATCTTCTTACCTGGAAAATTATTACAGTGTTCGTTTTAGATCTGCCTTCTCTAACCCCTTTTTGGCTTCCTCCGGCGACCCTCAAGGCGGCCACTTAGGTCCACTTTTTTTTGTTCTTACCATAAATGATCTTGAAATGGTGATCAATCATTCCCACATCTCACTATATGCCGACGACACCCAGTTCTTCAAAACCATTTCCTCCAGTCATGACTCTTCCCTTATTCAATCTGATCTCAATAATTTTTCCATCTGGTGTTCCAAAAATTGCTTGGAGCTTAACATTTTCAAATGCCATTCAATTACCTTTTCACGTAAACGAATCAAATGTCGTCCTCGCCTCTACTTCCTCAATAATCAACCCATCTCTACTGTTCAGGTCATTCGCGATCTTGGCATATTATGTTGCTTTTGTTGTTGCTGTTGTAAATCCTTTTAAAGTCAAAGATCTTGTTCGAAGTAACGTTGACACATTTAACAGCAAATTTCTTTCATCAAAAAATCATGTACAGAAGATGATTTCTTCTACTTAGCCTGATAAGTTTTAAGAACAGACCTTCTAACCATGCGGTCTCGAAGGCCTTTCGACCAGGCAAGCACCCGAACATTGTTTCCTTTTTTTTTACTTTATTCCACTGAGTGTCGGAAATCAGTCTTGCACAGCATGAATAGTGCCACGCCTCGACTTGAAACCAAACGGGGAGTCCGATATTATTTTCTTGATCTAAGCTCTGTTTGCAATTCAAAATTTGTTTACTTCAAAAACTTTGCTAACATTCGGAAGCAAGCTATTTAATCGAAGATTAGTAGGATTTGTGCTATCTCAATCCCATTTAGAGATAGGGTGGACCACCGCTGTTTTCAAATGCTGGATAATGAATATTATTCCAAACTTGTTGAACAGCGTGGTGAAAATATCTACTGCTTCAATCAGATGTCTTGAAACCACGTTTGGGATACCATATATTCCCAACGACTGTTTATTTTTAAGTGAGTTCACCACAGGAGCTCATCCCACGATTTCCCCGCTTGGGATTGTCGTAATGAGTCTACTTTTTTCGCGCACACATCGATGAGATACACTCGGTTTCGTGAAGCGATGGTCTAAAGAATTATCGAACCCTTACGTTACCTGATCTCTTTACATAACCTTTGTCCGGCCCCTTCTTGGATACGCCTCTCAAGTGTGGTCTCCTTACCAAAATGCCCACATTTCTAGAATCGAGAGCATCCAACGCCGGTTCCTACGTTTTGCTTTTCGAGGTCTCCCCTGGTGCAATCCTTTGATTTTATAACCCTACCAAGACCGCCTTAGCTAATCTACATGAACACGTTGGAAGAAAGAAGAATTGTATCTGACATTATTTTCATCCATCGGCTCCTTTCAGGTACTATTGACTGCGCGACCCTCTACAACTCTGTCTCTATCAACACTAACCCCCCCAAATGTACGAAATCTCCGACTCTTCTATCTACCCACCCCCCGTGGTGTCTACGGCTCCAATGAAACCATTTCTCGTATGCTGGGAAATGTTAATTCGAATTCTTACTTCGATTTCGACCTCAGTACTCCATGCCTAAAAATGGGCCGTCTTAACCGCCCTCTCCTCTCTCCCGTTCTTCCTAGCTAATAAGTTAGATTAGATTAAGATTACAGATAGCTTCAATTAAGCTCAATAAATGGGGGTGTTTGCCCCCATGAAAATTAAATGCATTGCCTTGCTAGGAAACTATGTATAATTTTAATAACAACCACCGCATCTTTATTATCATTACTTTTGGATCACGCCTCGAACTTATACCTGCCTCTCAACACAGTAAAAATAGGTTGGTACAGAACCAAGGTATCGGAATATATTCCCAATCCTAAAAGACGCCATCTTCTCGGCCACTAAAAGACCGTAAAATATGTGCAACATATAAGCTCCCCTCCATGACACTGCCGAGTGTACGCGTATTACATGCACCAATTGCTAGAAGCTCACGCATCATCATCAGTCTTTTGCCGGAAGTACGAGTATATACAAGAAAAAGAAATTTTAAAAATGAAAACAAAATTGAGCCAAGCTACAATTCCAGGACTTCTACATTGAATTTTGCAATCGTTTACCTGGATCTGTCCAGACAGAAAGACAGGAAAGCCCTTGCATAAGTCTTCCGTACCTCATCTTTGTAAGGTAGAACCCTAAAACCTAAACGCATTTTTCTTTCAAGTTTATAACCCCTCCCATACATTCTGGCATGCACAGCCACATGCAATAAACCGGTTTGAGGGATTTCCGGTTCTAAACAAGCATACCTCGCGGCACGTTCATTTTAATTAGTGAACAAAAAAATTAACTCCTAAAAATAGGGAATAATAATACTGGCGGTTGGTGAATTGAGTTTTACTCGTCATCACGGTTCATGTATTTGATGGGATATATAATAATATACTAGATATATTATAATACATGATTATAATTTAAATTCACTTCACGCAAGTTTGCATATAAATATATAATATATGCGTATAATATATGGACGGATAGGAAAGCCTTTGTATAAGTCTTTCCTGCCTCAGCTACATAGATTGACAGAAACTAGATGGGCGCATACTCTGTCACGTACCTCGAACTCTTCTCCTTTTTCGCTCACTTCTGCGGTCAACATCCTCAGACCACAAACCTCTTTTCCGTATCAAAAAAATTCCGTCAAGTCAAACAATAACGCAAATAAACAAACAAAAACTTTCACCCCTATTAAATCATCAACCATTACACCTCATTCTCAATCTTTTCCCCATTACTCACAGCCGACAACCTCAAAACATCTATCCATCCCCACAACCGTCCACGTCCCTTATCCTCTATACCAACAACTACCAGCAACTCTCATCACTTTTATCTCCTATAATTAATGACCTAATCAACAACAATTTGTACTTTATCAATCCACCTAATATGGATGACAATGCATGATGCAATTTCTAATTCATCGCCTCCAGAGTTACAGTCTACACTAATCAGGGATGGGCCAGGATCGTCACTTAGCGCTTCCGTTTCATTCCTGAGAAGTGTGGCCTAATGGTTACCAATCGTCCATACCATACGAATCAACCCATACTAATAGAACTCTCAAAATCCTTCAATAAAATATGAAAGGACTCAATATTCAGACGACGAATTAAATATTCAAAAAGCCATTAGAACAGCTGCGAACAAACCCATCCCACAGAGTTTTCCCTACATCAAGGGACATCAAACTTCGTAACGATGACAGCATGGAAATATTTCAAAAAATATCCCAACGAAATCGATTATACTATGAACAGGCAATCGCTAAGTTTCGCAGAGAAATAAAAATAAGCAAAGCTAACTACCTACCTACACGACTCGGGGTCGTAGGCCGAACAAAATTGACACAAAATTCGCAATTTTAGTGGTAACTACATGCCTTATCCCATTACTATCATTGCAACTCGCAACTCCTTCTCCTTCCTTGCACTGAGTTCGCCAAATCTTTCAAGGGACGAATGTTTCCATTCAAGTCTCGCAACACAAAAAGGGACTGCTTTAGCCTCTTCGCCTAACACCTCATGCCGGGCAAAGCATATCAGGAAACCGATAAGCATCATTGAACTTGATTGCAACTTAGCTAAACTCAAAGGTAAAACATCAAGCAGAGATCGCATATCATATCCTATGATTAAACATCCTCCACCCTCTGCAAAGTTGCGACTCATTCGTTTTTACAACAACATCTTGGTCACGGGTACAATCCCACAGTAATGGTAACTAGCAAGAATACTGCCCTTCCCCAAACTAAGAAAAAGTATTAATGATATCAAAGGCTACCGTCCTATTCAACTCATTCCTTATATAGCAAAAGTTTTGGAAACAGTGCTAGCTGGTTTTATGGTTCATTGAATCAAGGCACTTCTTAATCCGCTACTTAGCTTTTAGAGCTAACAAGGTTCATATTACTATTCTTTTATTCGACTTCGAAAAATAGTCTTAAATATAACCAAGTTAGCTAGCACTCGTATGTTTCGTTCCGAGTGGTCACTCGAGACTTCACTAAGATTAACAGGTCTTGGTCAGTTCTCAGGGTTCTCTAAGCATGATAATGTGGCGGTGGTAAATTACTGGGATACCATTTCCATTTGACTCTAACCTTTCGGGATCTATATGGAGAAATGCTTATGGGGGAATAACGTTCGATCGGAGTGTGCTTTTGTGGTAGCTATAATTGGGGTAGCAGGCACCGGAGATCGGATGGGATTTCGGATTATTTTAACAAGAAAATTGTCGATTCTATTTAGGCCTACTTCTTCATAAAGGACCTTATTGGGATAATACTTAATGAACTAGGACCCTGGCGTTCTGTACATTGTAAGACAAACCCTACGGTACTTCCTCTCGAATACACATATCTTTTCCAAATAAGATGGCACCGCCTTAACCACACTGGATAAACATACGCGATGATGGACCTTAGTAGGTTTACGATTTTTACCCTGGAGTCAAGTTGACTTCTGTGAAACAGACTCTTTGTCATACCGAAGGATTTCTCAGCTCCAGCAAGACAAGCGTCTATATGTCTATTGAAATATAGATACTGGTCAAGTCAGATACCAAGATATTTAACCACGTTTCTCACCGCTAATGGTTGTCCATGTTGTCCAATGATCGTGAATTTCCTCTAGTTTACTTGGCAAGATCCTGTCGAACGGAGCTGATTTTTAACGATAAGCACTTAGCCTCACCGCCAGATGGCGCCAGTATCGCAAGAGCATCTTACTATCGTGTAGTACATTCTAGTAGACGGCTACTGTCGAAATCAGCCGGATCGGACTCGTAGTTTTGTTTTGACCGCGTGTGGAAGCGGAAGTGTCCGCGGATTTTAGAAAAATGGAAAAAGAGCAATATCGGTCGGTGATTCGATTCTTGTTTTTGGAAGGGAAATCGCGCAGCGAAATCAAAGAGCGTTTGGATGCTGTGTACGGTGACTCTTCTCCTTCGATGGCGACACTCAAAATTTGGTTTAACGAGTTTCAACGTGGTCTCACGTCGGTTTTTGATGAGCCACGTCCAGGTGCCCCGAAAACGAAAACCACGGAGGATAACGTGACAAAAATCCACGATCTCATATTGGCAGACCGCCGATTGAAGGTGCACGAGATAGCTGAGACAGTACGCATTTCAAAAGGTCGCGTGGGTCATATCAATGGGTGCTGCGTTTGCTCACTCCGGACAACAAGCGCAACCGTGAGGCTATTTAAGCGCAATCCGAAGGAGTTTCTGCGTCGTTTGGTGACAGTCGACGAAACATGGATCCACTGGTACACACCAGAGACCAAGGAACAGTCGAAACAGTGGACTTCACACGGCGGACGTGCTCCGAAGAAAGCGAAGACTGTGCCATCGGCCAGAAAGGTGATGGCCACCGTTTTCTGGGATTCACAAGGTGTGATCCACATACTATGCCAAATTATTGAGCCGATTCAGCGCCGAATTGAAGAAAACACGGCCCCACTTGGCGAAGAAAAAAGTGCTCTTCCACCATGATAACGCACCGGCTCACACCTCCGCCCTGGCCGTGGCCAAATTCGTCGAATTGGGCTACGAACTGCTGCCCCATCCACTGTATTCTCCAGATTTGGCCCCGTGCGACTTATTTTTGTTTCCAAACTTGAAAAAGTCACTCGCCGGGCAGAAATTTCAGTCGAATGGGGAGGTCATCGCCGCCACGGAGGCCTACTTTGCAGACCTCGAGAAAACGTATTTTTCAAACGGGTTAAAGAAGTTGAAGCATCGCTGGGTCAAGTGAATCGAGCTAAAAGGAGACTGTAGATAGTCATTACGTAAATCATGTTCAGAAGATAATTTGGTGTACCTAGCCTGATGAACTTTTAAAATAGACCTTCTAACCATGGTGTCGAGGGCCTTTCCATAGTCGGCAAGGCAAGCACCCCTATATTGTTTTTTTTTTGTTTTTTTGCTTTATTCCACTGAGTGTCGGAAACCAGTCTCGCTCAGCATGACCATGCCTCGCTTTGAAACCAAACGGGTAGTCCGGTATTATTTTCATTCCCTTAATTGATCAAAGCTGTGTTTGCAATTCAAAATTTGTTTACTTGAAAAACATTGCTAACATTTGGAAGCAAGCTATTTAATCGAAGATTAGTAGGATTTGTGCTATGTCAATCCCATTTAGGGATAGCGTGAACCACCGCTATTTTCCAATGCTGGATAATGAATATTATTACAAGCGTTGTTGAACAGCGTGGTAAAAATATCTACTGCTTCAATTGGCAGATGTCTTGAAACCACGTTTGGCGACTTTTTATTTTTAAATGAGTCCAGGATACACAGGAGTTCATCCCACGATTACTGTGCTTGGGATTGTCGTAGTGGGTCTACTTTTCGATGCAAAAATCTCGCCTTATTCTGCCTTTGAACCAGTTGTCAACGAGTGAAAAAGGGCGCACGTAATAGTATAGGAATTCAAATAAGTTTTATCTTACCTTCCATACGTATGACATTGATTTAACTCACTCTATGCATGTTTGCTTGCTTTGCAACAATTGTAAATATAGGCCCATAGTGGATGATTCACTGCCTTGAGTGAATCGCCGTAGGTGATTCACTTTCCATTATCAGTCACCATACGTTTCAGAAATGGATCGACTTTCTGGCGGTTCAGCACCGATTCGCAAATGGGTACATGACGATATTTTTTTTTACCTTAACTGCCAGACATCGAGTTTCTTTAATTGGTAGGTGTCTTAAAACCATGCTTAGATCCAACTTTTGTCAAACTGTTTTTTTGTACATTGTTTAGCTCCTGGGCAATCGAAACAGAGTTTACATGAAGATCAAACGATATTCATGATTTTATAGACATTTCCGCCAGCCGGCATTCAAGTGGTGCATGTTTTACATCGAAATTACCGGAACGGAATCGACGAAACCAAAACTACTCGTGATTGCCTGTAGCTGTAAAAGTATCATAAACATTATTCACATTTTCAGCCATCTGAATAAACCAGAGAGAATTGGGTAATTAGAAGAAATTGAAGATTTCATTTGACCATGAGTCAGAATATATAATTATCAGAAATAATAATTTGAAGTCTCGATGACAACCTTTCGCCAAACTTCCCTGTAATGAGGATGTTCTGTTTAATCTCTTCTAAGTCCATAGTCATATTGTCCTCGCGTCTTCGACTCGGCCTTCCTAGAGACCTTTTTCCACTCGAAATTGATGGACTATTCCATTCCTTCACTTTCGCTCTACTTCGCCCATCTTAGTCTTCGTGATTTAATAACTCGGACAGTACTTTGGGGCTGGATAGAGTTCCTCGAGTTCTTAGATAGATTTAAATTAAAGTGAGGGAGGGACAATGTCTCCTGATCACTGCGGCCTCTGGTGGGCCTATTGTGAAGTCCCCTATTTAGAGTTCACTCAAAAGTCATGAGTTCATGATCAAACTTAGTATGCTTTTGACTGAACTAGCAACAATTTCTTCAGCATCAAGATAATGCTTGCTTAGGTGTTGTGTCTTGTACTGATGAGGCAGTTACAGTGGCACAGTATATGCCTTGCTGTTTCTGCCTCTTCGTTACACATTCTGCAGGTGTCATCTTGCGTGATGCCCATGGTTTTAAGATGTTTGTTCACCGGGCAGAGTCGAATGAGGAATCCTGTGACTATAAGAATCTGACTCCTAGAGAGTTTAAGGAGTTGTTTCGTTATTTTGAGGGAAGTGATTGGTAGAAACATCTTGGCTTGTCTGCTACTTTCCGTTTGTGTCCAGTAGTGGTTGGCCGTCTTCCTCAACCAGTCCTTTATAAAGCATTTTATGGTGTTGATAGGTTTGCCGCAGAATGGTCTTGGCATCATGAATGGTGATGCAGAGCCTTTTCTTGCTAATTGGTCTGCTTTCTCGTTTCCCACTGTGTCCAAGTATCCACATGAGGTGAACTTTGTTTGTTTTAAACAGCTGGCGTAATAGTTGTAAGCAGTCCCATACCAATTTAGAGGTGACTTCGTAGCTTTTGAGGGCTAGGAATGCAGCCTTGCTGTCAGAGAGAATACAAATGTTTTTATTGGTTATAGCTCTGATTATATTTTCTCTGAGGCAGAGGTCAATATGCTGTGATAGATGTGTGTTTCAGTGTTAGCTCCGTATACTCCAACCCCAACACCTTCATTCGTTTTGGATCCATCAGTGTACCATACATGGGATTGACGATCAAAGGAAGGTCTATTTTGCTCCCAGGTGTGTCGAGAGGGAATTGTGACCTTAAAGTTTTGGCTGAAGTTATACTTTGGAAAACAATTGTCTATAAGGGGTGTTTTTAGGATTTCATGCCTGTTTAGTTCATTAAGAATGTCAGGATGAAAAAGCCTAGAATTAGAGTCATCCTCCACGATGAGTCTATGGGCAAATGTGATTGTTTCTTTTTTAAGTTGGAGGTGGACAGATGGAAGGTCCGTGATGACTTCTAGCGCTGCTATGGGGGCTGATCTCATTGCTTCTGTAATACAGATACAAGCTAGTCTTTGTAGTTTGTTGAGCTTGGCTTGTACTGATGTTTGTTTTGTTTAGTGCCACCAGACGGGCGCAGCGTATGTAAGAATTGGTCTGATAATGGCTGTGTATAGCCAGCGAGATATCTTGGGATTAATGGCCCAAGTTTTTCCAGTGAGACTTTTGCTGGTCCATAGAGATATCCTGGCTTTCTCAATGGTCTTTGTGATGTGAGAGTTCCAAGTGAGCTTTTCGTCTAGTGTTACACCTAGATATTTGGCTTCGTTTGAGAACTCTATTGTATCACCAAATAGAGTGTGTTTTTTAAGTTTATGTCTACTTCTTCTTTTGGTGAAAGCGACTATGGTGATTTTTTGGATTGACATTGAGTCCAACTTTTTAGGAACATCTCGCAACGAGGTTGAGTGCGCTTTGGAGGAGTTCCGAGATTGTGTCTTCGAATTTTCCTCTAATTAGGATCACAATGTTATCAGCATGGCCTTGGACATAGAAGCCATTGTTACTGAGTATGCTAATCAGTTCGTTGACTACGATGGACCATAGGAGGGATGAAAGAACCTCGCCTTGAGGGCAGCCGTTCGTGGTTTTTACACTGATTTTATCATTACCCAGTGAGGTGTTTATTTTCCTATTACTAAGCATGTGTTGAATCCATCTGCATGTGGTATTATCTACCCCTGTGCTGAGGATACAGCGTTGTATTTGAGCGTGATCGGTACTATCGGATTTATTGATCCGAGCTATTATTTCCTGAAGAGCATGCGTGGTTGATTTCTCAGGCTGGTAGGCATATTGTTTGTTGTAAAGCGGTGATCTGTTGAGGAAACCGTCTCTTTTATGTCTATCCTCGAGTTCTTGATTGTGTAATTATCTCCATTCGCCTGTTTCTTCATCCTGATTTCCACCATAGATTCTCCTTAAGGTCTTGTTTTCAAAAACCCGATATCATATACTCCTTCTTCGTCAGAGACAAAGTTTCACATCCATAGAGTCACTTGCATTATTGGCTTTATAAATAACAATTTTGACATTATGGAACAAAAGTTCTTAATAGTTCCTTCATAGCGATGAAGCACGCGCTGCACATATGCAGTATTTTCTTATTTATGCCGTTTTTGGCAGTCATACCTCACGCTTTTGGAAGACGATAAGCAAGAGCGTCGACAAGTTATGAAACGCTATACTCCCACAGGTCGGGGAATATTCATGACAATTTTTTTTACTGACTTATTCAACAGTGATTTTTGCATAGAATTCCCGCCCTACGCCAACTGATCAAACACTAAGCCGTTTAACCCCTCGTCTCGAAGAAACTGGAACACAACATGACAGAAGATGTGTCGGAAAACCTCGTAATCCCGATGAGAATATCGCCGCTGTAGCTAAAGAGCAATACACAAACATGATCATCGAGTTTTCACTGCCGTATATTGATGAATATCGCTTCCGAATCGCCTAACTTCTCGTTTTAGCAATTTGCATTGACCGGCAAGAACGCCAAATTTGACCGCTCTAGACGGCTTTTTTTTTTTTAAAGTCACAGGTCTATTAGAACAAGCCACAGACATAAGTGTTAAGTGCGAGAAGTGTTGCTTTTCTTCTTTCGTTTGAAGAAAAGATCGGCTGAAGCGCATTGAGAACTCCAAAAAGTTTATGGAGATGCTGTTCGAAGTGAAACAACATGCCGTGATTGGTTCCGTCGCTTCAAAGACGGTGATTTCGATGTTGACGACCGTTCGCGTGAAGGAACGACAAAAACCTTCGAAGACGCTGAATTGATGCCATGCCAAACGCAAAAAGAGCTTGCTTCAGTTTTAGGAGTTACCCGCCAAGCTGTTTCCAAGCGATTGCATGCGTTGGCAATGATTCAAAAGCAAGGAACTTGGGTTCCTTATGATTTGAAGCCAAGAGACGTTGAACATCATTTTTTTCGCCTGTGAACAACTGCTCCAGCAGCAAAAAAGCAAGGGTTTTCTTCATTGCATCGTTGCGGGTGATAAAAAATGGATTCATTACAGCAACCCAAAGAGAAAAAAATCATGGGGACAGCCCGGTCATGCTTCTACGTCATCGGCTCGGCAGAATATTCACGCTGCGAAGGTTATGCTGTGTATTTGGTGGGATCACGGCGGGGTTATTTATTATGAGCTATTGAAACCAAACGAAACCATCAGTGGGGAACGGTATCGAACTCAATTTATGCGATTGAGCCGAGCACTGCGCGAAAAGCGGACACAATACGAGCAGAAGTGATTCTGCAGCATGACAACGTTCAGCCTCACATTGCCAAACCCGTTAAAACCTACTTAGAAACGCTCAAATGGGAAGTCCTACCCCACCCGCCATATTCTCCAGATATTGCGCCGTCCGATTATCACTTATTCCGTTCGATGGCACATGGTCTGGCTGATCAGCAGTTCCATTCATATGAAAACATCTCAAAATGGCTTGATTCGTGGATAGCCTCAAAAGACGAACACTGCTATCGTGACGGTATGCGAGCTGCGGCAGAAACATGGGAAAAAGTTATCGCTCGCGATGGGCTATTCATTTGTAACACAATAAAGCTGCATTTTCATCTAAAAAACAGCGAGAACTTAGTGGCGCCCCTAATATTTAAGCTAGTTTTAAGCGTTTTTGTCTAGAGTTAGATAATTCTAAGAAGAACGAATAAAAATGGATTTAAAACTTAAATAAGCCACAAACTTTGGAAGCTCTGTGTTTCTATGAATCACTATGGCAACACTCCTACTACTAAACATGCTCGTGAAATGTATGATAAACAAGAAAAAAGTTGGAGCGTTGACTGAATTTATAATCTCGAAACAATTAGTTGTGAAGCTTACTTAGTAGCCATAGATGGTCTACTACTAGGTCTTCACGTAGTAGATCGCACAATAGAGAAAAGCGAAGTTGGATCGTACGAAAGACTGTACAATGACAAAAGAAAACTAATATACATGGGCCAGCAACAAAGGTGGTTTTAAATATAGGCGCACAGGCGCCAGTAGTATGGTTTAGACAAATTTTAGACGAGTGATAAATGTGAAATGATAGTCAAACCATAAAAAATGGAGCCTTATCCTTCAGTAAAGCGTACAAGCCTATTTCCAAACTCATATGGCGGGAGTAACCTGAGTGAATCTGAGCTTTAATGAATAATTTCTCACAATATCTCACCAGTCGTCTAGATATCAGATATCAGATATTTTACTAAATTATTAACCGATCGATTCTAAAGAACTTTTTATGGCAGCGAGTCTCTTTCTCTCCTTCTTGCTTGATAACCTAAGGTGTCCAGTTGTGTGGAATGGTCCGAATACCACTTTAAAAAATCAATTATTGCCAACAATAAAGCTGCTCACTTCTACATACACCCTAGATTGTTAAGCGGTAAGAATGGTTTTCTTAGCGATTATTTTTCTACGAAATGGAAAAGGAATCAATTTAATCAATAGCCTGACCTAAGGGCACGTACACAAACCCAATCTCAAACGAATGTTGTTTTCGAAGACGTTTAGATAAATAAGGAGCCACTTGTGCATGCAAACAGCTTCGTAAGACAATCCGTACTCTTGTTTACAGAAAACAAACACCTTGACCCCCTTGGCAAACGAATGAAGAACAACATTCTTGCAAGATATACGAACAGCTTTGAACAGCTTGCAACATTTACAGCGTGCATGCAAGAAAAACAATATTCAGAAGACGCAGCCTTGAGCGATTGTATGTTCCGCGACATCCGCTGCAAGGCTGCTTATCATTATATTATTGAAAATTAAAAATTATAAGTTCCAAGTCTGTTCATGCGGGACTAAGAGCCAGTATCACGCGAGAACTGAAACAATAATCGAAATCATTCACTTGATTGATTCCCATGGAATAATGGTTTTCAGTATCTATGTAAGGTGGATAAGCCCAGCCAATACTCTCATGTTGCACAATTAGTTCATGTACTGATAAGATATGAAAAAAAAAACAGCAATTGTCTTTTTATCACTAATTCATGTTTACTGTCTGCACCACATAAACCATGTGTCCCAAACAGCTGCTAAAATTCCCCGACGGCGATTAGATAGGCAGAAACAGAGCAGTATTATGATGAGCTTTTTTACTGTCTTTATTTGCTTAGTTTTCGCATCTCACCGAATATCCAAGAGTGTAGTGAAATGAGCCGAGAGTATGTCTATATGGTAATTCTCACGATTTGTTAAATACAAGAGGAAAGTGATAAGATAAGAAATGGAACAGCGTCAGGAGTATGATAAGCAACATAAAAATGTTGATCAAATCAATGCAATGCTGATGGCAGGAGGAATTGATTATCTCTTGATTTATAATCGATCAGCTCATTTAGAAACATTGTGTAAATCAAGTGTAGCTTACTGGTGAAATCTAAGCATGTGGGCACACACCATAATATTGGTAAACAAAATATCTACAATATAATATCGGTCATATAAAGGGTGATTTTTTTGGTGTTTGGTTTTTCAGTGTTTTATTACTGATAGCTCCCGCGTGATTCGTAACATCTGAGAGAGTCAAACATGCTCCATAGCATTGCCATTTCATTAAATACTTAAAACCGCACTGTGCTTACTAAATCGCAGTATTTGAAAAACGTTCTTTATGCACTTCGACAGTTTTATGGTCGCCATAAGCAACCTACTGGGAACACAATTCAAGCCGTATTGCCCAATTCCATGATATGGGACATCATCACCCGTTTGCGTAAAGTGGAAATATTGGTGTTGTATCGCTGTAGTGATCGCGTTACTTGACTACGTTGAAGGCTTTACGCAAGAATCTTGGTTAAAAACCTTACAAAATACAGGTCATGCAGGAACTTGAGCCAAAAGACCTTCCGTAGAGTGAATCTTCGGTGAGTGGGCTTAGAAAAACTGGAAGAAGATCAACTTTATTCGAAAAATTGTACTCAGCGACGAAGCTCATTTGTGACTAATTTTATTTTTAGATGGCGTTACGGCTCATGAAGAGGCAGAACCAAGCTTCTCTCATACACCTATGGTGTGTGCTATTTGTTTCATAAAACTGTACGGGCTGTACAGCGACATCGACGTCTACGGATACAACGTCAAAATGGTTAGGCGATGTAGAGCGAATGGACAACACAGCTCCGGCCCGAAGAGTCTTCGAATCCTAACCGCAGAGGAACGACGCAGAAGACGACCGAATCTAAGATGGCGCATATAGGTGGAAGGGGAACTTCACCAAATGGGAGTGCGGCACTGGAAACAACTGGCAAAACAGACAGTAACGCCATCTAGGAAGAAAAAGAACGGGACTTACAGTTTTTGATGCTGATTCCGAAGGAGAGTCTCTTTGAAGACAAGTGCACTAGGTGGGTTTTGCCAGTACCCCGCCGAGAAGAGAAGGCGGGAAATGAACATTCGATGAAGTTGATGTTATCGGGCTCCGAACACGCTCATCGTGCATCAGTGGTCAACACACTACCCACTGCGTCATAGCGCTTTATGGTTGAATAGTGATGTTAATAAACAAAACTGTCGTATCTGGTCCGATGAGTAACCTTAACTTAGGCAATACAAGTGCACCTGAAAAAATGCACTGTTTGTTGTGGTTTATGGTGCGAGGGATTATTTGCCCGTATTTTTTTAAAGGGGAAAGTGAGAAAAACGTTACCGTCAATAGTGTCTGGTGTCGTTCACTGATTTTGAACTTCTTTTTGCCCAAACACATAGTATTAGCGAGACGGCAGTACTTGCCAAACAGCACGCGAATTGATAATCAAATTCAGAAATGAGTCCGGTTAGAAAGTTATCTCTGGCTTTGGGCCAGTGAATTGGCCTTTGATGCCTTTAGACAATTTTTTATGACGTTATGTCAGCTCATTCGTCTACCCATATGCCAATAAGCCAGCTTTAATTGCAGCCTTGAAAGACTACAGGTATCAGTCAATATGATAGAAAAAGTGACTCAAAGTTGGATTTTTCATATGGACCACATAAAAGGTAGTCATGTTTAACATTTACACGAAATAATATTTACAAAGTAAATGGCAAGCATTGATTTATCAAATTCGAACTGTGTACCCTTAATTTTCCTGTTTTTTTTTATTTCTTTTTTGAGAATTAAAAACCAAACACCTAAAAAAATCACATATTAAATAAGGTAAAGGTAATTTGAAAGACTCTCTGCCTGACACAGAGATGGCGTTCCAATTTGCAAAACTGTATGTTTACCGGCTGGGTTCATATGTTATTACTTCGTACGACGAGTTTCAACTTGTTCTCTCAAGCAGTTTGGTTATACGAATTTTTGCAGTAGACATCTTGGGTGTTTTTCGTTATAATGGATAACCTGAATAGTGTGGGCATCAAATTCTTCGTTTTGGATCGATTAACCCCTCAGGTAGGTCATCCGAAGTTGTCAAAAGTTTACTGGGACTCTACTCCTCCGACTTCAACCGTTAAAAAGTAGGCTGCACATCCCTCGAACATGACCCACGGGAAGGAGGGCTAAAAACCACAAGCACACCGGAATCCATCGATAAAACGCATGGCACCGTGTTGGATGAGAGGCTAGTGAAAGTGAATGAGATAGCAGTGGGCATATCGGAAGAATGGGTGCGAAACATCTTTCGCTGGGAATTAAGGATGCGAAAGCACTACGCAAAACGGGTGCCGTATTTGCTAAACGCCGATCAAAAGCAAGTTTTTGTAGCAATCTTAGGACCGATTCAAGGGGGAATCGATTCGATTTTTTGTGGCGACCGTCACTACACACCTTAAACGAAACAACAGCTCAAGCAGTCAAGGCAAGCGTGTTTTGGAACGCGAAAGGGATCCTGTTAATTGATTACCCTGCAAAAGGCAGAACAATTACAGGCGAATATTACTCCAAGCCTTTTGACAAGCTGTATGCCAAAATTCGCGAGAATAAGCCTAGTTTAGTAAAAACACATTTCAACTGGACAATGCACCTGTACAGAGAGGTACCTCCTATTCACCCGAGTTGGCATCCTGAGACATCCATTTGTTGGAATGAAGAAGTCCAGAGGGCTGTAGATGAATATTTTCAAAGCCTTCCAAACACCCACTTCCGTGAAGGAATACCGATGTTTGAGAAACGCTAGACCAAGCGGCTTGAAGTCAAGGGGGATAATGTAGGAAAATAAAATCATTTTTTAACTCAAAATCGCAGTCTTTCGGTCGAAGATTTTTCACCTTACCCTCGAACGTCTACTATCCCAAAGTGAATTTTGTTAGCGCTATAAGAACTTTCTCGAAGTAGATGTTACCAATAAACTGCAATATAGGAAGGTTTAAAGTACGTTCAACTCTATTTAAAGCCCGCCGACCGTTTACAACGAATTAAACACACAAACTTGAAGACTTCGTCAGCTTTCTTGTTTATCCAGTTGTCGATAGAAATTCCCCACTTTCTTCAGCATTCACCTAAGAAAGCTCTCTACAAGCTGCCTTCTGAATGCGGCTTGTATGGGGAAGGAAGGTGTAGGAGTGCCAACAAATGACCCAAGAACAATAGCAGACCCCAGAGTGCTGAGTATAAAGACATGCAATACAGCTGCATGGAAAGCATCCAAATGAACCCAAGTACAACATCAAAACACACCACCAACGCTTCCTAGATAACCTACCAAACCACAGAAAGGGGCGTCATCGGTCGACGTCAAATAAAACCAAAACAACAGATAAGAATAGAAATTTCCAATAGAAACGAATTGACCTTGTATTAAACGTTCCACACGGTAGATAGCCCAAATAGACGACGTTTTTTTCTACTCGCAGTAACACGCGTCAAAGACAGTGGAAATAGAGTTTGCTTCGTCACAAAGCACCCGGTCATCGACTGTGATCCCCCGGACAATCGGCTGGAACTTGATGTAATAGAATTCGTGCAAGAATAAAAGCAAAATATTCAAGTTTTAGCATCATCGTCTCAAGAAGCTGGGCATATCAGCCGAATCAAGTAAGTAACGCACAAGTCACTAAGACCGCACAACAAAACGAATCCGGAAACAAAGAACGCTCGAAAACATAAAGAAAGAGTTTTTTAGCAGGTAAACTTACTTGTCGATTCCCATGCTGTTGCTACTTAGACCGCACGACACGAAAAAAAAAAACCTGAAATAATCACCAGTGGATTGCCGCTAGCGAACACTCAATTACTAAATACAGCAACGAAACCCAACTGCAAATATTCCGCGAGCACGGTACTATCTGATCGGAGACCTAACTGGAACCAAACTAAGTCGTCTGCCTGCCGGTGACAAACTGAGAACGGAATGGCAAGTGTAGAAAATGTTTCGTCTCTTATATTGCCATTACTAACTAGCGCTGTGTCTCCACGGGCAATACACGAGGCAATGGCAGATAAATTGCCTCCTATATAGCCTATAGTGGCGATAAACACATGAAATGATAAGCGGCTACAATGGTACACCAAAGCGCTATTGATTGTTCTCACTTCTGTGCCGAGAGTTTGTCGCAATCGAGACACGAATCTTACACGAGCTTTTTATTACGCGACTTCGTGCTTCTCTGTCCTTTTTCTCGTTGCGCTTTTTGTTTTTGATAGCAGTGCGCGTAATTAATTGATCACAAAGAATTGAGAGAAACAGAAAAATGAAGCCGCGTGAGTGGCAAACTTTTGACTTAGCAGCAGGTACCAGTGGAGACCGAAAACCTTCATACGTCTTCCTCCCGACCCCCTCAGGGATGACTCACCATTGAAAACGATGCGGTGGATTTCTGTATCACTGCCCGGTATGGGCAAACAATATGCTTCTCTTGGGGTGGGTTGTTTGATTCCATTTCCACCATACAGAATCCCACCATTGACGTGCAAAGTGTGTTCGAAAATTGATGGGTGAATAAATACCTAAATTCGAAATAAATATGCAAACACAATCTTTAATTCGAAAAGTATCTTCTTTTGTAGATTATCACACGATAAAAATAGGAAAATCATGAAACGCCGTAAAAAATATCTAAAATACGACAAAATCTTTAATTAAAAAAGAAAAGAAAAAAATATATATAATAATAATAAAGAAATAAGTAAATATTAGGTCGTTATATATGAAATTGCCTCCATCTACGACTATGTGCATTAAAGACCCAATCTTTGATGTCGTATTTGACGGGTTCAGGTAATGAGAAACTCTCCTCTGAGCCCCTTCTAGCGAGTTCATCGGAGATCTTGTTTCCTTAGCCTTAATGAATTTAGCCTTAGTGAATTTAATCTTCCGACTTTGTTCTGTGAAATATAGCGCAATAGGAGGGCAGGTGTCATATATGTATATGTCAAGGGGTGGAAGAGTCATCATAGCGTCTAGAGCAGCTCCGTACATGTGAGACAGACCCCTCATTAAGAGTTTGGCGAAATGACATAATGAGTTTGACGACATGTTTGCGTGTTAGCCTGTTCCACCAGACAATCGATACATATAAGATTATTGGTCTTATCATTGCCGTGTAGTTCCAAAGGACCTTTTTCGGCGATAAGCAACATGTTTTGCCAAAGGCATCTTTGCATTGCCAAAAGCTGGGATGGGAATGTATTTTAGCACCAGCTGAGTAATGCCAGCTTTCTTCTCGTGAAGAGAACCACATCAGTCTTAAGAGGATTAGCCGGCAGCCCATTATTCGTGCTTTGATCACATTTAGCGCCGCCTGTGCTTTGAAACAGACAGTCACTAACAATAAGCCGATAAAGGTAAGAGCACTTGCAAACGGAAGATTGCCGCCGGGGACAATCTTGCTGGGGAGAGAGAACGTGATGTCTCCTCCTCTGATAGGACCATTCCTCTTTAAGCGAGAAATAGTTTTCAGTGCACACCCTCTGATATATATGTCAAGGGGTGGAAGGTTCATCATAGCATCCAAAGCAGCTCCCGGTGTGCTGGGGAAAGCCCCCGTGCAACTGAGGCAGACCGCTCTTTGGAGTTTGGTGAGTGAAGCCACAACGTGTTTTCGTGTCAGCCTGCTCCACCAAACAACCGATGCATATGAGATTATCGGTCTTACCATTGCCGTGTAGATCCAGAGGACCTTTTTCGGCGATAAGCCCCATGTTTTGCCAAAGGCACCTTTGCATTGCCAGAAAGCTGACAGCGCTTTGGTGGTTTTGGACTCAACATGTTTTGACCAGAGAAGTTTGTTATCTAGAATGACTCCCAGATACTTAGCTTCCTTGGATATAGGGATGGGAATGCCTTTTAGCACCAGCTGAGCAATGCCAGTTGTTTTCCTCCTTCTCGTGAAGAGAACGACATCGGTCTTAAGAGGATTAACCGACAGCCCATTTCTCGTGCACCAGTCATCGATCACGTTTAGCGCCGCCTGCGCTTTGAGACAGACATTCGCTAAACATGAGCCGACAGAGAGAACAGCAACATCATCCGCATAGGCCTGGGCATAGATTCCAGAGGCATTGAGAGCATCTAGCAGAGAGTCGACCACCATGCACCATAACAGCGGAGACAAGACGCCACCTTGCGGGCAGCCCCTGTTTACTCCAGACTTGACACATTGTTCGAGGCCTGTATCAGCGATCAATGTCCTGTGCACAAGCATTGCTTTGATCCACAAAACCAGTGCCTCATCTACGCCATACCGCCTAGCAGCGTTACACATGCTGTCAAAGTTGCATTATCAAAAGCTTCCTCAATTTCGACGAAAATGCCCAGCACGTACTCTTTCCTTTCGAATGTGCATTTAATTCTCCCAACTAAGATTTGAAGAACAGTCTTGCAAGATTCTCCGCCCTGTTAAGCATGTTGCATCTCCGAGAGAGGATGCATTCGAAGGGCAACTTTATGCACGTACAACTGTACTAGTCTCTCCAAGCTTTTCAGCAGAAAGAATGTTAAACTGATTGGTCGAAAACTCTTGGCGAGTGAGTAATCTTCTTTCCCTATTTTGGGAATAAAGACCACTTTCACCGCGTCTCAAGGAATAGATTTTCACCAAGAGTGAAAATTGTTTTCAAAGTAGGAAGCAGCTGTCTTATACAATACTTTTTCGCAGCATAACAGGTTATATCCCATAAGTACCTGGTGACTTGAAGCCATCGAAAGATGCCACAGCAAATTCAACGGCCTCTATAGTTGACAAGCGTGACGCAAAATACCAGCTACGCCGATCTGGTAGGTGCAACGACCCGATGACAGTCTGATTTCCCGGGAAATGGGTCTGAAGCAGTAAACTAAGATTTCCCGCTTTAGACTCAGTAAGGTATCATTAAATTTTCTGAGTACATCTAGCTTTGTCGATTTTGCTCGAGGACATTAATCAATTTGCTGGTCACGCTCAGAGATTTTATCGTTTCGCAGAAGGATTTATAGGAATCAATGTTCAATTTACGAATTAGCGTCTTATATTCCTTTTGCTTCAATCGATTCTTATTCCAGTCATCTTCCGATTTCGATTCAGGAGACTTCAGGCTTCTCTACAAAGACATTGGAACTCAGCGTTCCACCAGGGAACCAATTTCCTGCAGGGAGGTTTTTTGACAGGACATGAGAGTTCATAACAGTTGGTGATGGCGCTACTCAGGTTATCAACGACATCCCCCACCAATTGCTTTGTTCAGAGTTTACGTAGGGCTTGAATGGCTTGAATTTCTCAAGCTCCTCTCTAAACCGTACCCAGTCCGTCTTTCTCGGATTCCGCTTGGGCTACGAGCGGGAGATCCCACACTTCAATTGGAATTCGATATATCTATGGTCTCGGATAAGACTCTCCAGTTAGTGATGGCCTTCATATGACTATTAGACAGGGTTGAGTCAGTCACTTCCTGTCACCCCGCCGTCACAAAGGTTGTTTGAGAGCCAACTTTGTTGATGATAAGGTCAGACGAAAGGGTTGCATTTGCTACTGCCCCAAACAGTGTTTTGAGCATTAGCAGTACCTAGTCGTAGCGAAGTAAGCAGACGCCACGATAAATTTCAATTTCTCCGTACGTTTTGTAGCCAACCCTAGCAGCCACCAGATTTGTCCACAGAATTGACTAAGTTTGGTTGCCGATAGTGTGTTTGATATGATGAGGCAGACCTATACACGTACACCAAGAAGATAAAATATTTCTTTCGCCATTGATGGTTAGTAGAGTCACGCTACAACCTTCTGTCTTAAGACGAAATATCAGAGACCGTTGTCTTAAGAAAGACTCTTTCGCAGTCGAGTTTGATGAAAGAAGCAGTAAGGGGATTGCGTCGTAACCTATTTTATTAGACAACTGAGAAGATTGATGAATCGAAGTTCATGCCAGTCCGACCCAGGGAAATTTACTGTCTTGCCAAAAACGTCCCCGCATTGCCGGAAAACCGACATGTTCTCTACTCATGTTTTGCCCAAAAGACTTTCTATCTAGAATATTTGACTTTCCCAGAGGCAGGGTTATAGTTACCCTTTGGCACCAATTGTTTCCTGCCTGTTGTGACTGAGAGCCGACAGAAAGCATTTTTTTAGAATGAAAGAAGTTAGCGATTTTATTGTAACAAATTGTCAGAAAAGTACTCAAGTACAAGATTTTAACGGTTTATAACAAGTAATAAATTAAATAAGTGAATAAGTAATAATAATAATAATAAATCTAGAAATGATTTAAATTAATTTAAGTATTCAATATTAAAGAAAAGTTTTTGCTAAAGCAACAACCGGAGTTCCTGAGGGCAGTCTTGGATACATGCAAGCACTGGAAGCGATGTCAAAATGGGTATACTTGAGAGGCTTCTCAGACTTAAGTCCATGTTTGTCCAAACCAGCTGCGACCATCATAAATGCAACAGGGATCTATAAAATCACAACAGAATGAATATATTCTTCTCATAAAAAAACTACTCAAATTTACTTGATGTCCCCGAGGTGTCCGGGCAGAACCGGCGTTGTTACACTGAACAACGTCCTCGCCAATGACCTTTCCTGAGTTGAATTCAAAATCGTCGAGACGAAGCTTAGAAATCTCGAGCGGTTCCCCGAACGCAGTGCCAATTTCCTGCAGCCTCTTAGCAACACCAGCTTTATCTGCGACACTATTATCGATCACGATGGAATATCCCACTCCAACACTTAGGCATGCATGTCCGGTTAAAGTGGCAATAGTAATCAATTGCGGATCAGGCAAATTCTGATCCTTAGCCATTTCTTTCATGCGACAGAGAGCATCGGCCATGGCCATGCGACCCTCAGCGTCAGTATTACCGATTCGTGCACGAATACCAGCACGAGAGGTGACTATTTCGTCGGGAACATAGCAGTCCTCACCGACCGAATTACGTACTAAGCACAAAGCAGCAATAACATGAACATCGGCCGGTTTTTGCTCTTGGACAATCTAATAAGAAATATGTTAAGCTCGGTAGTTAGAGAACAATCTAGGAAACATACTTGCATAAACCCGGCTACTACCGCTGCACCACATTTGTCCCGCGACATACCGACCATGATGCCGCCAACTTTGAGATCAGCGCCGCCAGTATCATAGCAAACACCTTTGCCGACCAGCATCAAAGTCCTCTTTGGTGTCCCTGAAGGCTTGTATTCAAGGTATATGATGCGTCCTTGGTGTCGCTTCACAGTGTTAGCAGCTCTGTTCACAGCTGCAAACAGTGGATACTCCTTTTCAAAAGTACCAACATCGCTAATGACACTTGTTATCAACGATGGGTAGATGCCCTTGACGTATTCTTCAACTTTTGGTGGGGGCATGCGTTCGGGGTCGGAAGCACCTAGAAGGCGATTCCTAAATAATTATGCAGATAGATAGATTTACTTTAAATACACACCGATATCACGAGCAACAAAGAGTCCAGAACTCAGAATACAAGCATCCTTGTAAATGTCATCAGCATTGGAGCTTGAGATTAGCACCAAGAGATTGGTAACCCGCTGTTTCTTTTCTGGAACGCATTCGCGCAATTGAAGTGGCTGAAAGAAAATTTGGTTTTTCCATTAGAATGAATACAAAATAAGGAGAAGGCAGCACTTACCACATAAAGCTCATCGAGTGCCCCGATCACAGTGCAGAGTTCCGCATTGGAGAACGGGCTCTTTTCGGGCACTACTAATAATGGCGATTTAAAGCCGCCCTGTAGGAAAGCAGAGTATCATTCGATCAACCTATTAAGTGTTACAACGAATTTACCTTAGCAGCACGAGCCAGGGCCTTGGCAGCAGCGTCTTTATATGCGCGCACATCATGGTAGTCGCCGAAGTCAGGTATTGGCGAATACACAATTGGCAAATTCAATTTAGTAGACTTGAAGCAAGAGATCTAAAACCCCCAAATTCGGAAAGTCCGTAAGATTATATTAGAGTGGAGGTTGGAGTAGTACTTACATTACCATCAAAGCCCTTATCAAAAGAACGGAATTCATTGAACTGTTCAACCAAATCGGCGGGTGCTTGCTTATCGATTATACACACCACATCACAGCCGGCGTCGGCGATCTGCTTCACTGATTTCACAGTGCACGGCAAAAGCCTAATAAAACCATTAAAAAATAACCTCTTAAAATATATTTTAGGTAGGTAGGTAGAAGGGGTGGATTTGAGTCTGACTTTTTGAATTTCGCGAGATAAGTACATTCGATTTCCGATTTTTTCTTTTTGTTATGTTGGCACTAAATTTTGTATAGAGAATAAGACTCAGTGCTCCAACGTGCTTAAAATATCAAATGTAGCCTGTGGCCTTTCTATTCTGAGCAAAGAAAAAAAGTTTATAAGTGATACAAGCTCTTTGGTCGTTTTGAACGCCATAGCACGTTAACAACGGTCAACAACGAGTGAATACGTTGAAACAGTTCAGAGAAAAATGGTGTGGAGTATCTTTGAATCACTATTAGAAAAACCGGCTCATCCCATGAAATTTTTCTAAATTTTTGTATGAAACATGTGCTAGCCAAGTAAGTTGATTGCAAAATTGCTAAATTCTGACCAAAAGACTCGTCGCATGAGCTTCGCCCAGGAACTGCTGGATAACGTGAACGACGATCCCGATTTGTTAAAAGAGTTGTAATATCGAAAAATAATTGTAGCAAGTGTGAACGCGCCCAATGTCAGCGATCATTATTATCGCTTTTGAACGGAGCTACGAGCCTCGAAAGGGAGCCTTCAGATGACATACCACAGCGAAATCGGACATTTTGTTGTGTGGATAATTCTGTTCCGAACACCGACGAGTGAGCATCATTAAGTGAAGCATTGTATCTTTGAAAAACTAATAAAATAGTCGGTAATTGACAAAAGTCGGTTGAATTAGGAAAGTACTAAAGGGTCATCCCTCGGATTACGAGGCATGGGAACATACGAACAATGGAAGCGACCAGAAGAGCTAAGAATGAAAAAAAGGCACCAAATTCGGTCAGATATGACAGTTCTGCTCAATGTTTTCTTTGATTACAGTGGGCTGGTTCATCATGAGTTTTTGCCGGAAGGTCAATAAGGTATATTATTTTGAAGTTATGGGTAATTTAGGTGAAGAAATATAAAGATCAGAATATGTGGGGAACAAATTAACGTATGTTGCATCACGATAATGCACATGCGCACTCATCATTGCTGTGCGTAATTAGTTGCGCAAAAACAATACCGTTGCTTCAGCCACCGTATAAAGCGGACTTGGTCCCCTGAGACATATTTCTCTTTCTAATAATGGAAGAAAGAAGATAATCTAAAAAAATAGAAGCAAAGCTTTTAAAGCATTTAAGAAATCAAATTCTGACACAAGGTTCTCAAGAAATTCCTCTACAAAAGTTGTATCATATCTGTTGAACGTGATATTACGAGGGTGGTCCGATAAGTACTTAGCCTCGCCGACAGATGGCACCACTATCGCAAGAGCACCTTACTATCGTGTAGTACATTCTAGTAGACGGCTACTGTCGTCAGCTGGATCGGACTCGTAATTTTGTTTTGACCGCGTGTGGAAGCGGGAATGTCCGCGGATTTCAGAAAAATGGAAAAAGAGCAATATCGGTGGGTTATTCGATTCTTGTTTTTGGAAGGGAAATCGCGCAGCGAAATCAAAGAGCGTTTGGATGCTGTGTACGGTGACTCTTCTCCTTCGATGGCGACCATCAAAAATTGGTTTAACGAGTTTCAACATGGTCGCACGTCGGTTTTTGATGAGCCACGTCCAGGTGCTCCGAAAACGGCTACCACGGAGGATGACGTGACAAAAATCCACGATCTCGTATTGGCAGACCACCGATTGAAGGTGCGCGAGATAGCTGAGACAGTAGGCATTTCAAAAGATCGCGTGGGTCATATCCTGCATGAAATTTTGGGCATGAGAAAGCTGTCGGCGCGATGGGTGCCGCGTTTGCTCACTCCGGACAACAAGCGCAACCGTGAGACCACTTCAGAGCAGTGTTTGACGCTGTTTAAGCGCAATCCGAAGGAGTTTCTGCGTCGTTTCGTGACAGTCGACAAAACATGGATCCACTGGTACACACCAGAGACCAAGGCGAAGACTGTCCCATCGGCCGGAAAGGTGATGGCCACCGTTTTTTGGGATTCACAAGGTGTGATCCACATCGACTACCGGGAGAAGGGCAAAACGGTCACAGGGCTGTACTATGCCAAATTATTGGGCCGATTCGACGCCGAATTGAAGAAAAAACGGCCCCACTTGGCGAAGAAAAAAGTGCTCTTCCACCATGATAACGCACCGACTCACACCTCCGCCCTCGCCACGGTCAAATTTGTCGAATAGGGCTACGAACTGCTGCCCCATCCACCGTATTCTCCAGATTTGGCCCCGTGCGACTTCTTTTTGTTTCCAAACTTGAAAAAGTCACTCGCCGGGCGGAAATTTCAGTCGAATGAGGAGGTCATCGCACCACGGAGGCCTACTTTGCAGACCTCGAGAAAACGTGTTTTTCAGACGGGTTAAAGAAGTTGGAGCATCGCTGGGTCAAGTGTATCGAGACTATATTGAAAAATAAATCGCCATTTCTCCAAAATTTTTGTTTTTCTTTTGTAGGCTAAGTACTTATCGGACCACCCTCGTAAAGCACAGAAGAATTAAGATATCGAGCTGAAGTTAATATATGTACATGTTGAAGGAATTCAATCTCGTTCATAGGATCACAGCAAGCCTGTTTGCCGCGATCGATCCTTGGGAGCCGATTTTCTATCACCCTCCTGCACACATAGGCCGAAGAGGCAATTTCCCGTTCGATGTTGTTTGGGAGCTTCTCTAAAATTTTGGATTTGTTAGCATAAAACAGCAACAATCCAATCGCGTTCAACCGGATAATTTCTCGAGATGACACGAACTCCCCGTTAGCAGTTCAATTGTCGGACAAACTGTGTGACTTGCGGCACCATCCTGTTGGAATCACACATAACGATAGCAAACTCCATTGACAATGGCAGGAGGTCACACCTCTTGTGGCAGGAGCTCCACCTGTTTGTTGCTGTCCAAAATGCTATTTTATTTATTGACAAAGCCACTTTCGATGTAATTCAGGAGCTTGTTCAAAATTTGTGAAAGCCTAATCGGAGAAGTTTGTGCGCTTCAAAAAAACAAGAGGCTTCAGTTCGTTATCAATCTCAAATCTTGGGAACAGCATGCAGCAATTGCGGCTGCGATATATTCGGTACTACGACCGGTACGTTGTCTGAGCGACACAGGAACATTCAGTAGTGAACTTATTGACTCGAATTTATTTATCCACTATAGCAAGCAGATAGGAACCTAACTATGACCGAAAAATGGAATGCGCACTCTGTAAGTTGCAATCATCAACCCCGATTTCGGTAGGAGTTTTAAATAATTTCAGATATTATTCGTTGATAACCTTTCCCAGGATAAAAGGATTAACCCTCATTGACATATTGACATTCACAGCTCAAAAAATAAGTTGGGGGTGCGTTTGTTTTATCACACAAAATTGTTATTTTCTAAAAATAAATTCATCCAAGTTATTCAACTGTCTGCTCTTGCGGGTTTAAAAGTCATGCATTATCACACGAGAACTAAAGCAATAATGGAAATCAACACGCGAAATATCTTATCGTGTTCCCACGGACCGATAATTTTATAAATCCAGATTAAATATTATTTCGAGTGCTAAGCGGCTGATAAAACGTTCCGTTGCCTTTTAATTGCTAATCCATTTGCATTATCTGAGTCGTCATAAAAGCTATGTCCTTACCAGCTGCTAGGGTCTTCGGCACTGATTAGATAGACAGGAATAGAACATTATTATGATGAGCGTTTTGGTTGTCTGTTTTTACTTAGCTTTTTTCAGATCTTAAGTATCGAAATGAGTTTGGGAGATGTCTATCTGGTAATTTGCAAGATTACATGAAAGATAGGTTGGCCGAAGAGATTAGATTAAGTTTAAGATTAGGTGTGTGATAAGAATTTACGAATATTGATTAAATCAGTGCCATTCTGCTGGCACTTTTGATTTTTAATCTACCACCTTATTAAGGAACATTGTGTAAATAAAGTGTAGTTGATTGGTGAAATCCGCACGGGTAAATATCACAAAGTTGTAAAGCTAACTACTACAAGAATCTATCCTGACTCTCGGCACGTACTTAGCATATATCTTTTTCTTTTCGAACAATCTGGCGAGCCTTTGGTTATTATCACTTAGGCAATTACGTTAGCCCTTGAAATTCAAAAACCTTTTCAACTTAAGCTTTTCGTTTTCGAATGTCCAATTACTGTAAAATCTGCCGGTAACAAAGAAAGGCCCTTACCAAAATCTTCCGAGTATGGTCTAAGGGAGTGTCTAATGGGACGATATGAATAGAACTCGTACATAAGGTATGAGTCCCAATTTAAAAAAAAAAGTCAAAACAGAATGTTTTTGGTTGCGACAGGTCTAACCGAAGAACCAACTTCCCATTTGATAATCTTAAAAATTGGGCATTAGTGCACAGAAGACCACTTTTTGTAACAAAAACAAATCGACAGAATATAAGGGATGGGTATTAAGTTTTACCTAATGCTAGATTTTTACTGAAATTTAGGCCAGCGTCACAGGCCAAAATATCGGCGTAATTTGTATTGCCAAGTCTTGGTAGATGGTCTCTGCTTAGTAAATGTTTTATTACGTAATTACACGTCCAATAAAACTGATCCGAAGTTGGCAATATGAATTTATAAAGAGAGGCTTTCTCTAAAAATCAGGGATTTGGATTCTAGAGGCCCTTATATTGATGAAAGCTGGCTAATACATTCAGATTCAGAAATTTGTCCAGAGTCCAAAACTTTATTTGTTCCCGTGATATACAAGCCGAAAAAATCCTCATAAACGAACGTTCATATGCACGCTCAGACATCTCTCCAAAACGATAGATTCGAGCTCGAGAGACTTTCAAACATGGAGACAGTCGGTTATGTAAATCTATACATCGGGCCCATTCCAATAACTTCCAAACGGTAAAAAAACATAAAAAAGAACCATTTCTCAACTATGGAAAAGAAACTACTTCATCTTCTAAGTATGTAACAAACGCTCAAACCTCTAGGTGCACGTAAGGAAAAGAAACTCGAAAACATAATTGTGCTTACTCGTATAAAAAATTCTGGAAAAATTAAAAAGTCTATTCGCATTCAAACTTACTTTTCCATTCCTCTATTATTGCTGTAAACACGAATATTCCAATCACAGACTAATATTAATCTCTATCAGGGTCCCAATTCAAGCGAAACAGTCTTTGCAACACACGGGGCTAACGGACGAAATTCAAATGGTGATTTAAAACAAATTTTCACACGATAAACTATTGTTCGAATCTTGTTCGAAAAATGTTCATTTTAGGCGAGCCACACAAGCTCACTTATTTTTATTTTGCTCCACACACAGTACGCCCGCGATTGGATTGGATGTTGTTTACAATATATGATTCATGTTCAAGTGTATTTGTTTAAATTTGAATTCAACGGCAATTAAAACTGACGAACTTGACTAAAGGCCCAACCATAGTACATTTTTTTGTTTTTACTAATAATGGGAAAAATAATAAAAAAAGATTATTTATAAGAAAAAGTATTAATTTGAAAAAAAAATTATTTTAGCCTTTTTTCAGCCCATCTAGCCCAGTGCCTTAACTGACGCAATCTGACGTGACATGGTCGCTTCTTATTTTTGTCCTGGATGAGTGCTTCAAGTCACTCATGCGTTTTGACTGGTTTGTCACTTTATATTTATTTTAAGTCTCAGCAATTCAGCAGAATATAGCTTTCTGTTCTGTCCTTTCGTGTCAGCATGAATTCTTCTATCTAACAGCAAAGATCATGTCAACAAAATGGTAAAAGTATTGTATGAACCAAAGCTTGCTGCGATGTTTAATTTTCTAATGGCCCATTGCGCAGTTCATGAGGTCTGCCACAGCCATGTGACGATTGCATTGTGCCACAATACAAGGCCGTTATACAGTAGTTTTCTCTTGCGATTTGTCAAAGTCGGGTTTTTTCCCGACAAAGTTGAATACTAAATTAATTATTTTATTATCTCCCCAGGCAACCAGAGATATGTAGCTTGTGGCCTGTTCGACTAAAGCTCCTCTAGACTAGGAATTCAATGCAGGTGGGCTGCTTTTAAAAAATTGAGCTGAGCGAACCCTTTTGTCTCACTGTTTAAATTCGATTTACATCACCTGTTTACTGTGCACCTGAACGGTCGCACACTTAGCTAAGGCCGCGTTCTCCCTCCAAACTGTGCTAAAACATTACTGCTTAGTAGACATCGCACCTGATGACCTCGCCACTCAGATCGTTGTCAACTCCACGCGAGACTGTTAACCTGAGAGCTGAATGGATTGTTTGGCCGTTGATGTTGTTAGCGGCAACACCAGTAGGAGCCATAAGCAGGACAGCACCGTTTCCATGCAACAAATTAACTGTCTTAACCATCTCATTGATTAGAAAAGATTTGCTTGTACCAGAAGCGCCTTGGATGATAGTCAGATTGTGGCGAGACTCTCCACGAAGTTGTTGACGTAGGTGGTATAACACTTGAGATTGCAATTCGTTCACGCTAGACGTTGCATGATCCAAAGATGGTGTTGTCGATATGTGGTTTTCTTTAGAGTTTTTGATGAATGCAATGTTGTTTGAAATATCAGGATATTTCTCATACGCAGAATACCAGTTAAACATACGATAAACGTTCCTCTATCGTACCAATAGGAAAATTGGGTTTTCGGTGATTATTCCTCAATAATAAGTCGGATTTGAAAAAACAAAACGTACGGACACTCAGCGATGTCCACACGATTTTTATTTTTATTTGTTTTTCTTCTGGGAGTTTAGTATAGTATTGGGTATATAACTTAATTCGTGCGGTTTTTTTTTCAAATTTGAACGTTTATTTAAGAAAAACATGTACAATAGTATTATTCAAAATATTGGCCATCTGAAGCTATGACTTTTTCCCATTTTTCTGGCAATTTGTAGATCCCATCCCAAAAGAACTGCGCCGGCTTGGCAGCCAAGAATGAATCAAGCCAATTTTTGATATTCTGCTCTGAACCGTATTTCAGTGAGGGCGTTCTGCATAGACCGGATCAAATGGTAGTCAGAAGGGGCAAGGTCTGGGCTATAAGGCGGGTGGGGTAAAACTTCCCATCCACTGTTTTCCAAATAGTTCTTAACCGGAATAGCAACGTGGGGCCGAGCGTTGTCATGATGGAAAATTATTGCCTCGTGTCTGGTCGCATATTCCGGGCGTTTTTCGGCAACTGCTCTCTTCAAACGGATTTATTGTGTTCGGTAGCGTTGTCCATTGATGGTTTTACCCTGTTTTAGCAGCTCATAATACGTCACCTTCTGATCCCACCAAATACAGAGCATTACCTTCGCGCCATGGATATTCGGCTTTGCCGTTGATTTGGCTGGTTGGCCGGGTTTCACATATGATTTTTTGCGCTTGGGGTTGTTGTAATGGATCCATTTTTCATCACCAGTAACAATCCGATGCAAAAATGACTTCCTTCTGTGGCGTTCCAGCAGCATTTCGGACATGCAAAACCGCCTTTCGACGTCTCTCGGCTTGAGTTCATGTGGAACCCAATTTCCTTGCTTTTGCATATATCCAGCTGCTTTTAAACGTTTTGAAATGGCTGCTTGAGTGACACCCAAAGATTCTGCGAGCTCTTCTTGTGTTTGGCAACAATCTTCATAGAGTAATGCTTCCAGTTCTTCATCTTCAAACTTTTTTGGCTGCCCAGGACGTTCATCGTCTTCCAAGCCAAAATCGCCTTAAATCGTGCAAACCACTTTTGGCACGTTCGCTCAGCTAGCGCATGTTCACCATAAACTTCCACCAAAACACGATAACTTTCGGCAGCAGTTTTCTTCATATTAAAGTAATGAAGAAGACCTCCCCGCAAAAACACTTTTTCAGGCACAAAGTTCGACATATTTGAGTGAAAAAAAATTATTGTTGTTTACGCTTCGAATGAATGACATATACTGAAAAGACGTACAATGACAGTAGCTTTCCAACGCATGTTCAAATGGAATAATAACAATGGAACAATACAAGTTACGCCATCTCTTAGCAAACCCCACGAATTAAGTTATTAAAAACACTGTCGATGGTTTCGGTTGGTAGATAAATATCTCTCTGGTAAGTCGGACCACTAAATTAGATGATGCACCTAATTGAGGCTCGTCATCTGCGCATAGATTCTCCTGGACATTGTAAACTTCAAACTTGTAGTTCAACTTCAGTTTCTGATCTTATATAAACCATCAGAATTTCATTGACCCTGTAGTACCATTTTAGAGTGCTCATCTCATAACTAGAACTCGAAACGTTTTAGCGTCATGGTCTCGCGTATGTGCGCATAGCCATATATATCTGATTAATGCATTCGCACAGGCATATCAATTAAGATAATGAAGTAAATCATTCCTACCAACTGTCTTATATCTTGGTTTGGCGTCTTTTTGCACATTGAACAATCTCGTTTCCTCTCTTATGAGATCGGTAAAGTCGTCAGTTAATAAAGGATGTCTCAGTAAGAGTGCACTTTTTCATTTTAAAATAAAAACAAGTATTTTATGACAGAGTTGTGATATTTTTATTGTATTGTAAAGAAGACATGTTCCGATTAAGTATGGAATAAAATATCCGGCAAATGACCCCCACGGCTCCGATGACAGGCTATTACTCTTTCATGAAATTTTCGATGACTTTTGCACAGAGATGTGGCTGTATCTCACCGATGACGCGTTGGATTTCCGATTTGAGCTCAGGAATTGTTTCGGGTTTATTCGCATAAACCCGAGATTTCACAAAACCCCAAAGAAAAAAATCGCACGGCGTTAAATCGCACGTCTTGGTGGCCAGTTGACATCAGAATTTCGTGAGATAATGCGTTCTGGAAATCGTTGCTGCAATAAGTCGATTGTTTCATGCGCGCCATCCTGCTGAAACCACATGTTGTCCAGATTCATGCGGTCCAGTTGAGGCCACAAGAAGTCCGTTATCATATTCCTGTAACGAATGCCGTTCACAGTCACTGCAATTTCGGCCTCATTTTCAAGAAAGTAAGGTCCAATCACGCCGCCTGACCAAAATCCGCACCAGACAGTTACTCGTTGTGGGTGCATTTGTTTCTCTTGGATTGCATGAGGATTTTCTGAGTCCCAAATTCGACAATTTTGTGTATTCACGAAGCCATTCATATGGAAATGCGCTTCATCGGAGAAAATGACTTTTTTCGAAAAATTGGCATCGACTTCACTTTGCTCCATTACCCATTGAACGAATTGCCGGCGCTTTCCGTGGTCTGCTGGTTAGAGCTCCTGAGTTAACTGAATCTTGTACGCATGAAGGTGGAGGTCTTTAGTCAAAATTCGCCGCGTAGTGCTTCGTGAAATTTGCAGTTGTTGAGAACGATGTCGAATTGATGTTTTCGGGTTTTCGGCGACACTCTCGTTTAGAGCAGCAATGTTTTCAAGAGACCGACCGGTACGTTGACCCAAAGGATTCTTATTATCCATAATTGACCCAGTTTCTTCAAATTGTTTGACCACTCTTCGAATGGTTGACACATTAGGTGCACTTTTTCGGCTGAAAATTTGTCGAAGTTTGCGAGCGATTTCAGCGTAACTTTCCCCATTTTTGTAATGAGTTTTCACAATTATAACGCGTTGTTCTTTCGAAAAGCACTCCATTTTTAATAATCGGAATAAACAGAGGTGACAGCTGTGAAATTTCAGAGTTGCCACTTGCATGAAAAAAAATATTCCAATTTTAAAAAGTGCACTCTTACTGAGACACCCTTTATATAAAAAACACTTCCTGATAAGGACTCTGCAATTCTGTTTTATTAGGTAAGTTGGAAGATCTCTGGAACCTTTTTATATTTATATTTACTCGTATATTCAATTTTAGTTATATTTTTGACAAAAATGCTTAAAACTAGCTTAAATAACAATTAACAGTAAAATACCTTACTGGCCATATACGGACACTCTGCTTTATATTTTTAGTTTTAATTAAAGCTAAAACTAAATTAAACTAAACCCACTCGCCACCCTAGCATTGCCTTAGCCTGCCCTAACCTACCTTAACCTACTAAGGTCTATGTAAATCTGCCATTAACAGGTGGCAGTGCCTTAGCCACTGAAGCAGTCTGCTCCAGCCACTAGAAGCGTTGATGCTGTCGGACAACGTCCCCCCGGTATTGGTGCGATACCGATATACTAAACCTAAGGTGCTGGGTTTCACGGATTGTATATCAATCGCAGTGAGCGCCTCGGCGCAGTGGGTAGTGTGTCGGCCGCTGACGCATGATGAGCGAGTTCGGATCCCGATAGCACCAACGCCATCAAATGATTATTTCTGGGCCTCTCTCCTCGGCGGGGTACTGGCAAAACCCCCCGTTGTAAAAAGCTTCTCGGCTCTCGCCGTTCAGAATCGGCATTAAACAATAGGTTCCGTTCACTTGTGTGGAAAACAAATCACACACAACATAAGTGAATAAAATAAGCTTGGCTCTAGCTCTTCATGAGCTGTAACGCCAACTAAGGTGTCTGTCTGGCAGTACAATGGACCAGTATTTGTGTCTGAGTGCTCCAACAGATGGCAGAAGCCTCAAAAAAAAAAAAAAAGTATATCAATCGCCCTGCGCTGAACAAAGCTATAAATTTGTAAACCAATCCCTTGTTTCGTGTTGGTATTGGAGTCGGAAATTTACACTCTTCATTACTAAGTGTTCCAAATTAGCTACGAGACCTATACGACTTTCATTTTTTTTTTCGAAATTAATGGTTTTTTGACTTCGAAGATCGACTTTTAAACCTCTTCACCGTATTGTTAACGGGTCAATCTTTTTTCAGCAATATATAACACTGCATAACTTTGCAAATGTTTTCCACAGAACTGGGTGTTTTATAAATATTTTTTTTATATACAAATTGTAGATATTTTTTTTAAATTGATAAATTCAATGTGTGTAAACCCTCCTTCTTAAATAAATAAATTACTTTTCGAAATCGAAATTGTGTTTGCGTATTTATTCGAACTTGGGCATTTAATCACCCTCAAATGTTCGAATACACCTTTCATACGAATGGTGGGATTCTTTGAAAAATACAAAATCCACCTCTAATGCTATGGCTTGCCAACATCGCAATGACGTCTACAGGATGGAGCACGGTAGCATGTGAAGATGTTTACACAGAAAAAAACGACTTTCATAGCTTCCCTATATACATATTTATTCATTTAAAAAAAAACTGCACTTTTATGCAACTCGTGCATATGTAAAAAGCTCCATTCGAACAGACTGCCACATTAAGTCCTATTGACCGCTAATCAGTTTCTGAATGCCATCGATTATACTCGGCAGCTTGTTTGCATCAAACAGAACGACTTTCCGGAATGGCGTCAGCGTATCATCACCTTCCAACCAATTCCCACTCAGCCCACTATCGCACTCACTGGCCACTGAATACTCAAAACTCTGCACCGCCTCTTTGACGATCACCTCTTCCTCCGCATTTGAGTAAATGTCTTCCACCGGTTTGTTCTTCTTCGCTTCCCGTCTGTAGAACTTCACAATCATCAGGAAGTAGACGAAGCCGAACGGCATTTTCTTCTGGTTGGCTTCCTTGATTTCCTTACTAAGATTCTGTAGAAGCGGCACGGAGATCTGTGGAGGAATATTGATAAAACGCTCGTTAATCAGGAATCCGACGTGGCGAGCATCGTTGCCGAGAACATCACGCAGGTGCACCAAGGTCGCATCTGTTGCATGCTTCTCCGCTTTAGAGATAATGTATGAACGAAGCTCTTCAATGCACTTCTTGTCCTTTTTGGATGTCATGTTGACCACCGTGGTGACGCCGAAGATCATGTTTGGCTCGTACATGTCATCATCTTCGCTGTCTTCTTCACCATCGATTTCGCTTTGGATAATCACACTTCCCACGTAGTTTTGAGCTAAATATTCAAGAAATTAAAGAGTAAAGTGGCAGGCAAGGAAGTCTGGTTTACCGATCACTATTTCCGTCAATTCGTTCAAATCGATGGGCGCTTTTAGTAATAGCTGCCGCAATAGTTGGTTTAGACCATGGCTGTCGGTGTCTATTGGGCTACGGCCTTCAAAGTCCACTTGGATTTCCTACAAATATACAAGTTTTACAGAGACTCGGGAGTTTGTTAGAATACCAACTTCGTCACCGGTGTAGGCATCGGGATGTGGTCCTTCATTCTCGCTTTCGGTTTCGGAGTCATCGGTGGAATCCTGATCCATTTGTTCAATATTTTTCTTCTTGTTGCCTGACATGGTGAAAATCGGGTAAGAAATGACCTAAACGAGATTGAATTCTAATTCTACAAGTGGATTGTTGGGAAATAACAAGCCGCATGGCTGGCGTCAAAGTAAACGTCAGTGTTAGTTCAATATGAACAGCGCCCCTTCGTGCAGGGATGTCATGTAAAAAAACTAAGTTTTAAAAATGTTTTCAAAACGGAATAATTCTCTTAAGAAGCAATTTACCGTATTAAATAAAAAAACAGAAAACAGATTTATAGGAATATTGGCTTTCAATTTTTTTTACCGTAAATGCCAAACCTTCAAGATATTAGTAATAATTGGCTACGTGACTGCAAGTGCTAGGGAATAGAGTTCATGTTTTATTCAGCCCTATCAATTCCTTTTCCATGAATCAACCTTGCTGTCTTCATAACTGCTCGTAAGCCCTTTAATGAGGGACTGGAAAATGTTCGGTTTTAGGCGGGATAATTCAGTGATATCGATAATCTTTCTCTTTGTTCTCTCCAAGACAAGATTACGTCCCATTGCGTTCTACATTTTGCCAAATTTATTTTAAAAATGTATCTAAAAGGATAATAACGTAATCGCATTAAAAGTTTTAATCATTTCCTCACCATAGCAACCAGAAATGAACGTCTACTAAGTACTAACGCCTGAACGCCGATTCGGCTTTACGTTCCGTGGGGCATTGATTCTCCACTGACAGTTCCTCGATTTATGTTACGTCTCCGGTGTTTTTCAATTCGCATTTCAATTTTCGTCCGAGAAAATGCACCCGGATTTGTCCCCACATCTACACACCCCCGAATGCAATAAAATAATTGAGGAACTACACGCCTGCCACGCCGAGGTGCATTTATTAAACAAATTAAAAAAAAATGGTTGTGTAACGCGTTGGTACATTTTCAGAACAAATTCGCACGTTTCCTTGGCGTCTGCAACCGAGTGGATGCTCGTATGGTCAAGTGCTTGCACGAGGAACGTGTCAGACGATCAGCTGCGAATCGCGCAAAGGCCAAACAGATGCAAGAAAAGATACGTGAGGGTATGCAAAAGCCTGGAAACCCCTACATCTAATTACTCCTAGTTAAAATTAAAAAAAAAACAAAAATGGATCCCTCAACAGAGTGTTACTTTGAGCAAGAGCCGGAAGAGATCTGCGGATTGCCAGTACCGTCAATCACAGAAGACTATGTTGAGGATTATCCGTCTGTAGTTGATAGATTTTTCACGCGTTATTATTACATTAAGCCGAGTGCAAGGCGCGAACCCTATCTTGTGCTCTTCCATTCGAATAGGGTGTGTTTGATTTGTATGGCCCCGGAACATCCGGCTTTCGAGGCGGGTGTTGCTGAGGTTTCTTTTAATATTGGTAACATGGATCGCAGTCAGAACCATGTGAGTGGCAAAGGCAAGAAGGGCGGTATGGTGCTACAGCAGGATTCGACTTTGGCTATTGTTACCGGGAAGGACGGAGTTTCGTATAAAGTGCCAAGTTGTGTTCGCGGGAAGTTAATCGAAGTGAATTTGAGGGTTGTAGAGGACCCGAGTCTGGTGAAGAAGGAGGGCGATGGCTATTTAGCGATTGTATTGCCAAAACCAGAGCAATGCGATGAAATCAAGGCGAATCTGCTGACAGATGAGCAATATCGAAAGCAATTGAAGGAGAATGCTGGAGTGCAGTCCGCATCTTAGTGCCTATTTTATAAAACCTAGACTTAAGTATGTTACGATCCTTAGAACTTGGTTTTGTTTTATGGTGTGAAAACCGCTTGTTTAGTTAATTTTTCATTTCAAGTTTCAATAAACACATTTGTGTAACGATTTAAGGACTGTATATTTTTCAAGCCTCTTACCCTGGAAAACCTTTCAGTCAAGCGAGCAATTTGAGCAATGTGAGCCAATTGAGCAATGTGAGCCAAGCGAGCAATGTGAGCCAAGCGAGTTATGTGAGCCAAGCGAGCTATGTGAGCTATGTGAGCCAAGCGAGTTATGTGAGTCAAGCGAGCTATGTGAGCCAAGCGAGCTATGTGAGTCAAGCGAGCTATGTGAGCCAAGCGAGCTATGTGAGCCAAGCGAGCTATGTGAGCCAAGCGAGCTATGTGGGCCAAGCGAGCTATGTGAGCCAAGCGAGCTATGTGAGCCAAGCGAGCTATGTTAGCCAAGCGAGCTATGTGAGCCAAGCGAGCTATGTGAGCCAAGCGAGCTATGTGAGCCAAGCGAGCTATGTGAGCTATGTGAGTCAAGCGAGCTACATATATGAGCCAAGCGAGCTATGTGAGCCAAGCGAGCTATGTGAGCCAAGCGAGCTATGTGAGCCAAGCGAGCTATGTGAGTCAAGCGAGCTATGTGAGTCAAGCGAGCTATGTGAGCCAAGCGAGCTATGTGAGCCAAGCGAGCTATGCGAGCCAATTGAGCTATGCGAGCCAATTGAGCTATGTGAGCCAAGCGAGCTATGTGAGCCAAGCGAGCTATGTGAGCCAAGCGAGCTATGTGAGCCAAGCGAGCTATGTGAGCCAGGCGAGCTATGTGAGCCAAGCGAGCTATGTGAGCCAAGCGAGCTATGTGAACCAAGCGATCTATGCGAGCCAAGTGAGCTATGCGAGCCAAGCGAGCTATGTGAGCCAATTGAGCTATGTGAGCCAATTGAGCTATGCGAGCCAATTGAGTTATGCGAGCCAATTGAGCTATGCGAGCCAATTGAGCTATGCGAGCCAATTGAGCTATGCGAGCCAATTGAGCTATGTGAGCCAAGCGAGCTATGTGAGCCAAGCGAGCTATGTGAGCCAATTGAGCTATGTGAGCCAATTGAGCTATGCGAGCCAATTGAGCTATGCGAGCCAATTGAGCTATGTGAGCCAAGTGAGCTATGCGAGCCAAGAGAAGTATGTGAGCCGAGCCAAGCGAGCTATGTGGCCCAAGTGAGGTATGTGAGGTATGTGATTGTAGCACTAGATTTCTCGCCCATCTTAGGCTCAAACCCGGCAGCCAACCCAGGTTCTTTAATCATCGCCCGATACCATTGGCGTTGAAGGAAGATGTTCGGGTGGAAATTCAACGTTTACAGCAGTTAAGCATTCTTCGACCTATTGAGACAAGCCAGTGAGGAACACCGATTGTCATTGTTAGAAAACCAAATGGCAGTGTACGACTATGTGGTGATTTTAAAGCCACAATTAATCCACAACTAGAGGTCGATCGTCATCCAATCAATCCAAGAGTTGTTCCATAAACTGCTATGAGGCTGTGATTTTAGAAAGGTAGATTTGCCCGATGCGTATTTGCAAATTCCTTTGGATGACGAATCCAAAAAGCTATGTGTCATAAACACAGAATTTGGTTTATTTGAGTGCCAGCGCTTACCCTTAGGAACCCCCAGCTCCCCAGGAATTTTCATATTGAAATTAAACTATTACAATCAGTTTATTAGGAACTTCGCACAAATAACAGCTCCATTAAATAAACTGCGTGCCTCAGGGGAATCTTTTGTGTGAGGAGCAGATCAGCAACGAGCTTTCGAACAGTTTATCTATTGAATATTTCGAATTAGCACCGCCTCAAAGCCCTATTCTTAGCAATCACGAATGAGTCAATTTCTAATGCCACCATTGAAACTGTGAGTCTCTCGCTAAAATAACCAGACTCAAATCAAACATTTTTCAACAACTTCCTCAACCAGGTACAGGATATCCAGGAAAATCGTACATATTAGAAGTAAATCTCAGAACAAGTCGTTCTGATATCACCACAATCGAGGTAGTAGTTAGTAACCTGGCCTATGAGCAATCATGCTGTACTTGGCATAGCGCTTAACAGCTGTCGCTCCCATTCAGCACTACTTCCTCGCATTTGACAAACAGTATCTTAAAATTCATGTGTGCATTTTCAATATAACACCTTAATGGCATGAAAACAAAAAAAAATTACTTAAACCAACGCGACAAATTCAGTGGAATCTCTCAAAAACATCCTATCTAGGACAACCACCCCCGGAGAGTAGTGAACGAACATCTTCGATACAAACCATCTGCAGCCCGTCCAGCTTGCGTGACGAACACCATAAGAGCGCACACTCTTGAGCCTGCACGAATTATAAAAAAACAAAAAGAAAAAAACCTATCTTAATGACCTGACTAAGGTCATTGGCCTGACTGAGGTCAGTACACTTGACCCAGCCATGCTCCAACTTAACCCGTCTGAAAAATACGTTTTCTCGAGGTCTGCAAAGTAGGCCTCCGTGGCGGCGATGACCTCCTCATTCTACTGAAATTTCTGCCCGGCCAAACTTCAAGTTTGGAAACAAAAAGAAGTCGCACGGGGCCAAATCTGGAGAATACGGTGGATGGGGCAGCAGTTCGTAGCCCAATTCGACAAATTTGACCGTGGCGAGGGCGGAGGTGTGAGTCTGTGCATTATCATGGTGGAAGAGCACTTTTTTCTTCAATTCGGCGTCGAATCAGCCCAATAATTTGGCATAGTACAGCCCTGTGACCGTTTTGCCCTTCTCCAGGTAGTCGATGTGGATCACACCTTGTGAATCCCAAAAAAACGGTGGCCATCACCTTACCGGGCGATGGGACAGTCTTCGCCTTCTTCGGAGCACGTTCGCCGTGTGAAGTCCACTGTTTCGACTGTTACTTGGTCTCTGGTGTGTACCAGTGGATCCATGTTTTGTCGACTGTCACGAAACGACGCAGAAACTCCTTCGGATTGCGCTTAAACAGCGTCAAACACTGCTCTGAAGTGGTCTCACGGTTGCGCTTGTTGTCCGGAGTGAGCAAACGCGGCACCCATCGCGCCGACAGCTTTCTCATGCCCAAAATTTCATGCAGGATATGACCCACGCGATCTTTTGAAATGCCTACTGTCTCAGCTATCTCGCGCACCTTCAATCGGTGGTCTGCCAATACGAGATCGTGGATTTTTGTCACGTTATCCTCCGTGGTAGCCGTTTTCGGGGCATCTGGACGTGGCTCATCAAAAACCGACGTGAGACCACGTTGAAACTCGTTAAACCAAATTTTGAGTGTCGCCATCGAAGGAGAAGAGTCACCGTACACAGCATCCAAACGCTCTTTGATTTCGCTGCGCGATTTCCCTTCCAAAAACAAGAATCGAATCACCGACCGATATTGCTCTTTTTCCATTTTTCTAAAATCCGCGGACACTCCCGCTTCCACACGCGGTCAAAACATAACTACGAGTCCGATCCAGCTGTTGACAGTAGCCGTCTACTAGAATGTACTACACGATAGTATGTTGCTCTTGCGATACTGGCGCCATCTGGCGGTGAGGCTAAGTACTTATCGGACCACCCTCGTACAGATCGCGGGCTCCGATAATTTTAAAATAAATGCAAGTGAAATCAGTTAACGTCTTTTTTACAGTGTTTAATTTGCTCCTAACCCTTGTGACCTACTCGTCTTTTTCTAAATCTTCCCCGATAGTTCAAACTAATTGCTGATGAATCTTAAATTTTAAAGTTTATAAATCCTTAATTAATTGTCCGTGCACAGTGGTTGGTACACCGATCTCAGTCGACTCTCATCAATGGTCTCTTCGATCGGTAAACAAATCGGGACCGTCTTTTAAAACATCAAACCCTTTGGATGTTCTTAACCTAATAAATAGCCGCTTTGATACTTTGAAAACCGATTTACACTTCTCCATCATTTCGGCGGTTAAAAATGAACTTAGAAGTGAAATAAAGTCCTTGGAAAACAATTTACTAAGTCAATTAACATCTCTGAGATCGGAATTTGAACATAAGCTGGAATCCATGAAGAAGAACTTTAGTGACAAGTCCCTTGCCCTTAATCCTTCAATACAATCACTGGAGAGCGAAAATAAGCCTATCCTATCTCTTTTCAAGACCTTGGCATAAATAGTAGTAAGTTCATTCGTGTGTATGAGTGCTTGACCAAGCCGAACCATGAAATTTTTCGGAGAGCCATCAAAATGAAAACTGAGAACATGCTACAAGCTATCTATACGCTCTCTGGAAGAATCTTAGTAAAGAGGATTGCAAGAGACAAAGCAATTGCAGTTTCTGACATGTCTACTTTAGTGTCAATCACTTCGTCATCACTCTCTACCAATTCCTCCGGTACTGTGGTTGACCACAGTTCTGCTTTAGGAAATGCCGCTGGGAGTGATTCCTTTAATGCCAAAACAATTTGAGCACCTGGTAGAAGTATTGTAATAAACAAGTCTAATGTGGAGAATGACCACGAACAAATTTACTTAGAGGCAAGCCAGGACGAAAAGCAAGATCAATAGATTGGCTAGGTTCTGCCTGGAAATGGGTCACAGGTAGCTCTAATGCGGGCCGACTGGAATAAAATGCTGCGAAGCGACCCGCAAATAGTGAACAACAATAACCATCAGTATTAAGGTCAATGACAATATTTTTAGCGCTATTGGGGGCATAACTAAGACCAACTGGATGACTGTGGATACGAATATGCAGCTCTGATACCCATTTACTACCACTGTACCTGCTTGGGTACAAGATATTCGAATAATTTATCGCCCTACCTTTGTCTCATCTGTCAATTTTTGAATGATCCTTGAATGCCTTTCTTTTCTTCGACATTCCCACCAGCATATGAAATCAATGTTTACGAAAAAAGAAGCAGTAACGGTACTTTTATTTAGTGACAGCTGAAGGCATGTTAGGGAATTTTCATATTTTGCGAGGTTGTCTGTTTGTTTTCGGTAAAAAAATTCTTATTTTTTATGTTATTCGTACATTCCTTACTAAATAGTTTGAAGACATTGTGAAAAAATATTTGTAAATAAGTAAAAAAATAATCCAGAGAGCGTAAATACCCACGGTAGGTAGCTTTGAAGTTAAATGTACCCGCTTGGGTACAATGGGAAGATATGGAGCCATTTTTGCATTTTTCATAGAATGGATTTCAAGGCTTCTTTTCACGGAAGGAGATTCAATAATCTTCTAAATGCATTAGATGCAATAGAGCAAGACGAGGGACACATATACCCCCATTAAACTGCCCTACAAGTGTGCATGCAAATCAGTGGGTTGACACGACTGGAGATCACCGGTGTTGTAAGAGTAAGATCAAACAAAAAATAAATAAAAATCTGGAGCATGCCCGTGTCAAAAAGGAGGGGAAGAAAGAAAACGGTCAAACCGAAGCATTATGGAAACGAACGCTAAAAGGAAAAGCACTACCCCGCCAGGCACTACTAATGGTCGTGATCCTGGGACGAGCAGCAATGCTCGGGTCAGAGCTATAGGATTTCCGGGGGATAGCAAAGTAATGCAACGGCGTAAGCCACACTTAAGAGTCGCGAGTTGGAACGTTGGAAGCATGAGTGGTCGCAGCTATGAGCTTGAAGAAATTATGGTTAGAAGGCGAGTAGACATCCTGTGCGTACAAGAGACGAAATGGCGAAACACCGGTAGTCGGGCACGTTTCTTGGACCTTAAAACAAAAGCCTACAAGATGTTTTACTATGGATTGAAACAAGGAAAAAACGGGATCGCCATCATCCTTGCGGCAGAGCTACTTGGCAACGTCTTAACCATTTCAAAGTCCAGTGACCGTTTGATGGCTCTCAAATTGGTGATGCATGGTGAGGTGTGGAACATCGTAAGCGCATATGCCCCTCAAGTAGGATGCGAACAAAAAGAAAAAGATGCATTCTAGCTAGATTTCCACAACCTTGTCAAAATCATCCCAAAGGAAGAGCTTTTGTTTATTGGGGGAGATTTAAACGGACATGTCGGGAAGACAAGCGAAGACTATGAAGACTACCACGGAGGGCTGGGATACGGCACCAGGAACTCTTCAGGTGAAGATATCCTAAACATGTGCAAGTCGTACGGTCTTATAGTGCTAAATACCATGTTCGTCAAATAAAGCCGGCACCTGATCACTTATAGCAGCGGCGGAAATGAAACTCAAATAGACTATCATTTGGTATCCAGTTTCATGAAGCCACGAGTTAAAGATTGCAAAGTGATCCTGGGAGACGCGATCGCCCCTCAACACCGTCTCCTCCTGACTGAATTTTTTATGGATGCGAGAAAGAAGTCAAAGCAGCAAACGAAGGTGTCTGAGAGAATCAAGTGGTATAAGCTGGATAAAGGAAAAGGCGAAGCTTTTATTACCAACATGAAAAACTACCTCTCTTCCATTATCGATGAGGTCGGTAATGAGGAGTGCAGAGCACAAGACATACAACAATCTGGGCTGGTGAAAACCAAATCACTGCTCGGAACATCTAAAGGCCCCTGCCAACACGCAAAAGAAACCTGGTGGTGGACAGACGAAGCCAAAGCAGAGATACACGAAAAGAAAATGGCTTTCCAAGCTTGGTCAAAGTGCTCTTCTACTAATAGAGAGGAAAAAGCTCGCCGTGAAAACTTATATAGATGTTGCAAAGGTATCGCGAAGAAAAAATGCGCCGAATTCAAAGCGAAAAGCATGGAAGGCCTCTATCAGGAGTTGGAAGAAATATCGTCTTCCGCGTCTGACAGGAACCGGGCTACCCAGGAGCTACGACAAAACAATTTGAACAAAGGAGCAAATATCTTTAAGATAGCCGCCCAGAGAAGAAGAAATGCTCAGGAGATTCGTTTCCCAAAGTTTATTAACAATGCTGAAGGCCAACTCCTTGTGGAAGACGAAAAAATTCTCCACAGATGGCGACAGTACTGCGAGGAACTTCTGAACGAACAGTTTCCCCGAGTGTACTTTCCAACAGCCGCCCCGAATCATGCCGAAATATCCGACATCACAGTCAAAGAAGGTCGGTACGCGGTTAAAAACTCCAAGAAAAGAAAAGCTGTTGGGCCGGACGGGATACCCTCTGAGTTCTGGAAAAAGATGGGAGACATCGGGTCTAGATGGCTCATGGTTCTTATCTCCAAACTTATGAGAGGCGACACTATGCCTAATCAATTGACGGAAAGCTATCTTCCTCCTTTGCACAAAGGAAAGGGTGATACGCGAAATTGTGATAACTACCGTTCTGTCAAGCTGATGTCGCACACCATGAAGATCGTTGAACGGGTATTAGATAGCCGACTGCGGAAAATAATACGACTATCTGATGACCAGTGCGGGTTTGTCTCGGGTAAATCAACAACAGATGCAATCCAAAGTATAAGGATCATGATGGAAAAGCATCGTGATTCTTCAAAGGACTTGCATATGGTGTTGGTTGATTTCGAGAAGGCCTTTGACCGACAACCAAGAGATCTTTTATGGGTAGCGCTAAGACAAAAAGGAGTTCCAGAAACCTACGTGCGAGTGATCATGGACATGTACAAGAGAGCAACGACAAGAGTCACCGAAGAGTTCGCAATCACAGTCGGTGTACACCAAGGGAGCGTCCTCAGCCCACTGCTTTTTATAGCAGTCCTTGATTGCTTGCTTGAAGGAAAAGTGACGGACCCCAATGTGCACCAGCTATTCTTTGCTGACGATGGAGCCATTATAAGTGATGATCAGGCGTCCCTTCAACGAGCACTTGATGTGTGGGTGGACATTTTTGAGGGACACGGGTATCGTATTAGTTCAAAGAAGACAGAGTATCTGTGCTGCCCGTTCTCTGACCCTCATCAGCCTATTCCAGACATTTACTTGAATGGAAGAGTGCTTCCCAAGTGTGAAAAGTTTAAATATCTGGGATCTATGATTAATAGAGAAGCAACTTGTGATGACGACATCAAACGTCGCGTAAGCGTATGGTGGATGAAGTGGCGGGAAAACTCCGCCATCTTCTGTGATCGAAAAATGCCCCCTAAGCTGAAAGGAAGGCTCTACACTTCAGTTGTACGTCCGGCGCTCACATACGGTTCACAATGCTGGACAATGCACAAAAAGTATGAGAGCAAATTAACGGCAACTGAGATGAAGATGCTTCGCATGACAGCGGGAGTAACAAAGCGTGACAGAATTAGAAGTTCAAAGATCCGAGGAAGCCTCCACGTAAAAGAAACCATCACAAGAAATATAGAGCGCGACCGACTCAGTTGGTATTGCCATGTTCAAAGGAGAGATCCTTTGAACCCCGTCCAAAAGGCGTTATCAATCAACATTCCAATTTCAACACGCAAAAAAGGCAGGCCGAAAAACAATTGGTGCAAACAAATGCAAAAACACCAGCATTTGATTGGCCTCAGCGATGAAGTAATCCCAAACCGGGAAGCCTGCCGCTACTTTCTGAGGTCAAACCGGCGGACCCCACAAGCGGACCAGTAGGAATGCAGTTAAGTGGGTAGGTTATGGTCCTACACTTCTGACGATAACAACGCCGGAGAAAAAAGGAAAAGGAGAAGAAGAGCAAGACGAGGGAAGTTCTACGTACAATATAACGATCCTACCACCTGACGTTGACTGCATCACAGACGAGGATGAGATTGATGTCGATAACTTGCAAAATCAGGACGTCCCAAATGACATTCCGGGTAATGTAGAGATTTTTGTCCGAGATGAAGACTACGACAGTGAGGATTAAGTTCTGAAGTTATCGGTGTTGCGATCCTTTGTTCGTGAACATAATGTACTCCATCCGCAATGGTCTATAAACATAGACGTTGACTTGACTAAGGATTCAACCTATAACTTTAAAAACTGCATTTTGGGTATGAAAATGAGTTTAGAAAGTAAATCCCCTGTTGAGATTTTCGAAACTCTTTTTGATGATAATGTACAATTAATTTTACATCAAACTCGGTTGTATGCGTCTCAAAAAAATCATCATAATTTCGAAATATCGTAACAAGATCTGCGCATTTTTACCGGCATACTATTTTATAGTGGCTACCATTCAATACCAAGGGAGTCCATGTATTGCAGCGGTCGGGGAACCGGGGTAAAAATGAAACTTTTGTGAATAAAAAGTGTATATTTTTAATTTGCTATTTTATAAACCTGTTAGTATTTTTTTCAACTTAAACAATTTAGCGACATATGTATGCAGGCCACGCCATCTCACTCCCACCACTAGAGTGTTCTCGAGTTATATCTTTGCGCAGTAAAGCACAGCTCGGCTACCTGCTCAGTCCGTGAAATGCCGTCAAGATACAAATACATTGACGAGTCAGAGAGCCAGTTTTTACTAGTAAACAAGCAAAATTGTCGCATTTGGGGCACAGAAAACCCGCACGCATACATTGAAAAGCCGGTGAACCCAAAACGAGCCACTGTTTGGTGCGGATTTTGGTCCAGAGGCATAATTGGGCCATTTTTCTTCGAAAATGAGCAAGGAGTGGCCGTTACAGTCAATGGCGATCGTTATCGGGCCATGTTGAACGAATTTTTGTTCACAAAAATTGAAGAGGAGGATATTGGCTTCAACAGGACGGCGCTACGTGCCACACAGCCGAAGCTACACTCGATGTTTTGCGCCCTGTTTTTGAAGATCGCATTATCAGCCGCAGAGCTGATGTCGTTTGGCCACCTCGGAGCTGCCATTTGACACCGTTGGACTAAAGGGCTAGCTTTGAAGTAGCCTGGTTGATTGCTCGAAATAAGAAACCATACACTATTGGTGAAGATTTGGTTAGACCAGCTGCTGTAAAAATGGCAGAGATTATGTGTGGTCAAAAAGAAGCGAAGAAACTGAATTCAGTGCCCTTGTCTGCGAGAATTGTGAAAGAACGAATTTCTATATAAGCAGAAAATGTGAAGGAACAGGTTATTGTCGCATTAAAACAGGCTAAATATTTTGCTATTCAGCTTGATGAGACAACTGATTTTAGTAGCAATTCACAGCTAATGGTATATGTTCGTTACAAAGGTGCAGATAATTTTGAAGAGGAATTGCTGTTTTGTTCTCCTCTCGAGTTGAGATCTCGTGGAATTGATGTCTATAATAAAGTAAATGAATACTTCAATGCGCAAAGTTTAAAATGGGAAAACTGTATTTCAGTATCTTTGGATGGAGCTCCAGCTATGCTGGGTCATATTAATGGTTTTTCAGCTTTCGTAAAAAAAAATAACCCAAATATTGAAGTACAGTGAGTATGATCCATCGCCAGGCCCTTATGGTCAAATATTTAGAACCTACACTGGAAGCCGTCATGCATGATGTCATCAAGATTGTAAATTTTATCAAGGGACATGCACTAAACACGCGGCTATTTCGTGAATTATGTCAGGACGGTGAAGCTGAATATACAGACCTACTTTATTATACAGAAGTAAGGTGGCTCTCTCGCGGAAATGTACTAAATCGAGTATGGAAATCGAGTCTTAAAACTGAAGTCGAAATTTTTATGGTTGATCCAAAAAATATTCTCGCAAATAAGTTTAAAAACTCTTCCTGGGTTGCATATCTCGCATATTTAGCAGACATTTTTGAGAGCATAAATATATTAAACAAAGAATTGCAAGGAATGAATATTAATAATCATTTCAGCGAGAGAAATAGTGTCAGCGTTTGGATTAAAGCTGCAATATTGGAGACAGAAAGTAGAACAGAACAAGATAGCTTCTTTTTCAAGGTTAGCTTTGTTTTTGGAAGATTGCGAAAATATTACTTTTGCTGACATCAAGGATACAATTGTAAGACATCTTATCAAACTCAGAACGCGGTTTTCAGATTACTTTCCAGATCTTGATACACGTACTGTCAGTTGGATTGTAGATCCTTTTAAATGTGAAATTGCTATGATACCAGAAGAACCTTCAGGTTTGGCAGAAGCAATTCTTGAACTTCGATCTAATACTGAAGCACGTATTCAATTTGAGAGTAAACCAAATCTGTCGTCTTTTTGGATGTCAAAAGTTGCAAAGGCTTTCAAAACTGCACATGAAGAGGCGGTTAAAAAATTGCTGCCATTTGGAACAACATATTTGTGCGAACAAGGCTTTTCCACTATAATGAACATAAAAACGAAGAACAGAAATCGATTAAACGCCGAAGACTGTATTCAAATCGCTCTTACATCAAAAAGTCCCAATTTTCCCAAATCAAACATGAAACAACATCATTTCTCCAAAACGTGAAGAAAGAATGTTTTCAATTATTCTTTTTTTTCTAGTTTTTTCAATTCTAATTTTTGTTTGTACCACCATTATTATTATTATAATTTGTTAGAGTACCCCAAATTGTCAACCCTCAATTTTACCCCAATGGGTTTCAATTTGTTATACTATATATTACTTATATTACTATTATTACCGTTATGTTTTACTAGGTATTTCATTGATAAATTGAATAAATGATGTTTAAATTAAATTTTTAGTTATTGTTTTCTTTTCAAAATTATCATGGGGGGCTATAATATGAAAGATGCTAAAAAGAGGCGATTTCGTTTTTTTTTTTGCTCTTCGCCATGGGGAAATATCAACTTACACAAAAATATTTTGGGGTAATGATTAAAAAAGTTCCTCGACCGCTGATGTATTGGCAAATGGACGAGGATACACGAACTCCAATAGTTGCAAACAATCTTCTTCTTTTCCTTTTTATCCCGGCGTCGTTATGGTCAGAAGTGTAGGACCATAACCTTCCCACTTAACTGCATTCCTACTGGTCCGCTTGTGGGGTCCGCCGGTTTGACCTCAGAAAGTAGCGGCAGGCTTCCCGGTTTGGGATAACTTCATCGCTGAGGCCAATCAAATGCTGGTGTTTTTGCATTTGTTTGCACCAATTGTTTTTCGGCCTGCCTTTTTTGCGTGTTGAAATTGGAATGTTAATTGATAACGCCTTTTGGACGGGGTTCAAAGGATCTCTCCTTTGAACATGGCAATACCAACTGAGTCGGTCGCGCTCTATCTTTCTTGTGATGGTTTCTTTTACGTGGAGGCTTCCTCGGATCTTTGAACTTCTAATTCTGTCACGCTTTGTTACTCCCGCTGTCATGCGAAGCATCTTCATCTCAGTTGCCGTTAATTTGCTCTCATACTTTTTGTGCATTGTCCAGCATTGTGAACCGTATGTGAGCGCCGGACGTACAACTGAAGTGTAGAGCCTTCCTTTCAGCTTAGGGGGCATTTTTCGATCACAGAAGATGGCGGAGTTTTCCCGCCACTTCATCCACCCTACGCTTACGCGATGTTTGATGTCGTCATCACAAGTTGCTTCTCTATTAATCATAGATCCCAGATATTTAAACTTTTCACACTTGGGAAGCACTCTTCCATTCAAGTAAATGTCTGGAATAGGCTGATGAGGGTCAGAGAACGGGCAGCACAGATACTCTGTCTTCTTTGAACTAATACGATACCCGTGTCCCTCAAAAATGTCCACCCACACATCAAGTGCTCGTTGTAGGGACGCCTGATCATCACTTATAATGGCCCCATCGTCAGCAAAGAATAGCTGGTGCACATTGGGGTCCGTCACTTTTCCTTCAAGCAAGCAATCAAGGACTGCTATAAAAAGCAGTGGGCTGAGGACGCTCCCTTGGTGTACACCGACTTTGATTGCGAACTCTTCGGTGACTCCTGCGGTGCATCTTACTCTTGTCGTTGCTCTCTCGTACATGTCCATAATTACTCGCACGTAGGTTTCTGGAACTCCTTTTTGTCTTAGCGCTACCCATAAAAGATCTCTTGGTTGCCGGTCAAAGGCCTTCTCGAAATCAACCAACACCATATGCAAGTCCTTTGAAGAATCACGATGCTTTTCCATCATGATCCTTATACTTTGGATTGCATCTGTTGTTGATTTACCCGAGACAAACCCGCACTGGTCATCAGATAGTCGTATTATTTTCCGCAGTCGGCTATCTAATACCCGTTCAACGATCTTCATGGTGTGCGACATCAGCTTGACAGAACGGTAGTTATCACAATTTCGCGTATCACCCTTTCCTTTGTGCAATGGAAGAAGATAGCTTTCCCTCCATTGATTAGGCATAGTGTCGCCTCTCATAAGTTTAGAGATAAGAACCATGAGCCATCTAGACCCGATGTCTCCCATCTTTTTCCAGAACTCAGAGGGTATCCCGTCCGGCCCAACAGCTTTTCTTTTCTTGGAGTTTTTAACCGCGTACCGAACTTCTTCGACTGTGATGTCGGGTATTTCGGCATGATTCGGGGCGGCTCTTGGAAAGTACACTCGGGGAAACTGTTCGTTCAGAAGTTCCTCGCAATACTGTCGCCATCTGTGGAGAATTTTTTCGTCTTCCACAAGGAGTTGGCCTTCAGCATTGTTAATAAACTTTGGGAAACGAATCTCCTGAGCATTTCTTCTTCTCTGGGCGGCTATCTTAAAGATATTTGCTCCTTTGTTCAAATTGTTTTGTCGAAGCTCCTGGGTAGCCTGGTTCCTGTCAGACGCGGAAGACGATATTTCTTCCAACTCCTGATAGAGGCCTTCCATGCTTTTCGCTTTGAATTCGGCGCATTTTTTCTTCGCGATACCTTTGCAACATCTATATACCTTTTCACGGCGAGCTTTTTCCTCTCTATTAGTAGAAGAGCACTTTGACCAAGCTTGGAAAGCCATTTTCTTTTCGTGTATCACTGCTTTGGCTTCGTCTGTCCACCACTAGGTTTCTTTTGCGTGTTGGCAGGGGCCTTTAGATGTTCCGAGCAGTGATTTGGCTTTCTCCAGGCCAGATTGTTGTAGGGAATCCCACATGTCTTGTGCTCTGCACTCCTCATTACCGACCTCATCGATAATGGAAGAGAGGTAGTTTTTCATGACGGTAATAAAAGCTTCGCCTTTTCCTTTATCCAGCTTATACCACTTGATTCTCTCAGACACCTTCGTTTGCTGCTTTGACTTCTTTCTCGCATCCATGAAAAATTCAGTCAGGAGGAGACGGTGTTGAGGGGCGATCGCGTCTCCCAGGATCACTTTGCAATCTTTAGCTCGTGGCTTCATGAAACTGGATACCAAATGATAGTCTATTTGAGTTTCATTTCCGCCGCTGCTATAAGTGATCAGGTGCCGGCTTTGTTTGACGAACATGGTATTTAGCACTATAAGACCGTACGACTTGCACATGTTTAGGATATCTTCACCTGAAGAGTTCCTGGTGCCGTATCCCAGCCCTCCGTGATAGCCTTCATAGTCTTCGCTTGTCTTCCCGACATGTCCGTTTAAATCTCCCCCAACAAACAAAAGCTCTTCCTTTGGGATGATTTTGACAAGGTTGTGGAAATCTAGCCAGAATGCATCTTTTTCTTTTTGTTCGCATCCTACTTGAGGGGCATATGCGCTTACGATGTTCCACACCTCACCATGCATCACCAATTTGAGAGCCATCAAACGGTCACTGGACTTTGAAATGGTTAAGACGTTGCCAAGTAGCTCTGCCGCAAGGATGATGGCGATCCCGTTTTTTCCTTGTTTCAATCCATAGTAAAACATCTTGTAGGCTTTTGTTTTAAGGTCCAAGAAACGTGCCCGACTACCGGTGTTTCGCCATTTCGTCTCTTGTACGCACAGGATGTCTACTCGCCTTCTAACCATCATTTCTTCAAGCTCATAGCTGCGCCCACTCATGCTTCCAACGTTCCAACTCGCGACTCTTAAATGTGGCTTACGCCGTTGCATTACTTTGCTATCCCCCGGAAATCCCATAGCTCTGACTCGAGCATTTCTGCTCGTCCCAGGATCACGACCATTAGTAGTGCCTGGCGGGGTAGTGCTTTTCCTTTTAGCGTTCTTTTCCATAATGCTACGGTTTGACCGTTTTCATTCTTCCCTTCCTTTTTGACACGGGCATGCTCCAGATTTTTTATTTTTTTTTTGATTGATCTTACTCTTACAACACCGGTGGCTAAAACAAGACCACTTATGAATTTGCTCTGTCAGAAATTTCAAAAGTGGGGCTTTATGCATGAAGAATTGTCTATTGATGAAGCCATGATAAAATATTTTGGGGACCACTCATCTAAACAATTTAAAGGGTCCGCCATCTAACGTTTTTTTTTCAAGTAGTGCTTATTTCGTGAATGGTAACACTTAGCTCATGTCTGATTTGACAGATAATTAGTTTTATCCTTCCGCTGAACGAGTATGGTTGTGTATACGCTTGAACAACGCTGGGAAATATTGCGACATTACTTTGAAAATCATGGTAATGTTGCAGAATGTGTGCGAAAATTGCGTACGGATTTTGGAAGAAGAGAAGCACCGTCAGCTCCGTATGTTCGTTATCTTGTGAAAAAAGTGAAAGAAACTGACATCCTCATCGATAAACCAAAGCGTGAAAAGCCAAAAACAGTGCGTACACCAAAGAATATTGCTGCTGCGGCAGAAAGTGTGCGTGAAGCGCCATCAACATCAATTCACCGTCGTTCTCAACAATTGAACATTTCGGAGACATCATTGAGACGAATTTTGCATAAAGACCTTGGTATGACGCCATACAAAGTCCAATTGGTTCAGGAGTTGAAGCCAACTGACCATCCAATGCGTTTTCGCTTCGCTAAGTGGGCCTGCGATCGACTTACAGAAGATGCCGATTTTGCCAAAAAAATCATCTTTTCAGATGAAGCTCATTTTGATCTTGGCGGGTATGTAAACGAGCAAAATTGTCGCATTTGGGGCACAGAAAACCCGCACGCATACATTGAAAAGCCGGTGCACCCAAAACGAGCCACTGTTTGGTGCGGATTTTGGTCCAGAGGCATAATTGGGCCATTTTTCTTCGAAAATGAGCAAGGAGTGGCCGTTACAGTCAATGGCGATCGTTATCGGGCCATGTTGAACGAATTTTTGTTCACAAAAATTGAAGAGGAGGATATTGGCAACATTTGGTTTCAACAGGACGGCGCTACGTGCTGCACAGCCGAAGCTACACTCGATGTTTTTGAAGATCGCATTATCAGCCGCAGAGCTGATGTCGTTTGGCCACCTCGGAGCTGCGATTTGACACCGTTGGACTATTATTTGTGGGGTGCCGTCAAAGATAAGTGTTACGCCGACAAGCCAGAGACAATTGACGCTTTAAAGGACAATAATCGTGAAGCCATTGGTGAAATACAGCTGCACACAATCGATAATGTGCTTAAAAATTTAACCGATCGTGTAGGCTACTGCATGGCCAGCCGAGGCAGCCATTTGAATGAAATTATTTTCCGTTATTAACCGGAAGGATTGTACTTTCAAATAAAAAAAGAAATTTGAGAAAATATTCAGTAGTTTTTTTTTTTTTTTGCATTTTCAAAAAAAAAAAAATATTTGGCGGACCCTTTACATTCGTATATTTGACAAAATGCCAACTCGATTTGGCGGTTTGTTTTTATTTATGTACGTATCAATTAAGCTTAACAGATTTGTTCCTCAGGGAGTCAAGCTAAATGTAGTTGAAAGTTGTCCCGTCATAGGATAGCACAGCCAAAGACTTAATGTCAACACATCCTAAGGGTATCCAAGAAGCAAATCCCTCCCGCCAATACAATTTCAATCCGACTGTTTTGCTACAAGCCACATCTGCGATATCAGTCGATTAAATGACATCTTTATGTCAAGTCGTCAAACTATCAGCGCTCTTCCTGCCCACACTCTGTGGCTCCTGAACATACACAGCTACGCGCCTATTATGTATCCAAGTCTAATACCCCATATGACATCCCGGAAGCAAATATCTGTTACTCCAAATGTGTATCTCCCAGATGCAGTCTACTGTGCGTACGCAGCTTGCCGACTATGGTTGCTGCCCTGGCTGCATCGGTTTTCTTAGCTGCCAGTACCTCTGATCTTGCTACTGTTACTGCCTTCCTGACTGACTGGCTTCTTCTTGGGCTTGTTTCAATCGAGACCCCTTTTTCGTTCGTTTGCTCTTTTTTTTTTTTTTGGTTTTCTGTGTGTACCCACGCTCATGTTTGCGTCCAACATATGTGCATTGCAACCATAACTGCTCCTGCTGCCGCTGCGGATGTTGTTATGGATTAGTTACGACCGAGTATGCTACCATGTGTGACACTCTATCGATAGACAACGGCGGGATTCAATTTCACATCAAATCAAATGGGAAAAACGAGCACAACCGCCAGGGCCCAAGAAGGCAGAAAACAACAGAAAAAAAAGCTCTACAAAGTCACACTGTCTGTCCAGCATCTCGGTGACATACTGTTACTGTGGGAAGAAATCACACTTCCGCCTCGATACCCGATTGATTTTATTGCCCAAAGGATGTGTAATAAGAGATGTGACCAGTCCTTCGCCCGATGTGGATCAAATTCTCCAGAATTTTCATCCCACGAACCGCATGGCTGTGAATCAAACTCTGAGACAATGGGAAATCATCAGACAACGACATCATTGAGGAATTCCAAAAAAAAGGACTTTATCGTCGTCGTTGGTCCCGCCGTCCCATATTGAGTCATCAGGTAAGCAATTAAATTATGAAATTGGTATGCAATAGCGCCAGAATTCTGCTGGTGGCGCTGTCATTCATAACCGTTCATAAATTATCCTTTCTGACTATCTATCCGATCTTGGGAAGGAGTCGAGGGAATGAAATGATGTCATCTTGCTTTCATAAATTTCCGTTAAATTATGACTTTGCTGATTTTTTCTTTTCATCATTGTTCTCTTTTTTTTCTGTTACTCAAAAGGACAATGAGGAAAAGGATCACACCTTCTCACTTTCACGCAGCGTCTAAGGTCGTTAGAGAAATGAAGAGTGACACTTTCACTCGCAGTTCGGTAGGTCCTGCGGATCTTCGGTGTTGGTTTTGTAACTTTTTGGTGGTCTTGTCCTTTGGGTTGTTTGTTGTATTTGTAACTAACATTGTCGCCATTTCGCACGAAGTTATTCTTTATATCATTGTTTTTGACAGTTTAATGGGTCTGTCCTTCGGCGTTATTAGATTTTGACCGACCATCACAATGTATTTTCAATTATGACAGAGCTGGGCATGTGGAGGCGTCGTATGTTGTCATTTTGTTGGCAAACAATGCAGCATTTTATCGCCTTTATTACTGATTATCGTTTGGAACACCCGCAAAACAGCTTGACAGGCGGGATATTGCCCTTTATGATGTTTGCTCTATTATTTCAATTGTTCGCCTTATTTTCTTTGAGTAACAGTAGAACACGATTGGCAGTGTAAAGCATATACATTTTGTCAAAATACTACCAAGATTGAGTCGGTAAAACCAACACAAATCAATTAATCATCACTATTCAGACAACTTCAAAATTTGGAGCAGTACATTGTTCCCAACGAAACATGCAATCATACACGCATTTAATACAGACTTTAAGTTTTTCATCGACTCAGAACGTTGCAGGAGCCTATGATAGAGTCACAAGCCGATATCTAGAGAATACGGTACTTGCTTAATCATAGGGGCAGCGTTTTTGGCATTGGAGCCATAGGAGGTGGGCAGATAGAAGAGACGTGGATTTCGTATATTATAGAGGGCTAGTGTTGAAAACGATAGAGTTGTGTAGGGTCGCGCAGTCAAAGGTACCTGAGAGAAGTCGATGGATAAAAAGGATGTCGAAGGGTAAGCCACGAAGAGCAAAACGGAGAAAACGACGTTGGACACTCTCCATTCTGGAAATGTGTGTATGATGGTAAAGAGACCACACTTGAGAGGTGTATTCGAGAATAGGGCGAACAAAGGTTATGTTGAGAGGCCGAGTGACGTAGGGATAGGAAAACTCTTTAGACCATCGTTTCACGAAGCCGAGTGCAGAATTGGCCTTAAGAATTATATCGCTGATATGTGCAAGGAAATTGAGCTGTTGGTCACATAGTATGCCAAGATCGCGGATAACCTGAACGGAGGAAATGTGCTGATGGAAGAAGAGACCAGGACGAGGTTTCATTCTTTTACGTGAAAAAGTGATTGATTGGCATTTGGAAATGTTAAGCTCCAAGTAATTTTCGGAGCTGTTGAGATCCGATTGAATAAGGGAAGAGTTAAGTTCTGAGAAAATGAACCTGAAGACCTTAGTGTCGTTGGCGTATAATGAGATGTGGAAATGTTTGATAACCATTTCAGTATGGTAAGAATAAAAAGAAGCGGGCCTAAATGACTGCCCTAGGGGATATCGGATGAAGCTAGAAAGGGGCTAGAGAGGGCAGATCTAAAACGAACGCTGTAGTAGCAATTTTCCAGGTAAGAGGATATCCACTTTAATAAGATGGGTTCAAAGCCAAGGGAAGACAGTTTGAAGAGTATTAATCTGTGTGAAATTTTTTCAAAGGCCTTCCTTAAGTCAGTTGAGATAGCATCGACTTCCTTGCTATTTTGTAAGGCTGAAAGGGTGAAGAATAGAATGGACCTACCTTTGAGGAAGCTTTGTCTGCGGGAGATTAAAGACTTGCATTGAAACTTAAATTAGCATACAAAATACTTTCGAACATTTTTTGTATATTGACAGTTTGGCAATGGGACGGTATCTGTTCGTATCATTCTTCGGACCTTTTTGGTGTATAGGTATTATAAAAGAGGTTTTCCATATCCGGAGGGATTCACCTCGAGAAAGGGATAGGCTAAAGATTTAAAAGAGAGGTAGAGAAAGGGAGGAGGAACATATTTTTTATAAAAAATGTTTTTTGAATTTTGAAGTGATCTTATGCTGCGAGTGTTATACCTTCGTCAGCATTTTTTGATCGTCTCTCATTCACAAGGTTAAGGTTTGAGTCAGCTGGGCGCACTAGGAAGGGACATTCTCTGGCTACAGTGGGATTAGAGGCAATGTAAAACGATTGGTCATCTGAAGAGATCAAGTTAAAACGTGGAAAGTTGAAGTCAACGAAAACTAGAATTTCGTTTTGAAGATCTCATAAATCAATTAAATTATCGATTGTATCAATGGCCAGTTTATATTAATGGTTGTGATGGCAAAATGTAAAAGCAGATGACGTAGAGCGACTTCCGGGTTCCGAGACACGGCGAGGATGAAGTTGCTAATGCTATGAGGGAGGAGTCAATTGAGTTCCGGACGGCTAGGAAGACAGCGCAGCACAACCATCACTAGGTCGGTTAACATCATTGTCGCGATAAACGTTAAAGTTTGATGGGAACAGTTTAAGGTTGTATATTCTTATATTGTCCTTCCATCTATAGTACAGCCTCCCTGACGGTATTTTTCTCGGACTTTCCACTCATTATTATTTTAACTGTTCGTGCACCGTCCATTCCTTCTACGTGTCTTGCCCGTCTTAGTTTTCGCAATTATATTACTCGGACAATGCTTGCGGCTGAAAAGAGTTTCTCGAGCTCTTGATTGTGCAGTTTTCTCCAGTCGCCTGTTTCTTCTTCCTGTTTTCCACCATAGATTCTCTTTTCCAAGTTAAACGATACATAACAGAAAATAATTTGCCAAAAAAGCATTTTTACTCCTTGATAATGCAGGTTGTCATTACAAGAAAAAGTAAGTAGCTCTGATGGGGATATTACAGTTTCGTTTTTCTCCCAAACGTCACCGCTTTCCAACCCATACTCCCAAGTGTCATTAATTTAGTCACGACATACCACAGAAAAAGATTGCTCATAATTGAAAGAGGCAAATATACTCGCATTCCAAATGGATCTCTGCCCCATGAAAACATGGTGGTTCCAAGCGGGAACTTTCCAAGGGAGAATATCCATGAAACAGGATAAAATCAAAGGTTGGCTCGTGGAACGTACGAAGCTTATACAGAGCAGGTACAAACAGTACTCAACGGAATAAGAAACAGGATTCTTCACCAGCAGCAAGATTTTGCAGAAGGTAATGGATGTAGTTTTTTTTTTTAAATGCATTTTGATTTTCATATGCTTGGCTTAATCATCAAGCCTACCGTACAGCTCCTGTACGTAAACTCTAAACTATGTCTTTCGGCTTGACTTATTTAAAATAAATCACTAATTAAGCTAAGAAAATTCGGGAAAAACTTAACATCTGATAATGGACGTAGTATTTTACAGCAAATAGATTATTAAAACCAAAGAAAGTTGCTTGCGTGGTAAGAATGAATACTTACGGTGCTTATGGTACAGAGGTAACCCCATGAAAAGGTGCGGAATCATTTTATAAAATTTTACTTTCGGAATTTCCCAAATTTCCTGCGTCCACTGTACCTTCTTCCATCGAAATCGATTGCGTTTTATATTTAAAAATGAATTTCCATACCATCTCACGGGTTCACCATGGAAAGAATACAATTTTCCACACATTGTTGAATTCGCCTACGAAGGACGTTGTGAAAATTATAGGAATCCATAAGATTAAACGTAGACTCGTCCAGAAATATGACACCTAACCAGTCGGATTCAACACGCATTTGTTTTGCTTTAGCCCAATTTAAACGGTTTCTTCTTCATTTCCTTGGTCACAAGTTCCCTTTTTGAACGCTTTTATTTTATTGGAATCATGGATAAGTTCTCGCTGTTTCCCAACAAATGACATTACCAGAACTACGATTTTACTGTATGCAAGTTTGAATTTCAGTGTACGCTGAAGTGCAAATGACATTTTTTTAACATGTCGAGTTTCATGCCAAGACAATATTATTTGCGGGGAGTTTATCTTAATCAAAGAAAAAGTTCAGCTGAATTACATAGAATTCTAACTGAGAATTATTACGGTGGGCATGCTATGTTAGGGACGTCATCCAGAGATTGATTTCAACGAATCAAAAGTAATGATTTCAATATTGAAGATGTTCGCTTTCTCTCTTTGAAGAAGAAGATGAGTTTATAAATGAAACCATTACAAGTAGATGATACAACAATTTCGAAACGATACTCGTAAAAAGTATTGAAAATCATTCAGAAGCAAGGATATTGGGTGCCAGGAGAGTTGAAGCCGGGAAGCGTCTGAATTGCTTCAGCGGTAGAAAAGGAAAGGTTTTTTGCATCGTATCATAGCTTGCTTTGAAAAGTTGGCATTGTTCGATAACCCTGAGCATAAAAGATGCATTTGAGCCGAGCATTGCAGAAAAAAAAAGACACTGTTATGTACTGCAATTGGGGGCTGACGGAATTTTGGTGGGAGCTGAAAGGGCTCCCCAGAGCGGTGCGTTACTCCGATGAGATCCTCTTCACTCCTTTGCACTCAGCCGCAAATACTAGGCATTGTACTACCTGACAGACACCTTTCTTCATAGTATTTTCCTCGTTGTCCGGAGAAAAATGAGGAGGAGCTTCAGTGATGAAGGCGACGTAGAGATTCGGCGCACACCACATGTCGGCCCCAAGAATGTGTCACGGTGCGCGAGCGAAGTCGGGACAGTCGCAAAGAAAATATTCTGCTGTATCATCCTCCTCGCAACATGCAGCACAAATGGACGCCCCGCTGATACCAAGCACGCAGAGATGCTTATCAAAAGTGTAATGGCCCGTAATGACGCAAGTCTCCTGCGAAGCTCCCTCAATGTCGGCGAAAAGGCCCAGCACGTACTCTTTCCTTTCGAGTGCGCATTCGATTCTCCCAACTAGGTTTTGAAGCAAAGTCTCAACTTTACTAGTCTTGCTTTTCAGTAAGAAGGATGTTAGACTGATTGGTCGAAAACTCTTGGTGAATTAGTAATCTTCTTTCCCTATTTTGGAAATAAAGACCACTTTCACCGCGGGCAAAGGAATAGCTATACAGGGTGTCCCACGAGCAGCGTGCCAAAAAGCTAGAGCGTGTAGGTCTGGTCAAGACAAGAAAAAAATCGTATGGGAAGGGGGGTCTACCCCCCCCCCCCCCCCCCCTTTAGCCGGGAGGGGCAATTTTCTAAAAAATTGACTTAATTTGGAAAAAAAATTATTAAAAATCAAGAGTTACATCCACAATGCCGTGATATACTTTTTTGTAAAGCCAGAAACCTCTTCTTTCATTTCGTTTTTAAACGAATCTGTTTTAAAGAATAGTTTTTGAGAAATTAATTTTCAAACTCAAAATTTTGAAAAAAAAAATGTTCGAACTACTCAGATTTTTTTAGTACATCCAGCTTTGTCGATTTTTCTCATTTAACCAACTTGCTGGTTAAAGATTTGATCTCTTCACAAGGAGCTTATAAGAATCATTCTTCGATTTACGAATTTGCTTTTTATATTCTTTTTGCTTTTTATTCCAATCATCTTCCGATTTCGATTTGAGACTTCTGGATTCCCTGCGAAGACATTGGAGCTCAGCATTCCACCAAGGAATGCCACATTCCTGAAGAAAGGTTTTTTGACAGGATATGCGAGTTCAGAACAATTGGTGATGGCGCTACTCAATTTATGAACGGTATCCTCTACCAATTGTTTCGTTCTGAGATTAGGGAGGGCTTAAGTGAATTTCTCAAGCACCTCTGTAAACCGGACTGGGTCTTTCTGGGATTCTTCCTGGGCTGCGAATGTTAGATTCCACAGTTTGGTTGGAATTCGATACATATGTATCTGTGGTCTGACAACGTAGTACCTGGTAAAATCCTCCAGTTCTTGACTCCTTAGTTCCTAAATTTGATTTGGGCTAGCTAAAGGATATCTTGGAGGCTGGGCGCGTCATCATGCTGAGATAAACCTGGGAGTGAGTGAGATTGATTAGAATTAAGTAGCTTAGGGTAGATTAGGTGGATTAGGCAATCAACGAAAAAATTAAGATATGTTTAAGTTACTCGTATGTATATTTAAACACTTTTGTCTAGTCAATAAGAACAGAAAAAGAACAATAAAAATTAATTAAGAAGTAATCGTTAATGAATCAAAGAATTTCCTCTATCGATTTGAAACAGAAACACAAGCTTAACATCAGACTTGTGAGTCTTTAAAAGCAAAATAAATTAATACGGTAATAAAGAAGCTAGAGCCTGCATTTCACCATTCAGAAGATTCAAGACAAGATCTTGCTTTTATTCATTAAAAAAAATTCTATTCAACACAAAGATGTCAACTGCTATCGTCAGGTAGCGTGGCCGAGCGGTCTAAGGCGCTGGTTTAAGGCACCAGTCTCTTCGGAGGCGTGGGTTCGAATCCCACCGCTGCCATTCGATACTACTTTTTTATATTAAATATCTTTTTTGCATATATAAGTTTCTCCAACTCCAAATCCAAGTTTCGGATTTCACATGCCACACCGAATGGGTTGCGTGCGTTATTAACATGTTAGATGGAGTACCGTTTGTGGTATTGGTTTAATTCAAACTTCCCGAATGCACTTGTACCAGCCACTCTTGGTAATTAACGCAATTATTGCCGCAACCGCATATTTTGCGTGTCAATTGATTTATGCATTTGAAAATGAAAAAAAAAAAAAATACCAACCGATGGTTGATGGTTGGATACAAACAAAAAGAAAAAGCCCCACACGAGAATCGACCAAAAAAAAAAACTCAAATTTCATCGCGGTAGTAGCGGCGGCGGCAGCAGCACGGTGTGTTGTGTTGTCAGCATTCCTGTTAGATAAGCGCGGCGTACGAGAGTGTACATAAATCTACTTCTATGTACATATGCCAGTTAGATTCAATTTCAAAGAAGCAAACCTCAAACTCCAAACCAAACCACTGCCGCTGTTTCCACTGTTGGTACGGACGCTGATGCTGCTGCTGTTGGTGATGCAGTTGCATTCCCACTACCATTGCAGAGCGGGGCTAGTTGAGCGCTTACATGGCCATAGTGATGGTAACGGCTTGAAATAGCATCAGAAGCGAGCAGCAGCAGCAACAGCGCAAATGGCTGCTAACCTCCGCCAACGGAGGAGAGCACCTTCATCATCGGTTAGATACTTAGATACTTGTTAGATCTTCTAATACTAACTCGGAGAGCTAGTTACGTAATGCAAGAAAAACTTCCGCATTCATTTTAAGAGTATTTTTGTAGTTATTGTTGTTGTCGTTGCCGTTCTGTACTAGGTTTTCCACCAGCACAGTGTGGAAAATTGTACACCGTCAGTGGTATTGGTCGATTTTCCACAAATGTATGTGGCCGGGTTGTTGTCGCAACAGCTAGCCGGAGCAGCTGGTGGTGGTGGTGGCGGCAGAAATGTGTTTTCCTTTAAGACTTCTTGGCTTAGAGTCGAGTTCGGTTATAATTAACGTTTTTTTCATTGAAGTCTATTTTTCCTCGTTTTCCATTCGGGAAACAGTTTACTTCGTTTTCTTTTCTTTTTTTCAAACTGGAAAGTAATATTTTTGTTATTGGCGATCAGTTGGCCGTGGAAGTATGGGTGAGGCAAGGTGGCCGTGTGGCGATAGCGTATGACTTGGTGCGTTAGAGCGGTAGTACAACCGTTTCAGAAACTCCTCGGTATAATGAGAACTGAGTATAATGTGAATTGGGGTTCTGGCCACAGCATGATTTTAGCAGTTCTTCCATTAAGCATCAGGTTTCATAGACAATCTTGGGTGGCAACTACACGGGCGATTCAGAGAGATATGAATAATTGGTGGGACATCGTGAAAATTTGTATGGTAGTTATCGTGTGATCCCGATGACCATTTCGTTTTCGAATTTTATTGATAATATCAGCTCTATAAATGGGATTTCACTGTTTTCTGATAGATGGTGCTACATGCGCACGCTGGTCAGAAATATCGGATCAGAAATGTTTTGCAAGTGAAGTTTGACACTTTCGAGCCAAATTAGCGTCATTTGTGGGAATAATGCTGCTGGTTGGTGGAAGAATGACGTGAGAAACGAGGAGCATCAGGGACTAACGAAAAAGCTTAAAGGCGAAAAATTGGAGGTATTACTCAAGATAAACATCAAATGCAACAATAACTTCAAATTCAATGGCTGTGATTCAAGAAATAATTTCCCATCATTGGAAAGTCTTGAGGATCAAAGAAATTGAGTGACATAAAACCAACAAACGTCGAACGGCATTTGTCATGAATTTCCGTGGCCATGCAACAACATCGACGCCCAAGCCAATCAGTTCAGATCAGATTGGTATATTACGAGTTTTCGTAATCAAAAGCATTAGAAGAGCTCGTTGGCGAGCATGTCTAATTCCTATGAGTCGAGCATTAAAGGAAGAGCGGCCATTATATGAGCAAAGACACAACAATGTGATTATGCAGAACGACAAGCCTAGGAGGCGTGTTGCTCAGATCGTTAAGTCATACCTAGAAGCACTGAAATGGAACATCCCATCACAACCGCCGTATTCTCCAGACATCGCCACTACTGGCTACCACCTGTTGGAATTGATAATGGCCTTACGGCCGATTTTTCGACTAAGCCAAATATTGGTTAATTTCCTGGATCGCCTTAGAAAAATCTGCAGTTTTTCCGACACGGATTTCAATGGCTATCAGGAAGTTGTAATTAGCCACTTTTCCATTCCTCTTAGCTTTGAAAGAAAATCGGTGGATTCTAGCTTGTACATCTGGTTATTTATCCAAAATCAATTGATTTTTTAATGCGATGCAATGAGAAAAAAGTCATATAGACCACATCTCCGAGTTTGGTAGAGCATATATGTAGGTAGTAAGTGGATGCATCTATATCTTAATTGTCATAACTAATTGTCAATTGACTCAGCAAATGAAGGCGCGCGACCATCCGTTTCGTTATCCGCTTGAATTGCAGCTTGAATTGGACAACGATTTTGGGCGAAAAATCATCTTTTCTGACGAGGCGCATTTTCATCTCGGCAGCTACGTTAGAAAACAAAATTGCCAGATGCGGCTCGTAAAACCCGAATGTTATTGTCAATTGTGTTATGACATGCATGTTAAGTCAATGAATCCACAGTTTGATGCGGATTGTGGAGTGGTGGCATCATTGGATCATTTTTCTTCAAAAACGAGGCTGGGAACAACGTTTCGGTGGGCGTAACAGAGCCATGTTAACCGACTTATTTTTTTACTGAAGACATGGATTTGGACGACCTCTGGTTTATGCAGGAATCCATGCCACAATCGATATTTTGCGCACCAAATTCCCAAACAATGTTATCAGCCGTCTTGGCGTTGTCAATTGGCTGCCTCGGAGCTGCAATTTCACCCCTTTGGACTTTCCGCCAACAATTCGGAAATGATTCAAGCACTTGAGGTCATCCAAGCGATCCGTGAGCTACAGCCCGAAATCATCAAGATGTTGGAAAATTGGGGTGACAGAATGCGCTACTGCGAAGCCAGCCGAGACAGTCACTTGAACGACGTTGTATTTCATAATTAATGGGAATGTTTGCTCTTACTAATAAATCTATTTATACAAAATTTAATTTTGTTCATTTTATTGTATTTTTAAAAAGAAACTTGCTTTGCTCACCTTTTATGGGTTGAATATTTTGGTGTGCTTGGTGATTTTTGTTGCTGATAAAAATGAATCAAAATGAAATCTTCAACGTACTTGAAATGTTGACTGTGGCATTTTGCAAGTCTAGACAAAAAGGTTTAAAAATTGTTCCAGTTTAAGCCGATAAGATGTTGATGACGATACTCGCCCTGGAGACGCCCCGCCATGTCAAAAATAAATCAAAATGCTGAAGCAATGAAAAACTTGTTATGGAGAATCGTCGAATCACTATCAGAGAAGTTGCTGATATTGGCATATCGGCTGCCTCATGCCACTACATTTTTTTCAGATATTTTGCGCATGAAAAGTATTCCGTTCCGCAAAGTTTGTTTCGAAATTGCTAACTTTTGACCAAAAGAACTCTCATATCACTGACGAGCTCTTGAACAATGTAAATGACGATCCATGTTTGCTGAAAAGAATCATTACTGGTGACCAAATATGGGTATATGGCTGTGACGTCAAAATCGAAGCAGAATAATTTCGATGGAAGCGACCAGAAGAGCCAAAACTGAAAAGAGCACGCCAAGTTAGGTCAAATGTGAAAGTTTTGCTCAGTGTTTTTATTCAATTACAATAGCCTGTTTCGCATGAGTTCTTCGCAGAAAACCGTGCGGTCAATAAGGAATATGACCTGGAATTTATGCGCTTTTTGCATTTAGTAATATCAAGAAAAAGTCCGAATTTGTAGGAAAAAAATCATTAGGCTGATTAGATTTGAGGAGGACAAAATTGATATTATGAATATATAAATTATATTAATATATAAAACCTCATATAATACTAATATATTTGCCCTCCGGCGCCCTCAGTCATGGATTCAAATATAGGGGGGTGCAATGGTAATCATCACCGACTGTTGAGCCGAAGGTGTGTAGTTCAAGTCTGTCTATAGCCAAGAACAATCCCTATACGGAAAAACTGTGCAACAACATCAGTTGTAAACGAGAGAAGATCAAAAAATGCTGACGAAAGCATAACACTCGTAGTATAAGACCACTTCAAAATTCATACTCTGCGTGTGCATTTCCAATGTAACACCCTGACATGGAAACAAAAAAAGGTTACTGTGAACTACAACCAACGTGACAAATTCAGTCGGATCTCTCATCCTATCTAGAACAACCACCAACCGGAGAGTAGTGAACGAACATCTTCGACACAAACCATCTGCTTCCCGTCAAGGTTGTGTGACAAACACCATACCTGCACAAAAAAGGTATGGAAAATCGAAAGATTTCTCTAAAGGACATTCCCCATGGCATAAAAGCGTTATTTCAGTTCGAACATGGACTGAGCACCGGTCCAGCTCTTACTCTGGGGTCAAGTATGGGCTGGGCCTCCGATAACAAGCTTAAAATAATTGTACGCCCTCACAGAAGATATGACCAACAGATATATCATACGCTCAATTGCCCTGAATGACTCCAAAATCTTTCTAGAAGACATATCTGAAGAAGCCGACATAGCACAATTATCACCAAACCTTCCGAAGAGGTCCCAGAAACCAAAATTTACCTGACTTCGACACTTGATTTCGAAAAGCTGTAGGCGCTCGAGGATTTTTGCCGATCATGTCTCCCTCAAGCTTACCTAATGCCCGATGAAATCTGGATATCTTATAGACCAACAACGGAGACGATGTCATAGCGCCGTCGGATTGTCCCCTCTGATGTCCGACATTCATGCTAAGCCTACAAGAAATGACTGATTTGATGACGAGTGAAAAGAAACAAATGGCATAGATGGCTGCGCTGCATCAAGAGTAAGAAATGACTTTTGTCAGTTAGACCAAAAAGTAAAAGAAACATGCCAAAGCTATAAAGCCAGAGCAGAAGCTTGCAGGAATGATGTTTGGACAACTTATAGTGGTCGATGTCAAGACGGAGACAAAGTTATAAAGGGTCCGCCATCTAACGTTTTTTTTTTTCAAGTAGTGTTTATTTCGTGAATGGTAACACTTAGCTCATGTCTGATTTGACAGATAATTAGTTTTATCCTTCCGCTGAACGAATATGGTTGTGTATACGCTTGAACAACGCTGGGAAATATTGCGACATTACTTTGAAAATCATCGACTTACAGAAGATGCCGATTTTGCCAAAAAAATCATCTTTTCAGATGAAGCTTTTTGATCTTGGCGGGTATGTAAACAAGCAAAATTGTCGCATTTGGGGCACAGAAAACCCGCACGCATACATTGAAAAGCCGGTGCACCCAAAACGAGCCACTGTTTGGTGCGGATTTTGGTCCAGAGGCATAATTGGGCCATTTTTCTTCGAAAATGAGCAAAGAGTGGACGTTACAGTCAATGGCGATCGTTATCGGGCAATGTTGAACGAATTTTTGTTCACAAAAATTGAAGAGGAGGATACTGGCAACATTTGGTTTCAACAGGACGGCGCTACGTGCCACACAGCCGAAGCTACACTCGATGTTTTGCGCCCTGTTTTTGAAGATCGCATTATCAGCCGCAGAGCTGATGTCGTTTGGCCACCTCGGAGCTGCGATTTGACACCGTTGGACTATTATTTGTGGGGTGCCGTCAAAGATAAGTGTTACGCCGACAAGCCAGAGACAATTGACGCTTTAAAGGACAATATTCGTGAAGCCATTGGTGAAATACAGCTGCACACAATCGATAATGTGCTTAAAAATTGGACCGATCGTGTAGGCTACTGCATGGCCAGCCGAGGCCATTATTTTCAATTATTAAACGGAAGGATTGTACTTTCAAATAAAAAAAGAAAGTTGAGAAAATATTCAGTAGTTTTTTTATAGCATTTTCAAAAAAAAAAAAAAAATTATTTGGCGGACCCTTTATAAGAGGTAAACCGGTCAGATTTGGATTCAAAAATTGGATGCTATCAAGCAGTTGTGGCTATTTATACAGTTTTGATACCTATTGCAGTTCTAAAAATATTACTGCAAAAAAATCTTTAAAACCGTTGGGATCTCGAGTTGTTCTTGAATTGTTAGAAACTGTTAAATTTCCTTGCGACCATATTATTTACTTTGATAATTTTTTCTCTTCCCACGAGTTGTTGCGTTTATTGCGAATAAAAATATTTAGAGCAACTGGAACCATGAGAGAGAATCGAACAAAACAATGTCCTTTACAAGCAAAGAAAGAGTTCACGAAAAAGAAAAGAGGACATTATGAGCATATGTATGATGCGACGAACAAACTTCTTTTCGTAAAATGGAATGACAATAGTGTTGTCACTATGGGCACAAACTTTGATACCATTGTACCATTGCATTTGGTGAAGCGTTGGTCGCATGCCGAGAAAAAAAAAAGATTTTCGTTCCCCAGCCGAAGCTAATAGCCAGTTATAATACAGGTATGGGTGGGGTTGATTCGCACGATCAAGCGGTGAACGCGTACAAAATAAAAATAAGAGGCCAAACATTGTGGTGGCCGCTTATCACATCTATTCTTAGTTCAACTCTGGTAAACGCTTGGAAACTCTACAAGGTGGCGAATGATTCTCAGGAGGACTTACTATCGTTCCAAAGGAATATTGTACGTCATTATACTATTAAGAATGCAACAACGAAACGCACTGTCGAAAGTATCGCATATACCGAAAGACCCCATTTTCCTCAAAAGGTAAAAAAACCTGTACGATGCAAAGAATATCATATGAGAGTAAGGTGGGAGTGTCAGCTTTGTGCGGTTGCTCTATGTGTGGAAAAAAAACGTGTTTTAAATAATTTCATGTCAAGAGGAATTAGCACCCACATATTACCACTGTACCCGTTTTTTGATAGTACTTAATAAAAACAGGTAAAAAAAAAGAAGAATTTTAAACTTTAAATGACTTTGGTTTTAAATGGGTTAAAGCAGAAGATCCCTTGGACAGCGATTCCTTAAGTTATATCAATATATTTTTTTTATGAATAAAAGAAATTCACCTCTTTGTTTTGTTGTTGTTGTTGTTTTATTTCTGTAACATTATTTATTTATTGTATTTATATAGTTCTCCTCAATATCTCCCTCTATCTCAATTTAAGGTGATCAATATTATTTTTTTATGTGGTTAATTAACATCCAACTATCGGAATACATGTTCCTTTGATTTTTCTCAAATTGTTTTCTCATTTTTCTATTTTTTAAATATTTATTTTCTCCATTTTGTTTCTCTATATAAATACAAATATGTCACACTAGTCTATCTTACGATTCCCTCTATCCATGTGGCCCGTCTCCACTTTGATTTTAATATATACACAAACAATTTATGTATTTCAAGTTCTTTTTTTAAGTATATAACTATGTTTGTATTTTCACAATTATCTTACAAGCTAATAGGGTTTTTTTTTTTAAACATTTTTCTTTTTCACTACGAGTATATCATTACAAACAAAAAGAAGAGAAAAGAAAATTTAATCTTTTCTCTCTGAACAGAACACAGTGCAAGAGGTTCGAATGAATCGATTAGGAAGAAGTTTAAAAATTAAATTAAATAATTATAAGAATTTATTTAAATTAAATGCGTTGCATGATGTTTGGCATTGTTTTTGCGATAAAATATGAATAAAAGCAAAGTGCAGAACTTACGTAAAATATGTCGGTTAAATTCAAATCGTATCTACTGTGCGTTCCAATGAAATTCAAAAACAAAAAAGCGCGGGAATTTTTTATTTTCAAGTTTACGTTTTATTATTTTCTCTCTTTCTCTCTCTTTGTTTTTATCTTTGTTGCTTATTAGGAAGAACGTCGAGTTACTCTTTCTCTCTTTGTCTTACGATGTCGTTTGCGATATTCTTTCTTTTCTATTGTTTTCGTTGCTGTTGTTGTTGATTGTTTCTTGTGTAGCTCCTCTCCTTTGTTGTTCTCTCGAGCGCAAAATAAATTTAAATTAAAAGTCAAACTAAATAAACTCTTGAAAATCAGAAACTATTTCTGGGTTAGATTTTTTTGGTTTTTTTTTTTGCTTTTTTTGTTTTTACGTAGGCTTACAGGTTTGACAATTGACTCACTGTACCAGTTCAGCTCTTACTCTTCTGCGTGTCGGTTTCAAGACTGGCTAAGGCAGACTCTGCCATTTTCTTGTATTTACCGGCCAATTCGGGTAAATCGTAAGCAATGGCCACATCCAGTTTGGTGATCGGGCATCCGCGGAAGTAAGTGCATGTTTCCGTCAGTTTCTTGAATTCGTAGAGTGGATTGAGACGGAAGAAATCACGATAGACTTCGGGATCGGGCAGATCGTAACGTGAGATGTTCGTTAAGGTCGATAAGCCTTCGTAGATGTGATAGTTGTGTGGTTGAGTTATAATTTCGTCGGCGATGCGTTTCTTGTTGCCAAAGAGGGTCTTGTGATTAAAGTAGGTTGTCAGATAGCAATCAACCATCTTGGCGTGGTTCCGAACACGGACCTAACAATAGACATACATATATAAATGTTTTATCTTTAAGATAAGATTGATTTTAACTTACAGCAAAGCGGCGAGCACTAGCAATCTTGTGCTCAATTCTCTTGTCAACGGCAGTGCGCATATCGCGAAGGAACGCACGTTCCTGGGCTTGTAAAAGACGTACTGGAGATCCAACTTCATAGGGATGAGACCAGAGGGAGGTGGTGTACATCAATGGTGGTTGAGCGGATGACATTAACGGGGAAATGTTCCAGATAAGAGCGCTTTGAACGCGCAATAGTTCTTCGGGTTTCACTGTATCGGCCTTGTTGAGGACAATACGAGTCTGGTATTCACGCCCCTTGAGCTGATCGAGGATGGCTTCAGTTTCTGGACCAACATCAAGCTTAGCTGGATCGTATACTAAGAATATGATGTCAGCGCGATCAATGAACCATTGGCAGGCATCGTTGAATGGGAAAAGGCGTGAAACTTGCTTGCGAACCTCTAAAATGCCAGGGATCTCAACAATGTTAACCTAAGCAAATAAAATAAAACCAAATTAATCAATTTCTTGAATTCAAAATTTATTCAAAAAACATCTCCGGCCATATCATAAGCGGAAATACGTGTTTCTCTTGAAATAAGAAGCTCAAGGTATTAAAAAAAGAATGCAAATTGCATGTACCAAAAGTCACCTTATTTTTTGAACAAACTTCGAATAGTCCTGTAAAACTACGAAACTTTTTCACCCGACAACCACGAAGCAGTTGTTTAGCGATCTTTGGAGTCAATTTGGGTTAATGCCTCTAGGGGAATAAAGCCTGATCGAATTGTGCTCTCGTGGAATTTACAATTGAACTAGTAAGCTCCGAAGATCAGGTTATTGTCATTAGTCATAGCCCTGACTAAGTGCTTTCAAATTGTTTTAATAAGAAAATCGTAGATTCAGATTAGGCCTGTTCCGCCGTACAGGGCCTTTATATTATAATACTCAATGAACTGGGACCCTGGCGTTCTGTATATCCTAAAGCACTGTATTTTAAACACACAAATATTTTCTACAGATGGAGCTGCATTAAGCTACACCGGCCAATAGAACAACCTTAAGCGATCATGGGCCTAATTAGGGCAACGTAGCATAGATTTTTACACTGCGGTCAAGTTGACTGCTGTGAATCAAATTCTTTAGAAGTCATGACAAGTGTCCACATGTCTATTGAAATTTAGACGCTGGATAACCCAGATACGAAAATATTTAACCGCCCTTCGCACCGCTAATGGTTGTCCATGTGTCGCGAATTCCGTCCAGTTCTTTCTGGTGCCCCGTGAAACGCCTTACTGACTTTGTCGTAACAGTATCGTTTCCTAATTTATGAAGCTAATTTTTAACTTCATCGCAAGATCTCTTAAAATGGTCGAAATCACATAGAAGCATCAAGTGGTTGAGAAAACCCATAGTTTTTAACGTATAATAAATAGTATCGGAGAGTAAACTTCTCCATGTTGTAAATCATTTTTAACGTCATAGGTTCTGCTCGAAGTGATTTCTTTCCAATAGTCATTTATAGCAGGTGATTTGTCATATCACCTTGCGTAGTGAGCTTATGAGAAAAGACCGTTAATACAGACTCGAAAAAAGCGCCGATCAAATTAACTTTCTCCTGTCTATTCTCGATCACAAAGAAGTCGTCGCCAGTGATGACATTCTTCGGACTTATGCCTAAGAATCAGTTTAGCGAATCGCTCGTTCGACATGGACATATTCATTGACCTTGTGCGTGAAAAGCAATGTTTGTGGCATTTTCGGCAGCGCCAAATTTTTGCTCGCATGTTGTTCACTATTCCACTGTCAAAACATGAATGAAACTAGGCGAAATAGCTCTGCCATAAACACTTAATTGCCTGCGATTTCACTGATAGCGATCGTGGGAAAAGCCGTCGCGTCGCGCGACATGAATACGCTGCGCCATAAACGTAGCCTAATATTTAGGAAGGAAAAGAAAAGGATAACTTTACTGTTTTACTAAAACTCCTTCGGTCTTAGTGACAATTTCTCAGACGATTCAAGCGAAGCGACCTGTAGTTCTGTAAGATTTTTTGCAAGCCATGAGCTACATTGTAATGTTCGTTTCCAATGATTTTTGGATCCATGGTACGAGAGGTGGAATCCAAGAGATCCACAGCTGGGTAGATACCCAATTCGGCGATGGTACGGGATAATTCAGCGGTGGCATCCAAGTGAGCCAATGCCGCAGTTGGAGCAGGATCGGTTAAATCGTAAGCGGGCACATAGATGGCCATCAGCGGAAGTGATCGAACACTTCTCGGAGGTGGCACTAGGTTCCTGCATAGAACCCATGTCAGTGGCCAAGTTTGGTTGATAGCCGACAGCAGATGGGATACATCCCGGCCTTTATATATTTATATAATTATATCGACAAAAAGCAATACATCTCGTCCTTCTTAGTCACGGAAATATTCGGCTACGACACGGGCACGGGCGCCTGGGGGTTCTTTCATCTGTCCATAAAAAGGAGCTACCTTCGAGATTTTGTCCTTCAACTAGATGACACAATCTTTAATCATTTCACTGTACAAATCATTACCCTAACGGCTACGTTCTCCTGCTCCGGCGAATGTTGTTAATCAGCTCCATGATAAGTACGATTTTGCCGAAATTGGCACCACCGAACAGACCAATCTTACTACCCTTGGCGTAGGAGGCGAGCAAATAAACAACCTTAATACCGGTGACCAAAATTTCCTGTTCGATGCTCATCTGAACGAATTTGGGGGCTTTGGCGTGGATGGGAGCAGTCTTATTAGTTGAAATTGGACGACGCTCATCGATGGGTTCGCCAGTAACGTTGATAATACGTCCCAAAATCTCAGCTCCGACTGGGATACGGATTGGGTAGCCGGTATCGACAACTTTCTGACCACGCGGCAAGCCCTCATCCATAGCAATCGTACGGACGGTGTTCTCACCCATATGCTGGGCGACTTCCAACATTAGACGTGGGGTTGCTCATGTCGACCTCGAGGGTATTCAAGATCGGTGGTAAATCTTGATCGGATTGAACGTCGACGACGGCACCAATATGGGCAACTACTTTGCCCCGGTTTCCAGCAGCTATTATTGACCGAACTTGGGTGGCTTTTTCGAGCTTGGTTCTTCTGGTTGCCTCCCTTCGGACGATTGGGCTTTAGTTTTTACGTCATAACCATATACCTATGTTTAGTCACCAGTAATGACCTCTTTTTGGCAAATATCGATTGGCATTCACGGTCCTTTTGGTCAAAATTTAGTTATTTCTGAATATACTTCGCGCCCAAAATATCCAAAAAAATTCCATGGCATTAGCCAGCCGATATGATAATATCCTCGGCAACTCTTAGTGATTCGACGATTTTCCATAAAAGTTTTCTTCGCTGCTTCAACGTTCTCATCCGTCGTCGGCCTTCTGTGAGGAACTTGTATCACCTATAATCATTTAATCATTTTTTTTTGCTCAGATGAGACTCGCCTTAAGCGGCAGTCAACATTTCAAGTAGGTCGGAGCCCCTAATTTACAGGGGACATGTGTACCGACATAAAAATATACGACAATCGAAAGTATTTAGCTCGGGAAATTCAAACAAGATGGGATCAGCTCGCCAGGAGCCAAGCGGCAATTCCAAGTCTTCCACCTTGAATTTTGAAAACTTTTATTTGGATCTGTCCAGACGGGCAGACAGAAAAGCCTTTTCATACGTTTTTCCTACCCCAGCTTTGCAAGATAGAAGACTAGTAGTTACCTTATTTTTTAAACGAAAGTAAGTAAGGTTATGCAAGGTTATCATAACTTATTATTATAATAAAAAAGTAAACGAAGACCTATTTTGAATCTTGAAAAATTGTTCCAAAAACTTTTTGAGTATGATATAGCGTAAATGATCGCCATAAGGCAGGTAACACAATGTCATTTGTAACGTCTTTTCAGATTATATCGATTACTTCGTGTTGGACATTGTCCTGCAGGGCTTCCATTTTCCGTGGCTATTGTGCATAAATCCGCAGCCTAGGGGTGTTAAGTCAGGCGATTGCGGATGTCAAAATCTCTATTATTCGTTTGAGGAACAAAAGACGCAATAAATCGGTTGCTTAAGCTGTGTGAGTTTTGTCGTCGTCTTGTTAGAATCAAAAGTTGCCTCTGTTTGCCTATGTTATGTATCAGTCAAAACTGGCCTAAAAATCATTTTCATTGGCGGAAAACTGACAATTTTGTCTATTCACGGTCCCATTTAAAGACAAATTAGCCTCATCGCTCATGACAATTGTTTGTCTGTCGGTTTATGTCACCACGAAATTGGCATAGTACAAGCAATGTCGCTTGTCGATCGGTAAAAGTAGATGCGTTAACTAAAGGGAATTACCAAATCATCATAAATTATGCGTTGGAAAATGCTATGACCAACGGCAACGACTAGATGTCAACGGTAATATTTCAACGCTGCCTTGTAAAGCTACAAATCCCTTCGAGCAACATCGGCTTTAATGACTGATGTCACCAAAATTTCCGGTGTTGATAAATTCTTGGTGTAGATTGATTAGGTTCGAAGGCGCTTTGTTCAATCGATATTCTACATTATAGACACAACTATGAAAATGTCTTGAATGTTATATCAGCCAAATGGCCAAAGCCTCAGCGTAAATTTAAAATAGGGGAGTATCGCTTCCTTTCGATACTAAATTAATCACCCACTTGGCTCGGAATACCATTCTTAATTACCATTCCTAGTTTTCAAATCGAAAACCTGTAAATGTTGACACAAATCCTTTGATTGCAATCTCCCAGGTTAAGACAAGCGCAAGATAGCTTGGCCAAATCTTACGTTAATCAAGTCATTTTCTAGTATGAATTCTTCTCGCTTTTTGCATTTTTCGCATCCTGAGAAATTCAACGTACGTATGCTCATGTTCGTTCATCATCGGGCCTCTTGTCTATTCCGAACTATTTATAGCTTGGCTATAAATACTAATACAGGGCGACATGACGTAGATATTAGCCTTAGCATGCCTTGACATAACACATAAATAAAGTGCACTGGGAATGGTCTGTTGTTTGCCTAACGTACCTTTTCGAGCAATTTGCTAGGTAGCTTCAGTCCCCGCAGGCGTTCTTCCAATCCCTGACCGAATTTTTGCAGACCAGAGAATGTGTAATCGGCGGCCAGTTGTGTTCCATCTAAAACTTCGGTCTCATTGCCCCAGGTGAGGATGTTGAAATAAGCTGGTGATGGTTCGGCGCCTAAAATAAGTGGAATAGGAAGTTAGATAATATGGATGGTTGTAAGATGTGCACTTACCCGTCCTAAGGGAGTGTGGGGTGTACTCGTTCCCGGTGAGGTAATTAATAATGGAAGATTTGCCACCACTCCAGGGGCCCATGAAGAGAATGAGAGGCTTGGAGAAAATCTCTGGATCGCCAAAGTGTCGGTTACTGAGATCACGGTATTTGTAAAGTGTCTCCAGTGGTTTGATGGCGTTTTCGTAGATTCGTTTAATGTCACGAAGGATGATCTCAGCAACACGATCGACGGCTTTTTCTTTCGCCTCGAATGCCTCGTCCAGTTGGAGTAGTTCCGTGATATGATTGCGATTGCGTAGATTTTCGGGAATAACTCCTTCCTATGATCGAAGTAAATTGGAACCTTAAGAATGGTGGTAGTGAATGGAAAATGTTTCTTACCCATAGTAATTCATCCTCTGGCTTGGTTTCGTCTTCTTCCGAATCCTCGGCGTCATCTGTCTTATCTTCTGCCGTATCGTCTTCATCAGGCTTGCTCGATTCTTCTTCGCTTTCTTTACCTTCATCGGCTGCTGCCTCAGTTTCCTTGCTGTCATCGTCATCTTCCTCTCCTCCACTTGTTTTCTCATCTTCCTGACTATCAACACCATCATCAGCAGCTTGAGCTTCCTTGCTGTCGTCATCGTCCTTTCCATCGTCATCGGCTTGATCGTCTTCTTTGCTATCGGCCGCTGTTTCTTCTTTACTGTCTTGCTCCTTGCTGTCATCAGCAGATGGAGCTTCTTTCGAATCTTCTTTATCATCGTCATCTTTGTCGTCCTCGGCGGTATCTTCTGGAGAGGCATCAGCTGGAGCAGTTTCATCTAAACTCCTTTTAACTCTCGAAGCTGCTTCTTCATCTACTTCCTCAGGACTTTCGTCTTTCTTTTCGTCGTCATCATCGTCATCGTCCTTATCAGCCTCGGATTCTTCAGCTGATTCCTGCTTATCGTCATCGGTTTCATTTTCCTCAGCTTCGCCCGACTTGTCATCGTCATCATCGGTTGATCCCTCAGTTTCTGCCGAAGCTGCTTCACCTTCCTCACCAGATTGGTTATCGTCAGAAGACTGGTCTTCCCCAGATTGTTTGTCATCAGAAGGCTGCTCTTCTCCAGATTTTTTGTCATCATCATCATCGTCGTCATCTTCAGCCGATTTTGCTGCTTCTTCCGACTCACCGTCGGTTATCTCGACTGTCTCTACTTGATCCTTACCATCCTCCTTGCTATCATCATCTTTTCCATCGTCAGCGCCACTATCAGCGGCATCATCAGTACCATCGTCGTCACCGTCGTCATCGTCGTCATCCTGCTTTGAATCATCAGCAGGTTCATCGGCTTGCGGTTGCTCGCCTGAATCGTCGTTATCATCAGGTTCGGGTTCTTTACTCGTTGTGTCCTCGCCAGAAGTCGTTTCTGGACTAGCAACACCATCGTCGTCATCGTCGGCATCTACACTTTCACCAAAGAAATAAAGCATGCACGCATATTGTAATTCAAAATCAAGAAATTGGAAAAACTATTCAAAATGCAATGGAAGGCCAGTCCTCTGGTGACTTTACATAACAATAATCACGTTTCAAGGATCGGATATTGTAAATTTGTGGTCGCCCGTGCTAATTTTTTTTATTGCAGATACAAACAGCTGAAAGAGAAAATTGGACGCTGTCGAGGGCGTTCGTGTTTATTTTTGAATCTAGAATCTCTTTTGCTTGGGCCTCCGACGTCTTCTCTGACGTGCGCTCGTTCGGGGACTTTTATCTGTTTTGGAATTATTCCAATGACAAATTTTGATTGTTTTTGTGTTTTTGTTGGCTAATTTAATGTTTTTTTTTTGCTCGCCTATGAAATGAAATTGGAGATGATGTTCTTCATTCTGGTTGTAAAACCAGGTGGAGCGCACAATTCTACTGCGACGACCATATGATTTCTATTAAATCGCTTAGTCTGTGTGACGGATGAAAAATCAAGAACTCAAAACTAAATGGATGATCATGCTTATATGGCGTCATGACTAAAATTTACTTGATCAGCGGGCTACTGTCCCTGCATCACTGTAATATTAATGCTCTTAATATAGTAAAAAACTTCAACTGACGAAGGAGTCTATAGTTATTTTTCTTAACTATTTAAGACCAACCAAAATCACGAGAGTGGTCGAATTTTTTGAATTTTTCAAAACAGCTGCCCTGCTAGGTTGTAATGGGTCCAATTATTGTTATAAAAAGGAAATTGAAATATCTCTACGTTCCAAACTCAAATCCATAATTTTTAGAGCGAGTGAGTATGCGCGAGAGTACGTGCCTTTTTTTCGCCTCTTATATCTCGAGAACAAATAATACTATCGACTCTGGACCAATTTGATTCGATGCACGAATCAAATGCATTCAACGAAGAACGAATAGTTGATAAGGCTTAAAAATGAATTGGGTTGACGGTTTGGTTTTTATGCATAATGACTTCGAGTCTTCCTCCATATCTCGAGAACAAAACCTGGGAAATCGGCAGTGGGTGGTTGATCAGTCGCATTCATGAACCTAGAATTTCAGTTTAAAATAGCATGCGGTTTAGGTTATTTTATGATCATATATAATCAAATGATATTACGAATAAGAGTGGGAGGATAAGCATCCGAGTATGTCTACGTAATATCACTTCAAAATTCATACTCTGTGTGTGCATTTCCAATATAACACCTTACTGTGAACTACAACCAACGCGACAAATTCAGTCAAATCTCTCAAAAAATTCTATCTAGGACAACCACCCCCGGAGAGTAGTGAACGAATATCTTTGACACAAACCATCTGCACTTCGTCCGGCGTCCAGATTGTGCGACATACACCATAAGAGCGTGCACTCTTGAACCTGCACGAACCCTATAAAAAAAATATATACTAGGTGCTTGACACTGGTACATAGTTTAAGGGTGTGACTTGTGAATTTTGTCGTGGAGCCAATATTTTTATTTTTATTTTTATTTTTTGTTGTAGTGAAAATTATGAAAAAAAAATAATGACGCTGGTCATATATGTATCTGGCCTTTTGTTGGCTAGGAAGGGCGTTAGGTGGTAAGAGGTGATACAGTGAGCGCAGAGACATACTCGTATACCATTTTTATTTTTTTTGTCAGAGCTTGTGTTAAGCTTGGATTTTCCTTTAAACTTTTTTAGCCAACATACAGTCACGTGCACGCAACTAGAAATGCCATAAAAGTTATTCTGCTTTTTCTGTTTGAGGAAGTGCAAAAACTTCATGAAAATTTAAGACGATTTTCCTCTTTTGCTGTAGGATTAGGGAATTGGTATAAAACACAATTATCTCCGTCGCCGTATATCACATGAGAATAAGTTGACTAAAGTTAACGTACGCATAAATAATTAGAAACGCCGACATTTTTGGAAGACATTTTTTAATATTTATGAAAATAATTAATATAATTCAATATAAAGTTGCATAGTCACGATTTTCGATTACAGCTTGTAATCTGTGAGGCATAGACCATTAGTCTTTGACAAACGCTCTGTGGAAAGTTCTCCCATGTAGGGTTAGTTTCTTTACCTGCATTTTAAAATATTGCCATAGATTCTTAATTAGACTGAGATTACGACTACACAAAGGTCAGTCCAAAATTGTGACTATTTTGTCTTGCAAATATTGTTCGGGTACGGGGCCTGTGCTGTAAATCGTTCCCCTGTTGAAATCTTCAAATGATGGAAAGATGGTCATTAGGTATGGCAACATTGTATTCTGCATTATTTCAAAATATGGGAATCTGTCTATCCGTCTTTCTATTTTGTTTATTCGACTGATTCCACGCCACAACTTTGCTCCCTATATAAAAATATTTTCACCATGTTTGAGCATTGGGGGGATGTATTTTGGATCATAGGTCTTAGGCAGCGCTTTGTGGCTTTGACGTCAGGTGAAACCCTATTCCTATATATACAGGGTGTCCCACGAGCAGTGTGCCAAAAAACTATAGCGTGTAGGTCTGGTCAAGACAAGAAAAAAATCGTATGGTAGGGGGGGGGTCTATTCCCCCCTGTTCAGCCAATTTTGGGGGGGAAATTGCCAGGTCAGTTTTCAGGCGTTATCAATGAAAAAAAAAGGATTAATCCAGGGTTATTCCAATACTGTGTCACTTTATTGTATCCTCATAAAACTCCGAATTTTTTAAAAATAATAAAAAAGAGGTCAATGTTTCATACATTAATTTGCCTACAAGTCCAGCCGCGTTAAAACCAAATAAAAGATTTTTCTTAGAAAAAAGTGGTTCGGGTTTTTTTTTAATTTTTCAAAAACTGCAAGACATTTTTGCATCCGGTGTTCTGTTTTAAACTAAAAACTAATAAGAGAATTGAATTTTTGAAAAAAAGTTAATACTTAATTACATACAATTTTGAAAAAATATAGTTCTAATTTTTTTTTTTTGAGTTTGAAAATTAATTTCTCAAAAACTATTCCTTAAAACAGCTTCGTTTAAAAACAATATGAAAGAAGAGGTTTCTGGCTTTGTAAAAAAGTATATCGCGGCATTGTGGATGTAAGTGTTCATTTTTAATATTTTTTTTCCAAATTAAGTAAATTTTTTAGAAAATTGTCCCTCCCGGCTAAACCTCCCCTGTCCCCCCTCCCATACGATTTTTTTCTTGTCTTGACCAGACCTACATGCTCTAGCTTTTTGGCACACTGCTCGTGGGACACCCTGTATAACCTTTTCTTGTGATTTCGCTCTGTCGAAAGTTTTTTCTTTTCTTCCTTGCGATAAGCCAAAGATAATATTGACATATCTTCACGTTTTTAGGCGAGCCTGTTTTAAGGAATTGTCGATGCGTTCCTTCGAACTTTTGTTCACTTGGACTTTTTGGAATGATGACTACTTTGGATCAACTTATTTACGTTCAGGTTGAGTAAATATTCATCCATTTTATAAAAAAAAAAGAAGACTGCGAACTGGAGCTGTTGACGTTTCCGAAATGCACGTAACTGAATACGTATACCATCATATGTAAGGGAAATTTTCCATTGGGTGACTGTTATCTATGATTATGTAAAACTCGTAATTATCTCAGTTTTAAGAAGCCTAAGGTACAAAAAGTTATCGAAGGAAGTCTTCGACGATCGGAACATCCTTGGGTATACTGAAATAAGTAAATTGAAGATTAAGGATTGGAATAAGCTTATTTCATTTCCTATATTTGTCTAATTGGTGGGTGCACATTGTGGAGTCTTGTTCGGCAGAGGGACAACCAACTTTAATTTTGGAAATGGCAATTTAGAATACCCTCCGGCGGCGCTCTAAATACCTTAAAGTTATTGCTTTTTTAAATACTGATGGGAACCATATAAATTATCATTTACCAAGTTCTATAGATAGCGTAGTAGTTAGGTAGATTCGATATAATGTTAAACTCAATTTCACTACTAGTGATTGTACATCTAAATTCCTTACTATTTAATGGCTTAATAGGTCAAGGCCAGGTTAGATGAATAGAATACTTTTTGGACCGACTTGAGCATTTTTGCTATGTTTCATTCTTGTCGACTGAGTAGATATCTATATCTTCTTCTTTTCCTTTTTATCCCGGCGTCGTTATGGTCAGAAGTGTAGGACCATAACCTTCCCACTTAACTGCATTCCTACTGGTCCGCTTGTGGGGTCCGCCGGAGTAGAGTAGATATCTATATATATTTATATATTTTAAATGCGCCTGACAGAGACACTGAGAACTACTAGTTTTGATGGCATCATATGACTTTTATTGAGTGTATTTTCATTCGAAGTTTACGATGTCTGTGCGCGACGATTTTCGTACGACTGCTAAATGATAGAATATTGGGAAACTGTTTACTTAGCAAGTAATCCTTAGATCGCTTGTGAAAATTGCATTTTTATATCTTCATGATTCTAATAATAGGAAATGTATGCCCATTAAGCCTTGGACGACATTTGCTCTCAAAAAAAAAAAACAGAAAAGAAAGGAAGAAAATTCCAACAAAATTTGGTAAAAATCCACACAACTTAATATTTATAGATATTATGACAATGATCCAGGCAGCATAGCGAACAAATTTAACTTGATTAATATATCTGATAGCCTTAATGCAAATGACTCTTGTAATCGCTGTAATAGTTCTTTTTTTTTATAAATTTTGTATTTAATATATTCTCTTCTGAATAAATATAGGAATTCGTTATGTCAACGATTGCCTTTAATATAAGTGATATTCTATGTTACATAACACGTAATGGATGTTTTCCACAATCATTAAAGTAATCACTAAAGAGATATGTAATTCTCTTCTACAAAGACGTGAAAAATGATCGACCTATATCTTTGCTGCCTACTTTTTCTAAACAGTTTGAGAAGCTTATAAAATCTTGATGCATTTTATTTTTGAATGGTTTAAACATTTTCTCCAACAATCAGTTTGGTTTTCGCAGCAATCAAAAATATTGAATTCGGCAAAAATATTTAAAAATTTTGCCAGCTGGAACATATTTAGGCTTGAGGGGTCTATAAATACCATATCTCTGGATGGAGAACGACGAATCTTCTCTCTATCACCTTTGTTATGATTCGCACAAAATAATTATTGCCTGCTGAAAACACTTTCCCGAATATCAATTCGATAAATTTTCAATTGATTCGTCAGCACTAATTCTCAACGTATTACCTAATTAGTCTCTACTCCAAAGATAATCCTTGAGTTTCTCCGAGCTACGCATGATATTGTAGGCGCTTTTGAAAGGAATGGCTGACTGCTTTTTCAAGTTTTAATTATGAGCTAAATAAGTTTAGTAAAGATGATGCGATTATAAAAGTCGATGTAAATTGTACACTGACTTTGTGGGTAATGAAATATTGAATACTGGACTGAAAGCTAGGAGGAAAAGTATTTAGTCAGAATGTATTAGGCAAAGTCAAGAGTGTTAGCCCATGAACGCCATACATCCTTTGTCGTCCTCTTCTATATCGAGAGGGCAATCAGTAATATTGGCTGTCTTCACAAAGACCTTATTTCAGTATTATATCAGTATATCAGTATTAGCTAAAGGCTATCCGCAGGGTGGAGTCTTTTCACCACTTCTATGGTGTACTTGCCCTATGTGCTAACCCGGGTAGTGCTCAGTTAAATTGTTATCGAAAACAGCTCTAACATACCTCTGACTAGTGAATTAGAGACATATCTTTTAACACATCTAAGTTTAGTATAGCCTTAGTATCAGGAAAAGAAAATCCAACATAAGTTATAAACTGACAATAGCGATTGGGGCTCTTAGGCCTTGTCAGTTTACATACGATAAAATCTGGTGATTAAGACCAAAAGTTATTATATTGGCTATAAGTAGGAGATTTGTTCAAGAAATAAGGTGACTTTTATTTTTCTCAAAAAATATTTATGTCTTCATCAAAATCTATTTTGTTTCCATCAAAGATATGTCCTCAGATATAATATACTTGCGTCAGCGCTTTCTCTAATTCTCAAAGCACTTCTGATATGTACTTTTTGGTAGTCCTTAGCTCATCTAGCGATGTTGTGTTCATCCACTCAATTATGACAAATTTATCTTTTCTTTTCAGTTTTAAGAGTACTTATACATTTGGCACGGCATACATAAGCCTTCCCCTGCCGCACTCGTTGGTGAATAATGGGTGATGATACATTCCATCGGCTTTTCTTCTTGTACTAAATTGTTGACTGATTGGTATGCGAAAATTTGCATCATCATTGTACTCCACACTCATATTATATATCTGCCTCACCGTAAGTACTTTTACGTAAGGGACATTTCTTCTACAAATCAATTTTTTGAATATTTTGTAGTTTTTCAATGTGTGTTTGCGCTGCACCTCCCCACGTTATTACACCGTAGCGTAGCCTCAACTCCACAAGTACGTGGTACACACGTCGTTGCTTTGTACTGCAGACAAGCGAGCGCAAACTACGATCTTCTCAGTTTTCTACGTAGATAGTTTATGTCCGGTTTCCAGAGAAAATGTGAGTCAATGATGACAACCAAATACTTGTACTCGTATGTTTCAACGACTTCAATTTACTCGCAGTCAAGCTCTCTGGCACATTTAAAAGTCTGCAAAACGATATGTGACGGAAGATACATTTTTGCATAAGTTTTGTATTCGACCCGCTTAATACCAACCTATTACCATGACACCATTTTTCTGTTTCATTGAGCTCCACTTGCATCACCTTATTTGCGTCTTCCACTGACGGATGAATTTTTTTTTTTATTTCACAAAAGAAAAAGTAGAGGACCAATTATTGCACCCTGCGGTACCCCGTATTGAATTTTAGGTTTATCACTACAGAAAATTTTGGATGTCCCATCTACAAAGTAGTTTATTAACTAGCTCGACAAGCTGCCTCTAATTCCTACTTTCTGTAATGGGCTGATGGCCTTATTGTGATCAAGGATATCAAATGCTTTACTGAAATCCAAAAATAGAACTAGGACATGGTGACGAGAGCTGTATTTAATAAATTTTGCGAAGTCGCCCAGAAGTTTATTTGCGACTTTTCCCTTTTGAAGACCGTATTGGCTCTTGCAGATCAAATAATGCTTTTTCTATAAAGTTTCATATAATTTCTATGTTTCATTGTTTCTATGTCAGGTAAGAATGCAATCGGTCTTTAATTCGTAATGCTGTTTTTTGGCCCTCTCTTATAAGTAGGTCACACGACTGCCTCCTTAAATTTCTTAGGAATCGTTTGCGTGTCCAAATAGCTGACAATGTCAACATATATTAGGGATTATGCATACCACGAACGAGAAAACTATTATAATCTTGCCCAACGGCAGACCAAGAGGTACTGAATAGACTTACTCCCCTTCATTAAAATAAAACAACTGCAATACATATATGTACATAGGCAATGCAGAGAGACTCCTTCGCTCAAAAATTATCCAGTAATGTGCCATAGACTATCAGGAAAGAGTTGTATCCTTCACCATATCTCGAACTCAAAACTATAATCACATTATCTGTCCATCAAATCGCCTAGCCTGAGAAACTAGTGACCTGCTGCAAGACTCTAAAAGTCTTATATGGTGGACAGAATATTCGAAGAGGAAGAATCCGGCGCTAATGTTTTTGGTTGTATCTGCAATAATTTTTGGGCGCTAAGAATATTTGCCAGAGTCTTCCAACTAGAGCTAGGCACGCCATTTATTCTTATATAATACATTTTAAGATTACCTCTAGAGGCATTACTATCAATATTTCTACCATTCGACCCATAAACAAACACTTAGAAAATTGGGACAAATTTTCGGAAACTTGTCAACTACTTTAAGGACGATCTGATGTGTAGCGTTCACAAAATTAACCTTTTTCCGAGACAGGGTTTCTCTTAGGAATAACGATGTTGCAGAACACATGGTAGTCCAGTAATTGGATCTCGTAGAGTCGGTTGAAGAAGATTAGAGTTTTTGTCAAGCCATTATACATTCTGTGATAAAAGCGATAATGGCTTAAAAAGGAGTCTGTGTTTGGGGGCATAGAGCAAACATAAAAGCGTGTTTTCTGCATTAAATAAAATCAATTCACTCGACAAGAAAAAAAGGATTACGATTTCATACGAGAATTTAATTCTTAAGAAGTTTCAAAAAATCTTCGAAGGATGCAAGTCATTTCTCATTAACACATGAAGAATGAGTTGTGGAAAAATTATTAATCATTTGTGCTGAAAATAAACCTGGCGGTTAGATTCAATATCATGGATAAGGCCTAGTATTTAAATAATGCTGTGAGTTATTTCGGTAACATCATTTCTTCTGGCACTTTGAAGGCTGCTTAGCAAATATTTCCACTGAAAAATATTGTTACAAGTGCTCTGGCACTTATTTGTCGATTGTGAATATTATTCTAATTTTTTTATAAATGAACTCCAGATGTTTCATTTTTAGCTTAAGAACTCAAGGAAAAAAGTGATATATAAATCCATCATTAAAAAATTCTTATTTCTAGTTGTAAAAATATTTACCCAGATACCGGAAATGGCTAATTTAAGCATTTTTCATCTACAGATGAATTGATGAAGACTTATTTTCGTAATAATATTTGCAAAGAACACCTTAACTCTAAGAAAAATAAACTGTCAATTGAAAGCCAAGTTTCCATTGCATTTTTAATAGTTAAATTAGAAATACGTATTGAAAATTTATATAAGAAAGAGTGTTACGTGATTAACCAATGTCATATCTGTACATACCTTTTTCATTTGGATCACCTGTCTTTAATTCGCTAATGGCCTTCTCGATGTAAGGACGACACTCGGACTCGCTAGGGCCGACTTCAGCACTGACAAAGGCATCTAGAATTTAAATTTATTACCGCAAGTGCTCGAAATCATTCAGACAATACAATAGATATGGATTATCACTTCAACTGATGCTGCTATTGTCGCCACTGTTTGTTGACGTATCTAGATTTATTGCTCGTGGATTTAAGCCTTTTGTTTATAGATTTTTTAAAAGTGAAAACAAAAAAAAAAGGTTTCTTCTATATTTTTATGTATCTCGCAGTAGCGGCGTCAGTGATACTAATTTATTTTGAATTTAAGAAAAAGCAGCAACGACAGAAAATTGCTTGTCCACGGAATGCGACTTTACACTGCATACCACTGTTTCTTTCCTCTCGCGCTTTGCACGTTGGCCTTAATTTCCTTGATTTTAAGGTCACTTATGAAACATTGCGTTTTTATAAAGTTTACGTATTAAATAATCGATCACGGATTTTATTAATTTGCTAAAAATAAAATTAAAGTCGAGGCTAGGAATCTGCGTATGAGGGACGAGGATTATTTCTGAATAGCATAGACGCTAGCAGGAATTTAGTTTTTATTTATTCGATGCCATTTAAATATCATAAACAGAAACTAGGGGAAAATTATAAATGAACTTATAAATAGCTCGCGTTAATTGTCTGCTGTTAGAATGGAAATGATGCGAAAATTAATTTCGGGCGATGCCAGAAGTGTGTTTCTATGTTGCATACCTTTATTATTATTAAATATTTATTAGGGGTACAATTGTTATCCGACCTTTTTTCTTTTCGAAATTTGGAGCTCTATCTTGGTGCAATATATATTGTTGCCTTTTTTGACCGCTAGCTATAACTTCTGCCCATATTTCTGGCAGCATAAGAATTCCGCTTTGGAAAAATTACAAGTCTTTGGAGGTGATTATTGTGGCGAACCCTTTCCTTCTTGCCGCTGGGGCATCAATTCGCTGGTGAAAAAACTCCATTCGACGTCTCTCACTTCAGTTCGTCTTACATTCGATTTCCTCGCTTTTGGACTAAAACCCATTTTTGCGTTTCACATTGAGCTTGATCCAGTTAAACTTCCAATTCGGTGTGTTAAGACTTTTCCACCGGTCGCCCTGTCTTTCACATGAAATCACTCTTTCTCTCTTTCACTAACAAGAGCCTCATCATAAATTTCAAGAATCATTCACACGCCTCAGCTACAGATTTTTTTGAACTGGAGACGAAGAGTAAATCTTCAATCAAATGTAGTTTATTTAGCTCGAAAGTCGCCATTTCTATGCAAAAAAATTTCATTCGTCGATGAAAATTAACAAATATGTATAATGAAGACGGATTCCCGTCGTTGAATATAGTAAACAAGTAGCCTTATTGACTAAAATAGTTGTGTGAAAAGTGCTCAATACTTTTGGAAGTTTTCTTTTCTGATTTAGTATGCCTTAATAGGCGAACAGGCGTAGCCAGACTTCTTATTGCCTAATATTTACCCAGGTTTTATAGCCCTAAAGCCAACAACCCCGAGTCATCTAAAGAAATAAATGGTGAAAGAGTACTGATGGAATAAATTTAGTTATAACTAAACGCTTAATTGATTTGTAGAAAATACAAGTACTCGTACTTTGGCGGAAATAAATTTTTTGATTGAGATTGAGAAGTCCATGGTTCAACAAATAGTCCTTGAACCTAACTCATTCAATAAGAACGTAAAAGAAAAGCCAGAAATAAAATGAACTTGAATAGCGAAAATAGACAAAACATTTTAAAAAGAGGCGAAAAGAATTTATTAGAGTCGCTTTAGGTTAGGTTAAGGAAGGGCAGTGTGAGGGTTGAACATCATTTTCAACGGAGGCCAAAGGGCCCATTTTGAATCCCTTCATTTATGGAGTACACATTCCTTTAATCTGTTCTATCACGTGGTGGCTGAAACCACCCCGTGCTCTTTATGAATTTTAGAAGATCCGATACGAGCATTTCCTACGTCCGCAATCTGTGTGAAGAATCTATGGCCTAGCGAAGCAGTGGCAAAGCAGATGTTGGATCGTCTCGGTTTCGCCGCAGATCCGGCCGAGATCGCTTGATCCCGAGTTCTACTTCCGGAGCATTGTTCCAATGGGACAGTGTCCTGTGATCACTCTGACGAGCATACGGGTCGAGCTTCGGTCCAGCGCCAAGAGCTTCTTTGTTTTGCCGATATTAAGTTCTGGCCACGATGATCTTGTCGTGTGACTGTCGTTTCTTGCAAGCCAAGACGAGTTGGCTTCTTTTATTATTGTGTCATTTATGATCCGGTATAATGCACTGATCGGTAGTTGTAGTGACATGTCCGCTTCGCTGATGTCCATTTCAGACCCTTGTCTGGCCAATTCGTCCGCTTTTTCGTTCCCTGTGATTGAGCTGTGGCTCGGGTCCCAGCAGAGTTTGACCTTGTGGTGTCTGATGGACTTCAGTGAGTCGCGACATTTCATTACAGTCTGAATAGGATTAGGGACTAATAAAGCGATATGAAAATTAATGATAAAATCATCAGATATGAAGTCAAGGCGGAAATGAACAAATAATTGGATTATCAGAAATCCTGGTCGTAGTCAACCACAAGTGCCTGGCAAGAAGTCTCAGGTGATTGATCATTCTAGTTGGTTGAGGAAAGTCATAAGTGCCCCTAAAAGCTATTATAAAGCGGGCATTAGAGATTGCAAGTTACGTAAGTGCCGCACATGAATAGCCTGTTGCATTAAATACCTTGTAAGTGCACATTTATGGTTTAGTATATGGTCTTGGAATTAAGAATAATATTCAGGAAAAAAATTCACCATCCAATCACCCATGAATGTAGAATTATGGTATTGTTATAGAATCAAAGATTATCGTAATCACCTATGTTATATGCAATTTATTTCTTCTAGGTGAAAGGAAATTATTGCGTATTGGTGACCCCGAATGGCCAATTTTGACAAGCTTTTCCGCACAAATTTATTACCGTCAGAACCGTCATGAGGACAAACGCTACTAACTACGATTTCGATGGACAGGTTGTTGGACAATTCGAGCCCCATGTTCTCGACGTCAGAGGCCAACACTCTAACCACGGTTCCCTCTGAAAGTCATTGAACAAGTGCAACATTTCAGTACTGAATTTGAATGTTCACTGTAAAGCTTACGTATGAGATTCTAGTCTTTCCCACGGCAGAAATGCATTAGGTAACATTACGAATCACGATATTTCCCCCTGACGCGATAACCTTATCAAGTAGTAGCTAGTAGAACTATGTCGCATTTGAATGTCCATAACGACACAGGTTACACTTTATTACACTATTTTCGGGTTGAACGGGTTATGACGCGAAGGCTGAAATAAATCATATTCAGTTCGATAAACAAACAACAGTGACAGTTCTGGTTGGAGTGGTTGAGCAATTTAATATTTATTTTATGTGGCAGTATCTACCTTACTACTGAATCTGACCTGAGCCATATCGAACAGCAGTATATTCTCCTATTTACGGAGCTATGTGCTGGTTAAGCCTAACTGACCACTATTTTATATTTAACATTCCGACTACTAAATGGAATTCAGCGTAAGTCGCCAAGATTTACCTGTAATGAGAATGTTGAGATAATCAAGTTCATAAATTGATTTTACTAGAGAGGTAAGTTCAAGCACTATGCAAGTTTACGCAGAACCAGCATGAGCACGTAGTTTTTTGGACTCTTGGTCGTATTTCTGGTGTAATGAAATTGGAAAACTGCCTAATACTTTTAAATGGAAAATGGAATACTCAAACTCCGATGATTGCTGTTGTAGTTTAACTTCCAAGAAAGAAAAGAGTGCTTGTTCACAAATCTTAGTCGATCTTAGTGGATTGTTCAAAAGGTAAGATAACCTTAATTTTTATCGAAAAATATTTATTTAGCCATCATATCTGTTATATCCCATTCAAGTAATTTTTCCAGATTTTGGCCAAAAAAACAACGATGAGTGAGCATTGTCGTGATGAAACAGGCGTAAACCTATTTTCCAAAAAATCCGGACGACCTTTCGGCAAGATTTCAACATAAACCATGCCATCGTAATCGGAGAAAACAGTGAGTGAAATTTGAAATTTTAACACTTGACCGGCCTATCTTGATCACATTTCTGGTCGCTTCTATTGGGATGATTTGATGTTATAACTATATATCCATTTTTCGTTTCCAATGATGACCTCTTTCAGTAAATCTGAATCGTCATTCACGTCATTTAAATGCTCTTGAGCGAAGCTCATGCGACGGTCCTTTTGATCCAAATTTAGAAATTTAAGAACAAACTTCGCCGATAGATCTTTAATGCCCAAAATATCTAAAAAAAAAAAAGTTCATGGCATGAGCCAACTGATATGCCAACATTCTCAGCAACTTTTAGTTTTCTACTTTGTAATGCTGGGGTAAGAAAGACTTGTGCAAAGGCTTTCCTGTCCGTCCGTCTGTTCGTACGAATATGTCTGTCTGCCCGCACGCATATATCAAACCAAACTTGCGGAGTAACTATGAGTCTGAAACTTGACTGTGTTACAGAGTACATGATTCTAAGCTCATAGCGACTGGTTTTAGAACTCTACCTACTGTGGTTCGTGAGATCCAGGTAAAAGTTTGCAAGATTTAAGATTGAAGACCTGGAATTGTAGTTTGGCTCCCGGCAAGCTGATCCCATTTTATTTTTTAACAAATCTCGAATACCTATATTCCATCCTTTTAAGGTCATATAAAGTGTTTCGGCTATGCACTTAGGTTAAACACTTCCAATGAAAAAATTACATTTTCAATTGCTATAGGTGCCCTAATACAATCGTATAAGGGAATGATGTTCGTATAGAGCAGAATTTTCATTTTCTTTAAAGTTTTGGTGCCCCCTTACAATCTAGTAGGACCTAAGGGGTTGACGGTAGTGCCTAAGGCATATTGCTAAAGATCCGTGACTCTCGGTCGGAAGTGCAATTGGGTGATGATGTTTAGGCTTAAGTGAAACCTCAGCACAAGAAGTATTTTCAGAAGATGAGCAGAGATGAGTAAGCCATTTGATATTGAGAATCTACATTTTAAGGCTCAATTTTAAAAACGAAGCCCTTACAGTTAATTTTATAGCCACTAACGCATTCAAAGATAAGAAGCTTTACGAGCAGAAGAGAAAGCTCTAGCTGCTGTATATAATCTTTTAGAGCAAGGCTTATACAAGGTTTTCACGACAGACATAACAATTCTATATTAAAGTAAAACACAGAATAATTGAGATATCTGGGCTAAAATTTATTACGGTGTAGTATATATGTTAATATATTTTAGACAGGAACTTAATGTCGCTCACACGTGTACCAATTTGTCACACATATCGGTTGGAACATTGTCAATTGTGTGCTATTGTCCCTGAGCCTCTGAAACTTTTGCCTTTTTGGTGGCCATTTGTTTGAACCATTTCTCGGGATTGCATGATTACCGAAATCGGGATTCCAAAATGAGCTTCAGCTCTGAAGATTATTTTTCGATAAAATTCAAGAGTTTCTTCAAACTTATGTGCACCTCAATTGGTTACATTTCGGCGCTTCAAATGCTAAAGTAGCTTAAGTCTTTGAATAACATTGACTTTGTTTGATAGTAAGCCAAGCTAATTTGGATAGAGAGATTTTCAATTCCTGTAATGAGGAATTGACTCATTTTCGGTGTATCAGTGCATGGATATAGGCACAAGACTACTCGAGGTGAATATTTTCACTCATATTTATCCATTATAGCAGAAAAAGTATGACTCGTGGCCTATTAATAAGCCCTTATCTAAATTTAAATAAATAATGGGTTAGAAAGGAGATCGTCGTGGCGCAGTGGGTAGTGTGTCGGCCGCTGACGCATGATGAGCGAGTTCGGATCACGATAACACCAACGCCATGGAATGGTTTATTTCGCGGCTTCTCTCCTCGGCGGGGTACTGGCCGGGTGCCCCCGTAGTACACTTGATTTAAAAAATCTTCTCAGCTCTCCCCGTTCGGAGTTAGTATTAAACTGTAAGTCCCGTTCACTTGTCTGAAAAACACAAATCGCTAACAGCATAAGTGGAAGAAGAGAAGCTTGAATCTGGCAATTCATGAGCTGTAACGCCGTCAAGAAGAAGAATGGGTTAGGAAGGTACTTTCGTCGGTAATGAATTATTGGAGACCTGATTTTTACTAGACATTTGACGGACAATAACAGTTAACAACTTTAGATGTCTAGAATGCTCTAATCTCAAATCTACCTTAAGCTAAGTCGGTTACAAGTTATCCCAGGGCAAAAGGGTATGACGAGGGATACGTGTTCGTTAACCACCAAAAAATCTAGTTCTGACGGTCGAGGTCTCAAGTATAGCTGATAGCTACTATTCTGCTAAACCGAGAGCGCTTCGCGATGTTTTCAAATTGTGCTATGTCTTGGTCGTAATTTAGTCCGCTAATTAATTGGTAAATTAGCGGAACTGCACACCTGTCTTGGATCAGGTCGATTCGATCATTCTTATGATATTGAAAATTGATTTTAACCAGATTTCAAATTTTTTTTCAAAGTCATTGTTTGCAAGGCGGTCCCGCATAAGTTCAATAGAAAATCGCCCACCCATTGCTATAGAATTGTATGTCCTCCGATTCGAGAGTTTTATACAAATTCAGACATGCGAATATTCTCCATCCGGCTTGCTTCCACGTTGAACCAGATCGGGCAACCTATGGTAGCTAACATAGACGATATATCGATACGAGCCATATCTTTAATCTTTACCCTTGCATAATTGTAGCCCGACATTTTTATTAAAACAAGTATAGAAAATGATCCCACTAGATGCCCAAATACCTAACTATACTTTTTCATAGTAGGGGCCGTCTGTGTAGTCCAACAACTTAGAATTTCCGCCAGTAGTTACTAGTTACTTAGAGTAACTTTAGAAGGCGCTAGATAACGGCGTTCTAAACAAAATGCTTTTCGATTTCTGAAAGTGTATTTTTGATTTCCAGTTGTCGCTGAATCGTGTCGAAGTTACGCTGCAACTTACATGCAAGGGTTTCGATTTTTAGACCGAACCATTACACAACCAAGTCGTCTGCGTACGCCCTTTTTTTTATAGGGTTCGCACAGGTTCAAGAGTATCTTATGGTGTTTGTAACACAACCTGGACGGGGTGCAGATGGTTTGTGTCGAAGACGTTCGTTCACTACTCTCCGGGGGGTGGTTGTCCTAGATACGATTTAAGAGATTATATTAAATTTGTCGCGTTGGTTCATAGTAACTTTTTTTGTTTTCATGTCATTAAGGAAATGTATGAATATTTGACCTGATCTTATACTGCGAGTGTTTTGCCTTCGTCGGCATTTTTTTTTATCATCTCTTATTCACAACTGATGTTGTTGCACAGTTTTCCCGTATAGGAATTGTTCTTAGCTATGGACAGACTTAAACTATAGACTTTCCGCTCAACAGTCGGTGATGATAAATTTATGAATATATTGAATATGGTCGACAATTTACTGTAAAAAAATCTCTTTAGCCATAGGCAAAGGCTTTTTCCAAGTGCATTGGTTATTGTTTTTGTACTATTGCAGCATGCATGGTATCGTCCCGTGCTTTAAAATCTAAATGGTTATCAGGAATTATATATTCGCCCTCAACCCATTTGATCGGAGCTCTATTTAGACTTTAAGACCCATGATTGGCCAGGTCAGCATTAGATTTAGCCTTTTTGGGGATAGGTTGCACCATAGCTATTTTATAATGATTCGGATAATGTACATTATAGAGTGGTGTAAATCTCCACAGCTTCAATCGATTCTGATAGATTTATTCTTCTCCAAGGGTTCGAAGATCGCAAGAAGCTCTGATTTCGAAATGAACGGAGGATGTACTGTTTGTTTTGTTTGGTTGGCGACAACCTTATTTGCCTAGTTGTCTTTGTGATACTCGGTGAAACCCAAGCTCTTAGATGGCCAAACCTAAACCTCCTCTGGAAGAGAGCGGTTATCGTATTTTAGTTGACCCGGTGTTCTGTGACTTATGAGTAAGATTTAAGGGGAAATGGGTGGTCAATCACTTTGTCTTTAGTTTCGCAGTTATTGAAGTTCAAGGCCAACAATTACAATGAGATACAAATTTAACTTTAGACTTCAGAGGCGATGGACATGCCTAGAATTATTTTTAAATGGAACTCTGCATGTTTTCCGATCAATATAAAAAGCCTGGAAAAAAAAATTTACGAAGGATATGTGCTGTAGACAAGGGATACGGAAGGTCATCCTGACATAAATTTGCAATAACGTCTAAGGAAATATAGACAAAAAGAAAAGAGCCATTGGTTGATGGGTTCTGCAAAACAAGTCGACTTCAAATTCGATTAACAAATTCGAAAAAAACATAGTTGGATTGAAAACTGAATTATAATACAACTAAGAAGATTCTGCAGTTTGCATTTTGTCACTACTACCTAAATCCTCGATGTATCTGTTCAGTTCATATTTAAATCTGAATTTTGTGTGCATCATTAAGCACTAATAAATCCTCTGAGAATAAAAGTCAACAAAAGAAATCAGAAAAAGAAATTACTCATCAATTGGCATAAGAACGTCCTTCCTACCCGCCATGGGGATATTTAATATTCCACGCCATGTTTCCATTTTTATTTTGTCATTTTTCATCGGATTTTCTATTTTTTTTTTTTTTTAATTTATTCTTTCCTGTTTTATTCGATGCTTTTCTCATTTCAACACACTCGACACTTCAGAACAATATATTTTTGTGTACAGAAAATAGATTGCAAACGAAAAATTATTCCTCACTAACAAGTTTCGATTTTGAATTTTTTTTTTCTTTCGTTTTGCTTGATTTAAAATTTTTTTAATTTTAGGTTTTTGTTTCTTTAAATCTCTCCCATGACATATCTGTAAGATATATTTAAATGAATTGGCGTTGTTGCTTTATTTTCTTGCCTTCGTTATTCAATTTTAACATTTATTTTATTTCATTTTCTTCATTTGCCATATTATTTCACAATTCTAAATTTAAATTATTACAAACACCTCTCGCCCTCTTGCCCGTTCGCAATGCTCGCCTAACCGCGATATCGTTGTGTGTTTTTGACGAGAAGAAATTATCAATTTTTTTTTTCTTTTCGATTGATTCTTTGCGAAAGAACTCGACGCGGGGATGAAGAATTTTGAAAAAAAAAATTGCATAATAATTTTCAGCCTTCAGCCTACATGGTAGTGAGTTAGCGGTATGCGGATGAAATTGAAAACGGTTGTTATATAACGGGACAAACGAAAAGTCAATTTTTGAACAGATTTTCATAACCATCAGTTTCGTAAAGTAACACTTAGCACAATAGTAATAGTTGTAATAGCAGCACCAGTAATAGCAACACATTTTTAAGGAGGTCGTAGATGGGGCCGGAAATAGATCACCTACCATTAAATGAGACGGCGAATAGCACTAGTCCTAGAAGGACCCAAATTGAAAACCGCCCCATTTCTTTCTTCGTAATTTTCTTTTTATTTTTTTTTATTTTTTGAAAATCTACGATCTTTTTTCAAATTAAAATTTAAAATAAATTAAAAAAATTCACTTCACTCCGAAAATAATAAAATCTCTCGCGATTGCTGCTGCATTAATAGGATTTTCGTCGCGGCTTCACTGCAAGGACATTTTTTACTTAGACACTTTTTTATTTATTTAATTAAAAAAAAAAAAAAACAAAAACTTTCAATAGCACGAGAAAATCGATGGCAATCGCAAGGATTGGGATATGATTGCGAAAGGATATCAGAGGTTATAAAAGGGGTATATCCTTGGAATTTACTATATAAAACAAGATGATCGCTCGATTTTCCTGTGCAGAGGATGAAAGTGATTTTTTAGTTTCGTTAGCTTCTTCCTTTCAGATTTTTCTTCTTCTCTTTAGTATATTTATATAAATACACTAGTCGAACACTCGCCCGGTCTAAACTCAATTCGTAATAGGGTAGCTAACGAAAATTACCTTGTGACCGCGAAATATCCTAAAACACCGACTGGCGTACGCGTACTCAATTTTCGATGCGACTTTTCATCTTGGTATTTTTTTTTTTCTTTTTTTTTTGATTTTTGCTTTTGTTTTTCTATCTTCGCTACTCGGTGCTCAGGGAGAAGTGTGGTCGTATGTTAGGAGACCGTCATCATGCTCTTCTCTCATCATTGTGATGATCTTTTTGATGGTGGTTGTTAAGATACTGGGGTATTAGGTGGTGCTTATTGGTGGTGGACACGAGTACATGTCGTTGGTGGTATCTATTTATCGCGTGGGGACTGTGAACGGTTGCAATGTTTTTAATAATAGATATTTTGCTTTGGCCGTTGTAGTGGATGATCGGGTAGATGGATGTCTTGAGACTGGCAGAAGTACACTCAGCTGCCGTTGTAGCTATGAGCGAGTTTGTTTTTGAATTAATCGGATTTTTCATTTGGCCAAGAAAGTGTCGGATTGGTATGTTTTGCCACCTCTAACTGTGTAAATGTCATATGCTGTAGTCGATTGCAAAAGCGCACCATTGCGAACGGTTCGAGGTAGAGAGTATGGTGAATAAAAGCAACTTCTGACTAGTGCCATGAGCAGGCGGCAATTATGCTGCCTAGCGTCTGACATATACATAAGCTTGTTGAAAGACACTATATTGAAAGCATAATAAAAAATGGTTTAGCGTTGACAAGCTCATAGTATAAGCTGACTCACGTTGAGGGTGGACTCCTGGGATCATAGGCAAATTTATTTTCGTTTTTTATTTATTTTCTTGTTATTTTTGTTCATCGTTACAGAATTTTAAAAAAAAGTTATAAAGAATCAGTACACGTCTCCCTACTTAGTGACTACATTATCAATATCCTTCTTCTTCTGAAGCGTACAATAGTACCGATCATTATTCTCGATCCAGTCGCATACATGCGTCACGGTGTGGAAAGCTGTTCCCGGTCGACACGTGAATTCAACTGGTTTTCCATGCACACATCTATAATACTACGAAGTGATTCTTCTGTTAATCATGATCAACTAATTGAGACAAATTCTACTTACTTTCGAGCAATCCGAATGTGGAACATAATCTCGACTCGAGCAGTCTATTTTGGAGACATCACCTTCGTCCGAGGCGGGCGATGGATGGCTACCGTCGTATTCTGTGCCGGGAGCCAATGTCGATGGGTTAACAACCTCCGACGGTCTAGTCGTATCGGGGATCTATAAATACGGGGAAACACATTACAATCAGGGGTCAGTGCCAATGTCGGATGTATTTGTTGATCTTCGCCTCATCGATTAATTACGATCGATAGTACAGAAAACAAACGAAAGCAACGGCTGTCGGGGCGCTTATCAAAAGGAACATGCAAAAGACGCGAATCCCTAAAAATAGAATCCTATGTGTGGCTACTTACGCGTGTGGTAGTGGTTGTTGGTCGTGGTGGGGTTGGTTTTGGCTTCGGCCTTGGACGACTTGTTGTGGGTTGTAGAATGATGTTACCCTCATCCGGTGATGGGGGTGTTGATGGCGGTTTAGCCCACTCAGGCTGGATTAAACAAATTTTTACTAAGTGACCAGCATGTAATTGTGTGTTTTTAACTTACCCTTGGTGTGGTTGTTCGTGATGGTGGTGGTACATTGTAGTCGATCATGTTGTAGTAAAGGATTTTGGAGAGCGGATTCTGAGCGCCACAGAGCCCATGGAAGTCATCCATATCTATAGCCCACGTCATAGCTCCTGCATACCCTTTTTCCTTAATAAAGTCCATTTTGATTTGAATGGACTTTGGGTCTTCGTAGCCGACCCATTGGTTTCCTTTGAAGGTGTAGGGTACTTTTCCCGCATCATCCCATTTGACAGTCCATCCCTTTTCTTTATCTTGGATTTCGGTACAAATTTCGTAATAAGCGAGGAAGCCACTAGCATTTGTATATGGCCCTGGTGCTCCGCCGCCGGCTTCTTTATTGATATATGTACCGAGTTTGTAATCTTTGTTTGAGTTGCTAAGAGTGAAAGTGCGTCCATAGAAAGGAATTCCGACAACGAGTTTATTGGCGGGGCAGCCCATATCTTCCCACAGTGCTAATCCATCGTTCTAAACATATAATAAAGCTCAACTTATCACAGGTCAGTTGTTTCTCTGTTTAAAATACTTACAACATTGAGTTTCTCATAAGCATATTGGTCATGAGGCCGCTTGTACAAAGGACTATGGACATCAGCGAACCCTGCCCAGTTTCCTCTCAGGTCGTAAGTCATTGCATGAATTGCATCGAGGAGTCTGCAAAATGAAATTGGCTTGTCTGAACGAAAAAAAAATCACATTTTAATTGAGTGAACTTACTCGCAAAGCTCGGGAACATGGTAACCTTCCTGCAATCTAAATTTAGCAACTGGAACAGCCATGGTGATCTCCCAGCCTTTTCCTTCACGATCAAATGCTCTTCTCAATTCCTGAACGAAATAAAGGAATCGATCCTTATCACTGAAGCTACCACCACGATCAGAAGCTCCCGGGTATTCCCAGTCCAAATCGAAGCCATCAAAGTCGTACTTCTTCATAAAGTCGACAACACTTTGAATAAATGTCAGACGCCGTTCCTTTACCTCACACATTTGTGAATATTTCTTTCCACCCTCAGCCCAACCGCCTACGGCGATTTGGAGTTTCAGGTTTGGATGCACCTTCTTTAGGTTTGTAAAGTTTCTAAATCCATTTTGATCAATGTCCAATTCGGGATCAATCACCAACACTTGCCAGCTCTTGTCGTCGACTCCGATGAATGAGTAAATCAAATGTGTACATAGGTCGACAGGTACGTCCTCAATGCTATAGCGCCCAACGCCTGGTCGGTAAATGGCCCAGTTTGAGAAGTAGCAGACTATGCGAGCGGGTTGATCGTCTGCCAAAGCTGCGGCGAGGCCCAGTAGCAGAAATGGAATTATTAAACTTGACTTTCCTGAAAAAGTAAAGTAAATACCAGTAGAATTAAGTCCAACAAATTTCTGTATCAAATATTAGATTCCTGCTGCTCTGGACGAGATTGGTGAGACTCGTCCTAAGTAGATACATATCTAACAATTTCCTTAGTTCAATAATTTAGAAATGGGAAAAATCTGACTTCCTGAGGGCAAAATCCGTAGAAAATGGTGTAGCATCTCGCTCGCTTTTATTATTATTATCTTTCTAGGCATTATGTGAATTGTGAATAATAATTAGGATTCGGCGTCCTTATTATGAAGGTTCATAAACCTTATTCGTTTTAAGAGTGCATTTACTAAGGCCATCAAACCTATCTAAACCTACTTTAGACAGATCTGGAAATATGCCTTACTTGAATAAAGATGCCATTCAAAGGTTTTTAATGTAGCTCAGTCCTTTTATTTTTTATATGGGATGTGTGTTCAAAAAGTATTGGAAAGTTTAAAATTCTTTTGGTTTTATTTTAAAAACCATTAAATATTGTTTTTGGAGAGTCTACTATGAGTCAAACGAGAATGAAGCATATCTGGCAAGGTTGTGATGACCCGGGATGACCTGGCATCTCATCATATCAGCTACTGATGGGAAGTGGACAAAGCGGTTACGAACGATGACAGAATCACAATCAAAGAAAGCCCTAAAGATGTTAGCATATACGTTGGATAAGGCGATAAATTTTGTTAGATGTTTGAGTATGCGTTCTATGGTAGCATAATGCCTTAAATTAAGTCAATAACCGTACAAAGAAAGTCCAAGTGTTGAGTTCAAACTACCAACATATCCTGTCAGACCCAGCTTGCATTTTTTTTGTTATTAGATTGATGAAAATTTAATTCGTTATTTTTGACGCAATTACGCTATTTTGATTGGCACGACTGGTCCATCCTACCAGTTACCTACCTGATAAATAATACCAAACAACTTTAGTGGGGTTTCCAATTTAATTTTTTTCCCAACCTCAGGCAAACATTATACAAAAATGTTAGTCTTTAGTCAAAAATTAGTCTTGAGTCGATATCATTACCAGTATCCGAGATTTACGAGGTGAAAAAATCTCATAAACATTAGAAATTATGCGCATAAAGGACATCTCCCATAATGGGAGTTCGAATTCTAGGAACCCTGAAACGTGGAGACTAAAGTCGGCCTCATGTCAATAACTTGAAAAAAGGATGTTAACAAGATCGCTTGCTGGTGAATATGTTTTCGATGTTAACCTCATAGTGCACCATGATTTTCTGTCAGAATGTCAAACGATCATAATAGATTTTGCATCACTTTTGACTTTCTGGTCGCTATTCGAAGGAAGACGACAGTTTTTTGGCAAACCAATTCATGTCATTTTCCCACCGACAAATAACACTTTAATGATAACTCAAAACAGATATTCATCAGGCACGGTTTCGTATGAATTTTTTCTTCATTTCAAAACTAAAGGAGACCTAAGGAGCCCGTCGTTTCGCAATGTTTAAAGTCCTTTTAAAAAATGGAAAGTTCTGGTTATTTTTGAACTCAAATCGTATGAGAAGAGCTGTGCTTGTCGTAATCCTTAATCTCAAAGTACATTAGCTAATTGGGAATCATTCTGGCTTAAAGAAAACGAGCTCGGGAGCTATAATTCAGGTCGAAAATCAAGTACGAACATAAGTCATACGTACAGTGCCCTCCAAAATTTAGTTGAAATCAGCTGAATAGATGTTAATCTTCACAAAATTAACTGAAATATGATATTCTATTATTCCTAAGTCAATTTTTAGTTTTTACAATATGTGTTGTCTTGCACAAACAGCAATAGATCGAAAATCTACAGCTAAGTTTTTTCGCAAACCGTTAATATTTGCATAAATGAGCTGCATTCGACTGTCAAAAGTCAGTTGAAGCTGTTCAATTTGAGGTATTGAACGTGTTTGTTTTAAAGAACTGATAAGTAAATTAAATTTTGTTTTCTTGTTTCTCTTTGGTAATTATTTTTTTATTAAGTAAAAGTTTAATTTATGTATGAAAAAAAATTAGTTTAGGCTTTTTATATTCGAAATGCCTTCAAGAAGAAAGCTTTCTGTGGAAGAAAGGCTGAAGGTGGTTTTTGAGTATCAAAATCTGAAAAATTACAGTGCTGTTGGAAGATTCTTTAAAATTAGCCCTAAATGAGTCAAAAAAGATACATTGACCGATAAACCCCGGTCCGGTCCCAGAATAATGTCAATTAGAGATGACCGACTTATGGTCCAACTCTGCAGGCGGAATTCAAAATTAGTTGTTCGTGAAATAAAAGAACAACTTGAAGAAACAGGAAGAACGATGTCCCAAACTACCATAAGATGACGACTTCATGATGCCAAGCTAACAGGCCATGTTGCAAGAAGGAAAAAGTTGCTAACCAAGGTTCATAAAAAAACGCCGTCTGGAGTTTGCTAAGAAATATCAAAACCAACCGCTGGAATTTTGGAAAAAAGTAATTTTCAGCGACGAGTCAAAGTTCGAAACATTTGGAAACCGTCGAAGGCAAACTGTTTGGCGTTCTAAAGGCGACAATCCCTACAAAAGCCGATATGTGCAGCCCACAGTAAAACATGGCGGTGGAGGTGTTATGGTGGGGGTGTTTTTCTTGGTTTGGCGTAAGAAAGTTGCATTCCATTGATGGCAGAATAAATGCAATGATATACTGCGACAACCTGGAAGGCAACTCGGAAGATTCTACTGCTTCAATGTAATTGAGTAGATCATTTGTCTTTCAACAAGACAATGATCCCAAACATACGGCCAAAATAACAAAGGATTATTTTAGCGCAAAAGAAATCAATTTGTTAGATTGGCCTTCCATGTCACCGGATCTCAATCCCATTGAGCATTTATGGGATGAAATCGATAGAAGAATCTCAACACCTTCTTGAAAAAGCAAAGCAGTTTTCATCGAAAAGATTTGGGAAACCTGGGCAAGTTTAAGGGATACTGTGCTGCAGAAGTTGGTGGAATCGAAGCCAAAACGCATGCAGGCTGTTTTGCAAAATGGAGGCGGTCATACGAAATATTAAAATGTCCAATAATCTGAACAATTTAGCAAGAAGCACCAATTTTATTTTTATTTCAACTAACTTTTGGCGAATCACATTTAAGACTTTCAAGACACTTTTTTTTATTTAACCCTTGTGTTACCAACCAAATTAATCTACACTATTGGCCAACCAGGGTACCCGGGTACCCATATATGTATGTATTAATTTGTAAGTAAAATTCCACTGTAATTCAAAATTATCTTATACATTAGATGCATAATGTTTCACTTATGGTTACTCATTATAGTTAAAGAAGATATTCAGTAAATACAGTAAACAAAGTCATAAAGTCATAAAATAAAAACGATTCCAATGCCTTGGTTCTGGAAACATGTTCGATCATAAATAAGATTGCGGCCATTTGACCGCTTTGGTCTGTTAATGAAAATTGTAGAATTATATAGAAAAGTTTCTAATTATATATTTTTCTTTACAACCCTGTCCGGTTTAAATTTCTCTATTTGTAAATAAATAAATTGTATAATAACGGAAATGAGGGTCCCTATATTCTTTTATACCAGAGGAACATTGGAAACGAACATACGCATTGGAAAAGCAGTTTACTTTAGTTCGTATTGATCCCTCGAGAGGCGTATAGCGTATAGCTTCGCACAATCAGTTAGTTTGAATATTTTCGTGCGACTCAACGGTACTTATAAGCAGTTTCTTCCGTTCATTCTTTTTTTCAAGACAACAGTTTCAATTACGCTTTTTATACGGAGTATAAAAGATGGAGATATCGAGAGCTGAATTTTTGAGCTAAAGTTTCCAGTAAAATTTTCACTAATTTGAAGTTACACGAAACGATTTTTCGGCTAATGCATACATTTATTTACTGATAAGATTGAGTGAGGCAGAAAAAGACGAGTACTTGAAACAGTTATTGTGCGAGGAAGATAATGAGAGTTGGCCTTCTGACAGTGAAGACGACGGCTGGCTTCCCATAGGTAATTTGTCCCATGATTCTCGGACTAATGAATACCTCACCGCATCGGATGATGAAAACAGTCATGAGGAAGATTTAGTTGAGCACGCAGATCGTGGAAACGAATGTCAGATGCAAGAGCAAGTAGATGAAAGTCAAAACGAATCTGAGGAAGAGAGCGAAGATGAGGCTGCTGAAGTATCACAGGGTAATATTTTTTTTATTACAGTGCGTGTGTATGTCTGTATGGATATAGTGGATATATTGATGTAACAAAAATAATTTTTCAAGTAATTTTCACATCAAATTGTAATATGTTTCAGGCAGCACCAGTACAACGTTTGTGGCTAAAGATAAAACTAAGTATTTGGAATAAAAGTATACAACGGAATCATCAAACTCCTTCAAGGAATATTGTCAGGCAAAGAGCTGGGCCTCACAGAAGTACAGAAATGTTATCGATTGCCGATACAAAATCAAGAAAATCATGTCCATTGAAATAGTCGATATCACCGTACGTCACATGAACAAAAAAGCAGAAACTGTATATCAAGAGTATAACAGTAAGCATCCTGAAAATGAGTCACGCACATGGAAGAAAGTACCACAAGGAGAAATGTATGTTTGGTTTGTGCTGGTGCAAATAATTCAAATACCAATCATGTACAAGATATGTGGAAGAAAGCATCATTCCCTTCCGATCCAATCGATTATCAGGTTTATACGCTTTGATGATCAGAACACACGTCGTGCACGAACAGCTAATGATAAAGCTGCACGAATTACTGATATTTGGAATATGCTAAATGCAAACTTGGCTGGAATTTACAAACCAACAGAAAATTTGACTATCAATGAACAACTTTTTAATTTCCGAGGGAAAACGAAGTTCACTCAGTATATGCCTACGAAGCCTGCTAAATATGGCATAAAAGGATGGTGGATATGTGATGCAGATAATGGTTTTCCGGTCAAAGAAATTATTTATACAGGCAAAATAGGTAATACTCGAGATGTCAATCAAGGAGAAAGAGTTGTCAAAGAACTTGCAGTCGGTTTCAAAGGATCTGGTCGAAACATATGTACCTATGTATAGATTTTTCACGACTTTGCCTTTAGCTAAAAGTCTTCTTTCGTGGAACTTTCGTCACTATCGTTGGTACTTTGAAAAAAAAAAACAAGCCATACATTCCTCAAGAAATTAAAGTTCCGAAAATAAGAGAATCCCTCTCAACTCTTTTTGCTTTTAAGAAAAAATTACGTGTTCTTATGTGCCAAAGAAAACCAAAGCTGTGATTTTGCTCAGTACGATGCACTATGATGATAAGACGTCTGATGCAGCACATAAAAACCAGAAATGATATTGTTTTACAACAAATACAAAGCCGGCGTCGATACTATGGATCAAATATGCTACTCAGCGACGAACATGCAGGTGGCCACTCGCTTTTTTCTATAATATCCTCGACATCTCCTCTCTTGCTGCCTATATTGTTTATCCCGAAAATAATAAAATGATCCCAAAGAGAACGAACCAAAGGAGACCTTTTTTGCACCAGCTTTCTGAAGAACTGGCTATGCCATTGATTGAAGAGCGAGCTTCGAGTCAACAGATCATGTGACACCATTCAGCAAAACTAGCGATCGAAAGCTACTATGACAAGCCGATTGCAGTTCAATCAACTGTTGATAATCAACCACGTGACAACACTGGCAGGAAACTTGTTGTTGGATCGTGCTACATTTGCAACAAAACACCTATTCGCAAACGAAGAAAGACCAGAAAGTGATGCGTTGAATGCAAAAAGCCAGTCTGCGATGAGCATACTGTGAAAATAACAAAATGTATGGAATGTAATAATTAATTCGATTTTTTTATTGATTTCAAAGAATAAGATTATGAGTTTAATAAATAAATAATTGGAAATGAATATTATTTATTTATTTGTAGTTATTTACTCACTTTTTGCATAAAAATATTCAAATTTTATACGAAATCTACAATTTTTGTATGCGGGTACCCGGTTGGATTATATCAGTCTTTTTTTTTCAAAACGAAAATTTTCTTGGTTAAAATAAATAAAATAAATCTGTTAGTGCATAAATCTATGAAGAATCGGTCAAATGATGGGGATCCGGGAAATTATTAGCAAATTATTTTTTAGAAAAAAATGATTCAACAAAATGTACGTCGATTACTAGCAAGAATAAAAACAATCAAATAATTTGGAGGGCACTGTATATCAAGTTATATTGAAATTCCACATCAATTCCAAGAAAGCGATGGTATCGTTTTATGAACTTTCAAACTCTCCCAATGAAAATCACCGCATCTAATGTTTTTAGTTTAAAAGGAAGGTAACCAAGAAACTCTTCGTGTGATAGTAAATACAGACAAGTTCAAATGCCAAAGGTCAATGGTACAAATAGAAAAGAAAAAAAAAGAGCACAAAAAAATTTAAAAAATAGTGGGAACCAATATCTAGAATACTACCAAATACGGATGCAACGGTGTTGATGCTGAAGAAGCATACCAGCGGTTAGGTGTCATACCTTATATTGAAAATGACTAGAACCACCATAAGACCCGATATCACTAATGCCAGTTTTAATTGTACCAAGTCGTTAATCCTACTGAGTGCAGATCACACTCAGACTTTGGTGAAAGGAGGAGTGTTCATGAGATCAATGTCTCTGAGCTATTGATCATTAGAAGGAATAACCACTGCCATTGGGAGTCACTGAATATCAATTGTAGAAAGTAGCATTTTTAAGTAATTGATCTTGTTGAACGAGAATAGTCTGTACAAATCCATCTCCAGTATATTGGATTACTAGATTGAAGATAAGAAGTCATAGCGTCTACATTTGCATTATCTATCATCAAAGAATGGTTGCCATCATGGATGCAAGGTGACTGATCGCTCTGGGGAGGTAATTCGTGTCTGATATTCGCTCGAACAATGACTTTGCTAGGGCTGGACATTCAAATCGGAACTGAGAAAAAAATAAGAAGCACAAAAAATGTATGAATACGAAAGGTTCCCAGTGATCCAAAAATGAAAAAAATCATTTTTAAAATATTGACGCCCCACAGTGGCACTTTATTATTCGTAGCTTAACAAAAACACAGGCTTTATATGAGGATGAAAACTAAGAGGTAAATAAATTTTTTATACTGGTCGACCTTAAGGGGGAAGCAGTATAGATCATGAAGTTTTAAGCCAACGGATACATTGGTATACAGTATACTGCATACAGAGTGATTCAAGTAGTTCTGGTTCAAGATATGTGCTAAATCAAAGTTCGAATAGGAAAACTATTTTTGCACTCCACAAGAAAGGTGCAATTGCTTTAAATATAACAATGTTTTCATACATGAGTGAGAAGATTTTCATTATCGTGCTGCGCGATCTTGAATAGAAGAAAAAGAAGACCAATGGGCATCTATTTGTCGTCTTAATTCTGACATCGTCTATAAAATGAGTTTTATATATCGATTTCAAACTTCTTAAGATCTGTAGGAAGACTAATTAAGATTACGAGATGTAAGCGGCAGTAACAGACGGGGCTTAGGTAGATGATCTCAGTGGACTATTCATACTGTCAGAAGATCAAGTAATTAGTCAATAGTTGGGATGAAGAATAAAGTTTTTAAAAACGGAATAATAGCCAAAGGAATAACGGATGTCATTAACGGAAGAAAATCCAATAAAATCATTGTGAAAAATTAGTCCTCTCCTTCTGTATGCCCAGACTTGCCAACTATCAGGTATACAAATGGGAATTCGCCCTTTTCCAAGATATAATACTATCGATTCATGCTGGTAGGAAATGCAGGCCTGGGCATCTGTCAACATTTGTTGTGCGTGAAAATGTGAACTTTCGAGCCAAATAACTTACATTTTGGAGAAGTTTTGCTTTCCACCTTCAATCGGAAAAAAGGGAAAAATCTGCGGCAAAGATGTGTCAAATGATTATAGAAATATACGGTCAGCCTTTATTAGAAGCCAAACGTGTGGCAAGTGGTTTCAACGTTCTAAAGACAGTGATTTCGATATGGAAAACGAAAAGCCTTGCGGAACGGGAGAAGACGAAAAGCCTTCCGGAACGGGGAAGACTTTAAACACAACAGAATGAAAGGCATTGCTGGATCAACATCCATGACGAAGGCAACAAGAAATTGTAGGATCAGTCGGCAATAGTCCAGAAACGAGAAAATTGAGAACGGCGAGTTGAAGCCCATAAACATCGAATGGAGTTTTTTCACGGATGAACTGTCACACCAGTGGCAAGGAGGAAGGGTTTTCTGCACGGAATTCGACTGGAAAATGGATCCATTACCATAATCCAAAGCAAAAGAAAACGTGGAGCCACCGACGGAATGTGTCAATATTGACCCAAGCTAATCATCCAGGAATCCAAGCTCATGTTGGTGGCATTATGAGTTATTGCAACTTGTAGAACAGTCAGAGGAGTTTTCTACCGAACACAATTATTGCGTTTTAGCCGATCATTGAGAGAAAAATAGCTGCATCACGAGTAAAGGCACGACAAAATTATTGCTTTCCCTGGAACGGCCTTCTAATTAACATCCCTTCCAGTCGAGAATGTATAGCCTGGGCGAGCAAAACATCCGGTTTTTCGAAGAAACCAAAATTGAGTTGATTCGATGATCACCTCAAAAGATGAGCAGTTTTCTCAACACGGAATTCGTATGCTTCTAGATGCATAGAAGCCCAAGATAGTTGGATCGTCTTGAGTGAATAGACAGTGCGCTACTGTCAGATAAAATAGTTTGGAAGGCCTATTGGTGGAGGCATATATTTCCGCAACGTGATCATTTCATTGTAGAGACAGTTAGGGCTAGAAAGAGCTGTCAGTATGCGCGTTAATTTCAAAACTGGCCAATTATTTGTGCTGAAGAGGCAAAAGCGTACAGATCTTCAACCAATAACCAAAGACCGTTATCCTGTTGTCGGCCACAAACCAAACAGAGGTTTAACATTTAATAATTTTTAATAATTAATGCAACTTAAAAAACAAAAAGGCTATACGCTCAATGGACAGTGTGCTGGTCTCTGACGACGGTAAGGTGGGGTTTGAATATTTACAATACACAGAAAAATATGTGATTGAGAGCATTTTGGCTCTGGTTCCTTATGCCCTGTAATACCAGCTTTACATATATTTATAGCTAGGTATTTATATTTATAGCTATATATTTACACTTTCTGCGCTATGGTATCAATGATTTCTTTTAAAAGGGTGTTTTTGTGTTCAATTTTTTTAAACAAAATCACTAGTACACTCTCGACTCGAAGCAAAAAAAAAATGATTTTGTTGGCTGAGAAGTCTCAACAAAAGCGGAAAAACCTTGCGATTCTTATTCGGCTTTGTATCTTTTATTTTCGTAAATTGATTTGCGCGCACTTTGAATACAAATTAACGGAATCACACTCATACGGATTATTTCAAAGAATTTCTTTACACACCAAGTTGATTGAACTTATTGCAACAGAGGCACCGCAAAAACAAAACGTAAACGGAAAGAAAAGTATAATGTGAAAGAAGGAGGAAGATAATCAAGCCAATGAGACCAAAAGCAAAGCTTCACTTACCCATCTTGAACGGGTGAATTGACTTAGTCAAATGACAGTGCTTCCAAGCGTTGACTTGCTTTTTATACTCCAACTGCAGAAAGGAATATGGATACCATGTGTGTGAATACCCCTCTGATTGACCGTAGTCCGGGCTGAAAGCCGTAAAGTATATCTACGAATGGGTGTGAATCTGGTTTTAATGCGTTATCACCTGTCGGAATCATTTGTTTTTTTTTTTTTACAGTTTTCATTTTGTGTTCTCGACAATGAATCTAAAAAAAAAATTAAAACACGTTCCAATTGCGACAGGTGTGATAGATGCGCTTCACCGCACTCAGTGGGTGGTGTTGGGTCTATTCACTCTATGATTGAGAGAGTAATGATTCCTAAGTACTACTAAATGGTTCTTATCATAGTTCGTTTTCTAACTACTATACCGAGGAACGCCTGGGAGTTCTTGAACCCCAGTCTTTAACGTGGGTTTCCGCTGGGAAACAAAAGCCCATGTTCTGTTAGCTATCGTACAGCATTAACACTAAACCTACCAGAGCGGTCAAATGACCGCTTTTGAGACTTTAATCAAAATTGTTAAATTCCAGGTTTTTATTTTTCTTGAACTTACTGCACGACTTTTTCTATAATATATAGCTGTTTAATTTTTCAATATATATTTCTCTTCTTCTTTCGTTTTTCCTGATAATAATATGTACTCTACCGTTGTCTACCCTGAGCGGTCTTTTGACCGCTAGAATATATATGAAATTTTCTGAAGTTATTTTATATGCACATGGTGCATATGAAACAAGAAACTTGAACGTTTCATATTTATGGAATAAGAAATGGGGTCCTGCATTTTTTTCACGAACAATGAACAGAAATCGTTTCACAGAAATTATGCGATTTATTCGTTTTGATAGAAGAAGCGAGCGGAGCCAGCGTCTGCAGACTGACAAATTTGCTCTCATCTCCAAGGTATGGAATGCATTTATAGAAAATAGTCAAAACTGCTACAAACCAGGTGGAAATATTACTGTTGATGAACAGCTATTTGCGACAAAATCAAGATGCCGATTTACACAATATATGCCCAATAAACCCGATAAGTTCGGAATCAAGTTCTGGTTGGCATCGGACGTTGAAAGTAAATATATTGTGAATGGATTTCCGTATTTGGGAAAAGATGAGACCAGGCCATCAGCAATACCACTTAGTGAATTTGTTGTTCGGGTGCGGACCAAATATAACCACCGATAATTTTTTTACGAGCACATCTTTAGCAACAAAACTTTTATCAAAAAGAACTACCTTAGTAGGAACTATTCGGGCGAATAAGAGGTAATTCCCTCTTGCAAAAGAAAAGAAAGACAAAATGGCACGTTTTTCAACGCAGCTTTACAAATCAAATAATTGTACTCTAACAATTTACAAAAGCAAACCGAACAAAAAAGTTCTCTTACTAAGTTCGAAGCATAAATATGTATGTAAATTGAAGAAACAGGTAAATGTATACCTGAAACTATTGCTTTTTATAATAACACCAAATTTGGCGTGGATATGACGGATCAAATGGCTAGAAAGTACAGCACAAAATCTAAATCTAATAGGCCATCTATTCCTATTCCAGGTATTTTTCAACATTCTGGATTTAGCTGCTATAAATGCTTGGATTTTATATAAACAAACAACTGGAGAAAGGATATCGCGACAAGAATTTTTATTTCAGTTGACAGAGAAACTTGCAACCGAATACCGGGATATACATGAACAAGAAAAAAATGGAAAGTATGGCGAAAACTTCAGCAGATTCCACTACAATTTCTGAGAGACGAACAACGTGTCAAATTTGATATTGGAAAAAGAATAAAACCACAAATGTTTGTTCTATAGGTACATGTAAAAAATATGTTTGTGGAAAATGTTTACGGGAGAGACCCGTCACCTGTAAAAAGTGCGACAACGAATAAATTTTATTTTAGTTTGAATAAGGATATGCATGTAAATTACTGAAGTAACATATCATTTTTCAGTTTCGAGCCTTCTTTCTAAAAATGTACTCCTAAAGCCCGAAAAATAAATGTTTTTTAATTATTATATGATAATTATTTTGCGTTTATTGTTTATGCTAAATTCTGTATTAATTACAATCAACTGGAAAAGACTATAATGTTTATTTCAAAAGCGGTCATTTGACCGCGTCGGTAGAAATAGGTATATATAATATGTCGGTAGGTTTAGTGTTAACACACATTAGCGATAAAAAATGTTTATTGAATGGTCATTTAAGCAAATTAAAGGTTGTCCGACCAATAATTCAACAACCGTACGTTACATACAGCCTGACGCCTTTTAAGGATTCTTGCACAAAAGAATGCGTGTTCATTGCTTCATGTCCACATGTAATTAATTACACCGATATGCACGGAATGTAAATTTTAATTCGAATGCCATTTGTCACAACAGTTTTATGACCCGCCCAGTAGCGATGTCTTCGTGCGAGATTTTGAGGTGGGACTCAATCATCAATCAAAGAATGAATTATATCGGTAAGATCAGGACAAAGCACTTAGATCCCCTATAGCCGCTCAAATAATAAAAGTTCTTAAAACAAAATACCGGAAGCGAGCATCAAAATCAAAAAAAGGGCCAATTCCTCATCCTAGTCATTGATATTCTCTACCCAATAGCGGAACAGAATTTCACGATCAAGGTTCTGTAAGTTGAAAAAAGCCTATCCTTACCCAATAGAATTGTAATAAGTTTCAGAACGGCTGTCGGGAATACTAATTCCTCGATGCACGCCAAGTACACAGCCAAAAGCATGTCTATAAACAATTCGAGCCTACAAACAATGGATCTACGCCAACTATCAACAACAGCGTATCCACCACCTACCCATGATCATGGCGATGCGGTGCCAAGGCAAAAGCAAGCCACAAAATAGAAAAATGAAATATCTCTCGTAAAATTATGTATTCCAGCCGCACTCTCCAGCCATTATCGAGTGATTAACACCAAGCATTAAAATCGCCACTCGACAGTTTTGGCGGGCATCAACCATTCCCGATGGCTATTTGAATTTTTTAACAAATACAGATACAATTCGGTGTCTATTTTTAATAAATTCTTTGTAGACCACTTTCGATCGGAGCAGCTGTCACACTCGGGCGCAGTAACCCACATCAGATCGAGCGAAACTTTTTGAACCACAAAGTCGTCCATTGGCGATAGTGTGATTTCGCTACTTATCGGCGTTAATCGGTTTTAGTGTCAAATCCGATATCGATACTCATGGATGAGATTTAGTGGAGGGTAAGTCGAAATTTCTTTTAGGAAGTGTAATCCAATTCAGAAGCCGCTAAGCAGGTTAATGTTGTTTATGAGTTGTTGAGTAAGTTCCAGTCGAGTGTTGTTGATGTTGTGCCCTCGAAGCAATCTCTTAAATTCCTTGGTCCTGTCACTTGGTCATTGAAGCAACTGAAAAGAAGTTGCGAGTTAATTTCTCTTATGGTACTCACCTCCGTTCTTTTGGATAAACAAACACGATGGAACATCAATAATTGGGTCAACATATGCAAAAGATAAACACGAGATTGACACGAGGTGGAAGGTGCGGTGGGAATAGGTAGAAAGCGGAGAGCGCCCTATAATGGAGAGAAAGGCAAATGGTATGTGTGCGAATACTTTTGTTTTTGTCCACTTATAATATAAATATAATAAAAACGAACATGCTCTCTAGTGAAAGTTATCTACTGATGGCTTGCCAAAAGGAGATCACAAAGAAATGTGCAAAATCAGTAAGTCTCAGACCGACCGCCATTTAAAACGACTTGTAAATGCACTTTAATCTAATGCTATTGAACGCAGATAAGAAGCTATGCATGATGGCCAGATTTCCAATGTAGAGCGTGGTTCTTAAGGAATTACAATACTTTCAGAGTTAAAGTAAGTTCACAATAGGTAGAGGGGAGCAGCCTAACAAATGAAATCGGCTTAGGTCCGATGCTATTTGCAAATGGCAACAACTGGCAGTTTGAACGCTCAGCTCAGCTCCCCAAAATCGGGGAATACCCGTGACTATTTTTTCATGGAATAATTAGTCAACGAGTCAACGGCCCAGATAACCCAGCGATCCTACATCGATTGGCCTTTGGGGCGTTCAGCAGCTCACCTAGAAGAGGCGTGAAACGTGTGTGTGAACAACATGTGAAAGGAGAGATACTGGAAAGTTCAGTAGTCCCGGTGGCTGAATACCTTCTCGACATATACAAATCCGCTAATTCAGATGGTATTGCCGCAATAGTTCTGAAGAGGTGTTCTTCTACGTTGCTTAAGCTTTTTCACCTTTCCTACTTTCTTGGGCTCTTTCCGAGTAGGTGGAAAACAGCATTTGTCCAGCCTATACCAAAAAAAAAGGCGAATCTTTTCCCCCTCCAATTATCGACCCATTGCACTAATATCCCTCCTTTCCAAGGTCAGGATTAATCGTCAGCTTATGAAATATCTTGAATCACGGAAACTCCTCAATGCCCGACAGTATGGTTTCCGTAGCAACAGATCCACTGGTGATTTAACGGCATATCTAACTGAAAAGTGGAATCTAAGTGGATGCTAAGTTTTTTTAAAATCTCACTTTCCTTGGCCTAAATTGTTTATTTATTTTAATTGTTTTAATTATTACAAGTTAATCATAAGGTCGAAAGGCATAGTCTTAAGTAGTTCTATTTGCTTTAGAGTGTCCGTATAGGGCCAGTAAGGTATTTTATGTGAGTTGTTGTCTAGGGTTAGTGTGTTCTACAAAATTATAAAAACAAAAGTGAATAAAAAAAAAAGAAAAAAAAAAAGTGGAATCGTTCGCCACACCAAGGAAGTGAAAGCAAGATAGTTGCACTAGATATTCCAAACATATGTTAACCGACTGTTTTTTTTTACTGCAATTGAAGACATGGATGCCGAACAGCCCATGCCACAATCGACCTTTTGCACATCAAATTCTCAAATCGTGTTATCAGTTGTCTTGGTGATATCCGGCCGCTTCGGAACTGCGATTTGACCCTTTTGGACTTTTTTTGTGGGGAACCGTGAAGGAGCGATGTTATGCCAACAATCCGCAAACGATTCAAGCGCTTAAGACCATCATACAAGCAATCCGTGAGCTACAGCTCGAAAGCATCAACTAGGTCTTGAAAATTGGCATGACAGAATGCTCTACTGCGAAGCCAGTCGAGCCAGCTGTTTGAGCGACGTTGCATTTTATAATTAATGGAAATGTTTGTTCTTACTTATAAAGTGAAAAAAAAAATTCTGTTCATTTTATTGCATTCATAAAAAGAAACTTGTATTTGGCTCACCCTTTATATAGAACGATGATCAACGAGTTCTTATTGCCGCAAATTAATGACTTGGGACTGGCGGATCTATGGCACCAACAAGTCGGTGCAACCGCAAACACCTCTCGCGATACAAAAACATTTTGAAGGATGCTTTTCCTTGTGGCCCAATGTCTTGGGTTGGCAATTTGCCCTGGCCAGAAAGCTTGCTCGATTTGTGTTGCCTGTTCTTGCATTTTCTTTTGTTGGGATAGTGTCGCTCATTAGATGTTCTTCATTTAAATTAAGGCGGTCTTTTTAATTGTGTCTTTTTGGATCTGGACACTTCGCTTCACCTAAGTTGTTGGGTTGTAAGGAGGTGAGGCTAACAGTTTAATTAAAGTAAGAATATATACTGGATATGATATGAATTTTGTGCAAGGAAAGTTTGGCGTTAGACGATGCGGGTAGGTCGGAAATTATTTTAGTACCGAGAAGGAGCAGCGAGCCTGTTTGCCGATTAATACTATTTTTCTAAGGGTCGTTCATTCACCGCCACTGTGAGGCGAATTTTTCATTATGACTTTCACTTTAATTCTTACAATTTAGCTGAGGGGCAAGATCTCACTGTATACATGGTTTTCCTGCTAAGTTACATTCCTGTGAAAGGTTCTATCGAGTGGGGAATATGGATGCCTGTGATAACACAAGTAAGCACGATTTTTTAGTCTGAGTGCTGTAGTGCTGATTTTGATTAATTAAGTCTAACTAAAGAAAAAAAAATACTTTTATTTAATAAAGTTTAACCAGAACGAAATTTCAAATTTTAAAAAAATCTCAATTTTTTATTTCAGTAGAATACAAAAGCAAGAAAAAAAACTTTAATTTATATGTTAATCACTTTTATTTATTGTACAAAGAACGATAAAGATAAATCTCCAAATACATATGTAGAAAGAAACACAAAGAAACTTTAAAAATTAACATTTTTAGTTTTTTTTCTGTGTAAGTAGGAATTTTCTCGTATTAGACTCCAAATGTAGTCACCAGTCATGTTCTCATTATATTGTCCTTGATAACGTTGTTCAAAGTTCAGCACATCTTGGTGAAAGCGTTGTCCTTGTTCTTCTGAATATGCCCCCAAGTTATCTTTAAACTGGTCTAAGTGAGCAAGTAGCATATGTACTTTGAGGGACATTCTGTAACCCACGAGTTTGAAATTATCAAGCATATTAGAAATGAGCTCTTTATAATTTGCAGCTTTATTATTGCCAGGGAAACCATGGATCACTGCTTTAAGGCTGAGCCACGCTTTTTTTCGTGGGTGTTCAGTAGCTCTGGAAAATTTTCACTGGCCATTATTTTCTTTATTTGTGGACCGACAAAAATACCAGCTTTAACTTAAGCCTCTAAAAATGTAGAAAAACTACTCTTAACTATTCAAAAGCTTTAGAGTCTTGACGAAGAGCCTTCACAAATTGCTTCATGAAGCCTAATTTTATGTGTAATGGAGACATCAAAATATGATCGGCCTTCACAATCGGTTCATTCTTGACATTATGCTTTCCTATCTGAAACTCGATCCGTTTAGGCTATGAGTGCTGCTTGTAATGAAGTGCGTCGGCTTTACTATCCCATAAACAAAGATAGCATGGATATTTAGTGTATCCGCCTTGCATTTCCATCAGAAAACCTACCATCTTGAAATCCCCTATCACTGGCCAGGCATACTCTTCATACTTTAAAGTTTGAAGCACCATTTCAATGCTTTCGTAATTTTCTTTCTTTGCATTACAGAATGAGCCAGAGGTAGAGATGGAAATTTATTTCCATTATGAAGGAGGACTGCTTTTAATTTTTTGTAGAGCTGTCGATCAAAAGACGCCACGCAGAAGGAACGCAAGGGATTCCGATTGCTACAAATAAACCTTTCATATCATTGCAATAACAAAGTCCGTCTTTCTTCGTAAAAAATCCAGAAAATATTTCATGACGCTCTCTTTGATCACTTACATTAACATCCTTCTTGAGCAAATTCCACAAAATGAAAAGAGTTGGCTGTCACTCCCCGCTCCACACCAGTAACCCCCCCCTAAACCCCGCTTAACCATGTCTCTTACGTGTTAAAACCGTTGCTCCTTAAACTGTCAGCCAAATTCTTAAAATATTTATTTTTCATTGTAAAATGTAAAAAAGCAAATTTTATTTACTGGGAATGGAGTCTCTGGTTACTTTGGTGAAGTATTTCCCGGAATTCCCATTTCGTATGTGTTCATAGTCATAGTCTTCCATGCGAACAAAATTGTTAAAGGGGTGATACTTGAATATCTAAGTCGATTTAACAGGGAATCTTATATAGTCCTGGAGAACGCAGACAATGTTACAACTTTCATTAGTAAATTACTAGGTATTCACTATGGAGAAATTAAAAGGCTCCAGATGATGCAGAATGGATGTATATATATTAGTAATCTCTCTGTAAACCAAACCGAGCGCAAAGAGTTGGGGATCGTTTTGTTTTATATACTGCTTAATTGCTAATTATTTTCAGTATTTCGATATGTCCTCTCTATAGCTTACAACTTTCTTCATTCTGGAGCATTAGAGATTTCCCATATATCGGATACAGACGTTGTCATTTAATGTCTGTTGCATCTAAGCCGGTGTAGCATACAGCTTAAAGGTCGGCGATAATGTAATTATGTGACGCCGCTCTCGCTATTTGAGTATGGGAACAACTTAATACACACATATTAATGGCTACAAGCTAGTTCATTTGAGCGGCACTACAGTACTCTGTTGTATTTAGTTACTCAACTAGCAAGCTTTAGTTGGAATCTCCTGCACGCGATCCATCGATTCAGTGTCGGTGCCATAACGCCTTTTGCTTCTTCTATTAGTTGGTAAAGCTACTTCTTTTGTACTATCACATTTTGGAGTACAATTTTAACAAATTGATAAATATTGTGCTTAGGAGCCTATTTTATTTCCAGATTGCCCTCATAATATTGATTTTTTAGTACATCTCATAAAAAAGTCCAAAGGCAGCAGATTAAAGCCTTACGCAGAACATGCAACATCATCAAAACGCGTACACGTTTGCCATAACAACAAATATATCACGCAAGGACAACTAATGTTATCAATTGGCATGCCAATTTTACGAACTTTTTTCATAAACTTAGCATGATTGGGTAAATGTTTTGAAAACAAGTTTTCAGTATTTGTCGTTGTTATTCAAGTGTAAATATACGTTAAATAATTTCCAAATATTTTACTAATTGCCCACGTCTAAATGACATTTAATTTAGAAAGAAGCCAGCCGATAGCTGACTCTTTAAAATTGTAAATAAACGATTATATGGAATTAGATATCTTTCCCAAATATAAGTCACTGTATATGGTTTAAGGACCATTACTAAAATATAAGGCATCCCCTTCACGGATAATAAACTTAAAAAAATATATTTAATAAAGGGTTTTCCGATGGGGACTTGACAGCTTTGTGAACACACCTTTTCACTAATCATCAAACTGTCATTGTCAATTTATTCAGTAAATTCAACATTTTCATCGTGGTAAAGTACACGAACGAGCAACGTCTGCAAATTATAAAAATTTTCTACCGAAATTCGGAGTCGGTGACCGCAATTTTAAGAGCGTTAACTCCAATTTTCGGTCGTAATTCACGCCCTAGTAGATAGGCAATAACAAGCTTAGTGCAAACATTTGAGTCTACATATTCGTTGTGTGATGTTGCCGTGTCAGTGAGACAACGGGTTGGTCGAAGTGTCGAAAATATCGCTGCCGTTCAGGCGTCCGTAGCAAACGATCCAAATCAGTCAATTCCACGGCGTTCTCAAAAATTGGGCATCGCTCAGACCACATTATGGCGTATTTTGCGTAAGGATCTTGGTTTACACCCATACAAATCAAGCTGACTCAAGAATTGAAGCCGATGGACCATATGAAGCGACGTACGTTCTCCGATTGGGCTCTGGAGAAGATGCGCCAAGATGATGAATTTCATCGCAAAATCATCTTCAGTGGCGAAGCTCATTTTTGGCTCGATGGGTTCGTCAATAAGCAAAATATGTGTTATTGGTCGGGTCAGAGTCCACATGTGCTTCATGAATAATCACTTCATCCACAATGGTGCGGTTTGCATGCCGGCGGCGTTATTGGGCCATATTTTTTCGTCGACGATAACGATCGTCACGTTACTGTGAATGGCCAGCGTTATCGCGCCTTGATTACCTATTATTTTTGGCCCGAATCGGAAGATATGGACTTGGACGATATGTGGTTTCAACAGGATGGTGCCACAAGCCACACAGCACACGTTACAATCGATTTATTGAAGAGTACGTTTGATGAGCGTGTTATCTCAAGAAATGGGCCAGTCGATTGGCCGCTTCGTTCTTTCGATTTAACGCCTCTAGACTATTTTCTTTGGGGCTACGTTAAGTCATTGGCTTATGCCAACAAGCCGACGACGTTGGAAGAACTCAGAGCCAACATTGAATGCGAAATAGCGACCGTTTCGGCCGAAATGTGTGGGCGAGTCATCGAAAATTGGGTCCAACGAATCGACCACTGCAAACGTGCTCGCGGTGGCCATATGAACGAAGTCGAATTCCATTCATAAATATTTTGCTTGTACTTCAAGTCGATAATAAAGTTTTTGAAATATCTCAAATGGTTGGCATTTTATTTAAAAAAAAAGTTGTCAAGTCCTTTTTGGAAAACCCTATATATGGTACGTAGCTAGAGTTAGAGAAATATATTATTAGTGATTCACTTGTTCCATAGGTGAAAAGGCTTACTGTTTATTACCAACTCCATAGGGTTCTAGTGTTCTAGAAAAATATACTGCACTACAAAATATGTATGACTTCGATGTCTTGGATGATAGAGGATGTGAATCCGGTGTGATGGGCGCTAAAAGTGCCGGTCTTCCTGTATGCAAAATTAAAATTATAATCATGGTTTTATAATTATTATAATTAGCTACGCTAATAGGCAGCTGAAAAGCGGTGATCGGCTTCAGCACGTTTACGTTGGAGCCAGAATGCCCTCATCATAAAAGTCAATTATTTTCACCCAGTATTTATAGAAATTTAAATGATATCATACGAGTATGTTCACGTATTTCTGAAGACACAGAAGTTTAATCAAAATAAATTAAAATAAATGGTATTTAATAATGATTTAAATATTTTTTAGAGTATCCACAGATATCTCTAAGTTGTCAGCCTCTGAATAGAATTTTAGCGAGAGTGTTTACGAAAAAATGGAGACTTCCTTCATAGGGAAGTTGGCAAATCCCTCTGTGTTGTTGATTTTCAATCGGAATGCCGTTTCTTGTGACAAACTAGCATCTTCTCATCTTTTAATCATATCTTGCCAACATCTTTTTTTACTCAAGCGGCATCTTGCTTCAAAAAGATTGTAAGATTGACAATACGTTAAAATTGTAAGTTTCTGTTTTGACGTTCACAAAATAAAAGAAAATATAAATTTAGCTTTAATTCTCAAAGAAAAAAGCAATAAAGTGGGCCGAGCCAAGCACTGTTCCGATGAAGAACATACCTATGTTAAGAGACCAATGAAAAAGTCAGCACCAAACAGCCAGAACCATCGAATGAATGAACATTTTGTTTTTAATGCTCTGCTGTCCCAAAAACCACGTAATAAAAGACACAGGCTGCCCAAGATGACTGCAGGAAAAGATGAATTCATTAAGGTTTTATCAAGCAAAGTCTGATGCGGTAATTCAGTACGAATCAGTAATCGACAGTAAGAAGACGATTAGCTTAGAAGAAAGGCGTGAAAGGTACCAATGCTAACAAAGAGGCAAAGAAGAAACCCAATATGAAATCGCACCACAGTTAAGATGAGTTGACGGAAAAAACTGGTGCAAAGTCCTGTCGCACTATTGTAGACCGCAAGGAGGCCAAAATGCTAAAACCTCGCCATATCACCAAAACGTTTGGAGCTGCTTTTTGTGGTATGGAGAGGAGTTCCAATATTAGATAAAGGTTACCATGGACAAGCATGCTTATAAAAATATTCTCCGAGAGATCACGTTTCTAACGCCAAGTGAAAAATAAAAATTTCTTGGAATTTTAACAAAACAATGACCTGAAACAACTTCGAGTCTAGCTAAGAAATAGTTTTCCGACTTGACTGTCGTCACCCCTCGATTTGAACCCGATCGAGAATCATGGGAGATTGTTAGGGAGTAAGTCGGGCCCATAAAACAGAAAAACATAGACGAGTTGTTGGAAGAAGGCAAATTTGATGTATTAGACCGAAAGGGCTATTCGGCAAAGTGCTAAGTACAATTTAGGTACTTATTCTTAATAACAGGTTTTATTAATTTATTTATTTATTTACTTTTTTGTGACCCTATTTTATTGTCCATAGTGCTAAGTTTGCAAATTTCTTATTCGATCCTTAATTAACAGCTCTAATTCTCAATATACCGCTGCCCTCGAATCAAAGTTCATGACTAATTATTGGTAAATCTCACCTAAGTTTTCAGAAGTTAATGCCTTCTGTACATATTACTTTCTAGAGTGTCTGAGTTACAGTTGCTCTATGGGCAATTACGCATTAACCTTATAGACTTCCACTCAATTCTGTGCACATGTTATGCAGATTGATTTTCTCCACTTTAATAATATTAGTAATAAATATTATTACGAGAATTGTATAAATATTATGTTTCCATACTTATAGTGCAGTCATAATAACAGGTAAACAAATTAGAGCAATATGCATAAATCCAGATACCGATGCTCGGCATTGCATTGGTTAGTCATGTAATGCACGCGATACAGTGTGAGATAACCAGGCAACGAGGCTTGAGGCTCCTTGATCTTGGCATCAGTTCAGGTTGTTGTTGTCGGTGCGGTTTGACCGGCAAACCACGGTTCATTTAAAAATATGTATGTATTTGCATGCGTAAATACAATAGAGCTTGGATCTTTGGACTTAATGGAGTTCAATGCATGATGCACTGTTGGCAGTTGGACAATTCTGAACCACAGCTGATTGTGGTTAATGGAAACTTTTACGTATCGATTCCAAGAAATGCGATCGCATGGGAGAAACGAGAAATGAAGGAAGATATTCAATGTAACTACTGAAAACGTGTCGCATTGAGAACAACATCATTACTTTCCTTTCCGATGCAAGGAGGTGTTTCTTGCTTGTACATATTATCGGCGAAATGCCTCCATTTAATGTTATCGTTATTGCCCTAATTGAAATTTCAATTAATTCCAGCTATACTGCGACAGTGAATGGATCTTAAAACACCGTAAAACGGTTGATGGGCAATCAAAAGTGAAGAGGAGCTAATGGACTGTTTGGGGCAATAACGACATATTAAAGCCACACATAAAAAAAAGGTTTTTGCGATCCGTGTGAGCCGTCACGTTTAATTAGGTAGTAAGGTGGCATCTTGTCCGAGATGCTTTGGTGCATTATGGTCTTTGCTCAGTGTCTAGCCAACAAAGTATGCGATTGGATGATTGGTGCACGAAAAATGGGCTCCCGGTTACTTGCAAAATAGAAGCCTGTTTTTCAAGAAGGAAGAACATATTGAGTAAAATATTGGCGGCAATATGTAACCCAGATCCGGATCTCCAACAAAATTAAATATTTGCTAGTTGTCCTAGATTTTAAGTTACTTTGACGTTACACATTTTCAGGCGGTGTGTTAGTCTCCACTACTCAGTATCGCCTCGAGTATGCCCCTGTCAAACAGCCTATTACTCTACGGCTATGGGTATTTCTTCCTTTTACAAATTCGTAGATGATTATCTGGTGGTCACTATACCTCTAGTCTTCGCTGGAACGCCACTTTATATTGCGCAAGATAGGAAAGCTTATGAAAATTAGATCGATGATTAATGTCATTTGTGTTCTGCAATATCTAATAGCCCGGTATTTATTTGCAATGGGTTTTTCTTGGGGTGCAAGCGTTTTCCTGAAGACGTAAGCCATGCTTTGAAATCTTCATCGATGATGACATCAGTTCTGTGTTGCACACCATTATTCTGTCTAACATTGTTTGGTATTGATTGATTATCCAGCTATCCCTCTGCCTGATATCCATAATCTCATATATGTATGTAGGTGCATCACTACCCCACGAGAGGATGTGCCTTAACAGCTTTGTCTTTCCAGAGGCATTATATTTCGATCAAAACGTGATGATCCACGTATCCTGCAGTAGAGCGGTGACAAGTCGAGAAGTTCAGAGACCCGTGGATAGCCCTTCGTCAAGCCTTCCTGTCATCTGTTCTTCGAGTTCTTTATTGTGTCAAATTCGCCTGTTTTTTTGCCTTGTTTATCACCATTCTCTTTAAGATCTTGTTCTCAAAGACTCGCTTTTTATTGCTTCTTAGTTTTATACGAGCATAACAGCATTGTGAGATGGACGTTATCTTGTTGAATATAGCACTCCGAAGGAAAATTCAACTTCTTCACCGTTTGATGAGGATTCTTTCTGAGAATTACGAAGTACTCCAAGTATAGGCTTTTCCATAAAGGACTTGACAACTTTTTTTTTAAATAAAACGCAAACCACCTGAGATATTTCAAAAACTTTATTATCGGCTTGATATACAATCAAAGAACTCGACTTCGTTCATATGGCCACCGCGAGCACGTTTGCGGTGGTCCATTCGTTGGACCCAATTTTCGATGACTCGGCCACACATTTCGGCCGAAACGGCCGCTATTTCGCGTTCAATGTTGGCTCTGAGCTCTTCCAACGTCGTCGGCTTGTTGGCATAAACCAATGACTTAACGTAGCCCCAAAGAAAATATTCTAGAGGCGTTAAATCGCACGAACGAGGCGGCCAATCGACTGGCCCATTTCTTGAGATAACACGCTCATCAAACTTACTCTTCAATAAATCGATTGTAACGTGTGCTGTGTGGCTTGTGACATCATCCTGTTGAAACCACATGTCGTCCAAGTCCATATCTTCCAATTCGGACAAAAAATAATCGGTAATCATGGCGCAATAACGCTGGCCATTCACAGTAACGTGACGATCGTTATCGTCGACGAAAAAATATGGCCCAATAACGCCGCCGGCATGCAAACCGCAGCAAACAGTTATTTTTTGTGGATAAAGTGGTGATTCATGAAGCACATGTGGATTTTCACCCGACCAATAACGCATATTTTGCTTATTGACGAACCAAATCGAGCCAAAAATGAGCTTCGTCACTGAGATGATTTTGCGATGAAATTCATCATCTTGGCGCATCTTCTCCAGAGCCCAATCGGAGAACGTACGTCGCTTCAAATGGTCCATCGGCTTCAATTCTTGAGTCAGCTTGATCTGCATGGGTGTAAACCAAGATCCTTACGCAAAATACGCCATAATGTGGTCTGAGCGATGCCCAATTCTTGAGAACGCCTAGGAATATAGATTTGGATCGTTTGCTACGGACGCCTGAACGGCAGCGATATTTTCGACACTTCGACCAACCCGTTATCTCACTGGCACGGCAACATTACACAACGAATATGTAGACTCAAATTTTTGCACTAAGCTTGTTATTGCCTGTCTACTACGGCGAGAATTACGACCGAAAATTGGAGTTAACGCTCTTAAAGTTGCGGTCACCGACTCCGAATTTCGGTAGAAAATTTTTATAATTTGCAGACGTTGTTCGTTCGTGTACTTTACCATGATGAAAATGTTGAGTTTACTGAATAAATTAACAATGTCAGTTTGATGATTGGTGAAAGGGTGCGTTCACAAATTAAATTCAAAGCTGTCAAGCCCCCATTGGAAAAAACTTACTTGTCAACTAGCAGCCATAGAATCCCACACCCTAAACAACCTTCATTATGTTTTATCGTGGCACATGCATTTTCTTTCTCGAGCTCCATGTTTGGCTCTTAATCTTTGTCTCGTAAGTAAACATGACACCTTTTCAAAAACTTAATACAGTTTAACGTGGTTTTTACGCATTGCAAGCACTTTCGTTGTTTCACCACGAAAATAATTTTATGCAAGCAAGCCTGCAATTTTTGTTGTTTTTCCGTAACAAACGACGAAAGGTTTCTGTTATTATACTAACATGTCGAAAATACTTAAAGGCAATGGTTTACGTATGCCTAGCAGGCTGAGCTTGTAATAAAGACTTTTTAACCAAAACTGAATTGGCTATCCGGAATGATTTTATTCCTCAACCCAATTAGAAAGGGCCCTATCGCCCACCTTCTTGAATTTTAAATTTTGGTGGGGGCTGTATCCCCTTTTATTCGGCTTAATGCAAGCTCCGAAGACGGAGTCTTATCCATGGAGGTTGAAACCGACGTTAATATTCTTCACAGCATACGGGAAATGGGTTCATTCGAGCCGTATGAAGTTGGAGGGGGTAGATAGAAGAGATGAGGTTTGAGTACATTAAGAGGGTTAGTGTTATATGGGGTAATAAAAGGTGACGCAGTCAATGGCACCTGTTAGGAGGCTATGAATGAAGAGGATCTCAGATATCCTTCTTCTTTCCTCCAACGTAACGTCAAATTGATTAGTTGAAGACGGTCTTGATAGGGCAGTAAGAACAAAGGATTGTTAGAGAGCAGACCTCGAAGGGCGAAACGTTGGAACCGACGTTAGATGCTTTCGATTCTAGAAATGTGGGTTTGTTGATATGCTTGAGATATATTTACTTGAGATGCGTATTCAAGAAAGGGGAGAACAAAGGTAATATAGAGGGATCGAGTCACTTAGAGATTGGAGAATTGTTTACACCAGCGCTTCACGAAACCGAGGGCAGAGTTGGCCTTAAGAATTATATCGTCAATATGTGCGCGAAATTTGAGGTTTTGGTCACATAGTATGTGAAGATCGCGGATAATCTGAACGGTGGAGACGGGCTAATTATTGAGGAAGTAGGTACGAGGGGGAGGTTTGATTCGTTTACGTGAGAAGGTAATTGATTGGCATTTGGAATTGTTAAACTCCAACCAATTTTTAGAACACCAGATGGAAAAACTATTGAGATCAGATTGAATAAAGGAAGGGTCATGACTGGAGGAAATGGTCTTGAAGAACTTGGTGTCATCGGCATATAGTGAGATGTGGGAATGTTTAATCACCATTTTAATATCGTTAACGGTAAGGATGAAAAGAAGTGGACCTAGGTGGCTGCCTTGGGGAACGCCGGAAGAAGCTAAGAAAGGATTAGAAAAGGCAGATCTAAAACGAACACTGTAGTAACGGGTTTTTAAATAAGAAGATATAAGAAGATATCATAAATAAGAAGATATCAATGCAGTGGATTCAAGGGGAAGAAGAGTATTCGTTTTTGGGGGATTTTGTCGAATGCTTTACTGAAATCGGTTGAAATGACGTCGACTTCATTTCCATTCGCTAATGCCGAGAGAGTGAAGGACAGAAATTTGACAAGGTTTGTGGTTGTCGACCTGCATTTGAGGAAGCCATGTTGCTTAGAGAAGATTAGGGGTTTGTAGTTGAAACTTAGAGTGTCATACAAGATACTTTCGAAAAGTTTGAGTATATTGTTTGGCGATTCGGTGATACATAGTAGTTAATATCATTCTTCGGACCTTTTTTGCGAATAGTTATTATAAAAGCGGTTTGGGGAAACTCTCCAAGGGACAGGTATAAGTTGAATATTTTTGAGATCGGGACAGAAAGAATGGAGGACATGTTTTTAAAAATATGGCAGGAGGCCCAGGATTGAATTTATTGTCATTCAATTGTTTGATTCAATTTGTTTGCGATGATATGGGGGTCAATAGTACGTGGGAGATATGGTCCAAGGGAGAAATTTGATAAGTAGTCGAAGCAAGTAGTGTTCGGTACAAGGGAATCATCGGCGAAAGATTGTTTGAAGAAATTGGCAAAACAGTTGAGGATAGTTTTGGGATCATTCGAGGTTTCGCCATTGAAAGAGAATGAGGTTGGGTAGCCATAAGATTTCCTTTTTTTAGTTGACAAGCTGGGAAAAGGACTTAGAATCGTTCGTAAGATTGGCTTGCGTTTTAATCACATGGCGTTCGTAGAGAGAGTTATAAAGTTCGACAAATTGCCGATAAGTACCAATACAGTTAGAAAAATCATTGGGCGATAAGTACGAAAGAAGATTGCCCACAGTTTGTTTCTTTGGTTTCTTGAAGACTTTGCTCACACTCGGAAGGAGACTTATCGACCAGAGATTTGCGGGTGAGAGGTGTCTATATCTCTTTTGGAATTTGGCTATAATAATGAATGATGCATATTACCCCGTGTATTGTTGAACAGGATGGTGTACAATTTTAGAGCCTGAGTACAACATTGGATATAGCGTCGCTTCCCGTGGATTTTTTTTCTCTTCAATGACTCGAAGATCATTTGGAGATGCTCCGTCGAAATGAACAGGGTATAAACCTGATTGGCATTGGCATTGTTTGCCATGAAATCGTCACTGAACGTGGCGACACCAAGATTCTCTGATCGTCAATGATCGATATCAATTCAAAGGTGGAATTGGTGAAGTAAGGCTCTGGTTTCCAGTTGGGGGTATACACTTCCTGGATACGGCTCCCATTATCGCCACCTTCTCCTGATGATCCTCTATCATGAAGAAATCATCATCCGAGACGGCGGATTCCGGATCAGTGTTGACTGTTCGTAAAAGGCGTTTATTGTCTGACACTCTCGGAAGCTTCAAATCCTGAATGTAATTCTGATTGCTTGTCCGAAATATTTCAATTATTTGCGGGAACATACTCGCACTATTGGAATTTACTGCACGAAGTCTGTTGTCGCAACGAAAACTTTATTAAATTAACCATCCCATTTTGTTTTTGAATTACTTTTTTACTAAATAAAAAAAATGATTTTGAGTGATGGACATTTTTATTATATTTGGATCTTCACAATTTTTTTTCTCAAGTGGAAAAGATGATATCCGTCAAGTTGCTGCCGCATTTTCCATAACCGATCATCGCGGCTGTGGCTGCCGACCACGCAATTGGGCATCACCAGATGAACCCTACAGCGAATTTAAGTGAAAGACTTACACATTGTTCCCGTATAAAGTGCAAACAGTGCGTCAGTTAATGCCTTAACGCCAGTTAAGCCATCCTTAATCCCAACAACGAAGAGAACGATTTTGTGTCTAAAATCATGATAAGCGGCAAGGCGCATTTCCACTTAAGCGGCTACGTCAATGAGCAACATTTTCATTTTTGGGGCATTGAAAATCTGCGTATAATACACGAAGAGCCATAACATCCACTCAAAGCCACTGTGTGGTACAGCGTTCACACGGGAGTGATTGGGCCGTATTTTTTTGATAACGCCATTGGCAATACGGTCACTGTTAATGGCGAACGCTACAGGACCATGATAAACGACTTCTTACTGCCGCGATTGGATGAGCGGGGCTTGGTGAACATGTGGTTTCAACAATACAGTGCAACCGCTCATACAGAATTATTCCACGCTCTTGCGGAGTATAGCGCTCCATTGCTTGTTTGTTTGTATACTGCAGTTGTCTTGTTCGCAAATGTCAAACTTGATTGACGTACGACCCCATTTGCGAAAAGTATAACATCTTCCGATAGAGTGATACCACCGATAGGGTGATATTGTACTGTCCATCGTGTGCTTAATTATTTTGTCCATTTTTTAAGGTACCTGACAATCTCGTCGTTTGGCAAGTTCCTATTGGACGGAAAAGAGGCGATCAAGAGAGCGCTTCCGTCAGGAAACTGGCAAAGCGTGACCAACGCACTCTATTGTAATGGTATGGGTGCGTTTCGACATACTCTGCAATCCACGCGCGAATTTGTCTGCTATGATCATACTAAGTCTGCATTGGTCACTGTCGTATACGAGGGTCCGAAGACAGCTAGTGGACCATTCGTTCGTGTCAAGCAATCACAAACATCATGAGATCCAGATAGGAGGCATACCTAGGGTACAACATAATATCTGTTGGGAGTAACTAGACTTCGTACTCTATGTTAGTAGACTCGTCTAGTATTGGGTATGTTACTTCCGTAATCACTATGTTTGGCGTTTAAATCAACGGCCAGATATCCAAAAATCTGTCCTCGAGCTTCTGTAGTCGCGATTGGGTTTAATGATATGTGATTTGCGGAAAATTGAATTGCTAAACAGCTTAACACTTAATGGCAAAGTGACTTTGTGCCGGAAAACAGCCATACATAAACCATGCAGTGTAAAGATATTTGAAATAAGGATTTTCGGCGTCGGATTTTTTGCCATCTGATCGAAATCGAATAGTGTGCCTCATAAGAGCCTTATTTTGATGTTCGCAAAAACTCAATATATGAATTTCAACTCTTCTACTTACCGAAGATATTTTGGGACATTTTGCCAATCTTGAAAAAAGGAGATCAAAAACAATTGCATTTTTAATCTTTAAATTTATTTAACTTTCATTGTCTTATGATTAAAATAACATGATAATGATAATGATAATTATATTTGCATATGTAATATTTTATGTTCAATATTGTACCTCTCTTTCACATATTCCTTTTTATACATTTCGTAATTTTAATTTCATTTTGTTTTTTTTTTACATTCTTCTTCAAGGATATTCGTAAAATCAATTTTTCCACTCAATTGTTAAACAATTCAATAATTATATTTAATATGTATATGTCTATATGTAAATATTTATTATTTTAATATGGTCTTTTTATTTAGGATAATTGTTCTACTGTGTTCCGATTGTAACTAAATAATTGAAGAAAAAATTATAAGGATGAAGGGAAAAAGCATTTTTAAAACTATAATTACAATTCAGAATATAATTACATACGTTATAGCACCGACGAATATCGATTGAACTATAAAACAATAAATACAAAAACAGATGTTTTTTCTCCAATTTTTTTTTTACATATTGTGTTTACTGTCATTTGTGTATAATTGTAAACAATATTTTTATTTACATTAAAGATTGACGGAAAAATAATAGAAACATGATATAAGAATGTAAATACAATTTTGTACATTTTTTCAAAGTATTATATATTTTTTAAAAATAAAATAAATCATAAAAAACAAACAAGAAAATAATTAAAATGTCGTTGACTGGAGTTTTATGGAAATTTTAATTTTTCTTCAATTTTTTAAATGTACTTTTCACTGATTATATTTACGTAGGATTTAATAACCTTTCAGGGGCTGTTTAAATCGTTTATGTATATTTCTCTGTTTTCTCATCAATCAATGCAGTAATTGACTTCAATAATTAACACCAAATTCATTTTCATAATTTTATGATATAATACAAGCAATCAATTCTCATTTAATGTCAACGTGTAACAAGTTCGTTTATTTTTCAATTTTATTTTCTAATAATACATAATTTGACATTGAAACTTTATTTGTTTTCATTTATGCTTATAGGTACTTTTAAATTGCTATCGATTCGTATTTTCGTAGTGTGACTAGGATGCCATGGTTCCATAGTGAGCCGGGTGTAAAATATATCAGAGCGAAATGAGAATTTTTGGACGGTATTAACGATCGATCCGTGGGTTAAGGGCTAAAGGCATAGAAATCGAATGGTATACATAGAACAAGTGTTGGAACCATCTCTGTCCATCAGCTTTTGCATCCCCTCGTGCCTTCGACAACACGAGTTATTAATTCTTTTCTTAGTTATATATGGGTGTATGCATTAATTTTAAAGGATTTATAAGAAATTGCGTATCCAATCATACTGTAACTGCATCTTATTAAAGCTGCGTCATCTGGCTTCAGCTTGTAGAATATATCAATTAGTCAATGTATAAACAATATATTTCTTTTGATCTGCAAATGCGTCGAAATACGTGCCAACGAAAGGGCATTTGCGGGCAGTTTTACTGGATGTCCTTAATTCGAAGGAAAGGGTTGCTGAAAGTCATGGGTTGCTATTGGAAACTTAAGGTGATCATACTCCATCAATTTCGACCTCTCAATATTGGTTTCATCGCTTAAAAAATGGTGATTTTGACACGTAGGACAAGAAACGTTCGACAGCTACAAAAGTTTTTAAATGAAGAATTGGAAGCAATACTCAGTCAAGATCTGTATCTAAGGCAAGAAGAACTTAAATCGTTAAATGTTGAGCAAGCAACAATTTTCAGACGGTTCAAGGCATTGGAAATTATTCAAAAGCAAGGAAATTGGGTACCATAGGAGTTAAAGCCGATTTTGCATGTCGGCTTGATTGCTGATTAATCGCCAGGAAAAAAAACTCTTTCCTGCAACGAAAAGTCTATCATGATAATCCTAAGCGCAGAAAATCATATGGCCAACTAGCCGAATAGTCGCAAAGCCAAATATCCATGCTGCCAAGGTGAAACTGAGTACTTGTTGGATCGGAAGGGAGTAGTCTGTTATGAGCTGCTCGATAGACAGCAATTGATGTCTTTGAACTAAAGCAAAAACGCCCGGAATATGAGACTAGGCACGATAAATTGATTTTCCATCATGGCAATGCCCGACCACATGTTGTGCAACCTGTTGACATGTAGTTGGAATATATCGAATGGCAAGTTTTGTCTCACCCGCCATATAGATCTTGTGCCATCCGAATACCACTTGTTTCGCTCCATGCAGAAGGCCTTTTCTGGAATACGCTTCACTTCAGTCGAAGGTATCAAAAATTTCCTCGACTCGTTCTTGGGCTCAAAAAGTGAGGAGTTGCTTTCAGCAGGAATCCATGAATTGCCAGAAAGATGGGAAAAAGTCATAGCTAACGATGGATAGTGACTTGAATGAATTATTTTTTATTTAAATGAAAGCTTTCAAGCTTCCACCAGAGGATCGTTTAAAATTAACGCAAACACCCGATAAAATGTCTCTAATTAAATTAAAACCACTCTCCATTCCTTGACTCTATCTCTGTCAACTTCATCCAGCGAATAACGGTGCAGTGAGTATTTCGTGAAATTTATCTTAATCCTACTCATGATATTTTCTAACTCAATTCAATGTATATATTTGTAACATCTCTTGCTTTTGTTTTTTAGAGTTAATTCTATTTATTTGGTATTTTGCTTGATGTGCTGTTTAATATTGTTTCTTGTGCAGATTGTTTGCTTACTTACAATAAAATTGTGTTTCTATATTCGTTTTGCTTAATATTTTGTTGATGTTGTTTTACAAAATCTACAGCTTTAGGTTAGTTTATTATCTTTCTTCAATAATTGAATTTCTTTGAAATCAGTCTGTTGTTGTATGTTGCTGTCGTTTTATCTCTTAAATGATGTTTTCGTATTTATTTTTTTCTTTTCTCGAATTGATGTAATTTATTCGTAAAATAATTTTCAAGTCTTTTATTTATTGTTTCAAGTTGTTTTTATTATATTCCATGAATTTGAAAATCATGGACATATGGAGCGAAAAGTGAAATTAGCAGCAATTCTCTTGATATGTAGTAAATCCGAAGAGGGAAAATTCAAATACCTGCGCAAAGCCGTGAGATATGATGTAATTTTGTTTTTTTTACATATTTAAGTCTTTTTCAAAGATCAGTCAGTTAAATTCTTTTTCTTTTTCTTCGGGATAAGGCGTTAGATATATCCCTTTACGAGAACGTGATATGAATAAGAAAATTGTTAAATATTTATATTTATTTGATTTTTGTTTTTAATTTGGTTTCAAGCTGTATATCGAGAAAAATCTACACTTTAAAAACAAATGCTCTTTTTTAAATGCTTATTAGAGAAAAATAATATTAGACAAAAACGAAAAAAAAAAAAAACGTTGTTTATGTAAAAAAATTGTCTCGTTGTTGGTATAATGGCAGTGAATCCGTGGGAGAAGACGGACGTTCTTCTTCGGGAGTAGAAGTTGAGTTGATTTCGGCGATCTTGGATGGAAGCGCTGCCATTGCTTTCTCTATTAGAATAGAATTAGACAATTGAATAAATTAGTAAAGCTTAGATCGAATACTCGGAGAACGTTTAATATAAAATAATTTGTATACAGCTAAAGCTATGAGATGATTATGTTGACTAAGTACTTACTATTGTGAAAATCATTCCGTCTAATAAAATTAAAATTCTAATTCTTTTTAAAATAAATTAAATGATATAATCCTAAAAAGTAGAAATGGGAGCTTTAGCCTTATCCTAAGCAATCTATTCGTAGTGGTATTAAATATTTTTATCTTAATACTGACGTCTATAGCTTGATGAAAGGGAGTAGCATACCCAAAATCGTTAACTACTTTTAAATAAATTAATTTTCTTAAATATTTTAAGTGAAAGGCTTCAATAGTAGAGTAGAACTCCCTCTGATGGCCAGAATCACGTACAGTGTCATAGCGTGATAGATAGAGTGACAGACGAGACGAAGATTGAAGAATTTGGTTGATGCTGCTATTTAAAGTGTATAGATAGTAGATTATGCACAATTCTCGAACATTTCTCCCCATTTTATTATACGTTCGAAGAGAGCCTTAGAGATTGTCAATGAGTATTGCAGGTAAATGTTTGAAGGGGTGACCACAGGTACTTCATTGAAGTATGGTTTGTGAGGAAAGCAACAAAACCAGCAGCGACGGTAGTTATACTCCACTGCCAGACAAGATATGGTAGTTATTCTCAAGCGCAGGGTCGATAAACGCTTTTTATTTCAAAGCAAGATCAGAGAGTGTAAAATATTTCTGTCTGGCGTGAAATTTTCAACTTTACATTTCTAATGTTCGAAAACCAGCGGGGTGAGGTATGTAAGTGGTGAGACATCGTTCGAAACGCATTTTTTGCGGATCTATTATTCGTGACGAGTTATTGGTCGGGAGCACACTGCGCATTCGCGGTTGAGCAATATTTGAAAACGGGTGAATCGTTGGTTCGTGCACATCGCAATTTTTGTACTTATTCAATTTACGCAGACCGATTGATGTTCCGAACACGCAACTGGTCGTGGGTGCAAAGGTTTAGATAAGAAGGGACAATGGTGAACAGAACCCCTCCAGGCCCATCAACACCAACAGTAACGCCGAAACCTGCCGCTCAAATTTGGCACGAAATTATTCGAAATCCGGGTAAATTCATAAGAAAGATTGTGGCCTCTACGGGAATGAAAAAGTCAACTGTGCACGTTATTTTGAAAAAAAAAATTAATGTTCCAACCATCGTGTGAAGTCTAAAGAAAAGTGACTATCTTTGCGAGAACAATGCTCGAACGTTTTCGAACATCATGAACGGTTGGCAACATATTGTTTAGTGATGAAACACAATTTCATATCGACGGCTACGTAAATAAAAAGAATTTGCGTTACTGGTATCCAAACAACTCTAGAGAACTCCATCAAAAACGTTTACAATGCCCCAAGACGATGGTGTGCCATTTCTGCCCGGCGGATAATTGGCCCTTAATTTTTTAACCAACAAGATATAGTCATTGCTGATGTGTATTGCCGAATAATGGACAAGTTTCTATTGCCGCAACGGCAGCTGTTCCCCGGGTACAATGACAGAACGCTATTTCAGCAAGACGATGCTACACCACACACGGCTAGAATCTCGACGGAGAAGCTGATGGCTACTCAGCTTGCTATTTGATCAGCAAATATAGAGATATACCTTGGTCACTTCTTGAACCAGCTCTTTGTACATTTTTGCAAATGTGAAGAGGGTCCGGCTGCAAGAGTGCCTGGAAAAAAACGGCCCTCATTTAGAAGATATTGTTTTTAAAAAAAAATAAAATCCACAATATTACTGTACATTTTCCCAAAATAAAGTATTACCTAAAATTTTCAGTTTTTTATTTATTTTATTTCAAATTTGAAAACATGAAACTCCTTTTATTGAAGCATATGCAATGCAAAGTTATCCATGGTTAACGACGGTAGTTCACTTATTTGACAGAAAGCAACTTTATTTTGCGGATGTATTTGGTACTTTTCGATTGCTTGTTCCCCTGTTTGTGATGATGGAGCCATTCCACGGTCGAAGAACATTTGGGAACGACTATGAAATTAATAGGAGAATAAAACTTAATGGCAGCACACTTGTTCTAGCTTAAGCTGAAGTTCTAGACCTTCTGGGGAAACCAAATATTTAGTCATAGTGCTTCTTCACGATGAAGGAGTTATCCAAAAAAAAAGTCTAAAGGTTGAAATCCTCATTTATAAAATCCATAATAATGCCAGTAATTAGGTAGATTTCGGGTCTTTCAAAATAAGGTTTTAAGGAAAATTTATGATAGAAAACAGGACGAAGAAATGGGCGAATGGAGAAAACTATAGACTACACAGCCCCCAGTATAATCCACATAATTAAATCGCTAAGATTAATATGAGTAGACCACGTAGAACGAATGGACAGTGGGTCAACAGTCAAACGAATAATGAGTGGAAAACCCGTAGGGAAAAGACCACCGGGAAAGCCGTGCCTTAGATGGGAGGATAACATAAGAATAGATATAGAAGAAATGGGACAGAACAGCGATACATGGAAGGAAAACAATAATGACATGGCGGCTTAGGGAAGGGTGATCAACGAGGGTCTGAACTTCCGAGTTTCAATAAATAATAATTATAATAATCTCGGAGTTTGTTCCACTCATAGGGAGTTTCACCTAATATTAACCCCTGCAAACAAGGTCCAAAAGAAACTCCAAAACTCTAAGAATCGCTTTGAACTTGATATCTGTAGGAATATAAGGTGATGCTTTCTTTAACGAATGGAAGATATTTATTCTTGTTCTAATGCACAAATCAGATTCGAAGATTATGAAGAGAATTATAGAGAAATTTGCAAAATTTCCGCAACTCCAAAATTGTTTAAAAATATCTCAAAAACTTTTAATAAAAGAGCACATATCTAAAGTGCAGCACAATTTTATCGCTGGTAGAACGACCAGATATCTGGTCTACCAATCATCTACCAATCCATCAAATAACTCCTTCTACCTGATCAATTAGATCAAAAATGAAAGGGATGCGATTTAAACCGCATTTAGTGAAGCCCTTGACTCGGTTAACCACTCACTATTGATTGAATTTTTTTTTTCTTCAAACCAATAAATTGTAGCTCAGTGGTTCCATAAGAGAGTGATTTGGGCCCTTTATTATTCTTCATCTCTATTAATGATATTACCCTTTTTATGGACCATATATGTACCTGCCAATCCATTTCCAAGGCAGAAGAGTAAAGACGTGAATTTGTGAACGAATATGAAAAGGACATCGTCACTTATACTGTGAATATCAGACTGGATCCCATTTAGGGGTGTCCGGAGTGAGCATTGAGAAAAAAAATCGGAACCTATATTTCAGAGACTAAATATGATAATAACTTGATTCTTTTTTTATATTGTACAGGTTAATTTTAGGGTTAAATGGATCAGAGATTAAATAAAAATATAAAAAATAATTAATTTTTTTTTATATTTTTTTGGCAGTTGGAAAAACAGTGACCAAAATTGTCTCTGAGGAATTTTATCTCGACTTCTATTAAAGTTATGATGTTGAAATATAATGTAAATAAAGACAATTTAGTGCCGAATGGTTTAAAAAAAACCATCTTAATACACATTGTAGTTTTGGAGAAACATGTACAGAAATGTGTAAAATCTGAACTTTTCAGGAGAGCAATTTTTCCCGATTTTTTTCGCTCTTATCAACGAAACTTCTACCGCTTACATTGCAGGAAGGTTAAACCATACATGTTACTCTGTTGTTTAACCTTGATAAACCATTTTCTGAGTATTTAGTGCAAAAAAAAATCAGGAATTCTGAAAATTTTGAGCAGAAATGCCAAAGTACAATCCTGGGAGTTTGTTGCCGACTGGATAGTTTTTTTTATTTTTATGTTTATTTTTTTACCGTTTCTGAATTTAAGATGATAAAAGAAAAATTATTGTTTTTTTATTTTCGGACTCCCCCTAAAACAATTTGAATCCAAAGCTAATTTCTATTCCATAGATATCTGAGCACCAAACTCTATCAAATGGTTTTTAAAAATCAAATGCAATGATCTTATGTTTGTTAAAACTGTTTCACTTTGTGGTATAAAATGTTATAAAATCAACTCAACAGTTGACCTGTTTCGAGATATTCAATGTTCCTCTTGTCTTGGAAAGAAAGGTGTAAAAGCATTGAGTTGCTGGCTGGAGCGATAAGAAATTCTCTTCTTAGACATTGGCTATTCTTTATATACTTGAGTTAATCTAGAATTATGAGGATCATGCAGAAATCTGTTGTTACTGTACGAGTTGAAAAGTGGATTTGTCTCAGGGTTTTAGTACTGACCGTGACAAATAGCAATCTGAAATCCTGGGGTTAGCTGCTGAATGCGCGGAAGCTTTGCTTAGTCATCGAAAGAGATAACAGTAGCATTGCCATTAGGAACGAGGATGGAAATTAATTAATTTCCTGCTGAGGTGTCGATCATGTAAGACCGGTAACCTCAGTTTATGTATTGATTCTATTTGATTATATTTACCCAACAGAAAATTTAATAAACCTTTCCCAAGGGAAGAATGAACGGCGATTGCAGGGTCCAACTATGAAGATAAACTAATTTCTAATTTATAGTAAATGAAAATACTAGTATAATAGAAACCTTTTTCTAAGAGGCCATAGAAGCATGTATTCACATGCCTTAAGCCTTCTATACGCTGCTAAAATCGATCTAATAAGTTCGTACAAGTACATTGTGGCATTATTGATCGAGCGGAGCGTAGCGGAGCGAGAGCAATCACCCACTTTTTGGCCTAGCGCGTGCATGTACGGGGAATATAGTGGTCCGAAAACGATTTCGGACTAATCTTGTACGCACTAAATGTAGATATCGGCTATAACCACACATGTGTGCAGCATGTCATTCGATAGATCTAGGTCTGTAGATGAGCCATAAATTATCAAATGAAATTGTTTGATTGAAAAATAGTGAGAAATAACGAAGTAAAGTTTAGAAAAGTGCCATAGACTTTTGCAGGCACGTGCAATCAAAATTGTCAAAGCTTCAGAACAACACGTTTCTCGAAAATATGATCTTAAATCTAAACGTCCTTGCAAGTAGACAATTAATTTGATGTATCACACTTAGCTATATGTATTTACTTGAGAGTATTGGTTATGATTGTAATTTGATAAAACAACAAATTTGCATTCCAATTTCAACACGCAAAAAAGGCAGGCCGAAAAACAATTGGTGCAAACAAATGCAAAAACACCAGCATTTGATTGGCCTCAGCGATGAAGTAATCCCAAACGGGAAGCCTGCCGCTACTTTCTGAGGTCAAACCGGCGGACCCCACAAGCGGACCAGTAGGAATGCAGTTAAGTGGGAAGGTTATGGTCCTACACTTCTGACCATAACGACGCCGGGATAAAAAGGAAAAGAAGAAGAAGAAGAAGAACAAATTTGCTCGCTCGATCAAAAATTTTCAGTAGCGGAGTTAAGCCCGCGCATACTGATCTGCCTAGTTATTTGTATAGCCAGGACTATTCTAGCTGCGGGATAGGCACCAGAATATACCAGCTACTCGGAATGCCAGTGTAGGGATGAATAAATTTCGAATTGGTCTTTGCCCCATGAGAAAAAATGGCAGATCTATGTACAGATCTGATGAGTCTGCACTACACACATTCACTTCACTATAATAATATAGCATAATAATATAGCAACATAAAAATATGATTGTGAAAACTAGAACATAACACGAGAATACACTACGCTACCTGGATATCGCTGGATGGGGTAACGCGCGACCAAATCACTTTGTAATAGACAGAAGATACCCTACGAACGTAGTAGATGTTAAAGCATACAGATGAGCAGAAGGCCTGTAGTTCAAGTCTGTCCATAGCCAAAAACAATTCCTATACGGAAAAACTGTGCAACATCAGTTGTGAATGCGAGATGATCAAAAAAAAGTTCTGACGAAGGCATAACACTCGGAGTTTAAGTGAAAATTCATACTCTGTGTGTGCATTTCCAATATAACACCTTAATGCCATGGAAACAAAAACAAGTTACTGTGAACTACAACCAACACGACAAATTAAGTAGAATCTCTCAAATCCTATCTGGGATAACTACCCCCGGAGAGTAGTGAACGAACATCTTCGACAAAAACCATCTGCACCCAGTCCAGTTTGTCTGACAAACACCCCATAAGAGTGTTAGTATCAGGACAAAATTAATAACCGGTTTGCCGCATGTTCCAATTCTTCAAGCCATGGAAAATAATGAAGAGATCACCTAGAAGAGATGGAAGGGAACAGCGAAACACGAAGACAGGAAATCTTGGCGAGTGGTCGTCAACAGGGAGCTGAACTTCCAAGTTGGAAATGACTGGTGATAATAATAATTTTTTTTGTCATAATTGGCGCCTGCACAAAGGGTTATGACTACCCTTAAATGACAAGAAGTCAAGGCAGAGCACGGGCCGAAGGTATAGAGGGAAAGAGGGAAGGGAGGTTCCGGTGCACATTGGTTTTAAATGCTTGTCGATTGTAATGAGTGGAAAAAGTTGGCCTAGAAAGAGCATTCCTTATTCGTGTGGTTCGGCTTAAATACGAGTCTCTAAACTTGACTGTGCATCCGAAGACAGGCCTGAGAGTGAACTGATGAGCATTCCGGGCGAGACGTGTATTGTGGTTAAATTCTTAAAGGGGAGGAATGGAATTGGCTAGCTCACTTGAGCATTGTTTGTTAAAATATCGGTAAAACAGAAAGAGATAGGAGACATTACGTCGGTGTTCGATATGAGCGTTGTACTTAAGCTTTCGGCGAATTTAGGCCTTGTAAATTGAAGCCAGATCAGAGGAGGTGAAATATTTTTGGCATCGTTTGCGGAAACCTAGGCATTTCGCAGCGTTCTTGGCGACCTTGAATATGTGATCATTCCAACGTAGAGTTTTATCAACACACATACCAAAGAGTATTTCGGTTTCATCGACACAAGCGCCATTAAGGATAATGGTTGATAATTGATCGTTAGCTAGAGTGACAGTCGACAGCATTGTGTTTTGGAAGCGTTAAATTCCACTCTATTATTTAAACACCATTTTATTATGCTGTTAAAGTCGGAATTTAATGTGCTTAACATACAGAGACGTGAGTCCTGGTACGAATATGAAAAGCTAAGAGTGCTGTCATCAGCGAAGGAGCGTATTGGATTAGAAGCAGGAGTTAAGATATCATTTATGAAAATGAGGAAGAGTGTCGGTGACAGAAAAGAGCCCTGGGGAATACCAGCGATTATTTGGTGAATACCAAAACAACTTTAATTGAACGGCCCGAAAAGTAATTTCTAATCCATAGAGGAAGAGACTCATTGATACCATATGCAGAGCCTGATGACAAATCCTGTCAAATGCTTTTGAAATATCGAGCGCAATCTTGCTTTCCCCGAATTGATGCAAAGATTGGTTTCACTTTTCAGTGAGATATTTCCTAAGCTGACGATTTATCAGTGTTTCCATGACATAAAGGGACGTTAGTGCTATGGGTCAGTAGGAGGTGGGAGATGAAGATTCGCCGTTTTTAGGGACGGGCTGGACAAATGCTGTTTTCCATCTACTCGGACAGAGACCAGAAGAGTAGGAAAGATGAAAAAGCTTCCGCAGTGGTTTTGCCAGCATAGAAGAACACCTTTTCAGAAGTGTTGGGGGAATACCATCAGGGCAAGCGGATTTGTTCACGTTGAGATCCTTAAGTACTCTTGCAACTGTATGAGTGCGAAAGTGGATTTATCTCATGGGAGATTCTAAGTACAGGCGGAGACAAAGTGCAACCTGAGAGCGTTTAGCTGGTTGCAAAATGTGCGGCTAGCAAATTGGCTTTCTCTAAAGAGCTGACGGCTAGTATGTCATTGAAATTGAGCGTAGGGATTGAGGACGAACAGAATTCTTAATGTTTTTACAAATGACCAAACGTTTTTACTATCTTTTGGAAAATTTAGCACTTTTTGCCTCAACTTTTGGTCATGACAGAATTTGACACATCGAATCAATGAATTACAGGCATTTCTGGCTCATTAAAACTTATTCCGGTTTTTCTCAGAAGGGTTGACTTCGTAAGCCCAGAAACACAGTTCTCTTAATCTGATAGCCTCTTTACAGCTCGAATCATACCACGCATTTGCTTTGGGTTTGATACTCTTCACTCTATGTGAATGAAGGATCTCATACCCAGTAGAAGCGTGTTCGTGATCTCATCAGCAGCGGCATCCACGTTACTATCGAGGAAGCATAGTGACCAGTTAAAATTCTTAAAGAAGTTGTTGAGTCCGTTCCGATTGGCTTTCTTATAGAGCCATACTGTTCTTTTAGGAATTCGTACTCTATCTGTGTGGTTTGAATACGAGAAATTAGCTCAAACGACACAGTAGCTGAAGAGCCTAGAGGTGACATTATGTCAATAGAATACTTATCAGGATGAGAAGTGAGGAACAGGGTGTTGGCGGAATGATGATTTGCAATGTCAGGTATTCGTGTTGGCTCATTTACTGGCTGGGTTAGATGGCATAAAAACTAACAGCGAAACAAGACAGGTAGAAGCAGTATGGTCAGCAATAAAAGATGTTATAAAGGAGGAAGTGGATTACAAGCGAGGCTATTTCTAAGCCCCCAAAGTAAAGCCGAAGTTCGACGAAGAATCGCCGTTACAACTTTAAGCAGCAACTTCCGAATCTTAGCCGTAAAAACTCTCTCAAGCTCCTTATTGTATCAAATAAGAAGGAGAACTGGATTGGTGGTCTGTAGATGCGACGATTTCTAAGAAGATTGTATTGATCTACTTAATGAGTAAATTAAGGGAAAAAAAATTGCTATTATAAAATTAATGTATTTTAACTATTTTATATTGAAATACATATATCACAACACATTCTCTTGACATACATAGATATATATATTCTCGTATGTATGGTTCAGAAATGACTTTTAATAAAATCACGCTTAAAATACAAAACAAAGCAGGCAACAGCAAACTCAAAGAAACTGTCGATAAAAACATCAAATTTCATGCACATGTAGGATGCATACAGTATTTAGATCTTAGGTTTATGTTAAAATGAATGCATGAAGATAATACCATGAAACAAAAAAAATCCTGGATAAATGTTTCCTAAAACAAAACCAAATAGATAACAACTGGTCACACTCTAAAATGATTGCTTGCTTTCGTTCTAGGACTAAATTAAATAAAAAAATAAAAATATTTCTAAAAAAAAAATATTTGTGTAAGAAAAATATTGATTTGTACAAACCTGTGGTGGTGTTGTGTGTGAACCGCTGAACTTTATTGCAAAGCAAAGATGCAAAAAATTGCACAGTTTACAATACTTTCGAATTTGATTTGTTTTAATAATTCGGATGTTGGAGTTGATTGGTTTTTTTTTTTTTAATGCTTATTTTATATGCTTGTATGCGTTTGTTCTGTTTAGATTGTTATAGCGTTAGAAAGAAGGCATCCGCAAAAATAATACAATTTAGCTCCAACTACTTTTGGTTAGACTGGCTAGGATTTCCTATTTCATCGCATCGGGAGCAAACACAAGCATAAAAAAATAAATTAAATTCAAAATTAAATAAAAAAAATAAAAAAAATTAATAAAAAAAAATATAAACACACATTTCTGGGAAAGTAAAGTATTTTCGGATTTTTAAAACAAAAAAAAAAGTTATGAAAAACAGCTGCTCGCAGCGATATATGGATAAAAATGAATGTCAAAAAACTAGCAAAATATGAAAAGATACAAGTAACTATGCAAGTAACCATTGCTCGATAAAAAAAAATTATAAAAAATACTTTGCATAAGTAAATAAAAGAAATTATGAATCAATGGAGTGATGATAATCGATGGTGATCTTTTGCATGGATTTAATGATTGATGATTCATATGACTGTATCTTATTGTTTTTATTTTAAAACGACCTTTGGTTTAAATGACAAATTCATGATGATGGTGATTTTTAATGAATTGCATTTTATTAATTTTAAGTGAATTTAATTGTCATCTAAAAAATATTCACAAAACAAAATAAAAAAACATAGAGATTCGAAATTATTATATATAACAAGTATCTCACAGCAAATTTATCATATTTAAGAAAAAAAAACATTTTAAGATCGAAAATACATTTGTGGAAAATTTTAATAATTAAAAGAAGACACAAAAATGTTAAGTGTTTTTGTATTGTAGTAAACTAGCGCTTAGTGGCTTCTTGCTTTTGTTTTAAAATACTTTTACAAGAAAAAATGTTTCGGGTAAAAACAACACAACAAATGAAAACAAAAATAAAAACCAAAACATGAAAATCAAACGGTGTTTGTTTGCAAGTGATTAGTTACGAAACACATAAAAAAATCACAAAAAACAAATAAAACTCGCATTCAAAATTGTTTTGTTGTTAAAACACAAAATCCAAAAACAAAATAAAACCGTGTGTGTATTTATATATGATTAAAAGTATGTTTTAGTATAAGAGAATTACTTTTACTGCGTACCTGCAACAATTTTACTCATTTGCATCACTTGCTGTGCTAAAATCTGATTGAGTTGTAGGAGGTGTTCACGCTGTTTCTTTTCCGCATTGATCTTGCTTGGAGGGAGGCTGACTGTGTCCTAAAATATATTGTAAAAAATATCGATTAATGATTGTATAATAAATGAAGAAAAAAACTATATATGATCTGAGTCTTTGAATCATTCGTCTAATATATATACTAGCGATGAAGTAGCACGCAATCAAAATATCTCTGATTAGGTGACTGGGATGATTTAGTAGCGTGCAGTCAAGTCCAAAAATGGACATCTATTAGCGCTGAAATACGCCATCGGTTATCTTGGCCCGACTGCGGCTAGGAAATCTTGCGGAATGACAAAGAAGTTGTTTCACATCAGTCGCACTAGAAAAATTCAAGACGTTTACGGAGGGGGCTCTATTTCAATGAGTCCCAGTGTTGGCGTATTGACCTAACGAATGGACCTCGTTTGAATATCGAATATCAAATAATCAAAAAATATGATCATGAAAACCAGAACATTTAAATACGAAAATACACAACGCTACCTGGATGTTCCTGGATGGGGTCACACGTGACCAAATTGATCACTTTGTAATAGACAGAAGACGCCCTACGAACGTAGTAGATGTTAAAGCATACAGATGAGCAGAAGGTCTGCAGTTCAAGTCTGTCCATAGCCAAGAACAATTCCTATGCGGAAAAACTGTGCAATAACATCAGTTGTGCCCAAAATGCTGCCCAAAGCATAACACTCACTTCAAAATTTATACTCTGTGTGTGCATTTCCAATAGAGCACCTTAATGCCATGAAAACAAAAAAAAATTACTGTGAACTACAACCAACGCGACAAATTCAGTCGAATCTCTCGAATTCTATCTAGGACAATCACCCCCAGAATGTAGTGAACGAACATCTTTGACACAAAGCATTTGCACCCTCCAGGTTGTGACCAAAAACCATAAGAGCGTAATTCTTGAACCTACGCGAACCCTATAAAAAGATAAGATTTCTTCTGTAAACAGCTGCGAAAATTAAAGTCGGCACTACTGGTTTATGAAGAGGTGTTCTATTCAATCCGGATAACGGCAAAACAGATTTCAGGTCTTTGAAAACAAGATCTTAAGGGGAATCTGTGGTGAAGGGCAGGACGAAGAAACAAGCGAATGGAGAAAACTACCCAATCAAGCACTCGAGGAACTCTAATTAGCCCTAAATATTGTCTGAGTTATTAAAACGCAACATGTAAAAGAATAGACAGTCAAACGAATAACGATTGTAGAGCCCCAAAAGGCCGCGCCGTAGATGGGAGGACAATATAAGGATGGACCTAGAAGAGATGGAAACGAACAGCGAAACATGAAAGAAACACAGTCATGACAGGGAGGCTTGGTTATCGATGAGGCTCTGAACTTCCGAGTTCCAAATGGCTGTTAATAAGAATAATAATAAAACTAAAAAGTTGCCTGGGTAAAAGTGTTGACCAATGACGAAAGTTATGCTGACGACTAAATATTTGCATTTGTTGCTAATTATTTAACATTAAACATACATTGAAAAATCGCGGCGAATCTATATTGTAACCGGATAGATATCTCGAAAGCACACTCCGATCGGGCTTTCCGTCGATAAAGATAAAGATGGTCCATGTTTCGGATATAAGACCACAATCTCTCAAGCTGTCAATGCGATCCGATTACATTTTCAGTCTTCTTCAAAACGCGTAATTGTATTCTCCACTCAAGAAATTGAAGTCACAAAGAAGAGAGCAATAGATCCACTCACTGGCTTAATTATTCCTTCGTTTCACGCTATTGTCGCATTGGTGGATAAAATTAATGGCAAATACAAGTTGACGCAATATGATCCCCATGCGCCGGGTATTCGAGAGCAATGGGGCGTGAGGAATTTCACTGTGGAATTGGCAAAGGCATTGAAAGCTGATCGGATCATCACACTATTAAGAGGTACCCAAGAAGAATCCATAGATTGCATGCAACGAGTTTTCAATTTCGTCAGAAAAGCCTATAAGGCAAAAGGTGCGAAAGATGTGGTCAAAGCTTCAGAACAACACGTTTCTCGAAAATATGATCTTAAATCTAAACGTCCTTGCAAGTAGACAATTAATTTGATGTATCACACTTAGCTATATGTATTTACTTGAGAGTATTGGTTATGATTGTAATTTGATAAAACAACAAATTTGCTCGCTCGATCAAAAATTTTCAGTAGCGGAGTTAAGCCCGCGCATACTGATCTGCCTAGTTAGGGTATGTTTTGGGAGGCTGAGCATGTCATGATGCTTGTTGCGATCTTGGATATGTAGAGTGATCAGGAGAGCGACCACTCGGAACGAAACATATTAGTAATAGCCAACCTGATTATAACTAAAATTAAAACTAAGTAGCTTAGGGTAAGTTAAGCTATTAAGATAAACAAAAAAAATGAATCTAGGTTTAGAAAATCGAAGTTTAAAATATATTGAATTTTTTTTGTAATTTTGAAGATTTATTCACAATCATTGGTACAATATACGTTATTCAAAATATTGCCCATCGTTTTCTACTACCTTTAACCATCTCTCAGCAGCATATGGATACCACGTTTAAAAAATTCCTCATCTTTTGAGGAGATCCAAAAATCGACCCTTTAGCAACATGTGGCCGAGCGTTGTCGTGCAGAAAAATCCCTTTGTCATATCTCTTAGCATAATGGGGCCGTTTAAGCTTCAAAGCTCGGCTTAATTGTTTCAATTGTTGTTGGTAACGATCCGCTGGGACGGTTTTGTTGAAATGGAGTAGCCCATAGTAGATCACTCCGAGCTGATCCCACCAGATGCATAACATCAGCTATTGCTATGAATATTGGGTTTGACTATTGTTGTAGACGCGTGGCCGGGCTTGCCCCATGATTTCCTGCGCTTTGGATTGTCGTAGTGGACACGTTTTCATGTGAATATAGTTAAAAGTTTGTCCGATGCGATTTAATACTAGCGAAGCCATCTTATGTAAATCCCTCAAAACTTATCTATATATATTGATTCTATTGATTCGACAGGGTTGGTATACCTAGAACCTCAACCATCCTTATAATGGATGAAGTATAGTACAGGGTTTCAGATTTTTCTTTCGTTCCCTTATTCTGACATCGGCACCACTGATTCATCCAAATTATTGAGCAATTATTTATTGTCGAAAGCCGCGCTACGAAACGAATAGATTCTCAGTTTGAAAACGGTGAGAAAAGTCTAAAATTTATTTTCAAAACGGGTGTCGTATTCGGAAAAGTGTGCGAATGTCGAAAAATTATGTCGGTCGGAATTATACACCAAACACGCACCTATTGCACGCAAGCGTGTAAAGAAAGTTCGTAAGATTGGCATGCTAGTTTGGTGGCCTAGCGTTGTTGTTAGTATGGGCATGAAGCCGAGGACTTCAGCTCACCACAAATCTTAACGTAACATTGGCCGCACTACCCTAAGGGGAAGTTTGTATATAGACCTCAAGTCTGAGCGTCAATGGGCTAAGAAAGTAAAACGCTAGTCATTGAAAATCCAATTCACAGCATGTGATTGTTTGGTTTGGCTAATGCAGTGGCGGTATATTGAATTGTTTTTGAGGCCGTGAACATTAAATTTCGAAATCGGCCGATGGCCCACCTCCTTCATGGACCGAATACTGCCGGCTTTCGTGAGGGTATTTTGGCATTTTTTTGGCTTTTGGTACACCTATAAGGCTGGAAAATCACATGCATATAATTCTTATGAGAAAGTACTGCATAAAATGACTTGTGATGTTGTGGATCTTTACGGTCAATGAAAAAGCGGTGAGGGTACAAGCAATTCAACAGATGCTATCGCAGGAATGCGATGGAAATTATGTATACCATGCATATGTCGAGGTTAGCAACATACGTGTATGTGTTAAGAAACGCTACCTTTCGAGGTCGCAAACCGCGAAATCACTGGAAGACTTAACGTACTTAACGACTTACAAGACTGGAAGTTTAAGAACAACTAAGCTACTGGAGCATCAGATTTTCCGTGCAAAGCTGTAAAACAGCAGGTGTTGACTTTTATTCGGCGCATACAACTTATTACAATTTTTCGTGGGGGAAAATACCCCCAATTAGGCTTAATTTAAGCTAACATTAATCTTACTTAATCTACTTTAACCTTACTTAGAAGAACGGGGGAGGGAACCGGAATTAAGAAGACGGGATTTTAAGCAAAGAGTGCTGAGATCAAAATCGAAGTAAGGAGTCGAATCAAGACCTCCCAACATACGAGAAATGGGTCCATTAGAGCCATATGCAGTACGGGTAGATAGAAGAAACGGGGATTTCGTACATTGCGAGGGTTAGTGTTGATAGAGACAGAGTTATAGAGGGTCGCGCAGTCAATGGTGCTTGAAAGGAGTCGGTAGATCAAAAGGGTGTCAGATAAAGTTTTTCTTTCCTCCATCGTGTTCATGTTGATTAGTTTAAGACGGTCTTGATATGGTCGAATGTTCGAGGGGAGACCGCGAAGTGCAAAAAGGGGTAACCGGCGCTGGATGCTCTCGATTCTATAAATGTGAGTTTGTTGGTACGGAGACCACACTTGAGAAGCGTATTCAAGAAGGGGCCGGACAAAGGTTAAGTAAAGAGGTCGGGTAACGTAGGGGCTGGAGAATTCTTTAGACTATCGGTTCACGAAACCGAGTGCTGAATTAGCTTTAAGGATGTGCGCTCCTGGTCACATAATATGCCAAGATCGCAGATAGCCCGAACGGTGGAGATGGTCTGATTTTTGAAGAAGTAGAAACGAGGAGGAGGTTTGGTTCGTTTGCGTGTAAAAGTGGTTGATTGGCATTTGGAAATGTTAAGCTCTAGGCAGTTTTTGGAACACTTTATGGAGAAACTATTAAGATCTGATTGAATAAGGGAAGAGTCATGACTGGTCTTGAAGAATTTGGTGTAATCGGCATATAGAGAAATGTGGGAATGATTAATCCATTTCAATATCGTTAATGGTAAGAACGAAAAGAAGTGGACTTAAGTGGCTGCCTTGGGGGACGCTGGAGAAAGCTAAAAAAGTGTTAGAAAAAGCAGATCTGAAATGAACAATCTAAAAGCGATTTTCGAAGTATGAAAATATCCACTTCAACGAAATGGGATCGAAGCCAAGAGAAGACAATTTGAAGAGTATTAATCTGTGGGAAATTTTATCAAAAGCTTTGCTGAAATCGGTTGAAATAACGTCGACTTCCTCGCCATTCTCTTAGTCTGAGGGGGTAAAGGACACAAATTCAATAAGTGCTTGTAGATCTGGATTTGAGGAAACCGTGTTGTCCAGGGGAGATTAAAGACTTGCGAAAACTTAAATTTTCGAACCAGATACTCTCGAAGAGTTTGGCGTTGTGTGACAGCTTGGCAATGGGACGATAATTATTAATACCGTTCTTCGGAACTTTCCTGTCTATAGGGGTTATAAATGAGGATTTCCAGAACTGGGGAAATTCACCTAGAGAAACTGATTAACTGAGGATATTTGAGAGAGAGGGATGAGGAGCAGTTTTTTTTAGAAATATGGCAGGGAGACCGTCGGGTCCAGGAGTGAATTCTTCATTAAGTTGATTTAATTTGTTTTCGATGACACAGGGAAGACATGGTCCAAGGGAGAAATTCGGTAAATAATCGAAGTAAGCGGAGTCCGGAAGGAAGCAGTCGACGGCGAAAGATTGTTTAAAAAAAGAAGCAAAAGTGTTGGCGGTAATGTTGGGATCATCTGAGGTTTGATTATTGAAGTAAAGTGAGGTAGGGTAGCCATTAGATTTTCTTTTGTATTTAACAAATTTACAGAAGGAATTAGGATCACTTATGAGACTGGCTTGCGTTTCAGAGGGAGTTGTCGGTCGGTTTCGTCAGTCGCGAACCTACTTGCCTTAAACAAAGGCAAGCGAAGATTGCCTTTAAATCAAGCCGGTTACCGAAGGTTGGGGTTACGGTCCAGGCTTACATTTAGCTAGGTATGTCAAATCAGTTTTATTTTAGCCGGCTCTTTTCAAGAAAAAAATTGGAGGAATTTTAAGAAGTAAAGACATATAGTGGCTAATTTGACGCAATATGTTTATAAGTTTATACCCCTTAGCACGTCCTATTCTACGTCGGGCTAATTTAGACCACCTAAAAGAGCTTATTTATACCAACAACGAAATTCATTTATGACATATTTGAAAGGCTCGCATAGGTTTCCTCTATCATATTGTCCAAGACTAGTTAGAAAGACTAACATAACGCGCAACTTATAGCTTTAATTAAACACCGATATAAGGAATATCGAAAAACAACTTACATTCGAGCTGTTTATTGGTGCCTCCGAGAGCATTTTCTTGATAGCTTCAACCTTTTCTTGTCGTCGTTTCTTCTCCTCCGGTGAGAGTTCAGGAGTCTACAAGTAAACGCAATGAGTAAAATATCAGTTGATAGAGATCTACATACCTTTTCAGGAATATATCGTTCCGGGATGACAATCTTATTCGGTGCTGACAACAAATTGTCAATCGTATTCTCGGATATCTTCTCGCCGTGCGCCAGTGCAGAACGCACAACATCCGGTGCATTGATTCGCGGCCGAAGAGCCACTTCCATATCTAAATCATCTCGTGCTCGCCAGTTGGTGTTCTGGATAAGAATCGTTAGAAAATCTTGATTTAAAAGCCGAACAGGATGAACTTACATTTCGATTCATGTCGTTCTCAGCCTGGATGTTCTCCATAGCCTTAGCGTTCACATTGTTTGGCGCCGTGTAGTGACGTCGCTTCTCCCTAGGAACTGCACGCCGATGCTTATGCGATGAAGGAACCTTTTCCGTTGGATTAGTAGTAGTATTATTAGTTGCATTCGTCGTAGTTGTATTGTCTTCTGAGGCACTTCCTGCAGACATTTCGTTGATTATTTGTCGAGCGGCTTCACTCTGGAAGACTGTATTTAAGTCGGAAATACTTTTGGTTAGGCTCTGCATCGATTCGGTCTTATGACGCAGTGCACTTTGGGCTGTTGACGATGGCATTGGCACCGGCACCGATGTCTGTTGCTGGTGATGATAGTGACCTGGCTTGGAATGATAGCCGTTCGGGAGTGATGATTGCTGCTGATGGAATGGATAGACATTGCAGTTCCTATCTGACATTGAAACCGTATAAGGATTGTTGGCTGCCATCGATGGTGTCATCGAGTTGTAATAGTCGGTATACTTGATGGATTGTCGCGAACCCGAATGATTTTTATGCGCCTTTGGTAAGGGTTTTGGAGGTTCGGTGTAAGTACGTGGTAGGGATTTGGAGCGTGAGTGATAGTCATCGGGAATGTAGGGAGCATGGTTTTCTTCCTCTAATACCTGATCGAGATTTTGTGTGGAATTATTAGTGCTTCGCTCCCGATCACGGTGTCGCCGTTCCGATTCACGTTTTACTATTCGAACAGTTTTGATTTCTTGCTTCTCCTGGTTGGAAAGGTTTGCAAAAGGGTTTGTATCCAGGAACCCGTCACTGTCCACTCCGCTGTTTTCGAGTGGATCCGAATCATTGTATCGATAGTTTCGGTTGCTCTTTCCACTCTCATCGAACTCGTTTAATTTACCCGATCCGGAGTAGTTCAAGGCGTTTACACTTGAATTGGCCGAACTGGTGTCCACATAAAGGGGTGTGGACAGGTTTGGAGTGTCATTGAGAGTCCTATCCACACTTACCATTGAATCCAAGTCGGTCTCAATCCAGCAAGCACTAGATGCCCGCTTCTTGATGTGCGACGAAGACGATGCGATCGATGAATTTTCCTTATTCCCAATCTCCTGGTACAATCTGTTTGAATTCTCTGTCAGCTGGCGTACGGCTTGGCTTAGTTCCTGTCGCTGCCGTTGCATGTCCCCCACGAGCTGCTGCACTCGTTTCAATTCCGACTCCAGCAAAGCAGTCGTCGAACTAGCATACTGCATGTTCGGGTTTGAGTGCGGGTTCAAAGCACTTTGCGAACCACGTGATGCCTGCAACTTCTGTCTTAACACCAGGAGTTCCTGCTCAAGCCTAGCGTTTCCTGCCACTGTCTGCTCCAGTTTCTAGATAATGATATAGACACAAGTGCAAAAAACTGATTAAATAATGATCCCAAAGGGGATAGTTAGCGATTTATTCTGGTGATAATGATTGCGTCTGCTTTTGTGCAAGTTAATCAGAACAGAAAGGATAAGGATTCTACAATACTTTTCAGAGGTAAGGAAGAGTAGCTTAAGCGTAAGCATGATCGTATGCGAGTCAAAACTACTTCTTAATGGAAGAAGCAACAAACAAAACAAGTATAACCAAGGAAAAACAGACGACGACTACTAGGCACCTCGTCTACCTTAGAATTTTCAGCCAACAACTGATGTACCCGGGAGAGTTCCCTCTCGAGCATGTGTTGTTGTTTTTTAGCCGCCTCGAGTGCCATCGGTGTACCATTGGAATCATGAATTCTAGCACGGAGACCACCCAGAGCTCGTTCCAAGTCCTCCTTGTCCCGTTGCAAATTCTGCAATGTACCGGATTCCTCCTGAAGCAATTGATCCAGTTGATACAATTGCCTGACCTTAGACTGAAAGACATAAAAAGCGATGGATACAAGACAAGATTATGGTTTGGGTGAAACCAACCTGTAGCTCTGTATGATTTGGACTGAGGCGATCCCATTGCTTTTGCTCTTCCTGCAGCAATCGTCGTTCCTGCACCCGTTGATTGAACTCGAGTCGATCAAGGGTCACGGCTTCGGGTCGTTGGCCGCCATTCAGACGGCCGGTTGTATCGTTGCTGCGGTAGAGTGAACCTAATTTGACCATGTTATCAACTAGATTAACCAGCGGCTTGCTTTTTTCGTATTGACGCTCGAGGTCGAGGAGATGTTGCTTGAGGTAATCCAATCGTTGTATGGACTCGGCGCGGCTAAGTCCTTCCGCTGTGCGTATTCGGTTCTGTGAATTTGTAAGGTAATTGTAGAGGTAAGACCGGGTATAAAGGTTAGTCTACAGATTGTTAAGGCCACAGATTTACAATGTTAATTTTTGTTACTGTGTTGATGTGTTGATTAAGGTTTAGCAAACAGAATACAGATTTTAGGATTTTAAGGAAAACATAGAAATGAATAATGATGGCGTTTACACAATCCCATAACCCATGGAAAGAAAAGAGAGGAACATATGAACATACAAATAGGTAGACTAGTGACCCTGATAATTGTGAGTTCAAACTCATTAGAAGTCGCTTGAAGGGCTAATAACCTTGTGACCAGTGAATGTGTATGGTATGAAATTATGGAAATGAAAAGAGAGAGGGGCGGGTAAAAATGAATGGGAGATATTAAATGCAAGATTCTCAAAGATTCCCTACTATCTTAAAATATAAAAAAATAAAAATATTTTTGAAAGTTCAGCTCTAGTTTGAAGATTGCCGTTTTACTTTTTTTCCCAATTTTAAAGCTTATTCAAAAGTAGCATAGCGTTGTCCTAAAGTACTTTTAAAAATAAACTTAAATGCAGACCAAATACATACAAACATCAAACCCAATGAGTGATAAAAATTAGGACCATCACCGTAAATAAATTTACAAAGCAATATTTTACTATTTACACTAAGCTTTTCTTTAAATTGAGCGGTTTGTCGTGCTTCATATGGATATGGTAGCAATTTAACGTCTTTATCTATATATGTATGTACTATAAATACATAAATGGTTTGGAACATGGGATAGCCGTCACGTCATTACAGATAGTGTGAGCGTCAATTTCTTGTAATATTATAAAAGGTTTTCAGAAAAATTAAAAACTCAGAAAGAAAACTCGTTTTTTTTGCGGGCATTCATTTTATTTTATATCAATTTGGCCAAACTTTGATTCTGATGTAGACCAAAGAATTAATTCACTTTGTAGTGCTAGGCCGGCACTTTTCGCATTTTGCGGCCTATACAATATATGAATCTAAGCATCCCTTTACATATGTTTTCTAGTTTTTCCATTTAGTGAACATAGCTTCCAAGCAAAATTTGTTATGTTTTGATATGATTCGACTTGGAGAGCTTTTTAGCAACACAGCAAATGCGATGTATGATGTTAAAAGTAGTAAAAAAATGAGAGAAAATTTGGTTTTCGAAAGGGAAATTGTCTACATCAACGATATGGTCTTCCAAATAGTCAGCACTACATATTGCACTATATTGCACTGCCTTGAATAAATTCTCGCTGTTTTCCAACAAATAATTTAAGAGGGCAGCGCATCTACAAGAAAGTAGAGGACGAAGGCAAGCTTAAACTTCAGTTCAAGCTTATACTTTGCCGAAGTGTATGCACAATTTTTTCATAGTTTTACACATGTTGAGTTTCCACCAAGAAAATAACTTTTGCAAGCAATTTAATTTACATTTGGGGAGCTATTGTGCAATTTACAGAGATTTGATATTTAAGTTATACCTTTGAACAGTTATTTTATGGTAATGGATAAAATTGGACGATAATAAAGTTTGAAGGAAAAATACGTTCAAAAACTCCAATATAAGTGCCAAAAATACAAAACAATAAATAAATAAATAAATAAATAGTGATAAAAAACAGGATAGAAGAAACTAAACATCGACTCTAAATAATGATGAATTTATTTGTTCAATTCTTCTTCTTCTTTTCCTTTTTCCGGCGTTGTTATGGTCAGAAGTGTAGGACCATAACCTTCCCATTTAACTGCATTCCATAAACGGGAATAGAATTCCAACGGTGAGATTGATTTTAGCTAGTGTTTGAAAAATATTAATCTGGAGTTAAGACCTCTACCCAGGTACTCTGCAGAAGGTGTTCGATATCGAACGACCAACGAACGGCAAGATAATTGGCCGACAGAAAACGAGGCCAATGTTCGTTCACTACTCTCCGGGGGTGGTTGTCCTAGATATGATTTTTGAGAGATTCGACTGAATTTGTCGCGTTGGTTGTAGTTCACAGTAACTCTTTTGTTTCCATGTCATTAAGGTGTTATATTGGAAATGCACACACAGAGTATGAATTTTGAAGTGATCTTATCTGCCTTCGTCAGCATTTTTTAATCATCTCTCATTCACAACTGATGTTGTTGCACGATTTTTCCGTATAGGAATTGTTCTTGGTGACTTGAACTACAAACCTTTCTCTCAACAGTCGATGATGATCACCACTGCACCACGACCACCCTTCTAAATGCCCTGTTTTAGCCTTATTTTCCGCATAAGAAAGATAGCTTGAATTTTGTTGGTATTAAGTTTGATTCCATGGGGATAATGCACCGCAGTTTTTAGATTTAACTAACAAGGGGAGGGCACGACCAACGGGAAACGGATTTGCCTCATTTTTTTGTATAGTGATAGTATACCATATGGGTATACCATCAGTGCAATAGTAACATGCAACGCTCAGAAATAAGCGAGAATTCAAGATGAAATTTAATATCTGGAAACGCTTAAATGAGAAATCGTATCCTATCCACCATATTCACCGGACATTGCCCTTTCCGATTTTCGCTTCTTTCCTTCGATGGCTATGACCTGGCTGAGTAATACTTTCATTTTTGTGAGGATTAAGAAATAAATTGAAAAAATTCTCAGAGTCACTTGTCTTATAGAAGTGACACATGACATTAATTTAATGTCAAGTAAAATCCATAAGTAATTTCAGTCCCAGGTACAATGAATTGGAAAAGGCTTGTTTTTTTTGTAAATAACTTTTACGTCAAATATAAGCCAAAAAAATATTTTCTCAAATTTCTTTTTTAATTTGAAAGTACAATCCTTCCGGTTAATAATGGAAAATAATTTCATTCAAATGGCTGCCTCGGCTGGCCATGCAGTAGTCTACACGATCGGTCCAATTTTTAAGCACATTATCGATTGTGTGCAGCTGTATTTCACCAATGGCTTCACGAATATTGTCCTTTAAAGCGTCAATTGTCTCTGGCTTGTCGGCGTAACACTTATCTTTGACGGCACCCCACAAATAATAGTCCAACGGTGTCAAATCGCAGCTCCGAGGTGGCCAAACGACATCAGCTCTGCGGCTGATAATGCGATCTTCAAAAACAGGGCGCAAAACATGGAGTGTAGCTTCGGCTGTGTGGCACGTAACGCCTTCCTGTTGAAACCAAATGTTGCCAATATCCTCCTCTTCAATTTTTGTGAACAAAAATTCGTTCAACATGGCCCGATAACGATCGCCATTGACTGTAACGGCCATTCCTTGCTCATTTTCGAAGAAAAATGGCCCAATTATGCCTCTGGACCAAAATCCGCACCAAACAGTGGCTCGTTTTGGGTGCACCGGCTTTTCAATGTATGCGTGCGGGTTTTCTGTGCCCCAAATGCGACAATTTTGCTTGTTTACATACCCGCCAAGATCAAAATGAGCTTCATCTGAAAAGATGATTTTTTTGGCAAAATCGGCCTCTTCTGTAAGTCGATCGCAGGCCCACTTAGCGAAGCGTATGCACAACCATATTCGTTCAGCGGAAGGATAAAACTAATTATCTGTCAAATCAGACATGAGCTAAGTGTTACCATTCACGAAATAAGCACTTCTTGAAAAAAAAAACGTTAGATGGCGGACCCTTTATATACCATATACATATAAGGTGTTTCCTATATATTGCCTACTTTGGAATGGAGTATAGGTTCCTTTGATAACGTTGGAAGTCATATAAATCTGCTAAACGATTGTCTAACTTTTAATTCACGTGTGTAAACTTAAAATTTTACTGTAACGGCCATCTTCTATTTTTGAAATTTATATTTATTTAATTTTTGTTAAAGAAAAAGGAAAATGTGCCTAACATATTCTCCTTAGCTTTGTATATGTGCTACACACAACTCGAGTCCATCATTTCACAGCGCCTTTCAATATTCGGAATCGAACACAGAAAAAAAAAAGAAAAAAAAATTTAACCGTTACGATTCGGGTATAAAAGGGCGATGTGAATTGGACGAACTCACAGTCTGTTGAGTAGAGTTGTTGAGTAAGCATACAGCTTTCGGCAGCTCCTTCCATCCTTCTTCATCAGATTCGACTTTCGTATAGTAGTCTGCAGACTAATTTGATGTCCTGATACCACAATCAACTTGATTAAGGACAAGGACTTGGAATAAAATAATGCCTAAGTAAAGTGTTTTTCCTACCATCCACCTTATTAAATTTTGTTATTAATTGCGGAGTAAAATAGAATCCATCTACCAGAAGTTTTTATAGGAATGTCAACAAAATTGATTTAGTATGACTTGAAAAGGGTTAATAAATGTTATTGACGAAAAAAATATTTACAAAATGTCTCCAAAAATTAGTAAAATTTTCATTCAAAATTATTGTTCCATCACCATATGTAGATATGTATGTACATATCTTCTTGATTAATTTGAAAATATTGAACAAGTCCCGTATAAACAAATATAACAGAAAAACAAAAAAGAGAATAAATAAAATCACTTATCAACCTGAACTTCATGAATATCGGTGCAACATTGCTCGATGGCACGAGCCGTATTACTGTTTTGCCGGCGCAACTGGATCAACAACAAAACCAACTCTTCATGGGTGCGACTCAATAAATCTCCAGCTGATACGTCCAGATTCTGCTTGGTGAATATACACAGTACATACAAACATATATTCGCGTGGCATCAAATAAAAACAAAATAGGAACAAAAAACAACAAAATAAAAATAAGGCATCAGAAACACAAAAACAATTCATAAAAAAAATCTATAAACAAAAACAAATAGTCTGGTGTGCGGCGGGATAAATCAAATTCACTTCCGGTTTGTATACATACCACTTCCGGCGTAAACACACATGGCAATAGGTATACTTTCTACTCACCCTCATCTGTGTACTGGTCTCCCGTTCTAGAAGATCGATTTCTGCTCGACTACCGATTCGTCTCATGGGATGATATCCGTTACTGTCCCTGTAGGCGGCTGCAGCAGCGGCATTGATATCGTAGCAACTGCCATTCATATCCAATGCAATCCCCGGCGACATTGGGGTGGAACCGGTTAGCCCGTACAAGTGGCGTTCTCGTTCTGTGGCTAATTGGGTGGTTTTGGCATATTTAGCATCCATAGGTGTGCCGTAGTACGAGTTGGATATCTTGGCGATTTGGTCGTAGCTTAGCATTGGATCGGATGGATCCGGTTTGACGGTCAGGTTTACTTTGGGAATATTGCGGACATTGCGAACAGATATTGATGCTGGAAGTGAAAGTAAGTTGTAGGTTAGATTTTAGGCTTTAATTTTATGGCTATAGGGATTTTTAAGATCCGATGAATTAAGTTGTCTAAAAGCTTTAAATACAATTGAAATGCTTTCGATATATTCTTGGACAAGTTTGTAAGGTTGACAATACAAGCCGATTTAGGGTGACTCTTTTGTTAATATAAAATAGAAAAAAATTGTAAATCGCCTCCGAAGCCTTGCCAAGTGAGCGAGCCTCTAAAGAAAGTTGATGACCCCATCGCTCTATTTCTATCAAAAAAGCATATCTGACTGAAAGCTAGAAAGGATGTCAGGACTACTCGTATACTCAACTCTGTAAGCAGCTGCCTCATGACAACGATGAAACGGGGTTCGTATTATGCAGGGTGTCCCACGAGCAGTGTGCCAAAAAGCTAGAGCGTGTAGGTCTGGTCAAGACAAGAAAAAAATCGTATGGGGGGGGGGGGGGTTCTATTCCCCCCCGTTTAGCCGGGAGGGGCAATTTTCTAAAAAAAAATACTTAATTTGAAAAAAAAATTATTAAAAATTAACAGTCACACATCAACATCCACAATGCCGTGATATACTTTTTTTTAATGCCAGAATGCTCTTCTTTCATCTTGTTTTTAAACGAAGCTGTATTAAGGAATAGTTTTTGAGAAATTAATTTTCAAACTCAAAATTTTGAAAAAAAATTAAAAAAAAAATGTCGAACTATTTTTTTTTCAAAATTGTATGTATTTAAGTACTAATTTTTTTCAAAAATTCAATTCTCTTGTTAGTTTTTAGTTAAAAACAGAAAACCGAAAAAAAACCCGAACCATTTTTTTCTAAGAAAAACCTATTTTTTTGGTTTTATGCGGCTGGACTTGTAGTCAAATTAATGTATGAAACATTGACCTCTTTTTTATTATTTTTAAAAAATTCGGAGTTTTATGAGGATACAATAAATGTGGATGTAACTCTTGATTTTTAATAATTTTTTTTTCCAAATTAAGTCAACGGGGGGAATAGACCCCCCCTCACATACGACTTTTTTCTTGTCTTGACCAGAGCTAAACGCTCTAGCTTTTTGACACACTGCTCGTGGGACACCCTCTATATTGGGATCAGCGAAACCACCGAAGTTTTATTTAATCATGTTTATCCTCAGGAGGAAACTGATAGAGGCTTCTGTAATATATTTAATTCTGAATTCAGCGCTCAGAATTGGCTTCAGCCTGGCCTTGGGCTGTAATGCTACCTACATCTACATCTATCTAAAATTCTTTAGGGGGACGACTCCGAAATTCACCCGAATAGCAACTCAATGAAGTGTTCCGAAGACAATAACCTGATAAAGATCTAATGGCGAAAAGGATGAAATATTTTACTATTTGTTCCACCTGTAAACTGGGAGATTTATGCAAAATTAAAAAAAGGCTGACTTAGTCAATTGGTTCAAGTGAATTGCAGCCCAAGTTTTTATCACTCGTTTATAAATCTTCCTAAATTTGTGTATCTCTGAGGATGACAGAGATTGAATTGTAGTGAAATATATTATCAAAGTTTGCAGTTACTTTCTCTAAGGCATTGATATTGACGAAAATTATTTTCAAAAACCGAAAGTTTCCGTAATTTTTTGAATAAGGCTCGTATACTAATCAATCTATTAGGCCTTCATAAGCCTTATGAAAAATCGTAATAAGGTATTTGTTATCTTGAACTTGTGCTGATGGGCTACCAGTGGAGGCCAAAAGGGTGATCAACGAGGATCGGACCGAAGAAAAAGAGTATGAAAGGGATATGAGCCTTTTTTACTTTTTTATTGCTGACTATCTGTTGACACGCCCATTAAATCAATAATAAAAACCTTTAAAATTGTCTGTATCCCTATACATATAAGTCCTAAGGGTTGGACCACAAAAGCCTAGCAATAAACACATCTTCGTAAAATTATTCGACTCTACAGCCGAATTTACCTAATATTTTCTGAGAACAGCTTAGCAAGAAAGTGGTTTTCGTATTGTACATCTTTGTATGTTCATTCAATAGTCATATTACATCCCTAAGAGCAGTTTTTTTCGACTTCTCCGAATAAAGCAAAATGAAAGCAAACACAAAATTATCCGCACAAGCTCAAATGCTGTGTTGTATCCGCTCATTTTGTTGAATCCTGTGGTCACGGCAACAAGCAGAAGGATAGAGGGTATTTGTGAGAAAATAAAATAAGAAAAAACGAAAACGAGTAAAATGGGACGAAACAAATCGGAAACTTCCATAAGGGAACGAAAGCTTGTTTTAAAGTTTGCGAAGATAAAACGTAACGAGTGGTTCTCGATCTTGCTAGGAAATCCTATTCATATTTAGTGATTCATACATAATTACAGAAACACTCTTAGGAGAAACAGTAAGCCTGGTTTTGAGGTCAAATAATTTTAACGGCGGAGGTGTACGTTGCAAGGGATGTTAGCGAGTTTTACCTACTTGGCAACGACGAGCAACAAAGGGTAATGCGAAAACCAAATACTGAGCTGAGAGAAGCTAACCTTCAAGAGAAAGTGAGACTTGGCGGTGATAATGTCCTGATGTGGGAATGTATGTCTTGATCGGGGTTGGTCCAATAGAGTTCATTCATTCTAATCCTTATGACTACCTCAATATCCTAAAAAGAAATCTTCCGCAAAGCGTCACATAGATGAGCCAAGGATCAAATTACGAGAAAGTTAAAAAAATAAGGTGCCTCTTTGAATTTCCCGAGCTAAGTACATTTTACAATACTTACATACTTTTTTCCGTTTTTTTTTAGTAAGAAAAATACGTAATCTTCTAGTGAAATTCATTTTTTTTTATTCAAAATATTGGCCATCGGCTTCTACACAGAAAAACTGATTGGCTTTCGCGGCAAACCATTCGTCGAGCCATTTTCCAACTTCCTCGAAATCGCTGAAGTGCTGCTCTGCGATCGCGTGTCCCATTGATGTGAAGAGATCAAACAGTTAGATGGCGCCAAGTCTGCGGAGTACGGCGAGTGCAAAAAGATGTCCCAACCAAGCGATTTCAAGAGGTCTTTCACTAGCTTTGCCTTGTGAGACGGTGCGTCGTCGTGTAACAAAATCACTTTGCCATGTCCTCTGGCCCATTCCCGTCGTCTTTTGATTTTTGCCTGGTTTAAATTAATATTTAAATTAATTATTAATTGTTATTATTGCGTTAATACACAACGGTTTCGCCGAGCTTCAAGAGTTCATAGTACATAATACCAGACACAGAGCATGGTCTTCTGGCCAAAGCGATTTGGCCCTGATTTTGAAGGACCGGCTTCGCCAGGTGAAAGCCACGATTCTTTCAACTTCAGGTTCTCAAAATAAATGCATTTTTCGTCACCTGTCACAATTCGATGCAAAAATGATTCTCTTTGCGATTTTCCATTTGACGTTCATTCAACTTGTATGCAACCCATTTATCGAGTTTATTGATCTTACCATTGCCCGTGAACGTCTGCTATGTACTTGTTTCTTGTGGCACATGTAATGCTTCTGCCAATTATAATTTTGTGGTCTACCAGAGCGCTCACTGCCCTTCACATTAAAATCCCCACTTTTCGAAACCATGTCTCACATGTTCTAATTGGTGTTCACCATATGTTTCTACCAGCAAACGGTGACTTTCAACAACTTTTTTCTTTTGATTAAATAAGAACAGCAATTCGTCCCGCAAATTTTCTCTTTCAGGCACAAAACTCGACATGATCACTGAACGATAAAGCAAAGACGTTAGTTTTTGGCGGACTCAGCTTGTGTGTGTTTGTAGTTAAATCCCAGACGAACAAAATGGCGTATGTGTCAAATTAATATGACGCGTACCGACTTTCCGCTGGCACCATCTCCTAGTTCAACCAGAAAAAAACGTATGCATACCTGGTACTTTCGATGTTTTGGTTTTTTGTTATATTGCTGCTCATGCCCCTAACACATGTTAACGTTGTCAGTCATTTTGGGCATTTTTCTCACAGATATAACGGTGAGACGTGTTTTGGTGTACCTAGCGATGTTTTATTATTGAAAAACAAGATGGGATCAGCTCGCCGGAAGCCAAGCTACAATTCCAGGTCTTCTACCGTGAATTTTGCAAACTTTTACCTGTATCTCAGGAACCAGGTTAAAACCACAAGGTTTTAAAACCGGAGAGGCATTTGGAGAGCCTATTCTGAGCAAAAAAAGTTTTTTCTAAAGGCTTTTACGGCCGAGAAAATGTTAATGATGATGTCCGCCCTGGTCGCCCGTGCACAACAATGAAAAATAAAAGTTAAAAAGAATCGTCGAATTATTATCAGAAAAGTTGCTTATTTTTCAAATAATTTGGTAATAAAACATGTGTCAGCAAAGTTTGTTCCGAAATTGCTAAATTTTGATCAAAGGACCAAAGGTAGCATGAACATGGCTTAGAAGCTGTTAAATTACGTGAATGGATTTACTAAAAAGAGTAGTTACTGGTGACGGAACATATGTATGGCGTTAAAACTAAGGCCCAATCATCATAATGGAAGCGACCGTAAGCCACCGTATTCTTCGGACTTTGTTCCGTGCGACTTTTTTCTCTTCTCAAAATTGAAACGACCCATGAAAAAATGGAGGCTTACCACAACTGAGGAGATCAAAACCGCATCGCTCAAGGCGCTCGAGGCTATACTCAAAGCTAATATCAGAAGTTGCTTCGGGGATTGGAGCGCAAGCGCAAGTGTATTATGTCTGAAGGGGATTACATTGAAAGGTATAAAATAAATATTAATGAATAAATAAATTAAAAAGTCTCCTTATTTTTTGAACGAATCTAGAACTAGAGCCAAGACCTGCCTTGCACACTGCTCTAAATGTCAAAATGTGTCTGTCTTTTAATGCAAGCTCGCAGAACAAAAGGCTTCGACAGTAGCCCGACATTAACCCTATTGAACATTTATACCCGAGCCTGAAAACAACATTCGAAATCGAGCTATCATCAGCAAAGGTCTTTTAAAAGCACAGATTTCTGCAAACAAATTTTGTCCATAGTATGTCTAAACGACTTATCCTAAGTGTGGCGCAAGTAGTTACTGATGCGCTTTTTTGTTTTTTAATTTGTGCAGGTTCAAGAGTGTACGCTCTTATAATGTTTGTCACACAACCTGGACGTGCAGATGGTTTTTATGTCGGAGGTGTTCGTTCACTACTCTCCGGGGGTGGTTGTCCTAGATATGATTTTTGAGAGATTCGACTGAATTTGTCGTGTTGGTTGTAGTTCACAGTAACTCTTTTGTTTCGATGTCATTAGGGTGTTATGTTGGAAATGCACACACAGAGTATACATTTTTTGAAGTGGTCTTATGCTGCGAGTGTTATGCCTTCGTCAGCACTTTTGGTCATCTCTCATTAACAACTGATGTTGTTGCACAGTTTTTCCGTATAGGAATTGTTCTTGACTATGGACGGACTTGAATTAGAGACCTTCGGCTCAACAGACAGTGATGATTACTATTGCACCACGACCACCCCTTTTATCACCTCGACCACCTCTTTTACGTAACGAATAATTTTGTGAAGATGTGTAGAAAACCTGCTTAAAGAACAGAATATTTTAAAACCGTGGTTCTTTCTCTGTTTTAAAACCCCTATAAATCGGAGTTGGTTCCTCCCACCTTTGGCTCTGATTCTGTCAGGCTAACAACACATAATATATGACTAAGAAATTGACGATGAGCCGAAGGAAGCCCATACGAAGACGAAAAAGCTAATACGGAGTTTAACTTATTTTTATTCACTTTGCGCGAAAGCAAAATTGGCAAGCCCCTTCGAAACTATATTTACTTAGGAACAGCAGATCCTTTTATTTATACATACTCGTAATTCAAATTCGAACGCTAAATGTCATTTTATTCAAACCAAAATGTCTTTCAAGCTTTTTTTTTAATTTTGAGTTATATCGAATTCAAAAACCAAAAGGTGGTTTGGAACGCTTTATACACCCGACAGCTGTCATATTGTTACGCTTATTGTGCAATATGTACAGTCACACTCGAAAATCAACTTACAAACTTGCGCAAAAATTAATAAAAACCAAAATGTTGCAAACAAACAATAATAAACAATAATTAGAGTAGATTAAGGATAAAAACGAAAAACAAAATCTTACCATTCGGTGGTGAAATAAATTGAAACAAAAACAAAAAGTGTGTACATATCTGGTGAAAATAGCGTTTCTAGTAGTAATATTAGGTGTCTGTGTGATTTTTTGCAAACTTAACAACATTTCTCATTTTTTTTTACAAAGAACAAACAATAAAATGGCTCATTTCGGAAGCTTTTGGTTTTGATTTATTTGAATTTTCTATCTGGATTCGTGCAGCTGTTTTCGGTGCTGTCACTTTCGTTAGCTGAAATCGCTTTTTGATCGATCATCGCTTCGGTTGCTTCGCTAAACCCATCTCCATTTAAATCGCCCTTAATCGTGCCCATACTTTCCGTACACCCACTGCCACTGTGTTGACTCACCGTACTGGTGCTGTTTTTCATGAGCCCGCTGGACATAGAGTCCCATTGTCGTATGGTCTCGCGATCGATTTCGATCGATTTTCTAGAATAGTTCGAGCCCCCACTGTCTTCGCGGAGTACTTCGTAGACATCTGAGTTAGTGTCATCTGCCGTTGCAGCTAGTTGGACGTAGACGTCATTTTCGTTCTTTTCGTCTAGTTCGATACAGGATTCGGTTTTGTGGAGTGGATCGCTTAGTCGCCCTTTGTATGATCCGCGTCCAGGTATATTGTCATTGACATACGTGACGTCTCTGGAGATTTTCACTTTGGTCTGCTTTGATTCGGGGAAAACTGGCTGAATGCGGTCGAGCTCGTCCATCGATCGAGCGTGGCGTTGCGATACACGCCGCAGGCTCTCACGCCAGAGGGCGTCCTCCTCCCAGAATTGTTCGCCAGCTCCGCTAAAGCTCGGTAGCTTTGAGGAATTACTCAGTTCCGTCGTTTCGTTGCTTCCTGTGTTCAGATGTTTATTCAACTTGGTCTCAGGCGACGTGTGAGGAACTAACTTAGATGATGTGGAGGCTAGGGTGAGCGAGCTCTGACGATAGTGATGAATATGGTCCGAAGGTGAATGACTCTCTATTTTCGGCTCGCCGGGAATTTTGAGACTCTTATTCGAGCAATAACTTAGCTTTTCGATATTTGTCTTCATTTTGTACAGGTTTTTGCTGTCGATGGCTTGATCTTTCTCGGAGAGTATTTCTGCGGACAGAGATCTGACTGCTCCTTGAATGTTCAAATTGTCTATGGCGGGATTCACTGCTTTGCTGATTGGGTTATGGATATGGGAGAATCCGCTTGCCGATCGATGCTGAGCCGTTATAGCTATGTCTCGTTTGTTGTTGAGTGTAATGGGGCTCGTTAACTCTCGACTGCTAGTCAGTTCGGAATAGTAATACGGGACCGATTGGTCAGATATATTGCTATTGTTTCGACTATGGATCGGAGTGGCTTGAGTCAAGTCAAAAGCCGTACAGTATGAGGTCTGATCGAGGTCGACCGAGGAGAGAGTCATGCTTTTAGCAGGTTCAGCTGTAAGGGTTGAAGCTGGAATCCCGGAGCTCAACAAAACGTCGTCGGAAGCACATTGAGCGTCATGAAGCGAAAGATTTTTCTCCTTAAGGAGTGATTGCTGATGGTGATCCTTGTCACTTTCGTTCTTCTGAAGTGAATCGGTGGAAGACACAAAGTTGATGTTACCATAGAAGTGTTCGTCGCCCTTGTTGCGGAATATCTTCGGTGGTTTTATGAGGTTTCCGATAATTCCGCCGATGACCCCGACAGTCGATCCTCCCACGTCGTTTAGCAGGTTCGTTTCGGAATTCTGGTAGATGTAGAGGTCATTCGTGGTTTGTAACTGACTGAGATAGGAGTCGAGGTCCGTTGTGGTAAGAGTTTCTTCAAATTGTTCGCTCATGGATTCGATTTCACTGATCGACTCCTCGGACAAGGGACGTCGACTTCGCTGTCGCTCGAGCTCTGAATCTGATCCTTGACGAACACGATACTCCACTGAATCCGTCTCACTACTATCACCGGTGGTGAGTTTCTGGGGAAGAGAACTATTGGACTGGTATCGATGACTGGAGATAAAGGACGGTGAACTGTTCTTGAGTTTATTATACAAATCAAAGTCGGATGAGGTGTTCGAGCTGTTGTCTGTCTGTATGCTGTAGTTGGAATCCGAAAGTGTTCTCTCATGGCTTTTAAGAATCGGAGTTTTCAAGTTGCGCATCTTTGGGAATTGATCAGGCAGAGAGAGTCGCGAGCTCTTCAGTCCTTCCGGCCGGGCTATGTTCAATGATGAATTACTGGAATGAATTTTAGGGATCTGATCGTAGGAGAGATTGAACTTATCTTTCCGTTTGACGGTATCATAGTTCTCGGATGAGAATATTTCCTCGGTGTTGAGCTCCTCCATGGGCGGCGGAGATGACGGTATTGGAGGCGGCGAAACAATTTCACTGTCCGAGCTCTCAGCACAATTAGCCAATGGAGTTGTTGCCCCGAGGTAATATGAAGCTGGACGGAAGGTATCTGAAAGACTAAATCGTGTTCGTGATCGCATTTTAATGTTGTCCAAATTTTTCGATGATTCATCGTCGGCATCGGAACTATCACTGCTCAGTATGGTGCTTTGTGAGGGCTTCAAAATATCGGGAAGATCTTTGCGCTTGCTTTGTGAGCGATCAAATGACTTTTTGGGCTTTTTCTTTAGCGTGTCGGTTGGCTTTTTAAGAGTGTCTGTTCCCTTCTTGAGAGCACTTTTCTTAAGGGTTGATTTTCCTGTGTCTTCAGGAAGAGCTTTACTTTGTGAGAGTTCCATATAGACTGGTTCAGGGGCTGTTTTTGTCGGATTGTCAGAGCTTGTCTTTAAAGTCGTAGATAGGGATGAAACGCACACTACTTCGTAGTTTGAATTCGAGTTGGAGTTTGAGTTGTCATCAATTGAATTGGTCATCTCCACGTACGGATTCTCGTCATCAGCTGTAGATTCGTTTAAGCTAGCCAGCACTAGGCCCGCTGTTGGGCTCATAACCTGTCTCTTGGGAGTCATCGGGAGGTAATGATCTTCCGGCCGACTTGGTAGAGTGGGTGGATCGTTCTCATAAAATTGTTCTGATTCTAGATTCTCACTGCTCATAAGTTCTGCGGGTGTGATTTCAATCTTTGGTTGCACGGGTATGGGGATATCTTCTGTCTCAGCTAAAGCTTCATCTAGATCATCGTCGGTGTATTCACAGGTCGGTTCATCGGTAGCATCTTCATCGGATTCGATAGCCTCTTTTGCTTCCATTTGAATAGACTCCGATTTTTTAGGAGTTTTCACATCGTCTTCTTCAACCTCTGGAGGCTCTTGTGGAGCATTGTTTTTCGTGGTCATAGCAACGTTTTCATAGGTTTTTGAGTTTGATGTTGTGGTACTAGGCTCAAGAAACTTGGGTCTATACACTGGCACATACGATGAAACTGAATAATCCTCAAGTAGGCTTGACGTGAGGTCCTTTTTGATTGCAGGTGACAAACTGCATTTTGGCAACAGTGGTGGTTCTGCGACAATTATATCAATGCTGGTCTCGGGCTTAAGCAAACTACGGGGGGAAGTTTTTAGAATGGGCTTAGGGCTACTTTTGCTATTTGCATGACTTGGCACGCAGAGTATTGGGCTACTTAACGGTTTTATGTACTGAGTGGCATGTTTTAAGTCTATTGCATTTGGTTGTAATTGTATTGAGCTTATGTCTACTGCACTTTTGTTTGTTTCAATTGCATATATGGAGGATGAGGGAGGAGTTGGAGTAGTAGTAGTAGTAGTAGTAGACCTTCCTGCCGGCGATTTCTTGGGCCCATCTGACGAGATTATACATAACAAAAATTTACAGAAAAAAAAAAAGATAATATTTTTCTTTCTTTCGATTTGTTGTTGTTTTTTTTATTTTTTAGATAAAATTTGTGTAGTGAATTATTAAAAATGAAATGAAAATCTAATTCGAGTTAATTACTGGAGGTATGACTATTTGCTTTTTGCTATTTGTTTTTAGTTTTTAAGACCAACCACCTTTGATTTGATTACAATGTAACTAGTTATGGGGTGAGTTTCGCTTTTTGTATCCCTCTCAATTGAAGGGGAGGGGAAATAAAGGAAAGTAAGTACCCTTACCACTGCTTTCTACTACACCTTAGTCTGTCCCAGTTTATTTTTATTTTTGTTCATTTTGGGTTGCTGTTTTACAACGCTAGTGATGGATTTTTGTTGATATGAGGTTTTCGCATGCAATTTGTTTTGGAAGTGCTCTAGAAAGTGTTCGCAATTTTCAGATGTTGTGTCCGTTTCCTTATTTTGGGTTTTTTGGTTTCTTGTTCTACTTACATTTGAACACGAATTTTGCACATTCATTATTGTGTGGTACGTGTGTTTGAATGTACAAAATTGTTGTTTGTGTTAAACGAGAAAATAGTAGGGTTTAGATACTTGGTGTTAAAATACTTTTAAATAAAATGAATTAAAAAAAAAATGTTTGGCGCGCACGGCAGGAAGGTAGTTAACAAAGTTCATAACGTTTTGGTTTATTTCCATTGAAGAAAAAAAAATGAATAAATACTTATCTGTTAAAACTAATAAAATGTTAAATATATCTAAATTTATATCAGAAAGAGTAAAAGCATTACAATAGATACAATGTATAGGCAAACAGGATTATACCTAATATCAAACAAAATAATTTTTTTCAAGGCGTTTGAAAGCATTTTGAAGCAAGCTCCTTTCATACCACTCTACATTGCCTTTTATACAAGGAATCCGGTATAGCATCATCGAACTCAGATGTGAAACCTGCCTTTCAAAAGACAAAAAAGGTAAACAATACATCCCAGAATCTTCTGAAACGTCGATTTTACATTTGTATAACTAATCAGGTGCATGTCAGCTAGATTACCACCACCAATTCACCATCATGGGCTTAAAAATATGACAAGAATTGGGCAAACACTAGTCTTCGTCAATGCCACTAATGGTTGCGTTATATAAGTATTTCATTTCAGCAAGTGGCAAGCGTCTCATGCTGATGATCCGGTGGTCCAAAAACAACAGAGTGTTTAGCGAGTTTTGTTCGCACTGGTTCAAGTTCTCGCTGTTTCCAGTTGTCGGAAGTTTTCAGATATTCACTGAATGATATGATATGCACTTATGACTCGCCATTCAGGGTGTGTTCAAAAAATAAGGTGACTTTTTTGAATTTTGCTAGCTAAAACTGGATCAAAGAAACTATATTCAATTTTATGCGAAAAATAAAATGAAGCACTGCAACGTACTTAAAATGTTAACTATGGCATTTGGAGAGTCTATTCTGAGTAAAAAACGCAGAGGCAGAGGACGGCACACTCGCATAGTGTGTGCTCTGCAGTCGACAGAATCAACACTCGGTTAATTTTGTTAAGATGATATCTCAGACTATAGTGTTCCGAAAGGTAGCTGACTAGTCTTCTGATATCGACTCTATTATATTTGAGAATATTGGTAGAGTGTTTATTCAGGGGTCGTATAAATCCTGTCGAATGTCGGAGTCCTTGAACGCTGTTCCAAACAGGGAGGTGTTGCTAGTTTTCCCACTTGTTTAGGAGAAAATTAATCTTCGACTTGGGGATTCCGCAGAAGGGTTTGACACCTATGTACCTTTCCTAGCAAGTTGATCGGCGATTTCGTTGCCTTTTATGCCCTTGTGATCTGGCAGCTACCAGAGTTTGACCTTATTTCATTTGCCTAGGTTTTGTAGGGCAAAGTGGCATTTCTGGATGGATTTTGAGTTCGTACTATATAAGCCTAATGCTTTGAGCGCTGCCTGACTGTCTGAGAGTATATTGATGGCTATACCTCTTATGCCAGTCTCTAAGTTTAGGTTGACGCACGTTAGGATGGCGTATAGTTCGGCTTGGAAGACACAAGGACTACTTCTTAGAGCCTTCGATATCTTCCGATTTGGTTCAAAGATGCCAGCGCCAATGCCGAAATCCATCTTGCAGCCATCTGTGTACCACTTGAGGCCTTTGAGATTGAGCAAGGGATCGCCGCTTCCCCAAGCTCTGCGGTTTGGGATCTGTATCTCAAATCTTTTGTCAGAAGTGAACGTGTGTGCTAATGCCTTCGAAAGTGTGGTAATCATATCCTGCTCAGGAAGGTGTTGAAGAATGGACATGTGACCCAGTGGTCTATATGGCTGGTATTTTCCGAGAGAAAGAGTCTGATTGTACTACGTACATATGGCCACCCTTTTTGATAAAACGGTGCAGTGGAGTAATTCCGATCAGTGCCTCCTGGGCTGCCGTCGGGCAAGTTGACATGGCGCCTGTAATGCCGAGACATGCTAGCCTTTGAAGACGTTGGAGTTTAACTATTGTAGTTTTCTGTTCAACTTTTGTCCATTATGCAGCAGACGCTTAAGTGATGATAGGTCTTATTATCGCGGTATTTGACCAGAGGATTACCTAAGGTTTAGGTCCCCAGGTTTTACCGTAGGTGCCTCGACAGGCCCACAGTGCCTTAATGGCCCCTGCAAGTTTGCTTTTGATGTTGGAGTTCCATCACAATAATCGCGATTATCACGATAATGTACGTGTACTGCTCACTCATCGTTGTTTGTTCGTCATTTTTCGGCCAAAAGCAATACCATAATCATACCTCAACCACCGTATACACAGCATTTGGCCCACGGCGACAATTTTTTCATTTCTTCCTAAACTGCAAAGACCCATTAACGGAAGGAGGTTTGCCACGACTGAGGAGAGTAAGACCGTAGCGCTGAAAGAGCACGAGGCTATACTACATATCAGAAGTTGCTTCGATAATTGGAAAAAGCGCTAGCGCAAGTGTTTTATTTCTGAGGGGGATTACTTTGAAGGGGACAAAATAGATGTTGAATAAATAAATATTTTACGAGAAAAATAAAGTCACCTTATTTCTTGAACGCTCAGAAAAACAGCTAAGAATATATAATAACTTGTACCTTAAACCATTAATGCACCACATTCAAAATAGAAAATAATTACTTCCTTGTGTTGAAAAAAATTGTGTACAATTCTCAAATCTAAATCTCCACTAATTTCATTGCTTCCTCGTTAGTAGCTCAATTACTACAATAGAAATCAAATTGGTCGATTGTCGTGTCTTTCGTCTATTTACAGTAAAAAAAGCACAACGAAAGTAATAATTAAATCTAGACGCCACAGAGAGCGGGTAGCAGGCCATCAGGCAGGATGGATCAAAATTGCAAATCGAGTCTAATGCTTCCAAAAATCAGCCCTTAGCCGGGAGGTTTGTCCATGATGTATACAGCCAACACTGAGCAAGCTTGGCTTCGAGTGAACTGAACTTAAGTTTTAAGTTGGCTATCCCAGAGCCCGGACTGGATGTGGATAACACTTTGAAAACAATAAGAATTAAACATTTGGACGATATGTGGACATCTAAGGTATTCCATTATACAAACACGTTGCCAAAAATTTGTGGAAAGTAAGGCAAGGAAACTTTACTAGGAGGAGGAGGATTACGTTAAAAAACTTCAAATTAATAACGAAAACATTGAGTAAGTATTTATGTGCTATTTTTCGTTCCTCAATTCTACAGAAATAAAGCTCGGGAAACATTGGCTTGTTAGACAACAGCAACGTACATACATGCATACATGCATACTAACAGGGTATCTATAAGGTCATTATTTCAAGAGCTGTTTACGGGTCTTCCAATTGGAAATTTCAACAACCTTCTCAGAAGGACAAGGAGAAGTCCGCGAAAAGCTAAAAATTCTAACATACTACCACCTGACAGAAGACTGAATTGGGAAAAAATGTCTCCCCGAACTATGCAAAACTAAGGGAGAAGGAGGTAGTATGGTAAATGCAAACAAAGCTCAATACTGTCTCGGCGATTGTTGTGAGTGAAAATAGGAAAATTAGAAATACTGTAGAGAAGGTTAATTCTTGCATTTGCTCTAGCTTAATTCTTGCTTGACTTCCTTGAACCTACACTGCTATATAAAAATCCATAATCCCACAAATAGAAGCCTAGAGCGAAAAGTTTATTCAGACTATGTGCAAAAGCAAGAAGTTCTTATCTATTGAGGCGCACCTTGTCCTTGTAATAAAATAATTGAACCTTTATCAGCTCTTTAATCGCCCGAAATTGATGTCTTAATTTGTTTCTGACATACGCGTCACTAAAAAAGTCTAAGAACGTATACAAACTCACATACATAATTACGAACATATACAACTGTCTAAAAACAAGTAATTCGAACTCTACAGGCCTTAAAACGTGAACATGCATTTGTACGTATTTTTAATTCCTTTTTGAAAAATGTGACATGAAATTCTTTCCTATTCTTAGGAAATCGAAACTTATAATTCTGGCGAGAACGATGTGCTACCTGCCTCTGTTGTTCACTGCGTTGTCTCTTAGCACCCCAAAGCACTCCTTTGCAACTGCTCCAGTCTTTTGTCACCTGTCACTCTGTCATTTGTATATGGCCATCCATTACCATCGGCTTCAAAAATTCATTTCATCACAACATTCAACAACATTCATTTAACATGTCATCTTCTAGAAGTGTATACCAATTCCAAGCACCTAGGGCACACTTGGAATGCGTATCCTCCGACTTTAAATATGAAACGATTATGTTGTGTATATGCCAGAGTTCAAAATCAATTTATCACTCATGGTGACAATAAGCTCTCTGGTCCTCATTTACGTTAACTGACAACTTCGCATTTTTGTTCCTAGAGATGTTATTATGATGCCGATTTCGAACGGCGAATTTTGAGGTTCTGTCAGTATCCCGCTGAGGAAAAAACTGCAAAATTTTAATTACTTGGCTTTAGCAGGATTCAAAACCCGAGCCAGTGTCCGAGTCGGTGTCAGTGCCCACAGATGTACGGGACGAAAAGCATTTTACCACAATTTTTTCAAAATCAAACTCGAGCTTTTTACAAACCTCATCAGGTTCTTATAATTCACTTATGTGTAAAATGAAATTGGTTTAGAGACGTTATCACTGTTTGTTCTCGAGATATGCGAGTCGAGAAGAGGGTCACGATCATAAGAAGTTACTAGCCAGGTGGTGTAATTGGACCTAATCTTTTTTTTAAAACTGTTACAATTAAGACTTGGAGATCATACGATTTGGCGACGATGGATTTTCGTGAGGTTTTCTTAAGAGTAGCGTATTCGAAAGCAAACCTTCAACATTCGATCCTGTTGACCAACATCCGTCAAATTATAGCCGAAACGACCGGCAAAACCTACGAAAAAGTACTGGAAAATGGTCTGATGCAATAGTTTCAGAGAATTTTTCATTTAATGACTCTACTGAATGAACGATTTCTTCTTTTACGATTTCTGGAGCTATCGACGTTGTGTGATGAAAAAACTTTTTTTCTTGGGACTTTGTTAAAGATAAAGTTTTATTGAACTCAATAAATTCGCGATTATGCGAAAATGTAATAAAAAAATTCATCGAAGAAATGATTAATTGTAGACAGAGCGGAGCCAGACATTCGGCAGCTATTGCATTTCACTACTTTGACAAAAATGTGTTTTTCTATTCATTCAAAATGATTCAAGTGATTTTAAAATATCTACCAGACGGTCGCAAACCTGCCTTAGTTATGTATAGAACCATGCATAATGAGAATAAATTATTATGATGTTTGAGACAGTCAGAATGCACTTCTAATGGGGTTGGAATTAATTCCTAGCGTTTTACCAGAGATGGAGTAGGTAGTTAATTTTCCACTTTATTTTCCGTAAGACTGCTGTCATTAGGTGTCACTTTCAGCATACGAGATTTTTTGCAAGCAAGCTAGAATAGTTCGAAGAAGAAGACAAATTGGGGGAATTACTCAATAAAGACCTTTATAGAGCACTTCAAAAATTCGTTCGTAGTTGACTTGTCGACGGTAGGAAAAGGTCTGAAAGCCTTGAGTGAGAGAAAACTGGGTCCCACACGAATTGAAACCAATTTTGACCTTACCTGTGAAATGATACTTCAATAGCAGAATACGAAGGATTCATTTTTTTCGAATTGTCACAAGTGCCTCAAGTCATGAGTTAAGCCCGGCCAACCATCAACATCAAGCTCATGCCTGTATTTGTGGGATCAGAATGATGTGGTCTACTATGAGCTGTTCAAAAACTTTGTAACCAGCCCTGAAACCAGGCACGATAATGCGTGTCCTTAAATGCTAACTGGACAATACGTTGAATAATATAACGTAAATAAATATTTTTGGTCTGACACAAAAGTCGCTTCAAGTTAATTATGATAAACTAAAACAATAGCACCCGCACTCGTTTTCACCCCCTGGCGATATACCTAGCGTAGAAGAAGACCTTTAGAGCCTCTAAGTAATCGATTAGTTCGAATTTAGTCTGCTGATTGTGTTGACAAATCATGTCAGAAAATAAGCCTACAACGGCCTCTTGGAAGCTTGATGCATATATTTTTTAAATCAATTCCCAGAGCTTACACAACTCTACAAAATTATTCGCACAGAGACTTTACCGCCGATTTTATTTAACATTTTCTATTCATAAACGTCTTTTCAGACTATACATCTCGTCTGTATATTCAATAGTCATATTCATGGTTCAAACTGATGCAGTCATCCTTAAGGGTAGTTTTTTCTCCGAATATGGCAAGAGGAAAGCACACACAAAAGTATCCGCATCAGCTCAAACTTTTTTTATAATATCCGCTCATTCTGTTGAATTCTGTGATCATCAAGCAGAAAGATGGTGGATATTTCTGAGAAAATAAAATAAAGAAAACGAAAAGAGGGAAAAATAGGACAAGCTTATTTAAAAGTCAGTTCGCGACGGCAAAACCTTTCGAGAGGCTCGTAAACTAGTCGGAAAATTCTATTCGTTGTTAGGGATATTATCTAGTAAGTAAGTTCAGAAAGGTAAGGGCCGAACAAAAATATTATCAGAGATATATGAGAGGCATATTGTCAAATCAAGCAAAACCTCAATACATCAGTAAAATTATTGCCAAAGAGATGTCCGAAATCACCATTATTTTTTTGTTTAACAATGACGGACAACAAAGCGTTTGGCAAAAACCAAATATTGAGCTGAAACATGGCGGTGTCATGATGGGGTGTATGGCTGCGAGCAGGCTTGGTCAAATGGAGTTTGTTGTCTGTAGAATGAACCAATATGACAACCGTATCATTATCCGATCATGTGGAATATGGCAGTTCACTTATTGACCACATTTCGGCAAACCTCCCTATCATAAGGGTGTTCCTTCCATGTTTCGCTGTCCTGTTCCATTTCTTCTAGTTCCATTCTTATCTTATTATCCCATCAGCATTCCTGGCTTTTACTTTAGAACACTCTGGATTCATTCTTCGTTTTCTGCCCATCTTCGTCTTCGCGACTTCATTATTCGGATAATGCTTGGAGCTAGATAGAATTCCTCGAGTTCTTCTTAGTGCAGTTTTTTTCATTCGCCTGTTACTTCGTCCTATTTTTCACCACAGACTCTCCTTAAGTTCCAGTTTTGAAGGACCACCGAAATCTATTTTCCTTCTTCTTACTAAGAGACCAAATTTTTCCATCCGTAAAGTTTCACAAACCATTATTATGGTTATAAATGCGGATTTTACCATTGCGAGACAAAATAGTTAAATAGTTCCTTCGAGTAATTCCTTCATCGTGAAGAAGTACGCGTTACCCATGTGCAGCCTCATCGTTGCTGCCATTTCAGAAATTACTCCAGTACGAAGTTTGTTAAAAAAATAAGGTGACTTTTTCAATTTTTCTTTTTTGCCAGGTTGGTACATTGTACATATGTCCTCATACATATGATGATATTTGTGAGCAATGTTGATAGTCAAAAATACTCCAGAAATGTTGACTGTGGCATTTGGCGAGCCTAGTCTGAGAAAAGAAAATGTTTATAAGTGGTACATGCTCTTCACAGAAGGCCGTAAATCCCAGCACGTCAACAACAAATGAAGACGTTAAAGCAGTAAAGATGATTGATAAGGAAAGTTGTTGAATCACTATCAGATATCATGAAATTCTAAAATTGCTTAGTTTTGACAAAACGAACCATTGCATGGGCATCGCTCAAGGGCTATTGTGTGACATGAATGATGATTCAGATTTGCTGAAAATCACAAGTCATCATTTGTGGCGAAACATGAGTATATGGTTATGAAGTCGAACCCAAAGCCCAATCATTCCAATCGACGAGCCAAGTCCAATAATAGCATGACAAGTTTCTCAAATGCAAACGTTTTGCTTACTGTTTTGTTCGATTACAGTGGCATGGCTTAGCATAAGCTCTTGCGGAAGGTCATACGGATATAAGAAATATTACCGTGAATTTATGCGCCGTTTGTGTTGCTTGCGCATAATTTTTGGTCAAAAACAATACCGGAATCACGAGACTTTTTCTGTTCCTAAAACTGAAAAAAAGCCAATGAATTGAGGATATCAAGACCGTGTCACTGGAAGAGCTTAAGGCTGTATCCAAAACTGCTTTTTCATAGCGCTATAACCAAGGCGCAATTTTGGTGGGGCAATAACACCATCGCATAATTCAAGCTACATACTTAATTCAACTTACAATCTAGGAAACTAAGAAAGAGGACGATTGAGACGGAGTTTTAGACAAGAAATGCTGATGTTGAAGTTGAAACAGCAGCATACGGTAGATAGGTTCATTGGAGCCATAGGAGGTACGAGAGATGGGTAATATGTAGAAGAGACGTGGATTTCGTATACCTTTATTACGAGGGCTAATGTTGAAAACAATAGAGTTGTATAGGGTCGCGCAGTCAATGCTACCTGAAAGGAGTCGATGGATGAAAAGGATGTCGGATATCCTCCGTTCTTCCAGCGAGTTTAAGTTAATAAGTTTTAGGCGGTCTGAATAGATGGGAAGGTAGAATCAGAGGATTGTCCCAAGGTAAGCCACGAAGAGCAAAACGGAGAAAATGACGTTGGATACTCTCGATTCTGAAAATTCTGGAACTCTGTGTATGATGATAAGAAGACCACAGTTGATAGGTGTATTCGAGAATAGGGAGAACAAAGGTTATGTAGAGACCGAACGACGAGTGGACAACTTTTTAGACAGTGCAGAATTGGCCTTAAGAATTATGTCGCTGATATGTGCAAGGAAATTGAGTACCTGGTCGCATAATACTCTAAGATCGCGGATCATCTGAACAATACAAAGGGGTTGATTATGGAGAAAGTAGACACTTGGAAATGTTAAGGTCCAGGCAGTTCTTGGAGCACCAAGTGGAAAAACTGTTGAGATCAGATTGAATAAGGGAAGAGTTAAGTTCTGAGGAAATGATCTTGAAGATCTTAGTATCGTCGGTGTATAACGAGATGTGGGAATGTTTGACAACCATTTCAATATCGTTAATCTTCTTCTTCTTCTTTTCCTTTTTCCGGCATTGTTATGGTCAGAAGTGTAGGACCATAACCTTCCCACTTAACTGCATTCCTACTGGTCCGCTTGTGGGGTCCGCCGGTTTGACCTCAGAAAGTAGCGGCAGGCTTCCCGGTTTGGGATTACTTCATCGCTGAGGCCGATCAAATGCTGGTGTTTTTGCATTTGTTTGCACCAATTGTTTTTCGGCCTGCCTTTTTTTTTTTTTTTTTTTTTTTTTTTTTTTTTTTTTTTTTTTTTTTTGGGACACGGGCATGCTCCAGATTTTTTTTGTTTGATCTTACTCTTACAACACCGGTGATCTCCAGTCGTGTCAGCCCACTGATTTGCATGTATACTTGTGGGGCAGTTTAATGGTGGTATATGTGTCCCTAGGCTCACCTTGGTGTTTTCAAAATTGCCTAGATGTGATTTTTGTTTACCTTTGTTTTAGTCGCCTTTTACGACAAGCGAGAGGTATCGCTGCAGGGATATTCTTAACCCGTCCCTGCACGGGATATTTCAATATCGTTAATGTTAAGGATAAAAAGAAGCGGACCTAAATGACTGCCTTGGGGAGCACCGGAGGAAGCTAGAAAGGGGCTAGAGAGGGCAGATCTTAAACGAACGCTGTAGTAGCGATTTTCTAGGTAAGACGATATCCACTTTAAAAAGATGGGTTCAAAGCCAAGGGTAGACAGTTTGAAGATTATTAATCTGTGTGAAATTTTATCAAAGGCCTTACTAAAGTTAGTTGAGATAGCACCGACTTCCTTGCCATTTTGTAAGGCAGAAAGGGTGAAGAATACGAATACAATAAGGTTCGTGGTTTTAGACCTACCTTTAAGGAAGGTTTGTCCGCGGGAGATTAAAGACTTGCATTTAAAATTTAAATTATCATACAAAATACTTTCAAAGAATTTGGATATAAGTGACAGTTTGGCAATGGGACGGTAGTTGTTAATGTCATTCTTCGGACCCTTTTTGTGTATAGGTGTTATAAAACAGGTTTTCCATATCCGAAAGACCTCTCACCTCGAGAAAGGGATAGGCTGAAGATTTTTGAGAGGTGGAAAAAGGAAGGAGGAACATTTTTTTTAAAAATATGGCAGGGATTCCATCGGGGCTAGGAGTGAATTGATCATTAAGTTGCTTTAATCTTTTTTCGATGATATCGGGGTCGATACTACAAGGGAGGAGTTTGGTAAATAGTAGAAATAGGTAGAATCAGGTGTAAAGAACCTATGGATGAAAGATTGATTGAAAAAGGTGTCAACAATTTTGGCGATGGTATGAGGATCATCATTGAAGAAGAGAGAGTTTGGGTGCTTCAGATTTTCTTTTGTAGTTAACAAAAGACATCATGGTATGACATCATTTGCGATAAAGTTGATGAAATTAAAAGGAGCACTATTGAGTTATTATTGATTTGGCGTTGGCTTTGTGGAAATCGTGAGACATTTGAACAGTGGGGGAGAGCTCTGTATAGGCGGGTTGTGAAAAAAGAGGGAAGGGAAGATAGTACAATCTTAATTGAAACCAAGTCCAGACACGGCGAAGATGAAGTTGCTATGAGTTTCAGACGGCTAGTAAAACACCGCGGCATGGACAACCATCAGTAGGTCAGTTAACATAATTGTCGCGATAAACGATAAAGTTTGATGGGAACAGTTCAAGGTTGTTTATACTGGGGATTAGGTACGTTTCAGTCAAGGCAAAGATTTAAAAAGGTAAGGCATGTGATCGCTGCATGACTGCCTGAGTTTTAGAGTGCAGACCTCTTATATTAAAAGGTAAGAGGGAGGTTTTCGGAGAGTATTAGAGTGGCAGGGAGGTGGGCCCTTTTAGGGACGAAAATATCGATCATGATCAGCTTTGCTACGCTGAAGGTACGATATACGAGCGTATGAGTGTATATATTATCGAGATCGTTTGATACTTTTTTGGGTGAGATATTGAAAAACTCATGATATTTAACGAAAACATTCTTGAGAGTAGTGAAGCCGGTGGGGAGACATTCCTGTTAAATTGAGATCACTACGCAGCGTTTGTCTTACCTTAATAGCAAACCGAGTCGGATTTTTCATGAAATAAGCCAAAAAGAGACGAATGTTCTCATAGATTTTTTTATCCCTTAACCTGGTCATCATAAAAAAACAAAATCTCCAGCAAAGACAACGAGCCAAAGAACACTGCCTGCAATGTCGCTGCTTTTGGCTCCTTTTTAATGATCGCTTGCAGCTCACAAGGCTCCCACAGTAACGCGTCATCTACATACCTCGTTAAACATTCAAAATCGGGCTACAACGAAAATGGGAACTTTTAGGCCCAGATATTTTGAAAATTGTGTCCATAGTCGATGCCAAAACTACTTAAAGCCGTTATTGATGAAACTAGATACCTATAGGTAGTAGGTACATATATGTAAGCTACCTACTTTACGTATTTTTTTTTTACGAATAATTTATTGAAGTCAGTTTCTTTATTTTGGTTTATGCCTACTTTAGCTTAATAATATTTAATTTTTTTGAGTTAATAACAAATGCAAGCAGATTTTTTAAAATTTTTTTTTGAATTAATTTTTCACGACTATGCGAATGGAATTTTGCTTATTTCGTTAAATGATGTCTTGTGCGAAAAGTTTTGCAAGGATGTGTACTTGAAGAGTACGAAAAACTACCTTTCATAGAATCTCCGCCGCTGGATTCGTCAAAGCCCATTTAATTACCCACTCAAGAATAACAAGTCCTAACCGTTATCTGAACATACGTACTTATAGTGCTTCAATTCGATTCTTATTTCCAACGAATTATAGTTCAATTACCAACCAACTGATTTTTTTTTTATTCCAACCATGAAAGCATTCGAAAACGTTCTTCTATAGCCGGCCACTCACGGGATCCTCTTGACCGAAAAAGGCCAAAGGAACAAAAAAGCCATCTCACTCAATCGTCCTCCTCCAAGGAGCAGATAAGTATCCCTCCTAGTGCTTAACCGAACCGATATTTTATTATGAAATCGAAATCACTTTTCACTTCAAAATGCTTTCAAACGAAATAAATCGAAAATTCCCAGAACAGAAAGGAACTAAGGCAAATCCAAAAAAAATTACAAAAAAAAAAAAAACAATCCAACAAAACATGCACACAAATAGGTTGTAAAAAACATACCATAAGTATCTATATCTAAAAAGAAAAATACAAGCATCTACCAGGAAGGAGGGAAAGGAAAGAAAGAAAGAAAAATCACCAACAAACAACGGGCATGTACGAGTATCTAGAACCATGTAATGTAGAAAATTTAATTTGATTTACCAAAATCTTTATGGGGTTACGTATGGGCAAGCATTAAGTAGACAAAGATTAATTTTTTTTTATTAATTAATTGGAAAAGATACGTATGAGACAGAAAGGTAGGCACAATAGAGTGAAGAATCGAGCAACTCACCTTCGTCGTCGGATGAATAGCTGTTGTAGCCACTTGGATTGGCAGTGGCATCCGAACGAGGCCTCTGAATGCTGGAAACCCCGCCGACAATGATCGGTGTGCTGCTGTTATTGCCAGGACCTGAAGCACCACCGCCACCACCACCGTGTGGAGTGGAGACAGCATGTTGGCCCGAACCAGCGCCCGAATTAGTAGTGGCGCTGTTGGCACCTCCTGCCGCAAGGATATTCGGGTTGCTGCCCAATTTTGTCATCAACGTTGCCGAACTACTCTGTTGCATACCTTTCCGGGTGAGTGGTGATTGTAGCATCCTTTGCTTCCACTCGAGTAGGCGTTTCATCGACTCTTCACGTTTTCTTTCGCCATCCTGCAACGATGTTGTCGGCGTATTTGTTGCCGCTCCGGTATCTTCGTCTCGACGCGGCAACCGGGCACTGGCCGACCTGAGAAATTGTTCATGCTGGTTCAATGGCTGTTGTTGTGCGCCGCTATGATGATGCTGATGATGGTGTTGAAGCTGTTGAGAGCGCATATGAGTGGCGCTCCCGGTAGTGATATCCTTGCTGATGGCACTATTGCTTATGCCGCGACTCATTCGTGGCACACTCGATGTCCCTTGATTTATGGATGCCTCTTTAAGAAGTTCGTTACGTTTATAGGCACGCTCGTATGGGTTCTCGTAGCCAATTGTGTTCATGCCACTCGGGCTCGGGTAGGCTGTCGTTGTCGTTGTCGAATAGTCCGGATGACGCCCGTATGCTGACGCCGGTGCTGGCGGTGGTGGTGGATGATGCTGTTGTTGTTGCTGCAGCTGCTGTTGATGTTGGGGCTGTGCCGTCTGGGAATTTTGCAGATAGAGTGCACTTTGACGCATTTTTTCGGCGTAACTAGCTTCCGAATAATAAAAACTGTCTGGCGTGCGGTTGATATCTAAACTGGATTTGGGTCGCGGGGCACGAATGGCATCTGGCTTGATGGCGCCACTTACCGATGCTGCAGCAGCGGCTGCTGCTTCTGCTCTGGCTTCGTATTCGAGAAAATCAGCTGAATGCGGTCGTATGATGGATGCAGTTGATGGTCTTGTACGCAAGTTTGTACTGCTTCCAATTGCCTGGACATGAAATGAAATCAAAAAGGACACAATTGAAAAATGAACTGAAATAATGTCACAGACTCCCTCAGGAGTCACAAAAACAAAATAGTTGGATTTCATCAGTAATGTATGTCAGACAGGGCGTGAGAGAAAACTAGGTGAACCGGGAGCTCGACGCGAGGCCAGTTCAGACTGCTGCATTTCCGGAAACAAAACATTAAATGTTCATTTCCTTTCCCTTATTCGTAGGTAGTTGGTTGACAGGCAAACAAAAAGAGAAGGAAAAGGCGAACACGGACATAAAAGTTTTGTGACCCATAAACGACAAAAAAAGGGGTAAACTCCAATTAGGATTCAAGCCGAACGAGGCACCATGGAACGAGGATAATTCCTTGGTTTGTATTATGATGAAGTGTCCCATTGGGGGGTGTCCAACACAATATATGAGTGTGTACGAGTACTCATAGTCTAACCTGTCTTGTAGCAAGGGGGTAGTTTGTATACCCGTTACGACATGCAAACTAACAGAAACAGTCTTTGAAACTGTGTGTCATGTTGTTGTTTTAAGCTTAAAGCAGGATATAATCTTCCACCTGGCTGTGTACTGGTCCCTTTTCCGTTGCCGCATCTAATGCAACAAGGAAAATCTCGTTACGAGTTATTTTTATGTTCAGATAGTAACTATTCCAGGTTTTGATAAGCCCTTTCTACACTGGGCTTTCCCACTTTAAGTTCACCTTAGAGTATGTGTGTAATTGAGATTTTTTTAATACTCATGTTGATTAATTTCCAGGACAAAAGCAGTGGAATGGCTGATGGCAATAGCCTCCAGGCAGGATGGAGGACAGGTTTCCTACCCGAGAAATGAATACCCAAGAGAGCTGTTGTAGTCTGCACTGATGGCACCGTGATGAAGTGCATGAACATTTTAATGTTACTACATCAAATATCTAGGCTAAGAAGTTCCACGTACTTGTTGCCTAAGGATGTTAGGTTGAGTGTGTGGAAATTTATTTTACTAATCCCTGCATATATATGAAATCCTAGCGCTGAATCTGTGTTGGTTCAGTGGACGAAAGTGCTATTGTAAAAATTAAAGATGAGAACAGACTTCTCCCTTGTAACAGGCTAGGATGGACCTAAATGGTGCAGTTGAAATCAATAGACTCAATTAAAGCAGTCAACTAGTCAAGTTCGATATCAATCAATGAACATGGAAAGTACAAACATATATTTACACTCCTTGTCCTTTTGCTCTAAGGATAAGCAAATATCGAATTTGTTTTGATTTGAGAGATCAAGGATTGCAGATTTCCCAGTTGGGAATCACGTCTGATCAAAGCGGACTGGAATGGAAGGGTCGAGTGGAAATGAATGCAGTGAAGTGGATAGTAGGGTGGCTGGAGAGCCAAACGAAGTTAGGTAGAGATTGCAACCATGAGTGGAGTGGAGTGAAGAGATGAGTTTAAAGTGGAGTGAAGATGATTCGATAGTTGTATGGAGTGCAATGGAATGGTGTATACTGTGAGCGTCAAAAAAAAACTACACCTATGTGTTTCATGCTTTAAATTTAGCTACTAATTATGCTAAAAGAAAACAACGAATTCTATAAACAGGAAATAGAGAATGCTTCACATTTTAGGCGTAAGGGAATCTTCTTCTTCTTAGGTGGCGCTACAGTCCGATGTGAACCTGGGCCTCAACCAACAAGCGTCTCCAACTGGCACCATCTTTTGCCAGTTGTTTCCATTTATATATACATATAGTGCTACTTTGGTTTTTCGAGAGAGGGCACTACTTCTGAATTGCCTCTTAAGGCAATATTTATGTAAAAAAGGTCGTGAGACTGGTATGGTATGCTAGTGGACAACAGATGAGAACGTGGCTGCTGTGGCCTAGAGTGTGAGACTCAATTCACGAACATCAACTGGTCATCGATCTCAACAGCTTAACATTTCACGCACTAGGCTCAGGAGAACTCTGCAGCTTTGTTATCGCTTCGCAGTTTGGGCTTTAGAGCAATTTGAATTGCACAACGATTTTGGGCCAAAAATCATCTTTTCTGACGAGCCGCATTTTCATCTCGGCGGTTACCTTAACAAACAAAATTGCCGCATCTGGGGCTCGGAAAACTCACACATTATGGTTGAGAAGCCAATGCAACCACTGAGAGTGACAGTTTGGTGCGGATTATGGTGTTGTGGCATCATTGGACCATTTTTCTTCGAAAATGGAGCTGGTAAGAACATTTCGGTCAACGGTGGCCATTACAGAGCCATGTTAACCGATTTTTTTAATCATGCAGGGCCACACAGCCCATGCGACAATCGGTCTTTTGCGCACCAAGTTCCCCAATCGTGTTATCAGCGGTCTTGGCGATGTCGATTGGCCGCTTCGGAGCTGCGATTTGACTCGTTTGTATTTTTTTTTTTGTTTCAAACCGTGAAGAACCGATGTTATGCCAACAATTCAAAAACGATTTAAGGCCAATATCCTCCAAGCAATCCGTGAGCTATAGCCCGAATCCATCAACAAGGTCTTGGTAAATTTGGGTAAGGGAATGCGCTACCGCGAAGCCAGCCGAAGTTGGCGACGACGTTGTATTTCGTAATTAATGGGAATGTTTGTTCTTACTAATAAGGCCATAATACATAAAAAAAAAATTAATTTTGTTGATTTTATTGTATTTTTAAAAGGAGAATTTGGCCCACCCTTTTTTTGGTCTTAGCCACGTTCACCGAAAGACCCATTTTAGCCGCTTCGGGTTTAATGCTTTTGAACGCTTCATTGACTTCTCGTTATGCTCGTCCAATTACATCAATGTCCTACGCAATTGCGCAGACTTGAAAGAGATCGCATCTCTTGGGTTGGCCTGTGAGTCTCGTATGATCTCTTCAAGCACGATGTTGAAAAAGTTACATGACAGTGCGTCACCTTGTCTAAATCCTTTTTGAACAATCTAACGAGCTTGGCAGTGATGTCAAAACTGGACATGCCTTGGTATAGCTCGTCCCTATGCACACTATGCTCGTCCCTATGCATACGACTTTAAAATCGACAAAAATATGGTGTGTGTCTTCTGGGTCTTTTCCAAGATCTGCCGCAGTGTGAAAATTTGGTCTATTGTGTATTTACTGGGCCTGAAACTACACTGATAGGAACCTATCAGATTATCCACAAAGGCTTTCAGGCGTTCACACAGTATGGCAGAGAAGATCTTGTACACGATGTGAAGGAGACATTCCTCTACTGTTGGCGCAGTTTAATGGGTCTCCTGTCTTATGGACTGAGCAAACGATGCTGAGATTCTATTCGTCGGGCAGGTTTTCCTCCGACCATATTTTACAGATGAGCTGGTGCATGCGCCCTACCAACTCATCTCCAGCCGCTTTAAATAGCTCAGCAGTCAGGCCAGTCTGCGCCCGCGGCTTTGAAAGTTTTAAGTAAGGGAATAGTTAAAAATATAAAGAAATATTATGTTTGTGAAGTAGGAAGGAATTTTTCGCCACACTTCCAACAATGTGGTCTTTACTACTGGAATGACCTTCTTTCAAACTTGCTTAAAAGATGCTTCACAAATATTCGAATGGATTGAAGTCTGGAGATTGCAGAGGATGATCTAACAGCTCAGTGTCCAATACAATCACCATTCTTTCAAAATGTAGTGCTTTGCGACGCTCGAGTGTAAGTTTTCCTCAAAATGTTCAAATGGCCTCAGTAATCGCCAGGATTATAACACCACCATGGATCCCCAACCAGGTACTTCTCTCAGGATGTGACTTCCACTAACTAACCTGACACTTTTTTCAATATCTTCTAAATTTTTGAGAACACTATGTGGTCTTCATTTTACTTTTCGGACACATTTGACAAGTTTTTCGGGTCTACTAGTGGACGATCTTGAATTTCTTTTGTTTTATGGTAACTAGGTATCCATAATTTCTGCTATTTTTCTTAAAGATTTTACTTCTTTAAATTTTAACACGAGTTTTTGAGTTTCAATAGGAGTTTGTCAAGCCATTTTAATAACACTTTAATCGTAAAAGATTGATGATATCTCTTTTACTAATAAACATCCGAAGAATGAATTTGTCAGAAGGATCAACCCAATAAGCTAAGTAAAGCTTTGTAAACTTTCCTTTTACGCCTAAAATGTGAAGCATTTTCCTTTTTTTATTTATAAAATTGTTCTTTGATTATTTTTTAATTTCTTTATGTCGTTGGATTAAGAATTATTTAATAAACAAACGAATTTAGAATGTTGCAAGATAAGCTTTTAACAAAACCTGCAATTGAATTTGAAACGTGAAACACTAAGATGCAAGGTTTTTTTTGACGCTGACAGTGTATTCGGAAGCTGTCACATAGAGTGTTCAAGTATAATAGATCACAATGTAGAGTTTTAGATAAATGGGTCAGATGTAATAGGCGACTGAAGGAGACGAGTGCTTGTAAGGTGCCACACGTAAATTGTGATTTATACAATCGTTCAGATGCAAGGACTATATCCAATTCTAAATAAGGGATTTTAGCGGCTTATATCATAGATAAACAAAAACCTTATACAATGACGTTCGTGGTGGGCTTAATTTCATGTGGACTATTACACATTTCCTAACGACTAGCACCGACAAGAGCCAATTTTCATTCTGTTAACATCATTGTGAGGATTTTTAAATGAATTTTAAAATAGATGGATCGAAAGGAGCGTATTCGGCATATTTTAGCTTTTGTTCCGAAACAAAACAGAATAGAATCTGGAATCAAAGCTAGAGAAATGTGTATGGGGAGGGTGTTCTCAGCGAGTCCAAATGTCGGCGTTGGTTTGCAAACGCAATTTTGATTCAAAAGAACTTCGTTCTGGTAGGCCGGAAAAGCTAGCCGATGAGCTCCTGAAGCCTGCTGTCGAAAAAAATCCCACACGGTTACGGTAAAGGAATTCGCAAGTGAACTCAACGTAAGTCATATGACCATCCACTGACACCTAACGAAAATGAGAAACAAGAAAAAAACTAGGAAAATGTGTATCACATCAACTATACACATGTAAAATAACATTTAGCAAAAAATGGAAGCTTGCCTCTATCGCGTCATAATCAGGAAATGTTTTAGAACCGGATAGTTACCGAAGATGAGAAACTGGTTCTTTACACCACCAATGGCTTGTACCAGGCGACTATGTTTTGCTGGCGGACAACATCCCAGAAATGGACTTCACCCACTCAAGGTGTTACTGAGTATATGGTGGGATGCTGAGGGAATACTCAGTTTTGAGCTGTTGTCTCATAATCAGACGATCACCAATCAGACAGTCCCCACAAACAGCATGCCCAACAATATTAAAAACAATAATAATCGTTCGGGAAATAGATGTTGGCAATAATTTAGCCATCACGCTGAAAGAAAGATTCTGGAGCGGGTAAAATACAACAGGCTATTGTAGCAGAGGAGAAGGGAGCTCTCTGAAACCACCAGTATGGATTCAGAACGGCACGCTCCACTGTCGATGAAATTCAAAAAGTAGTCGATATTGCATCTGAAGCCATATGTTTTAAAGTGGTGAAACTAGACATCAAAAACGCGTTTAATTCTGCCGACAGGACCCTGATAAGAAGGTCGCTAGCAAGAATGGAAACACCTTACTACCTGCTAAGAATAATGACCCTTTACCTTAAAAATAGAAAATTGAGGTATATCACGGAAGAAGAGTTCAAATATTGTGACATTCCCGCCGGGGTTCCTCAGGGATCAGTGCTGGGCCCCCTCCTTTGGTGCCTAATGTATGACGGAGTTCTGCGAGTAAGGTTTCCCCAAGGAATTAACATCATCGGATTTGCAGATGACATAGCTATCGAGGTTGTTGCATACACACGAAGTTGAGTCAGCCATAAATACTGCAGACCATAAGACGGAGGCTGTCCTTATAATAAGCATGAAAACCATAGAATACTCGTACATCGATATTCGAGCCGTCGACCAAGATATTCGATCCACGGAAGCGGTTAAATACCCAGGAGTGATGATTGACAACAGACTGCGGATCAAATCACACAGAGACTATGTGCGCAAAAAGGCATCTGCACTGCAAATGGCACTAGAATACTGCCAAACTCTGGTGGGCAAAAAAAGGTTTTGTTGAGTGAAGTGGTGAGCTCAGTCATGCTCTATGCTGCACCAGCATGCGCAGAAGCGCTGAGGAAGAAAATTTGCCGAAAACTGACATCGGTGTACCAGCTCTATGCCCTGAGGACAATAAGCGACTACCGGACGATTTCGGACGAAGATGACTCCGAGGAGATGAAAAGGATCTATCGGAGAAAACCGTCAAGGCCAACCGAAGCGGCGAGGTAAGAAAAATCAAGGAAGAAGAAAGGTCGCGCTCGATGACTCAATGGCAATTTCGGTGGGATAATAACACCAAGGCATGATGGACTGATTCAATCAATCGATCAATCGATAAATGTTTAAATCGAGCACAAGAAAACTGCAGCATCTCGGTGGCAATTCCTATATCGTTTCGGGCACGATACTTCTCCTATTTGTCTAGACTGTCCAAACTAAGAGGAAGACGTGAGGCACCTGATCTTCGAATGTAGATGCTTCGCATTGTAGGGGTACTCTACCAGGACCAGAAATTGTAATTCAGCGAATAGTGGAGTCGGAAGAATACTGACTGACTATCCGCGCACTAACCAAGAATGTGCAGACAGACGTGAGGAGAGCAGAAGCTGCGAGAAAAATCTGCGTAGAGGCAACAAAAGCAGTAGAAGCAGGAGGAAACTTACAAGGATAGGAGTGGCATGAATTTCTTGCGATGGGTGCCGCGTTTGCTCACTCCGGACAACAAGCGCAACCATGAGACCACTTCAGAGCAGTGTTTGACGCTGTTGTAATCCGAAGGAGTTTCTGCGTCGTTTCGTGACAGTCGGCGAAACATGGATCCACTGGTACACACCAGAGACTAGGGAACAGTCGAAACAGTGGACTTCACCCGGCGAACGTGCTCCGAAGAAGGCGAAGACTGTCCCATCGATCGGCAAGGTGATGGCCACCGTTTTCTGTGATTCACAAGGTGTGATCCATATCGATTACCTGGAGAAGGGCAAAACGGTCACAGTGCTGTACTATGCCAAATTATTGGGCCGATTCGATGCCGAATTGAAGAAAAAACGGCCACACTTGGCGAAGAAAAAAGTGCTCTTCCATCATGATAACGCACCGGCTCACACCTCCGCCCTCGTCACGGCCAAATTGGTCGAGTTGGGCTACTGCTGCCCCACCGTATTCTCCAGATTTGGCAACGTGCGACTTTTTTTTGTTTCCAAGCTTGAAAAAGTCACTCGCCGGGCAGAAATTTCAGTCGAATGAGGAGGTCATCGCCGCCACGGAGGCCTACTTTGCAGACCTCGAGAAAACGTATTTTTCAGACGGGTTAAAGAAGTTGGAGCATCGCTGGGTCAAGTGTATCGAGCTAAAAGGAGACTATATTGAAAAATAAATCGCCATTTCTCCAAAATTTTTGTTTTTGTTTTGTAGGCTAAGTACTTATCGGACCACCCTCGTACATAGGGTAGGATAGGTGCAGGGTAGGGTATGTGAACCGTGCATGCCAGTGGTACGTGCACTAGCGCCGATTGGAGCCTCAAAAAAAAAAAGACTATCACTATTGTAAACAACTGTGCAGAATAAAATCGGCACTGGAGTTCGTTTGGGAAAAAATGGAGCATCCAAATTTAACGACTTAAGATTTCCGTTTCTTCCGAAGTATGCACAGCTTTTTTGATCAAACAATTTTAGATCTTGGGATGATGTCCACATGACTCTTGGGGTATTTTTCTCGTTAAATCTAAATTTTTTTTTGTGAAAGCCTCAAAAGTTGAAAGAATTTACATTGACGACTGAATTTTTGTATTGGGATTTGGGATTGGGTCGTATTTTTTTGAGGACGCCATCGGCAATACCGTCACTGTCACAGGCGAATGCTACAGGGTCATGATAAAGGACTTCTTACTGGCGTTTTTTGGTCGCCTAATCTCGGCTACTTGAAGTCGTGGGTCTATGCCAACAAGCCTCAGACAATCGCAGCCCTTAAGGAGAATGTTGGAGACGAATGCGAACAGTTAACACCGGAAATCTAGCGGTAAGTCAAATGTGATAAAACGGGTACAAATGTGTATCAACACTGGCAGCCACTTAACCGACATCATATTTTCCATTCAACAGAAAAAATTGTAGAGGTAGAAGATTGTAGAAGATTCTCATCACTCAAAATAATTTTTTTCTATTTAGTAAAAAAGTAATTCAAACAAATAATTAATTTTGCGCCACCTTGTATTATTGAATGACTGTGACGGTTTTGGATTGGCTTAAAAATTGGGCTCTATAAAGAACTGAACTACGTCTCTGCTCCGGTTTTCATTTACCGCTCTCAAATTAGCGATTAAAATGATTTAGATGAAGATAATTTCAGGTGTGGAAAAGGCTGAACACAAGAACTCAGCCGGAGGACAAAGTCAAAGAGCTGCCTCATTGTAGTTGTGGCATGCCTTAAATTGGAATCGAGAATACGTGGCACAGAACTTAATAAGCGAAACAAGCTGTAAAATATCATTCGACTGGCGTACACCTTGTGTACTCTTTATCTGGCAAGCCCTAGGCTATAAAGGCCCTTATACAAAATATCAAAACACGAAAAACGGAAATTCCGAAGGCTCATAGCCACGAGTCAAGCTTTTGATTTTTCTTCCTCTGCTTAAAATGCATATTTCACATTTATTGTTGGCTTTATAGCCCGTCAGGACCGGAGCAAAAGTTTCTCTGAATAGCCTAGGGACTTACATATTATTCGTGTTCCCGAATTCCTAATTTTTGAAAGTTTTTTGAGGCAAATATACCTGAGAGAGTCAAAATGAAAACAATATCGGGATTATTCAACAAATAAGGTGACTTTTTAAATCGTTGGAAGTGCTTAAGTCTATACTTAAAAGCAAATATCAGAAGTCCATCGAGGATTCGAAAAAGAACTCGCGCAGGTGTATTATAACTGAAAAATAAAGTCACCTTATTTCTTGAACAAACCTAGCATAATATGATATAATTTTGATGACTGATCATGACGAACACCGGGATTGGAAACTTGATTTGAGATACCCTTTTTTTGTTCAAATAGTCGGCAGCAGAGGATCAAAGGTATTGTTAATATCAAAGGATAGGGTGAATGACATTCCCTAACTAACATCGATGAAACACTATTAGGGATCTGGATCTTCTTATTCGTTATTTAAGTAACTGCCTACTAACCTTATGTGAGCATTTGTAAGCTGTATCAAACCTATAAGTGAACAAGAACGTCTTTAGGTACTCACCTCTAAATGATTGGGTGTATATCGGGATGGCATCGGTGGAACATGCTTGGTGGTATCGTAGGTCGGCGGGCTCATTGGTCGTCGATAAGCAGCAGCTGCTGCTGTCATCTCCTGCGGTTGTGGTGACTTACACTGCGCCAGGTTGTAAATATCCTCATAATCCGAAAACGGACGATTCTTCGATCTACCATACGCGTCCGGAGTACGTCTTTCAGCATTTGCATAGCCCATCACCGCCTGAGCGGGTGGATACCTTTGTTGGATGATTTTTTGCATATAGAGCTCACGCTCGCCGTAGATATCATCACCTACACTACGTGATGGCATACGCATCAATTGTTCTTCGAGATCTGCTCCATGATTATATCCACCAGATCCGGGTATCGCCTGCGGCATAGAACCAGGATACGGTGACTGTCGATTCGCATCCATCGATGCCTTCTGGAACTGATTATTTAACGAGTCAACCGAGCTATTGTCCATTCGTAACGTCGACGTGACATTACCGGTGCGAGAATCATAGATGACATGATGTTGTGATCGTTGCATTTGCTGTAGTGATGGCGACATTATCGGCCCACTTTGCCGTCCCTGCTGCCCGTGTACATGCTTTCGACCAACACTACCCTCGTTATCGACCGAGTGTTCGGGACTGGGTGACGAATAACCTCCATCGTTAATACGCCTCGGTTTCGGTGGAGCATTGGCATAGAGCGGTTGTGCTCCATTGTCGGACGCAGGTGTTACAGGTCCTTGACTTAAGCTCATCTTGCTCTGTTGCGATTGAAGTGTGTGTATTCCGGAATCACTATTGTCGGCACTCTGATTCAGAGACGAAACACTAGGCTGGGAGGTTTGGTCCGACTCACTGCTTGCCTGCATCATAGTTGCAGCAGTAAGTGCTCGAACCCATTGAATCATCAATTCAGCTGTCTCGGCAGCTAACCAATATGTCCGCATGTTTGTGTGCTCGCATTTGAATGCGTATTTCCGATAAATCTTGTCCTCCGGCAGGCATGCGGATACCTTGTACGATGGAAGGAGTATGGATCCTAAAAGCTTCTCTTCTTCGGGCCCCTTATAGTAGTACAAACAGTACTCGGCGAGTACAAACCACCGTTTCCGCCATACCTTTAGTCCATCGGAACCTTGTTTGTATAGCCAGCCGGACATGGAGACTGGCGAGGTGGGCGGACGTTTTGTTATCGGTGACTTAAGTGCTTGTATTGAACCAGAACTCTTCTTTCGATCGAGCTGTGTATGCGACTGTGTACCGGTCGAGGTGCCGGATGGGCTTTTGTTCGAACTGTCCTCACTGCTGGGCGTTTTTGCAGGTGTTTTGTTGCCAAGTGCACCCGAGATTTGCGTTTGACATGCCTGATTCACAACATGACCGGGATGGTTCTGTTGTATGTAGACGGGACTGGGTTCGCTGCCGGGGGTTGTGCCACTTGCATCGGTTTTCATTGATGGCACTGCTGCCTTTTGTCTTGATTGTGCATTGTCCTGGGCTAGCTGGTTGGACAATAGTTGTTGCTGTTGTTGTAGTTGTTGCTTTTGTTGCTGTTGCTGGAGTTGAAGTTGCAATTGGAGCTGGTGCTGTTGCTGTGCGTAAAGACTGGCTTGATCCTGATGGAAGTGCTGACTATTTGGTGCGCCTTTAAGAGGACCTGTCGCCGGCTGAAATTGAGTGCTCAAGTTAAGCGTTGACGGTGGCAACGTTCGATGGGATGGCGTCGAGGCTGACTGATGATGTGGTGACTGCTGTTGCGGCGACGACACCATACTCGAACTCTGACTCATGTGATAGTGGCCTTGGGGAACGGGAGGATTAAGCTGCTGACGGAGGGCGAAAGTTCGTTGCTGCTGGGCGAGTGCTTCGCTTTGCGTCTGAATTTGTGCTTGGATCTTTGCTTGCTGAAGTTGCTGGTACTTTTGTTGAAGCGCCGTGACTGGATGTGGCTGTTGATTGCTGGCAGTCTGGTAGAGAGGTCGACCTGTTGCAGCAGACATTTGGTACGTTCGTTCGGGTGGCGATTGATAAATTTGTTCGCCGGTAAATTGCTGCTGATGGTAGGCAGTTGTCTTTAGCATATGCTTGCCCTGTGGCTGGACGTCAATTGGTGTCAGTGCCGATCCACTGGAACTGGGCGACTGTTGTTGCTGATATATCGACTGATGGCCGGGATGATATTGCAGATGATGATTCTGGAAGACTGGCGAATGTGCCGAGGTGCGATAGTCGGCAATGTTGGTTTGATACGACAATGGAATCTTTTTTTGCGGTGCCAAATGGGAATTGGCCTGCTGCAGCTGTTGCAGCTTTTTACTATCCATGGTCGCTGCAGTGAAGAGTGGTGGGGCTTCCAACCTAAAAGTGAATGAAAAAAGAAAACGCTTGATTAGATATAGGGGCAGAATGATTTAGCATAATTGTGCAATTATGGACCCGTATGTACGCAGCATGTACTGCAAATGGGGACACAGATAATTGCACGTAATTGATAATCGCGCGGCGGAATTACTGGTGAATGGCGGTACTGTAACTTCCGCCGGTGATACACAATGCGAACGGATGACATAATTGCTCTTAGAAATCCACGTTAGTGGGTAATTTTTTTCGATTAGGATTTTCCAAGCACATGTGACTGAGAGTCATTTCAATAAAAGACTATCTACAACGATTTCTAAATAATTAAGGCTACAGAAGCTGCTCAATAAAGGGAACAGCTGTTTTAATTTTATGAGGAGTGCCGCGTTTACTACTAATTTTTACGACAACTGCTAAAACCAAAGCATATTACTTAATGTTTTACGTGACGCATGAATGAAAAACTGGAAAAAGTTGTTCACGCCCCATGTGGTAAGTGAAGGTTAACATAAACGACGACGGCGGTCAAGTTCAGGGGCTGTGGGTGCTGTGCTTTGCGTTTTCCATATTTACGTAAACATATGTGATTGAGAGGAAAAAATCGATAGCGACAGGGAGATGTGTATATTCTCTCTAACACAATTCAAGAACATGTGAGTAGGGGCAGGATGGGCATTCTGCTAGACATACATATCATTCATCATATTAGAAATGAGGGAAAAAAGCTGTTCTATGTTGAAAAGTGTTTTTCAGGACTTCGAGTTATACATGTTTCCATTGAGTAAGATTCTACATTAAAAGTTTTTATATTGAATTGATGTGCTAGGGTAGCCTGATTATCCCACCCACCTTCCACGTTCGTACTTATAGTATGCCATCATGCTCTATACATTTTCAACATCATCAGCTGTTGTGGAACATATTATCATTAAACCTCTCATTAACAATAAATCGAAAAAAAAAAAAAAACAGTCTGGTAAAAGCATAATTGGGATATTACTAATGTAGCCAATTCTAAGAGGCAACAGCAAAGGAGCATTATTGTGAATTATACCTTAATATAGCAAAATACTTTGAGAAATGTGGACATTAAATTACACTAATTAAATTCACCATAAGAGTACAACATCCATTATTGTCCATTGTGAGGCCATTAAATGAGTTAAGAATCATAAATCGTCACGAAAAAGCATATAATTTCAGCTAAATAACAGAGCAAGATAGAGTGCTTGTCCATCATTCATGATCGAGTTTAGACATAAAACTATATAGTGATAGCACCAAATTGGGGCAATAATTTGGAACTTTCCGGAGAATTGTTAAGTAGGAAGAGATAAACTTGTACTCTATTCTAATAATAATAAAATGCTCATATCGGATACTAGCTTCAAATGCTATTATATTTATACGGACTAAGAGGAAAGGTACAATTTATAACTTAAATTAAGCCATAACTTAAGACCGCTAAGAGCTTGAGGCATCTTACGAGGTATCTTTCTTTGACTTATAACGGTCGATCGACATCCTATTTATATATATATATAATATAATAAATGTATAGGAAACTATCGCGACAAGTACAAGGCGGCGCAAAATTAATCACCCTATCGTAAGATGTTACAATTTTTCAAATGGCGTCGTACGTCAATAATATTCGACATTTGTGAACTAGACAGCTGCAATATACAAACAGACAAGCAATCAAGCGCTATACTCTGCAAGAGCGTGGAATAATTCTTTCGATTTTTGTGACCCATAATCGGTCGGTGGTATCAGCACAGCGTGAATTTCGACGTCGATTTTCTAATCGTGGTGCGGCGACTGGGCAAACATTTCGGGGCTTAGCTACTCGACTCGAACAGGCTGGAACCACAGGAGACCATGTTGGGCGTGACCGCCACCGGACTGGTCGCGACTGTGGCTACCGATATCGCTGAGAACTAAGAAACAACAACCAGACGACGGACCACGCAATTGGGCGTCACCAGACGGACCCTACAGTGAATTTTAGTAAAAGACTTACACATGTTCACGTACAAAGTACAAAAAGTGCACCAGTTAATGCCTGCTAACCGTCAATCGCGTGTGAATTACTGTCAAGCCATCCTCAATTTCAACAACGAAAAGGACGATTTTGTGTTGAAAATCATCATGAGCGACGAGGCGCATTTCCACTTAAGCGGTTCCGTCAATAAGCAAAATCGTGAATGATCGGGGCTCATTCGACAAGATGGTGCACACAGAACGAGCCAACGAACGTAATCTCCCTTTTTGGCGATTTTTCATTGCCAGCAAGATCGCCCGACTTGACCATCCCAGACCATGTTTGGGGCTGCGACTTAAGGAATCGGCTCACTGGAAGTTCTCCGAAATAGGGCAAGCTGGTTTACTACGCCAGAGCAATGATCTAAGTGAAGTCACGGACTACTTAACCCCGACCCTTGACTTCAAGATTCTTTATAAAACAATAATTCCCAACCGACGACAATGCGAGGGGAATAAATGTCCAGGAAAAGGCACTGCACACAGACGGTCACAGGACCGACCCAAAAATTAAGCCAATCCTTTAAACTACCGAACCACTGTAGTATATTCCAAGCTCAATTAACGGCAATTGAGAGGCCACCGATTTGTGAGATCGGTGAACAACAGAGGCATCGTCATCTACACAGATAGCTAAGCGTAAATAAAAGCACTCGAATCACCAGTAATAAGATCGAAATTGGTCAGGCACTGTCGCATGTCTCTAAATGAGATATCGAGCAGATGTGCTGTAACGTTGTGCTGGGTACCTGGGCATAGTGATATACCAGATAATTGTGAAACAGAACAACTAGCCAAAATAGGCACCACAATGCAGCTCTCGACTGTTAAAGGGAAATCCACCTACCTAAAATGCACTGCAACAAGCAAACGAGAGATGGCGTGACCTTGAAACATGCAACTACACGAGACAAACCTGGCCCAGGTATTGTCAGCGTAAAACCACAAGCCTGCTTAAAACACATATTATAAGCAGCCTAGTCGGAGTCCTAACAGGACATTGCGCTTAAGGAAAATATACCGCAAGATAAGGACTGTCATTTAACGACTACTGCAGAAGGTAAGGTTTTTTATTTTATAGCGTTCGTGCAGGTTCAAGAGTTACGCTCTTATGGTGTTTGTCACACAACCTGTACGGGGTTTGTGTCGAAGAGGTCACTACTCTCCGGGGGTGGTTGTCCTAGATAGGATTTCCGAGATTCGACTGAATTTGCGTTGGTTGTAGTTCACAGTAAATCTTTTGTTTCCATGTCATAAAGGTGTTATATTGGAAATGAACACACAGAGTATGAAGTGATCTTAAGCTGCGAGTGTTATGCATTTTTTTGATCATCTCTCATTCACAACTGATGTTGGCTATGGACAGACTTGAACTACAGACCTTTCGCTCAACAGCCGATGATGATTGCCATTGCACCACGAGCACCCATCTCCCATGTAATTGCCTTACCCTCCATTGTTGAGGTCCTCGTCTTCGATTTCTAAAATTTGGTCATCTCTTTCGTTCACCACCTTCTTAGGTGGCAGTTTTACAGGCAGAAGCACCATACATCAAAATTTTTGAAAGTAATCTTAAAACTGTCACAGGACTGTATCCACTTCTGTCCGAACTTCTTTATTCAAAGACTATCACACCATAATGTTTACTGAAAATTTGTTTACAAATTTGGACTGCACTTTACTAAAAACACAACTCAAGTGAACTAATTTTCAACTGATGAGCAAAAAATATGACATTGTGACAGTCGTTTGACTCCTACCCAATAAAGAGAATAATTAGGATAGCTTCTTTATGGTTTTGTAAATTTTTCGGCTGGGAACTTTTTTATGTCCAAGACGATATATGTATTTAAGAACCGCACAACTAGATTTTTTTCTAGCCAATGAAAAGTTCAATTCCTATCCTTGAAAACAGCTGTTTTTCGAAATCCCCTAGAAAAAAAGGTTTAATTGATCGTGTTATACCGGTCTTTGCTTGCAAGACGTTGTCTATCAAACAGGTTTTCAAGTCTAGAGATTGAACCGGCCAAGCTATAATTTGTGTCACATTGTCCTTAATCTATTCTTTAATCATCTTGGAAGTGTTTTACTATTCGCAATCTATTTAAGCACCAAGTGAAGTGGCATCTCTCATTCAGCATAAGAAGGCATTATCATTCCCAGGATTTCTTTTAGTTCAATTTCATGGATGGGACCTGGCCCTTTTGCCGAAAAACGAATCCAGGCCTTGAAATATGTACAATACTGGGGAACGGCAAGTGTGCAAGGAACCAAGTCTTTGGTTCTTCTTGAGTGTCAAGTCTTCTGGGACTAAGTCTTTGTCACTTGTGATGTCTGATATGATAAAATCCCTCAGAGTTAAATAGTTTGAATTTTAATTTAACACCGAACAGGATCGAAAACAGGAGATCACTGAAGATGGCATCTTTTTTGCAACATCTAACCTAAATAAGAATACTGAAGTTCTCTTTAAATGTTGGCTTAGTTCAATGTTATTCCACAACGGTTCCTTTAAATTATTTTTCGTAAGCAACGGTTTTTTTTGCACGTTCTGCAACTCTGGGCATCCTATTTGTTTTTTACTGGTGTGTGATGGGCATGAATAATTTTCCCATCACCTTTACACACAATATTAAAAAAGATATGATATATCTCTAGATAAGTTAAGCTGATCTTCTTTTAGGCTGAACTCCAATTCAAATGGTCAATGGTTTGAAAATACAAAGAAGCCTTTAGTTTAAATAGATTTAAGTGCACATATCTAAGCAAGAATTTGGACATGGAAGAACCTATGTGCCTCCAACAAAGTATTATACGAGTATTATTCAATGGGAGGAACCGTCACTTAGATGGCTATGATATCATGCCCCAACAAAGCATTAAAGACATCCCTGCATATCCTCTCTTCGAATGTTTACATTAAACACATGGCGACTTATGGCGTCACCAGTCTCAAAGAAATGGCCTATAGGGAACTCTACTACCAACTCAGAGCTCTGCTACCTTGCCTGCAAATCTTACTTTGATTTCCATACAATGGGCAAGGTCTTTCTTCATCTAGAAAGTAATGGAAAGCCCGTGGTGTTCCAATTAAGATACCATTTTATAGTCTGCGCTGATGGCTTCAAGTGGAAGCTTGGAGTAGGAACGGGGTACTACACGACTCAGCTGAATGTTCCCTATTCGGACTTCCGCTTGATCGCTCGGGCATCGTTCAAGCTGGAACAATCTGCTTCAACAACATGGTCACATGCATCTGAGCCGCAGCTAAGCCTGCCATGAGTCATCTCCTGCAAATTGGTGGAGTAATGTTAGCGGCTTGAAGAAGGGCCATAGATAGCTTAAGCTTGGGGCTACCGTTAGTACCCAATACTAAATTCTTGAGTTTCCTATTGAACTAGAAAGCGAACACCATTCAAAACTTGTTGAGGATGGCTAAGGTTAGAGGAAAGCAAAATACACGGCGTTCTAGGTGGACACCATTCTAATATAGCTATAATCTTGTAAAACTGTACAAGGCACTGGCCTATCGGCATTCACGGTGTCAGATTTGCCCTTGCCGCAGCTGGCAGTATGTTCGACCAGAAGAAAACCTATACCACCTCCTATGTGAAAGTTCAGCTATCCGTATTGCAGATTCCTCATATTTGGCAAACACTTCTTCAATAACCTGTCTGAGGCTGCTAATCTTAGCCTGGCCCAAATAATATATTCAACTTTGTCAATGCTAACTTTCTAATTTCACTGGTCCGGGATAAATTTCTCACCAAATTCATTTCTCAGTTGATCCATCGATCCACGTTTTGTATAACATGTAACAACATCTTCATGGAACCACATGTCGACTAGGTTCAGCTCGTGCATTTTGGACAAAAAAAGTTGGAAATCATTGAACAATAGCGGGCGCCATTGAGGGTTACATTGTTGTGGTCTTTGCAAGAAATACGAACAAATGACTCCTTTGGACCATAAGTCGTACCAAATAGTGCATTTTTCCGGATGCACTGTCAGCTCTTGTTTTCTCTGAGGTTGCTCATTGGACTAACAAGTGCGATATTTCGAAGAAAAAATGGATTTTCTAAGGCCCACTCACGAAAAATTCGACGATGTGACAGGTCGTTTGGTTCTTTGACTAGCTGTATTATGAACGGTTTTAGACTTATACCCTTGCGTTGTATTATTCGACTCGTCTACTTTGTCCAATAATATAAAACGGCGACGAATAGACAATAGACAGGTGGATAGCTAGATATACAATGTTGTGAAATAAACGCGAAATTTGCTTGTGGCCTGTTGCCTGTTCAGTAAAATGGCTAAAGGGCGCGAAAACTATTTCCGACAGAGCATGAATTTTGATAATGAATCTCAAAAATTTGTAATGGGATGCTCCATGAAGAATTGGAAATGTTAGGTAAAGAAGTCTGACTTTGACGCATATCACAAGTCATACGCGACCTGTCAAAAATAGAATACTAAAAAACCAAACAGCAAAAAACTCATCCTTCACACAAATACATAGTATGTATTTCTTTTAAATTATTTAAATTGTTCACTGCAAGATGTGAACTACAATTAGTTTCATTTTAATTATTTAAAACTATATCAGGTTTTTATCGCCCCTAGGCCAACAGCCAAAAGAAACATGTTGAGTCGATAAGAGAGCATAGATGCAATGCGCAATCGGATTCTACAGTATACGATTTAATATGGCCCATAATATTAGGGCCATAATATACAAAGTATATATACATCCCTAATAGGCGATATTGTGTGTGACAGGCGTCCTTAAAATTCAAACCGAAATTATATAACACTTCCAGAATACCTCACTTTTCCACTCGAAATGTTTTAAAAGAAATCAAAAATCAAATATCGAACAGCAAAACCAAAAAAAAAAAAAAACTGTCAAACCATTGAGTTAAAATGTTCTTTTTACTACGATTTGAATTAATCAAACCAAAAATGAAACGAAAACAAATAAAGCCACAAAAGCCACTACAAAGGATTCGAAATCAACACTTACCAATCCCACAGATGATACAAACAGGTGAACATGATTGTGCCTTGCTTTTCCTTTCCTCGTTTTATATTTTTTAATTTTTTTAATTTTTGTTTTGATTTGTTGAAATTAAAAACATGTAACGGCGAATAAAAATTAGAACAACATCTATTATTCCTTCCTCAGTTCACTTAACCGAAAATATTTTATATCTATTTCGAAATATTTCTCTCTCTATCCACTCTGCGTTTTCATTCTTACGATTCATTATTATTTAGTCTTTTTAGAGCACACGTTGCACACGTAATCAAAAAAATCACCGTGCGCCAGTTCACTAAAAGCAAAAAAAAATCGAAAATTAAATACACATCTGTTGATACGAAAATATACGCTCGCGTATGATGATTTTCCAATATTTTGCGATTTTTGTGATTGCGATACAATACAACGCGCTGCAACTAAATTATTGTGTATGCGAAAATATTGCGATTTTTTAGGTCAACAAAAATGTGTTATAATAGGCGACGTTTCGCGCTGCGCGACGCCGCGATGCCGGGCTGATCTTCCAATCTGCGGACTTGGGCGGGCAGCGATTATACCCCACGGAAGGCACGGAATCTGTGATCGGCAGAAAAATCTCGCTCACATGAATCGAACACACCGTATGCGAATACGCTCGTCGACTAGATGCAGTGCAATCAGTTAAATGTTGGAGTTTCGCAGTAATGCAGTCAGGGCAGTGTATCGATGGAGGGGGAAGGGTGACCGATATGCAATGGGATTGCTAGAGGAATTTTACTGTCCATCTGTGCTGTTATTTTCGCAAAGGACGACCGGTGCCTGATGATGTGCCACTTGAGCTATGCGCTGGGAATTTGCGATTCAATTTGTTGGCAGTAATGGTGTCCCTAATTCGTCTAAATTTAGTTTGCACTGGATGAATTCGGTTAATTTAAGTGAAATTGCTATTTTTTCGGCGATTTCATTTTAAATGCGGACACATGTGGTACATGGTGTCCGGCAAGTATGGAATCGAAATGCATATTTTTGTTTTAGTCTCGGTCGTCCCTTTAAAACCTTTATGCTAACTATTTAAGAGGAAAGATATTACAAAGGGTCTAAGTAAAATCTGGGAAGCAGACATTTCTCCTTGCAACCATCGTAGAAGACCGCTTCTGTCCTGTTTTATTTTTGTTATAAGTTTTGGTGTTGTCTAGTTGCAGAAGCAATCAGGGTATAAGACAACAAAGTTGCGTTTAAGGAATAACTCAGTTCTCTAAGTATTGAACGGCAACAATCTTTAAAAAAAAAAAAGAAAAAACAAAAAACTGTTCAATACTCGCGGACTGAACGAAAATGGTAGTTTACCTAATCTGAATTAGCTTGCAATCAGGAGTGATTATTAGGCCTGAATGAGATGGTCCTAGGTATTAAATACGATACGATAATGAAAATCAAAATCAAATCAAAATCGGATCAAAAATAGTTTCATCTCACCTTCATCACATAGGAAGGCTTAGCGAAACCTATCGCTGTGAGAAGTCCAGATCCAGTGGTAGCTAACCAAAGGATAGAGCCGTATCATCAATTTCTTTAAATTTCTGGGTTATTCAGTCATTACTGAAAACTATTGCTATGCTACTATGGCTTATCAATGTATTTGCAAAGCTTGAGGGAATAGGTCTCAAAAAAGGTAAGATGGATTCACATTTGTATCCATCTTTCATTACTTGTATGGCCGGCTGTCATTGATAAATTAATCTGCATGTTAACCGATTGCGGTTAAGACTTGATCGGATGGCGTTTGGAAAATAAAGTTGAAGCAAGCGTTCTTAAAGTTGCGAATTCCGACCCAGAATTTCGGTGGTAATTTTTAATCATTTTCCGGCGATGGTCGTTTGCGAACTGCACGATGGTAGAGTGCAAGCCACGACTCACGTCTTGACATTGACAGTTCATTAAAAAAATGTATGGGTGCGTTTTGATAAAATGCAAAATTAATTGGTTCATATTGACAAAAAAAAATGTTGCCAACCTTTGCCCTAGAAGATGGTAAGGTATGAGTCAACAGATGCTGTAGATGTCGGCTGTCAATTGCTATCATTTAATGACTCCAATATTTCTTGTCTTTGGAAATGTTAGTCTTGGAGACCACGAAACAAGGCATTATTGTTATTAAAATTTACTAAGAAAATATGCGGTCTGTAACAGTGACATTTTGTAAGAATACGCTTGTTGGTTGAGGCCCAGGTTCACACCAGACTGTAGCGCCATCTAAGAAGAAGCAATGCTTTAGTTCAAAATAACCATACCAAGAACCGAACAAGTCGATACCCCGATGTTGGGAAAATCTTTAATTCAAAAACTGAAGGCTCTTGATTATTGCGCCGAAACTTTTCCGAATGGACTTTGCGAAAGTTTGAAGATAATCCTGAATGAAAAATCATCTTCGTCAGCGATGTAGCGATGAAGCTCATTTTTGCATAATTGGTAAAAAAAAAAAAATTAGACCGTATTATTTCGTCGATGAAGTATTTGGTATTAGTATTTAGTATTTACTGTGGCACAAATTTTAGTTATTTACAAAATTGGAATTTACAGATATTTGGTTTAATGTACCTTGCTGTGCAATATTTAGATAATAACAAGTTGTCAAATATCTCCCTTCCGCCTTTTTGTCTTTTGAATTTCGCGGCTATGTACAGAGCGCTACAGAGCTCGTATCTGGCAATACTATGAAATGTCTTGAAAGGTCTTGACATAACCTACAAAACGACGCTATGCGTGATTAGTTTGGATATTGCGTTCAACAGTTATAGACGTGTAAACATGGAGTTCACTAACGCCGAAATTCGCGCTATTTTAAAGTTTTCCTTCGTTAAAGGCAAATCCGCTAGAGAAACGTTCCGTGAGATTAATGGTGTTTTGGGGGATGGTACTCTATCACTTCGAACCGCGGAGGAATGGTTTCGACGATTCAGAGCCGGTGAAAACGACACCATGGATAAGCCAGCCGGCGGAAGACCTGTGACGACGAATACCGATCAAATCATGGATATCATCGAGTTAGACCGGCATGTGGCATCTCGTGACATCGCCCAGGAGATGGGAGTTAGTCACCAATTTAAACCATCTGCAGAAGGCTGGATACAAAAAAAAGCTTGATGTTTGGGTACCGCATGATTTGACGCAAAAAAACCTTCTGGACCGAATCAACGCCTGCGATATGCTGCTGAAACGGAACGAACTCGACTCATTTTTGAAGCGGATGGTGACTGGCGACGAAAAATGGATCACATACGGCAATATCAAGCGAAAACGGTCGTGGTCGAAGGCCGGCGAATCGTCCCAAACAGTGGCCAAGCCGGGATTGACGGCCAGAAAGGTTTTGCTGTGTGTTTGGTGGGATTGGAAGGGAATCATCCACTATGAGCTGCTCCCATATGGCCAGACGCTTAATTCTACCATCTACTGCGAACTGGACAACAACAACGGCTTGAAGCAGGCGATCGACCAGAAGCGTCCAGAATTGGCCAACAGGAAGGGTGTAGTGTTCCACCAGGACAACGCCAGACCACACACTTCGTTGATAACTCGTCAGAAGCTACGGGAGCTCGGATGGGAGGTTTTATTGCATCCACCATATAGCCCGGACATAGCGCCAAGTGATTGCCACCTGTTCCTGTCCATGGCGAACGCCCTTGGTGGTGTAAAGTTGGACTCAAAAGAGGCTTGTGAAAAGTGGCTGTCCGAGTTCTTCGCAAATAAGGAGGGGGGTTTCTACGAGGGGGGTATTATGAAGTTGCGTCTAGATGGAAACAGATTATCGAACAAAACGGCGCATATTTAAACTAAATTCGATCACTGTAAAACTTTTTTTTTTTTTTTTTTAATAAAGATCAAAAAAGCGGAAGGGAGATATTTGACAACTTAAAATATCACAGAATTAGCTTATATTTGAAGGAAAAGCCACTAAAACGTTCATTCAATTTACGTTTTTCGTCGATGATAATTATCGCCCCGTTACGATCAATAGATTCCTCTATCGTGCCATGTTGGAATACTATTTTTGGCCAGAATTTGATGGACTTGACATCAATAATATGTGATTGCAACGAGGTACCTGTGGTACCAACAGGACTCAAAACTGGTCCACCGATTGATCTATTGAATGTCTCGAGACATTTTCCGGTCGATTGGTCGCTTCGCTCAGACGATTTTATGTCGTTGGACTTCTTTTTATTGCGGTACGTTAAGCCGTTGTTTCATACCAACAAGCCAACAGGCCTTAAGGAGCTCAGGAATAATATCGAACGAATATATGGAATGGTGAAAATTTACTCCAAAGAGTCGACCGCTACAAAGGTGCTGGATTGCCGTCGCCATATGAACGTGATCAAGTTCCGTACTTAAATCTTACATGTATACTTCATCTGAAATCAATATCAACCCGATATCTCAATTACTCTGTGTTTTCTTTAGATACAAAATTGTTATGTCCTTATTGAAAAACCCTGTCAAAAAGCGCCTGAATTTAAACATGTGTTCTTATTTCTTCTTGTATATCGTCTTAAACAGATTTCGAGTTATTTTCCTGGAATCCTACCCAGTTAATGGATTAGCAGCACGTTATAAATACATATAAGACAAATTCGATTTTATTTCTTCACTCACATTCTTGATATAAATTCTTTAAAAACAGCCATTAATTGATTACCATCTCCCGAAAAGTGTTAAAAAGTAAAGAGGGGATTTACAGCTAAATAAGGAATCCAAAAGTTTTGCAACAAGAAAAGAAAAGTATCAGCTCTCATCAATCACACGCAACAAAAACAACAAGAAAACCAAGGACAAAGGAGGAAAGATCAATACCGCCCCAACCTCATGTGAGCTCGAATTGTTTTCATATCATTTTCAAAGGGATTTACGCTGTCGTGTGAGTGAAGCATACCCACATTACCACTCCGCTTTTCATTCGCTTTTCATCCGCTTTTTTATGGTTCTCATTCGAATGGCCATGACGTTGAAAACGATGGCGTATGTGAGTCCCATTTGTTCATTTCACATGGCTTGAAATTTCGATTGTCTCTTAAATCACTTGAAAACGTTCCTTGGTATATTTGGTATTGGTGGAGGAAGGAATGCAAAGCTTCTCAGATGCGTCATTAAAAATTGAACAAGTCCGAGACATAGATAGCTACTCGCATGCCCAAAGCATTGCGTTTCATTTGTCAACGCCATTTGGGGATCCGTGAGAATTCCATTTGGCGCTTATTCATTTCGGATTCTCTTCTCTTTTTTTTATATTGTATTTGAAAATCTAAAATTAGATTTGATACATTCTACCGCGCATTCCAACCTTGACAAATATTCAAAGGCATACATGCAGTGGTACAGTATGGTGAGCACAGATGTGATCGTTAGGTGATGGAATCATTGCGTGAAAATAATCCTGGACGTAGTAAGTGAAATGTGGGATTGATGGAGAGCATTTGTGCTTTATTCAAAAGCGATTTGAATGGAACTTTGTTCGGATTCCAGTGAAATGAGAAGAGCCGAAGGCGATAGAAGCATGTACATGCCTATGAGCTATCCCTGGCCCATAAAAATAATCACCATTCACCATTAAAGGAAGGACATTTGAATCACGGGTAGGAACTAGCATTCTCCCATGCCATACCAAATCGATTTGATCCCATGATTCCATTTACAGACATTCATTCTCATAAAGGATGACCATTAATTCCGAAAAGACGATCATTGATTAAACATGCCAACATACATCCCATTACCAGACACAGTATTTAACCTCGTAAGCAACATGATTGCTTCTATCAAAGTTACATTCTCATACTGAATTCATATTTGTATGTACATATTTGCACAGTCCACACGGAAACTGAATTCCATCCAGGCATGTGTTTACAGTTCCCAAATCATGCGACCTAATTAAACACTGTTGTCCCTCCCTCCCTGCCTTCTGATTAATTGCCTTATGTAAATTAACTTCTCTAAAACTACTCCACAGCCCATCCCTCGGCTCGTATTTGACAATCACCCGTACTATGGGTCCATCCGCAGATAAGACAATTTCACAATTCCAAATATTGCATTGTACATAAGGCATTTCGAAGAAAATTTCATTTTTCCGCTTCCGTTTACGGATCGTTGGCGAATATCGAAAGCTCTTACCGCATTCAATATTTTGATGGATGTTGTCGAAATATGTATCGTCGAATCCAGATGGAATTTTGTGTTTACCCATCTACGTTCTCAGTAAACTGCGATACGAAAAGGAGGTACAAGGATACTTTGAAATAATGCACATCCTTTAGCTGGGCTCAATCCTGTACGTATACGAGCATACACAACATAGCTACAAAATCAGTCACAACCGTCTCGAAGGAGGCGGTTGTCGAGAGTGCATTTTGTGAAATGATGCAATTCTATTTGCTCCTTTGTTGTCCTGTATTTTCGATAGTACTTTCACAGTTCGTTGTCGTTCTTGCTCTGCTATGTGTTCCCCTTTCTTTTGAGTGAAACTCAATGGGACAAAAAATTCTTTTCCTCCTTCCGACAACCGATGTAGTCTTTCTTATCGTTTCCTTTCGACATTCGTAATACCGATATGTATAGTTGAGTACATACAGCAGGAAAGCGAATGTAATTGAATAAAATGGACAGAACTAATGGTTATAGGACTGTAAACAGGACGACAATCCTGGAACATTTTTTTCCCCTCGGTCTTTCATAGTTTTTGCGGGCCGGGGACTAGCAAGAAATGGACAATAAAAATGTAGAAAGTTCTGTACCCAGCTAAGGCGGTGTTCAAAGAAAATGTCAGCGGCAACAATGGATAGTCGGACTACGATCAATACTTGATTTCAATTGTTTTACTTTTGCATTTGTGGATATTTTTTCGTCGTTGTTGTTATACATTTAGGGAAGAAGTAATACCCCACGGACAAACGGGGAACTACATACTTTTAACTAAAAACTTGGGAATTGGAGTGAATATTTGACAGGTACTTAACTGCCAAAAGTCTAAAAGTATTTTTTTTTTCTTTCTAATAATAGAGAAGAAGTAATGTACCGGCTTGCAAACATGTCTTTTATTATTCTACAAGCAAATTTGGTCCTGCTATTGATCCAATAGCGTAAAGCAAACATTATATGGAAGATTATGCTAAGAAGGGATAGACTTTGTGACTTAAGAAGGCTAAATTGTTTTATTTTAAAAGAAGGAAAAAGTTTGATATCATTTAGGAAGGATGTCCGAATTCACACTCTACGAAAAGGGTACCATGCCAAATTAGGATTTATACGCAACGATAATGGGAAGTGCCTTTCGGACAATGAAATAGATGAAGCCCGATGGAAGAGCTTTTTCCATAAATTACTTAATGTAAGGGGTGGTTTCTTTAGAGGTATACAAATTCAATATGAAATAAAGTACTTAACGGTTACGTCAATGTCTTTGATATTAGCCTTATTTAATAGATATTCAAATGCCATATTACGATTAAACAAGATCTCGGGCATGTGCCTATCACGACTAACTCGAATGAAGCGAAACCGTGAAGTCCAACTTTATAGAACAACTGGGGCCGTACATCAGCAATAACACGGCGAATGTTGACTTCCAAATCGTCCAACGTCTTTGATTTATCGGCAGAGACTAGTTACTTTACACATCCCTAAAGAAAGGTGTGAGATCACAGGATCGTGGAGACCAGTCCACAGGTCCATTCGGCCAAATTATGCACTCAGCAAATGTTTCTCACAATAAACTGATGGTGTTACGCGCCGTGTGGCATGCTGCGACATCTTGTTGAAACCAAAGTTTTGTCACGTCAATGCCATTTAACTGAGGACCAAAGAAGTCAGAAATCATGTTTCTATAGCGCTCTCCATTCACAGTAAAGTGCTGGCAGGCATCGTCGTTAAAGAAGATTCCACCAGCTCATTAAGTACACCAAACAATGAGTTTAAACGGTTGTAAGTGCGTCTCAACAAGGGCTTCTGGGTTTTCTCCATTCTAAATTCGGAAATTTTGTGTGTCCACATATCCATTTAACTACAAATGGGCTTCATCGGGGAACAACATTTTGCGTTGAAGAAGAGGATCAAGCTGAATCATGTTTTCGCCCTATTCACCGAACCTACGACGCGTCTACTCTTACACAAGCTGGATCTTATAAGCTTTTAAGCCTCAACACTGTGCTCCATAACGGCAATAACTTCTTTTTTTCGCACTGTTTGTCGTCCTTGGAAATGCGTATTATCCACTAAAGTACATGGTGCGAAAACGATTTATCGTGTTCAGAATAACTTGCTCAGATGGACGATTATGTCGACCGTAAAATGGACGTAGCGCACGATAAGTTTGAAGAACGGAACCATGGCTTTCAAAATAAGTTTGCACAATTTGCATGCGTTCTTCTGAAGTTAATCTATTTACCATAAAATATCAAAACTTTCAAACCGCAAACCATCCTTCACCTATCAAATTGACAATCTGCCGAAACAGTGTTGCTAGTTTAAAAATCAAACCTCTAAAAAACCACCCTTAGGGGGAAAGTAAGCAACACTGGATGCATCATTGGATGTATCATTTGTGATATCAACACAGTAGAAATCCAGGCAATCATCGTAGAATTAAAAGGAGCCATATATCGATTTACCAATAACAAGGCCGCCAAAGGCGATTTAACAGATACTATTGGAGTCAATAAAATATGCAGAAAAGGAATTAACAGAGAAGTTTCATGGGCTGATCACAACAACTATATGGAACAATGAAACTATCCCCGTGGAATGGAAAAAACTTTCCGTATTTGAAAACGGTCACCGAGCACAATGCAACAATTACGGAGGAATATCGCAGCTAACAGGTTGTTACAAAGTTGCATACTCTCGTAAAGGGACTGACGGCACGTGTGGTTCACTTTTTTTTTTTTTTTTTTATAAGAGTGTACGCTCTTATGGTGTTTGTTACACAACCTGGACGGAGTGCAAAGGGTTTGTGTCGAAGATGTTCGTTCACTACTTTCCGGGGGTGGTTGTCCTGGATCGGGGCTGTATGAAATCAAGTACAAGTACCAGAACCAGTATTTTAACAGGTACTTGTACTTGTACTTCAGTACCTGGTACTGGTACTTGATTTTAGGCAAGTACCAGTATTTTCTGCTAAAATACTTAAGTATTATGTTAAAATACTTAAGAAGTTAAAATACTTGAGAGTACTTCAAAGTACTTGAGCAGTACGTCGAAATACTTGAGCAGTACTTGAGAGAACTTATAAGTACTTGAGCAGTACTGCAGTACTTCCAAGTACTTCGAAAAAAAAAAAACTTTTAGAATCATAAGATAGCATTCCAGTACCAGTACGTGGTACTTGTACTTATCAAGTACTTAAGTCCTAAAATACTGAAGTACCTTACAGCCCTGTCCTGGATAGGATTTGAGAGATTCTACTGAATTTGCGTTGGTTGTAGTTCACAGTTAAAAAACCGTATAGGAATTGTTCTTGACTCTGACGGACTTGAACTACAGACCTCCGGCTCAACAGTCGGTGATGATTACCATTGCACCACGACCATCCCCAAGACAGCTTTTAGGAAAAGATTGAGAATTCCACGAAACGGTCCACTCTTTGTAAATTCTAGCAAAACGAATGGCTCGTTAGAGTTGGAGAAAGTGATACAAATGTGGAGATCTCTTCTGTAAAATGAGAATGGAGTAGAAACTTACGGTAACGATATGAAAATTCCGGTAGGTGATGAGGAAATAGTTACGAGAAACGCAGAAGGAAAGCAGGTTTACATCGTAACTTTCCGCCCCGGACCGATCCAAACCTCGAACCTGACTGCACTCAAGAAATGCTTCTAAGAAGCGGACGAGTTCAATTATTTGGGGACCGCATTGACTGCCAAAAGCAAGGTTAAGATCGGAATAAATAAAATGAAGGAATTAATCAAAAAAAATTAATCTTTTGTTTAAAAATGTCAAAATCCACATTTATAAAACCATAATAATGCCAATGATACTTTACGAATGTGAAATTTGGTGTCTATCGAAGAAGGAGGAAAGTAGATTTCGGGTCTTTGAAAACTAGATGTTAAGGAGAATCTATAGTGGATGACAGGATGAAGGAACAGGCGAATGGAAAAAATTGCAAGCATTATCCGAGTAATAAGATAGCGAAGACTATAATGGACAGGTCACATAGAACAAATGGACAGTGAACGAACAGTCAAAAGAATAGTAAGTAGAAAACCCATACTGGCAAGGCCGCGCTGTAGATTGGATGACAATATAACGAGGTGAAGGGATGGAACAGAATAGCGAAACATGGAAGGAACCCACTTATGACAGAGAGACTTGTTAACGAGGCTCTGAACTTCCGAGTTCCAAATGAACGGTAATAATAATAATAATTAATTGTTTTACTGAGGACAGCAAGGAGTTAATGAGTCGATGAAAAATTTCTACGAAGAGAGAATAACGTTTTCACTTACTAATAACATAAAGGCTTCTCTGGAGGGCGAACTTATAATAAAAATGCTTTTACTTGTTTTCCATTACAGATTAGAATCTCTTTTACGTCCGAAAATCGTTAATTGCCGCGAGTTATTACGGATAGATTTTACGCCACATTTGCCCTTATTGTTGATGCATCCCAATTTTTGGAAGAATAAAAAAAAATTTAGTTATTTCAATAATCAGTCGAATCCTTAAAATCTCTGTTTATGTCTGCTCTAAAAGTCAACTTATTTTCTGGAGGTTTATTATTTTCAATAATATCTTTATTCAAAATCCTTAACATACATATGTCGAAAATGCCCCTCTCGGCTTATCCATCAAGAAAAGAGCCATCTACAGCCCTGTCAGGTTTAGTGCATCCGGCTGCAGGTTTAGCCGCTACTATTTCTAATCTATTTCTAAGTCGACTACAGTTCATCTTTTTGGTCAAACAATGTCAGCCAGGCCTTGTACAACTTTGTTTCCTATCCGACGTTACCATTATCTGTATTCCTGGACATACTAAGTTTGAAGGTAACGAGACAATGGACGGGCTGGCTAGGAGTGGTTCAACTCTTAGCGAATTCCTGAAGAAACCAATCCGTACTTCGATAGGCGGTGTTAAAGGCGGCATTTACTAATTCTTTTTAAAAAACACCGATAACACAGGCTAGTGAATTGCTAGTGTTTTTTTTTAGACAGATTAACTAATGATATCCCAAAAGTGGTTTCTATCGTTACGGACCACTGGCCGATTGAATACCATGCGGCCAAGGAAAGGACAAGGTAATAAGCTCCGAAAAATCCAGTTTTCCTCAACGAGATTTTTTTTTTGTTTGCGGTGCACTTTTATGTGTGGACGGGTACATGAGTTTTGTGGAATCAACATGGGGTACGAGTGCTAACGGCCACCTTTTAGTATATCTTCTATTTTCCTGCTTAAGATAAGATAGATAGCAATGTATGATAGCTAGGTCTTGTCTAAAATGTCATAGTACTCACAATTAAAAGCATCTATAGGAAAAGCTCCTTTCGCAAAAGATAAAAAAGAAGCATCGGTGAATTAAAAGAAAAAAATAAAAACATGAAAGAAAAATCTAGTACGGCTCTGGAGAAAAAAGTGTAGTCTGAGGAGGAAGCTTCCAACACCTATAGAACGAGTCTGCTATTGCATATGTCAGAGTTTATACTTTTTTTATCTGGAGATACAAAGAATCATTTGTTCAGAGTGCAAGGCTTCAGTTTCGTTCTAGAATTTTCTCATTGCCGCATCAAGATTAGTAACATGTCTATCTATATTTTCGTTATAAAAAAAAGGTTGACTATACCGTAGCACTAGCTAACTAAATTTTTCAAAAGATTGTAAATAAGTCATTGATCAACCAACACTGCAAATGAAAAGACATTTCAAGCCTATAAATCCAGAGTGCCAGCCTGCAGACGGTCTGAAAACGGTCAGTTTGTATTGTAGTCACAGCCTGTAGGACAGAACTATTTACACTCAATGAAGTTGAGAGAAAATGATATCGATGATGTTAGGATACTGATTTCGAAGCTGAATTCGAATAAAGATGCTCCATTAAGGTCGGTCCCGATCCAACAGAGACCTTCGATGATGAAAAAAAAAAAAAAAGTATACCGGCAGGATGACATATTGTCATGATGTTTCTTCAAGACTATTTTTGGGATGCTTGGGAAATTGATCGACCAATAAAAGGGTCAGTTTCTATTTCCAATGTACACAGTTTTATGCCTACGTACAAGATATTGATATGATTGGCAGAAGCGACTAGAGTGGGTTCAATGATTATTGGGTAAATAAGTGAGAAAAAAAATATATGGAAATTCCTGCATCTTCATTAGAACGTCAGCTTAGCAGCTATTTAAAATAGCTGAGAATTTCATCTACTTTGGCTTACTAGTCACAAGCGGCAACGACATCAGCGCTGAGATCGGACACACAACCGTTGATTTTTTTTGAGCTAAAGAGGCAAAATAATCAAGGTGAACCCTAATCATACCGGTTCCTCTCTATTGTGCAGAGGCTTGAACATTATTCATAGTGGATAAAAATACCCTAAGCCGATTCAAAACGAAAATTTTGTGAAAAATCCTTGAAAGGATTGAAAAGAAAAATACAACCACGAACTGTACAGCCTATACAGCGACATAAATCCGACTCGAAAATTCTTGTAATTTTATTTGTAATTGTATCCTTTGTAATTGTATATTTATTTAAATTAATTCTTTTGTAATTGTAACCCAGAGTAACTACCACTATGTGACCAACACTGCAGGTTATAACTGTTAAATTAAATCTGAGAGCTAAATCAGCGAAATTTATGAAAATAGCAATTCCAACAAAATATGAATAAAAAAAGGAATTACAAACCAGATGAAATGAACAAGACTAAAGAAGTTACCAAAAAGACAAGAATAAACCTTTGAAAATAGAATGGAAAGGTCATCCAAGATCTATGTTTAGAGTTGATCAAAAGTTCACTCGAGCTGAAGAGAAAAGAGCTCAAAAGGAAGCTGCATAAATGAAACGTAAAATTGAAGAATTCCGTTTTAACATCGGTAAGCCTTTCTTTTATTATTATTCAATATTTTGTTACTTTTGTTCTGTTTTTAAAAAAGACTTACGAGGACGAGAAAGAGTAGGAGGGAGAGGATTGGGATGGAATGGACTAAGGATTGGGATAGAATGGACCTTTTGGATGAGATATAGTTGTGGGGTAAAGGAACCAATGAACCTCTCTTTGTTATTATATCGCTGTAGGAATTTCTTTTGCATAATTATAGCTATAACAGAAGCACAAATATTCAAGAAGAAAGAAGGAATACAAAAACTGATATCAGATATGAGACAATGGTTTTTCATTGGGATGAGAAACTGTTACCAAATTTTCTAAAGAGGGGGCAGAATGTATTATAGAAAATGCCATATCTATATTGTTGGTAGAAATGAACAACAACTCGGAGCTATAGGCAGTAGCGCTATTGGAATGCTGAAAGGACCTGCACAAATATTGTATAAGGAGTTACTTTACCTAGTCTATTGTCAAAATACCCTTCACATGTTGTTAAGAGCTATTTTTATATGTAAGCTAGGTTCAACTACTGGACCTCAACTAGATATATTGAAAAGATTTCAAAATGAATGGATAAAAATAGACACTAAAAAAAATGACGCAGGCATCCATGATAAAAGTGGTAATAATCCCCCAACCTTTGATGTTATTACCGATATTACAGGAAAATTAAAGACAAGACTACAGACAAGAGATTATTAAAAAAAATTCATTCAGCTAGTGTTTCTTGGAAATCTGGATGGCAACGTAGTTGGGTTTAGAATATCACGTACCACTCATTACGCAAAGCTAGGTTCAACAAAGATCTTGATCTATTGCATAGTTTCCTTGAGTAGGCAAAAAGAGGGATGGGGCCGAAAGTTGGAACAAAGCTCTCAAAAATATAAAAATATTCTGAAATGGATTGAGCTTCTTAGGCTTTGACTGCAATGTCTACTTGTTCATGCTGTGGACCAAATATATACAAAAATTATAGAAATAATTTTCGAAAAATTAAATTTTATGACAGCAGACCATAAACCTTTCTCGTGTAAACACCCTACTATCTATCCATCCGATTTTGAATCTAATACTCGATTTACAATTGATTTTGGATGAAATATTTTGACCTCTTTCTCGAACCCTCATTTTTCTGGTATAAAAATACAGCGGCATACATAACAAAACAAGTCTTGGCACACGTCTTCCTAGTTCAAACCCTAATGACCAGTTAAACCCAAGACATAATCCGCAGGATTTTTTATGCGTTGCTTTTTTACTTTATTTTTCCTCATCCATTTCTAATGAGGTTGTGTCCATTTTACTTCAACATACTGCAGCAATTTGTATGCAATGCGAACAACAATTCCCGTTCAGCTTTCTTCCTACTTCCTTAGTCTTTCGATTAAATATGTATACTGCAGAACGGCAATATCCACTATCAGCCCAACTGCATGCCATGATAACCGCAACCCCTCCATCATATGATTCGAACACGTTTGCTTTATAGCATCCATGTCATAGAATATCTAAATAGGATTCTGAGGGTACAATCCCTGACCATTCAGGGAAAAACAATAAAAATATTGCTTTCAAAACGAGCTGAAGCAAATTGTTTTTGAAAACTCACAATCCACTTTATCCCTCTTTCCAATCAACAAGCATTTCAATTAAACCCTTCTCGCCCCTCACCAAGCTCCATTTATCACTGTGAATACCATAAATCGTAATGAATAGGTAGGTAATATGCAGACCATCCTGCAGCAATGAATAATGATTACAACACAACTACAAGGGTGATAAATACCAGCCCAGGACCCAGAAGCCGGCATAACACCCGACCATGTCCTTCGTGTAAATTATGACTTTCGGAACGAACGTCAAATCAATCAAAGCATAAATAAACCATGTGAGCATCATAAAAATAATGAACAGGACATTTGTATCCTTGCAATCGAACCATAATAAAATGTCAGGAATATAAATTCCAGGATCGGGGAAGGATTCCATTTTTCATCGGTCCTACATTCTGACCCAAGTAATGTTCCGCCATCGATGGAAAAACAGATTATTGTTCGTGGATTGTAAATACCAGTGAAAAAAAAAAAGAATTCAAAGGAAAATCGTGAGAAAAACAACGTCCTTTTCAATGCCCCCTTTTTTTCCTCCCGGCTTTGCGCTACATTTATTCACTGATTGAGGTCGTTTCATCCCGCATCCCTCAAAATTGTGCTTCTATACGAAAATTGTTTACTTGTTTTCGTATTTCCTTTGTTTTGTTTCGTAATTTTTTCGCTCCTTGCCAACTTTATCCCTTTCAGATCCTTCTTGGAGCTCATCCAAATAGGAAATTTGTTGGAAAACAACTGTAAATACGTGTTGTTCCTCGTGATGAATACTTAATGCAGCACTATATGTATATTTAATACTCTGTTCGCTGGAAATAAGGACCTCCGCTCGACATTGATATGGATAATGCCTTTAACATCAAAGCCAAGCCCTAAATCATCTTGTTAAAGCTTCCACGGAAGAACATGTATTTAGTCCTTTTTCTCCAAACCCGGCTCAGTTCGTCGCAGCGGAATAAAACCCATTTGTTATTGAATATTAAAATGAAATACATTACCGACGGCGTCGCGCGTCCTTTTTTTGTGTTACGTGCCGTTCCACACAGGGATCGAGCAAAATTGCTTTTGTTTCTTAGACTCAAACATAGCCGATGGCGGATAATTGGTTCCCTGGGGAGCGAATCTGGGAATAGGTCAGAGGAGAATCGATTTTTTCCCCGGTCGCTGATGGATTGGAAAAGTCGCGAAAAAGGGAAGCAAATTAATCTCACGTGCGTTCGCAATTAGTTCAATTTAAATCTTCTGATATAAGTAAAAGGTAATAGGCAAGAAAGGTATTTCGACTTCAATCAACGATATAGCAAGGCCGGGTTGATATAGTGAGATCCGACGTGCTGGATTGAAACAATCTGACGGTGATTTTGGAACGTGCTTAAAAGCAAATGGCTCTCGTAGAAAAAGTAATTTATAGTGTGGTTGATGGCAATATAGTGGGATTTAAGGCCTTTTTCACATGTTATATATGTATATGTTATTGTATATAATCCAGGCCTCTTCAAATCACGGAGGCTGGATTTTTTTTCGCCAATATATTCAGCTTTGCTTGGCGTGATGCCGTACACAAAACTTGCTAGTTAAAAACTAGCTCTAGAGCTGTCCGAAGCTTCGTCGCTGAAGACAATTTCTCGATAAAAAAGCGGTTTTCTAAGGTCCAGTCACCGAAATTTAAATTCGATGCTGTGGCAAGCCGTTCGACTTCGGTTCCTACATGTGCTATATTTTTCTGAGAACGACGACGAATGGACGGTCTTCATAAACACTGCCACGATTGCCACTGCAATCTCTCTGTATGCACTCTACGCACATGGGCAGGTTGCGTGAAATAGGTGCGAAATGTCTATATGGCCTACATAATTTGCTCCATAGGTCAATTATGATGACCTAAGATTGTCGAAGTGAGTAAAAAACATTCCTTACACAGTAGGAATTTCGATAATAAAAATCAACAATTTGTAAGCATTATTATAAGTCTTTCCACGATGAAATGGCGATGCTAACTAATTGCTCCTGCTCAGTTTCGACAGGCAAAAGAAACACGTGAGCTATCAAAAATAGACACTAAAAAAACCAGCAGCAAAAGAATCACCATTTAAATAGAAAGAATTTAGTGCTTCATTGTCTTCAGCTCATTTTTAGAATCGAATTTTGATGTATTCCAGGAATTTTGCATTTATCCTTTAAATTTAAAAACTCTTCTCCTTAATTTCTGAAATGCCGTGCTGGTAAGTGATATGATATATTGTAAAGGGTCTTCCAACAAGGGGTATCATTTCATACGCCACACCATTGTTGAACTGAAAATATCGTTAGAAAGTTTTGGTAAGTTCGTACTGCTTTTGGTTATCATCTCCCACGTGCGACGTCCCCCACAGCGGCAAGGAATTTAATCGATAAATTTGAACGACTGAGAGTGTGCCTAAAAATGTACTTATTTGCAGGTCGAGCCAATCCGCCAAATCCTACAAAAACAAGCAAGGGAACATCTATCCACAAGGAATTACAGCCAGGGGCGATTTTTGGGCAGGCGGAGTTATTGCGACTATTTTAATGAAAAGTTTGCTTTACCGAGTGGGTTGAAAAGTAAACGGACAGAACAGCTACCTCCGCTAAAAGCGAGGGAAGGTAAAGTTCGATATGGCCTTAAAACTATCAGGCTGAGGGTATATGAACAGGGCGAGAGGCAGGTAATGGCCATGATTCCCACCACCTCAGTCTACTTCAGAAATAGGCAGGAATCCGATACTCTATCCGATCTGGATGCTACTGTGATAGAGGCATCTGGGTTAAGCGATAGCTCCGATGCTACGTGTAATCCAGATAAACGTCCACCACAGTAAGGCTGCTTCTGCCAACGTGGAGATGACATAGTCCTTATTCAGGAGCCATGGATTAGTAATAATTACCGGATTAAGGACAAAACAGTACAAACTGCCACTAGGTAACTGCGAAGGTACTCTTAGAACCTGCATTTTAGCAAAAACTCATATTCATATATTTGTTTTAAACAATTACAGCACCTGTGACCTCACTACTGCCCGGGTAAAGGTCTTCTGTGAGAAAGGCTTATGGATAGGCAGCATACCTGGCCTACGACGATATCGGGCCCTTACTATCCACAACAATCAGGATGGTCAATGAGGCAGATCGGACAAAAACAGCGGACGACGCGAATGCTCACCACACTATTTAGGGCAGTAGCGACATCAACAAAAGAGGTGAAGTATTATTGACTTACATTATTGAAACAGACCTTGCTATTTGTAATAGGGGCAATAGGCCAACCTTCATAACAAGAAACAGGCAGGAAGGTCTAGATATAACTTTGGTATCCAGTTCTTCCAATATTTCGGTTGCTGGTTACTGGTCAGTATCGGAAAAGAATTCCTTCTCTGATCAACGTTACTTTCACTTCCATCTAAACTGTGAGATCCCACTTAAAACCGCTATAGGGATCCTAAATGTATTAACTGGGATAAGTATGAGGCTAACCTTAAAGGCGCCCTTAACCCCTCTCAATTAAGTAACCCCAAGTCACATGCAGACATTGAACGTCTGGCGACTAGAATTACAGGGGCAATGACCAAATCCCTTCTAAAGTCACCTTATTTTTTGAACAAGCCTCGTTTTGCACTCCTAAACACAAAAGACTTTTACAAGATATTTTTTAAAAAATAACAAAATTAAATCATTAAGACGAGAAAAAGTAAGCGAAATAATTATGTATTGTCGCCGAATTATAGCCACAGTACTCAGTAAAAACTTGCCGTGGAACTTCTTGAAATGATTTAGGTCCAAAACGTGTAATAGCAAAATTGTCCTGAAGACTATTGAAGCCATTGATTGAGCTAAATTAAGCCAATAATTTTATAGAATCAGTAAAATATGTCATTTAAGGGGTAATGAGGCATTTGTTTGCGTGCAAATAAGGCCAAGAAAGAAAACTCTTTCTCACTCTCACTCATTGTTCTTCAATTGAGTTCTTGCTGCAATATCACTTAATCAATATGAAGTAACACCTAAAACTCTAACGCCGTTTGCATACGAAATACGTACATAAAGGGAATCGTTCTCGGCTCGACACAAAGATGCCGTTCCAATCAGCAAAAATAATATTTTCTGCCCTGTATCATTAGTTCATGTGATAAGTTTCAATACCTTCTCTTAAGTAGGTTGTTTACACGTTGTTTAGCAGTATACGTCTTGCGTGTTTTTCGTTAATATGTATAAACTGAAATATCGTGCAATCATGAAGTTCTTCGATTCATAAGGAAACTCAACCGAAGTTGACAAAAGTTTGCGGGGATGCTGCTCCTTCGATGTCAGCCGTTAAAACGTGGGTAGCTGAACATAAATGTGCTCGAACATCTCTCGTAAATGGCCAAAAACGGCAATCACACCGGAAACCATCGAGAAAGTGCATGAGATCTTGTTGGACGATGGGCGGCTGAAGTTGAGTGAGATGACTGTAGGGAAGAAAGGGTGAGAAACGTCTTGGACAAATAATTAAGGTTGCGAAAACTCTGCGCAAAATGAGTGCCGCATTTGTTGAATGCCGCCTCTTTGGACCGAATCAATAGGAATCCGACCGATTTCTCACCATGAGACATGAGTCTGCCAGAGACTGCAGTCCAAGCAGTCGATGGAAGCCGGTTGCTCAGTGCCAAAGAAAGCGAAGTCGACCGCATCTGCCGAAAAGGACAAAGTCAGTAGGTTTTTGGGATGCAAAAGTGATCATGTTAATTGATTACCTTGAAAAAGTTAGAACAATTTCAGACGCATAATGCTCCACCCTCCTTGACTAGCAGAATGTCGAAATTCGCGAGAAAAATCGTGACTTGAAGAAGAAAAAAAATCATCTTTCACCAGGACAACGCATCTGCACACAAGGATGCGTTGGCGATGGAAAAATTGTAGGTTTTTCGAGTACGATTTGCTCAGCTATCCCCCCTATTCACCAGATTTAGCATCCTCCGACTTCTATCTATTTCCAAACATAAAGACATTTGTTTCTGGGAAGCATTTCGCATTCAATGCAGAAGTTGAGAGTAACGAAGTTTAAAATTTTCATGGACTTTCCCTTCTGGGAAGGAATACTGATGTTATAGAAACGCTGGCCCAAGTGTGTTGAAGTCAAAGGAGATTATGTAGAAAAATAAAATCATTTTTCAACTGAAAATCGCAGTCTTTCAATGCCAGGCCGGGATTTTTGACCTTACCCACGTACTTGCCAAAATAAAATAACGTAATACTCGTAATTCTTACGCCTACATCTTTGCCTGACGTGGCTACATCTGACTTTATTTCCATTTCAAAATAAGAGAAATTTATTGGAATAGATTAGATTTAAGGCACAATCCTGTAAAGCATCCCAAAGGAATTTTAGAGGAATTATAACAAACACTGCCATAAGTGTATAATATCTAATGCGGGCTCTTTCGAAGGGGATGGTTATGATATACATATGTTAAATGATTAAACAAAATTACTTAAGAAAATCAAAAATTCCAGTTATTTTTTTTTGGCAACTTATCTGCTATAGCCAGTTTCGCCCTCATTCTCCCATCTCAATGTCGGAGAATATTTTTATATGATAGGATATGAATAAATATCATGAGAATATTACACCCCCCTCGACGTCATTGAAGGCTTCGACTGAGCAACGTCAGTCCTCCATTATTACCCTGGAAGTTTAACAGGAATGTTGAAATCAGAAACCTACCGATGTTATATTAATTTTGAAAGTTTACAAAAAGGTGATACTTGTCCATCTGAAATTTTTGAATCTGCATCACGGAAAAATCACATTATATGGGTTTAACAAGCAGGCTAAATTGGTATATCCTTTATAATTAAAGCTCTTTCTGCAGTGAAACGCTGCCTCGCAAGCCTTCTGCTTCACTGTGTGAACACGTTCTGACTCTTTGAAACCTATTACATGAGAGGCACTGTTCTAATAATATGTTTGAATTGCTGATCCAAGGTTTGTGCGGGTTATACAGGATTCTTAGGAAAGAGAGTGTGGTTTGAGAACAGGCAATCGGTCTCCTGCGTTTGCAAGTTTTTAACCTCAAACGTGGACAATCTCATTCGACCCAGCTGTATAAGATGTGAATTTGTACCCCGGTTTCCAAAAGGTAATGAACTGGAGTCAGTGTTTGCTTCTTGGTTAGGTTACGTAATCAGGAATGCGAAAGAATATACTTCATAACTGAAAGAGCGGCCATGCGAATAGCAACTTTGGGAACGTGTACTTTCAAAAGAAAGTTATGACTGACAGGATCTTTCAATATGGATTCTTGGAAAATGTCACTGTTGTGGATGAAAGTGTACGGGAAAATCTAAGGCTGTCGATTTTTCGTCTTTACAAGAACGTAACCATTTCTCGGTTTCAACTTGGCGAGTTTTGATAGTAATCTATTCGAGATATCATACATTAGCATTAAATGCAAAATCCTGCATTGTTTATTGACATCGCCAAAACCGTCAATGGTGAACGCTAGAAATCGATAGTAAGCTCTTGAGCCTAAACTGAAAGATAGAGATTCTGATGACGATGGAAAGGGTGTTTTTTTTAGAGGTTTGGTTTTAAACTAGCAACACTGTTTATCAATTTCACGACTGAAAGTTGAGTTGTAGTGAGTACATTTTGCCATTTTACAAGGAATAGACTAAAGTTAGAACAACGCCTGTAAACTATGCAAACTTATTTTGAAAACCATGGTTCGGTTCGCCAAACTTATTGTGCGTCTACGTCCATCTGATCAAGTTAAGTGCGAATAGAAGAAGTTATTGCCTCTGTTGAGTGCAATGCTGGGCAGAATTCTAATGAGTCGTTCGACATCGTGCACAGCCATTGGAGCTATGCCCATCCACTTTGTCGAAGATTTTCCGGAAAGATCTTGGCTTAAGAGCTTATAAGATCCAGCTTGTGCAAGAGTTGATACCGCGTTACCACTATATGCGTTGCAGGTTCGGTGAATGGGCCGAAAACATGATTCAGTTTTATCCTCATTTTCAACGCAAAATGTTGTTCTCCGATGAAACCCATTTTTGGGGTAAATGGCTATGTAAACAAGTAAAATTGTCATATTCGGAGTGGAGAACACCCAGAAGCATTTGCTCAGACGCCCTTACAACTGTTAAAACTCACTATTTGGTGTACTTTATGGGGTGGTGGAATCATCGGACTATGCCGGTCAATGGAGAGCGCTATAGAAACATGATTTCTGACTTCTTCGTTCCTCAGTTGACTGGCATTGACGTAACAGAGCTTTGATTTCATCAAGAGCAACACCATCAATTTATTGCCTAAACCATTTCTTTGGAGATATGTGAAGTAACTAGTCAATGCCAATGTCAACATTTGTCGTGTTATTACTGACATTTGGCCCAAGTTGCTCGATTAAATTGTCGAAAATTGGACTTCACGCGCTTCATTATTACTAGCGCGTACATGCAAGAAGTCATATTTGGGCATAATGGCATATAATTTTGTATTGAATAAATCTTATACCATAGACACTACCATTAGCTTCAAATATTTTATTTCATATTGAATTTGTATAGCTCTAAAAAAACACCTTTGGTTCGAACAAGACGTTACTAAGAACTTCACAGTATAAAACATGATTGTTTTGAGAAAATGGCGTGGCGATCAAGGAAATTTAACGCTTTTAGATTTCTTCTCTTTAGATTCTTAAATCGCATATACATACATATCTCAAACTGTGCAACAACACCAGTTGTAACTGAAACATGGTAAAGAAAAAATTTTGACGAAGGCATAACACTCGCAGTATAAGGCCACTTCGAAATTCATACCTTATTTCCAATATAACACTTTAATGGCATGGAAACAAAAAAGTACTGTGAACTACAACCAACATAACAAATTCAGTAGAATCTCTGTAATGCTATCTAGGACAACCACCCCCAGAGCGTAGTGAACGAACATCTTCGACACAAACCATCTGCACCCCTTCCAGGTTGTGTGACAAGTAGCATAACAGCGTAAAAAAAAAATTGGTGCCCTCAGAGTCAAACGAACGCCATTCGGCAATTCAGTCAGGTTTCGGCTACAAATTCAAAAATCAGTCCCAAAAATATGAGCAAAGCCGTGGCGGGCATTTGATCGAAGTTATAGTCTTCTTTCAAATAAAAAAAACAGGAAATGAGTGGATTTCTCACATACAACTTGGTTTATTTATATTTAGCAATAAAAATGCCTCAAATTGAGTTTTGCCGCCATTATTCCTCTATCGTGTTAAATTTTGAGACTAAACGTAGACCCTATATCCACATTATGATCTGTATCCGCCTTCCAATCTATTCTATTTCGAAGTTCCCCATTAATGAAATTTTTGTCAACACAAAGTAAAAGCGCGCTGCCTTTTCATTTCCATGACATAGAAGTATTTCCCGCACAATTCATCCTATTTTCAGTTTTCCCTATTCACTGCCTCAGTTATATCCTTCGTCCTAAAATATCGAAGCCTTAAAGGAAATTTTGCCTTCCTTCATCAAAGTTTAAAACGACATGGGTCGTGGACTACCATAAAAAGCCAAAGTCAAATATTCCACAGTACATCCAATCACGATTATCCGAACTGGAAACTTGTCAAATGCTAATTAACGTAATTGAACCCTGTGTCATAGAATCAAAATATCGACCAGCTATCCGCCGTTCTATATCAATGACCTTCGACTAAGCACACCAATCGTGTGCCTGTGAAATTCGATACTTTGCCACTCTATAACACACACTCTTCTCTCCCTCTCGTATTGATGATCCCAGTTTCCAAAGCCTATTACTCTCTATCCATCTGATATTTACTCGCACTTTTATCTTTGTATCTGTTCTCGTGTACGGATTATGTAAAAAAGCTTATTTGCTCATTTTATTCCACCCTCGACGATGAATTCGACGGGACCGACAAACACAGAGTTAAAGTGGTATACGAAGATGTGTTGAGTGCAAATTAATTCATCGGACACAACTCCAAAACGGATTTATTCTTTCGGATAAAAAAGTCAAAGGCAATTTACAGAAACAAAACCACGGAAGTACATGAATTAGTTAAATCGCTTCAATGGGACTCCATTGCCGACAAGTGCCTAATCCTCAATCTACTTATTTCTAAGTCACAATTGTGTTCGTATATTATCCGGACTTATCAGATCGCCACACATCCATTTAATTCTCTGGATTGGATGAGGCGTCAATACCACCCGACTCGCCATCCTGTCTTCCCGTCACATGCCATTAATTAGTTTTCCAGCGATCAGATCGTTAAATGTGCAACAACGTGAGTAATTACCATCCTGAATTAATCATTCATGCCTGTAAATCCGTTTAATGCCCGCGTCACATGTCCGTCATATGGAAGTGAAACGGAAAGCGTTTAACATTAACCTTAAGTAAATCAACCCCGGGCGTTGTCGGATCTCAAGCCGACAGTCTACATATATTGAAATACAATACAAAAACTCAAAAAGCACTCTTCGCGGAAACAAGAATTTTCGGAAATGACGGTTTCCGACATATGATTGCTCACAGCGGTTATTCACTCAGAAAGGTCATCGAGGAGGCGTGCACCAAATCGTGTCTATTTTTATACGAACATGTTCGACACTAGGTATAGAAAACAAGGGAAATCAATTTGATGAATATGTGTCAAAAAACATTTCTCAGTTGATCTGTATAGTAAACAAGGTGTATCCGTATCCGTATAACATCATACAACCTTCACACCACATCATTGTGGACATCGAGTACTATTTCGGGTCATTTGTGGGGGTTTGCCAGACTTCGCATGCGACAAGGTTGATGGTATTTAATCCCTTTTTGCTCGTGAATAATTGATGCTGGCATGAATGAAAGAGAAAATTATATTTTTAGATAATCAAAGCGTCACTGAGCATGGTGAGACTAGCCCTCATCATTTATTTATAACACAAAGTCTATTATTCCAGTTCCCTTAATGTTTATTTTTGGTGTACCAGGTAGCGAAGCACGAATTGGCTTAAAGGGGATTGTCGATTCATTGGAAATGTCAAGTTTTGGCTAAAACACTTAAAGTGATGCTTCAGAATGGCTTCCATAAATAAGGACTAATCACCGCGCTCCCAATTACGACCCAATCTAGACTGGCACTCTAACCTCTTCAGTACAGACAGTTCTGTTTTCATGTATACATAGATTAGAGCGCATGGCTACGTTGCTGACTGAGTTACGTCTGTCCTTATCGATCAATATAGTTTATGACAGGGTTAATTCATCTTTTATAAAGCACACTTCTCTGTTCATATGTTTGACCAACATGACCAGCATAAAAAATAAGTTTTTGTGTGCGACTTGTCGTACATACAAGAACAATACTAAAAATGACCGATACTAAATACAGATCCCTCAAGATGTGAAAATACAAATTTTGAATTAGACTGTATTAAGCCGCCTGTAATCTATTTAACAACTGACAGCAGACAAAGCAACCGTTTGAATTTGATAATGGGTATATCCATGCTTAGAAGTGTAGGTGAATAAATTTAAAAAAGTGTAATTATTTTTTTGTACGCTACTGTTGCTTAGCGTATTATTAAGCAATATACATATGTACATAAGTACATCAAAGTATCGGTCCATCTGATCGGATGATTAATCCGAAAAGTCTCCACTTCAATATGATCACTTATAACTTAATGCCAAAGACAAAGAATGATGATTATTAAAAGTGCCTTCCAATAGAACGGATGTGTTTTTTTATTAAGGTTCGCGAGGTTCTCTAAATCCCTACCCTACAATTTTCAGAAGTGGGATAAAGTATCGTTTTAGTTTTGCAAAGTTAATTTTATCATTTAAATATCGCGATTTTTATAGTCGGAATATTAACTCGCTTGTGATTTAATTGTGTAGTCTATGGAGGAGTGGAATTTGTTTTTAGAAGCAGCAACAGTGCTTAAACTAAGAGAAGTTCTACGGCTGTTGAAAATGCACACATCAGGAACCAAAGCGGAGCTAAAAATCCGAGCAAATGAAGCGGTAAGGGATATGGTGGAAGAGGACGTTCGCAAATTAATTCAAGATGCTTCAAGCGGCCGAGAAAACGGGACTGATGAGCCTCATGCACTGCAAGAAAACCCATCCGATACGGGAGGTCAATCGGACTATTCAGAAGAGGAACAACTCGACGAGCAATTGGAGAAACTGCAAAGAATCTTGAAGAAAAAGGAAGAAATCGCAAAGTTAAAGCGACAACTTCAAGAGCTTCAAGTTGAAGATGTTCCTTCGAGTTCAAGTTCGAGAGCTACTGTTTCATGCAGCTTCAAAGATGTGGAAGACTCGATCACTCCATTTAGCGGAGACGATAATTTCCCTGTGGATCGATGGATTGAACAGTTCGAAGAGTGTTCGGAGCTTATGAAGATAGATGACAGAGCAAAGTTCATCTACTGCAAAAGACTTTTAACAGGTACGGCTAAACTGTATGCACGAACAATAAATCCTAAGTGTTGGACAGAGTTGAAACTCGCATTGAAAAATGAGTTTAAGAAAGTGGTGTCAAAGTGCGAAATTTACAGTGAACTAAATGCACGGAAGAAGCATCGGGATGAAACGACACAGCAGTACTTGCTGCATATGCAAGAAATTGCATCACATGGTGAAGTTGATGAGGAAGACTTAATTCAATTTGTTATTAGAGGAATTAATGACTCCGAAATCAACAAAACGATATTGTACAGCGCGAATAATCTTTTCGAACTAAAAGCCGCACTGCGAAAATATGAAAAACAAAAAAATAATAATCGGTTCAACTATTCTTCGAAATCAGCTAATATGCTTACACCTGAATCTAAAACACAACCCAAACAGCCAGGTCAAACAAAACACGTAGTACAAAATACAACAAATCATCGCAATAAACCCCGTGCGAAAATTCCTTCGAAAGAAGTAACATGTTTCAAATGTGGAGAACGTGGACATATATCAACAAATTGCCCACAACAAAACCCAGTTATGACATTAGATAACACCCATCGTTATCATCAAGAATCAGCTGTGGAGAAACACATGATGCTGTCACATGGAGTAAATACACCTCGTCGAGATTCATCAGCAGTGGTCAACGACTTTGAAAGTTTCGTCCAGTTTCAATGGCAACATAATCAGCTGGAGAGTTCGACATTACTTTTGGCGCTTTTGGATTCAGGCAGTCCAATAAGTTTTATGCAGGAACAATTTTTGCCAACATTTTTGCTGTCAACACTTACACCTGAAGAATCAACATATTGCGGAGTCAACTCAAGCCCACTGCATATATTGGGAAGTATCAATACTCGTGTTTTGCATGAAAATATAATAATTGATTTAAAGTTATTTGTTGTTAAAAATTTTTCAATGAAATATTGTGTAGTTTTAGGTCGAGATTTTTTCCAAGAATCGGGTCTGGCGCTGCAAAGAGTTAACAGAAATAAAGTCAACACGGAAGAGACGAATCAAGATCTTCATGGAACGTTTAATGGTCATCCACAGTCGTCAAAAAATCCTGATACCAGCACAACATCAGACTTCTTTCAAGAAATTCTGAATATTGACATCAGTGAAGTGACAGGTGAGCTACACATAAACGTAAATGATTCTCTTTCTGAAGTGATTAAGAACAAAGTTAAGAAAATTGTAACAGAAGCACATATTTCGAGTGATAAACCTTTTGAGAACACCAGTGATTTCGTTATGCAAATTAAGTTGTCGAAGGATACGCCTTTTTATTGTCCCCCCAGACGACTCCCCTATGTGCATAAGATAGAGCTACAAAAAATCTTAGACGGATTAATTAAGCAAGGCATAGTACGAGAGTCTAACTCTCCATATGTTTCACCAATTGTGTTAGTGCAAAAAAAGAATAAAGAGTTGAGACTATGCGTAGATTTTCGAGAGTTAAACAAAGTGACTGTGCGTGATAATTATCCGTTACCTCTGATCGAGGATCACTTAGATCGCTTAAGAGATAAAAGATATTTTTCAACTTTGGATTTAAAAAACGGTTTTTACCACGTTCCATTGTCTGAAGAATCCATGAAGTTTACGTCTTTCACAACCCCCTTGGGGCAGTATGAATTTACACGAATGCCATTTGGGCTAAAAAATGCACCGTCTGTTTTCGAAAGATACATGAAACATATCTTTGGGGATATGATCGCGTCGGGAAAAATTCTTACGTATCTGGACGACATTCTCATTGCTACGCGAAGTTTAGAAGAGCATCTCGATATTCTGAAAGAAGTGGTTGACGTTGTCGTCAAAAAAGGCCTTCGATTAAGATTCGATAAATGTAAATTCTTACAACGTGAAATAGTGTATTTGGGGTATGAAGTTACCGAAAATGGTATTAGACCAAATGCAAGTAATTTGAATGCAATTCAAAGTTTTCCTGTGCCTTCAAATGTGAAAGACGTGCAAAGTTTTCTTGGTCTTTGCTCGTACTTTCGAAAATTTATCAAAAACTTTGCAAATATAGCAAAACCTTTGTACGATATTATAAAAAGTAATAGGCCATTTATTTTTGGTCTTAAAGAAATGGAAATTTTTGAATTCCTAAAAGAGAAACTTATTGCATCACCAGTGCTAGCGATTTACAGTCCGCATTGTGTTACGGAGCTTCATTGCGACGCCAGTAGTATAGGATTCGGGGCGGTGCTCATGCAGAAACAGTCGGATGGAAAGTTCCATCCGGTTTTTTATTTCTCAAAACGGGCAACCGACGCAGAGAGCAAATATCACAGCTACGAGCTGGAAACTTTATCAATTGTTTATGCCTTGAGGAGATTTAGGGTTTATTTAATTGGTATATCCTTTAAAATAGTGACTGACTGTCAAGCTTTAACACTTACCTTAAAAAAGAAGTCTTTGAATCCGCGAATTTCGCGTTGGGCCTTAGAAATGCAAGGTTTTGATTATATAATTGAGCATAGGAAAGGAGGGCAGATGACACATGTTGATGCCTTGAGCCGTTCTTTTAACATTATGTACGTTGATGATGAGTCTTTTGAATTTGTACTCGCGGCAGCACAGAAACAAGACCCGAAAATTATTTCAATCACCTCAGATTTAGAAAAGGCTGAAAGTTCAAATTTTGAAATGATCGATGGTCTTATCTATCGCAAGTTCAAAGAGAAAGTTCGGTTTTATGTTCCATCCCATATGGAAGAGCAAGTCATCCGTACACACCATGAGGCAATGTGCCATTTAGGGGTTGAAAAGTGCTTTGAGCACTTGTCAAGGACTTATTGGTTTCCAAATATGAAACATAAGATAAAGACATACATAAGTACTTGCCTAAAGTGCATTTATTATTCTCCCCAGTCGGGTAAATCGGAAGGGATTTTACATCCAATACCGAAAGGAAATGTGCCATTCGATGTATTGCATATTGATCATCTTGGTCCATTACCAAATTCTCAAGCTAGAAAAAAACACGTCTTCGTGATTGTTGATGGTTTTACGAAATTTATTAAACTTTATCCGGTCAAAACAACACAAAGTGCGGAAGCCATAGAGTGCTTGAAATCGTTTTTTGAAAACTATTCGAGGCCCAATAAGATTATATCTGACCGTGGGACCTGTTTTACTTCTAAAGAGTTCTCTAGCTTCTTACAGGACAATGATGTTACACAAGTTAAGATCGCGACACATTCACCGCAATCAAATGGGCAAGTCGAGCGTGTAAATCGAATGCTTATTCCGATGCTGGCTAAAGAATGTGAAGCAGACACGTCAAGCGGTTGGGATAAAAGATTAGCAAAAATCGAATTCGCACTCAACAATACTGTGAATAGGAGCACAGGCTTTGCGCCAAGTGTCCTATTGTTTGGAAGGTGTCAAAAGGGTGCGTTATGCGATCGTGTCAGAGAATTCCTAGAAAAAAGCATAGGGGATAAATCACCTAGGATAAATGATCTTAGGGCCAAGGCTAGTGAAAATATTCAGAAAGATCAAGCAATTAATAAAGTTTATTATGACAGGCGCCACAAAAAACCAAAGAGTTATCAAGAAGGTGATTATGTAATGATAAAGAATGTCATTACTACACCAGGTGTGAATAAAAAATTGGTTGCTAAATACCGTGGCCCATATGAAATTAAAAAGGTCTTACCTAATGACCGGTACGTCATTGGTGACATAGAAGGCCTGCAATTAACACGCTTGCCATATAAGGGTGTATCATCACCTAGTAATATGAGACCATATCACGTAGGACAGAAACTGTACACAGGTGACGACGTAGATGTGACTGAAGAACGTTCAGAGGATCTTAATTCGTTGGATTAATTTGAATTTATTAATGAATTTGATTTTTTTTCACAAGCATCTGATTTGTTTTGCAGAATCCTTAGAAGCCGGACCTGGTTTTGGAATTTTTCTCGTTTGCTGAAGATCGAAGGATTACTTTTATATTGCTTACAATAATTGAATTTGTTAATCATTATCATTTTGTTTGTTCACAAACTTATACCTTATCTCTATCTTTTTAATGAATTTGTAATTTATCATGATTTAGCTTATAAATCTGTTGCTTATGTCAATATAAAATATCAATTTGTTTATGATTCTGAGACACTGTAATCGGGGCGATTATACGATCAGGATGGCCGAATTGTAGGTGAATAAATTTAAAAAAGTGTAATTATTTTTTTGTACGCTACTGTTGCTTAGCGTATTATTAAGCAATATACATATGTACATAAGTACATCAAAGTATCGGTCCATCTGATCGGATGATTAATCCGAAAAGTCTCCACTTCAATATGATCACTTATAACTTAATGCCAAAGACAAAGAATGATGATTATTAAAAGTGCCTTCCAATAGAACGGATGTGTTTTTTTATTAAGGTTCGCGAGGTTCTCTAAATCCCTACCCTACAGAAGTATGTTTCAGACTTGTTCATCGGCATTTTTCAGGCAAAATATCACCGGGGGTGGTTGTCCTAGATAGGATTTCAGAGATTCGACTGAATTTGCGTTGGTTGTAGTTCACAGTAACTCTTTCGTTTCCATGTCATTAAGGTGTTATATCGGAAATGTACACAGAGAGTATACATTTTTTGAAGTGGTCTTATGCTGCGAGTGTTATGCCTCCGTCAGCACTTTTTGATCATTCACAACTTGTGTCGTTGCACAGTTTTTCCGTATCGGAATTATTCTTGACTATGGATGGACTTGAACTACAGACCTTCGGCTCAACAGTCGAAGATGATTACCTTTGCACCACGACCACCCCTAATTTCTAAATAATCTTCTTTGAATTCAATACACTTGGTTCAGCGTTTTTCCAACATCAATATTCCTTCCCGAAAGTGAGAGTCGGGAAGGCTGTGAAAATATTCATCTCTAGCCCACTTCTTTACTGGATGTGAAGCGCTACTCAGGAACAACTTTCTTTCGAGATATGTCAAAAATTTTAATTCCAAAAATCGGATCCATTAAAATAGCTTGGAAATAGGTAGTTTATAAGGAAAAATTTTAGCTAGAGGCATAGGCTTAAGTTCCATAAACTTGAGCTGGGGCATAATCTTCTGAAATCTTTTTATTGTCAATTAGAAAAAGCTGTGTAAAATACTGAAGCTTGTGTATGTCTTCGTATCCACTTTAGTAGCTTCGGAGTTTAAAGACACAGGCACGAAGCAAAGCATGAACTTAGTGTAGAACTTTGGTCGAAAGCGATTATTTCAACACCTTCATAATGAAAGCCTCGGACCCGCTTTTACTGTAATCAGATCTTTTTGACAATACTATTGGAATCACAATATTGTACTCATAGTTTTGGCCAAGATCCCGATTAAATAAAACAAAAAAGTATTGTAGTTGTCAGGGATGAGGTCATATTTCTGTTTACTGAGCATGCTAGTGTGAGGGTTTTTAGCAAAATTTCGCTTAAATCGTTAGGGATCTGAAAAATACGTCCAATTTTTAACATAAGTGCTGATAACTGACTCTGAGAACAACACTCCATGGAAGTTCATTTAAGATCGAGTTGCACTTCAGAAGGCGAAGGCCGAAAACCGTCGGAAAGCCCTGCGAAACAACGCATATCTCCGGGGCAATAAATCTGAAGTAACCATACATTTCAAGACACAGTTGTCAAAAGGTACTTTTTATGCCAGATATAGTTGTTTTACATCACCAATTAGGGCTGTTGTCGATTACCAGGTGTGACTCGCTAACTCTAATAGCACTGACGCATCTGGACCCACGCAGGGCCCATGACCTAAGAGTTTAAATGCGCAAAAAAGAACATTTCTTGAAACTTTTTCCCTTTTTCAGTGGACATTGTAGTCTTGGGATATCATCGCCAAGTTCAGTTGACTTACAAGCTGCTCCCAATTATAAGCCCGTGGAAAAGCTGACAAATAAGGGAGTACCCCAGATGGGGGGAAGCTGTGGTATAAAAACGGTGGTGTATTTCACTACGTAGATAAAGGGTGTCCAGTGGAAAATGTTCAAGTTTGAAATGAAATAAATTAAAAACTGAAAATACACTTTGAAACTATGGTAACACTTTGAATTGAATTGAAAAAAATTGGAACTGAAGACACTAGTACTGCGACCACAAAGATCTATTGTACCCCCCTCTTTGATCTATGATTTGAGTGCTGCTTTCAAGAATGTTACAACATCTAGATGGGATTTCTTTTCCTTCCCCACTTATGGTTGTTTTGCTTGTCATTTTTAATCTCTTCCGGGCAAGATTTGGTCAGACAGTCAGTATATGTTCCATAGTTTCCTTAGCCTGCCCACATCGCCTACAGATTTCTGTGCTGTTAAGAACCATTTTATAAGGGTGGTAGTTGCCTGCCCCGTGCTCTGTTAGTGCCTCACATAGCACTCTTTGGTCGGCTTTATTTAGTTCTAGAGCTTCTTTGGCACGTTTGAGATTGTGATTTTCCATGAATGCCCGTTTAATACCCTCCTGTCTGTGCAAGAATTGGTTCTTTTGTTTTATGATCCATTTGTGTAAGTGCAGGTTTAAGTCTGAGCTGTCAAAACTATAAAGGAGGTATCTGAGCACCTTTCTTGGCTTGTATGTCAGTTATGTTGTATGCCTTCATGGTTTTCATGACCTGACACCCAGATCAACTTTAGTCTGTTGTTTACAGCCAGTTTGTTGAGTAAATTATGCCAATCCCAGACAGCTTTAACGTTAACGTGTACCTCTTTGGCGCTTTAAGAACCGCTTGGCTGTCTGAGAATATAGTTATCCTTGTGTTAGCAGGTTTTCTGTCGCTAATGCTATGTGCTGCGTCATGGATTGTAAATAACTCGGCCTGAAATATAGTTGATTCATTGCAGAGAGGAATGTGTAAGTTACATTTTGGCCCTATTACACCAGACCTAGATTTCTAGATTTCGACCCATCTGCGTACCATTTATGGGCTCCATCCTTCATCCAAGGGGGATTGTTGTTCCATTGTACAATAAAGGACTTGACAACTTTTTTTTAAATAAAACGCAAACCATTTGAGATATTTCAAAAACTTTATTATCGGCTTGACACAATCAAAACATTTAAGAATGGAACTCGACTTCGTTCATATGGCCACCGCGATCACGTTTGCAGTGGTCGATTCGTTGGACCCAATTTTCGATGACTCGGCCACACATGTCAGCCGAAACGGCCGCTATTTCGCGTTCAATGTTGGCTCTGAGCTCTTCCAACGTCGTCGGCTTGTTGGCATAAACCAATGACTTAACTTAGCCCCAAAGAAAATAGTCTAGAGGCGTTAAACCGCACGAACGAGGCGGCCAATCGACTAGCCTAGCGACAACAGGCTCATCAAACTTACTCTTCAATAAATCGATTGTAACGTGTGCTGTGTGGCTTGTGGCACCATCCTGTTGAAACCACATGTCGTCCAAGTCCATATCTTCCAATTCGGGCCAAAAATAATCGGTAATCATGGCGCTATAACGCTGGCCATTCACAGTAGCGTGACGATCGTTATCGTCGACGAAAAAATATGGCCCAATAACGCCGCCGGCATGCAAACCGCACCAAACAGTTATTTTTTGTGGATGAAGTGGTGATTCATGAAGCACATGTGGACTTTCACCCGACCAATAACGCATATTTTGCTTATTGACGAACCCATCGAGACAAAAATGAGCTTCGTCACTGAAGATGATTTTGCGATGAAATTCATCATCTTTGCGCATCTTCTCCAGAGCCCAATCGGAGAACGTATATCGCTTCAAATGGTCCATCGGCTTCAATTCTTGAGTCAGCTTGATCTTGTATGGGTGTAAACCATACAAATAATTGGGTCTGAGCGATGCCCAATTATTGAGAACGCCGTGGAATTGACTGATTTGGATCGTTTGCTACGGACGCCTGAACGGCAGCGATATTTTCGACACTTCGACCAACCCGTTGTCTCATTGACACGGCAGCATCACGCAACGAATATGTAGACTCAAATTTTTGCACTAAGCTTGTTATTGCCTGTCTACTAGGGCTAGAATTACGACCGAAAATTGGAGTTAACGCTCTTAAACTTGCTGTCACCGACTCCGAATTTCGGTAGAAAATTTTTATAATTTGCAGACGTTGCTCGTTCGTGTACTTTACCATGATGAAAATGTTGAGTTTACTGAATAAATTGACAATGACAGTTCGATGATTAGTGAAAGGGTGCGTTCACAAAATTAATTCAAAGCTGTCAAGTTCCCATTGGAAAACCATTTAGTTACGAAAATTGTTGTTTGTGGAGAGGTGCGTTTTCCAGTTCTATCAGTTTTTCTGTCAATTTCAGTAAAAATGAGGAGAGACGGATTGGTCGGTAGGATTTGGGGTTTTCGGTTGTTGCCACTTTTGGGTATAAATATTATATAATTGGTTTTAAGGCTTGTTCGGATTATTTTGACCAGGAAGTTGGGGAAGTACATTAAAAGTGAAGGGAAAATACCATCCGACAAAGGGCATTGAATGGTTTGAAGCTGTTAATAGCGCAGTAAACTTTTTCATACATTATGTTTACGCTATTGCTTACGAGTACGTTGGGATTTCTACCACTGTTGAAGATCACATTTGCTTCACAGTTTGTTGGGCTGGTTTTTACAATACACCCGGGAAAGTGAGTCTTTAGAAGTAGCTCTAAGGTGTCTGTAAAATTATGCGTCAGATTACCATCCAGGTCTTCAAATAGATCAAGTGAGTCGTAGTTGCCCTTGGAGAGCGCTTTGTTTTTTTTTCGAACCAGTTTTTTTCACGATTACCGCTTGATTGATCTGATTTCTTTGTTGTAAATGGCTAGTGCTTCCTTGTATGGCCGGCAGTTATCCGTCTCTTTAGCCCTGTTGAACTCTCGTCTTGCTGATCTCCTTAATCCTCTCAGCCTTGAGTTCCACCAGGGTACAAGCTTTGTGGTGTTCTTTTCTTTCAATGGGCAGCTCTGTTGAAACTCGTCCAACATTCGGCAATACACTTTAGCAGTGATTGTCTCTTGTTGGTTAAAAAAATAAGGGCCAACTAGCCCTCGGTCAGAAATGGCACACCATACCGTCGTTTTGGGGCAATATAAATGTTTTTGATGGCTTTCTCTAGGGTTGTTTGGGCACCAGTAACATAAGTTCTGTTTATTTACGTAGCCATCGATATGAAAATTTGCTTAATCACTGAACAATATGTTGCCAGGCGTTCGTGTTGTTTGAAACCGGTCGAGCATTGTTCTTACGAAGTTTTCACACAAAGTCAAGTCACTGGCCTTTAGATCTTGAACGATTTGGAGTTTGTATGGGTGGAATATTAATTTTCTTTTCAAAATAACGTGCAGAGATGGTTTTTTTCCTTCCCGTACAGACCGCAATATTTCTTATGGATTTACGCGGATTTCACATAATTTCGTGCCGAATTTGAGCGACATGTTCCGGCATCGCTGCTGATGTTGATGGTGCCGGAGGAGTTCTGCCCACCATTGTTTCTCCTTGCCTAGGCCTTTACATTCACGACGAGATAATTGCGTGCTCGGACCATCATTCAGTCTGCTTTAGACTGCGTAAATTAAAGTGAGTACAAAAATTACGACGCGTATGTACCAACGACTCACCCGTTTTCAAATATTGCTTAACCTCGAATGCGAGGTGTGCTCCCGATCATTGAGTCATCGGGATTAATAAATCTGCAAAAAAAATGCGGATCGAACGATGCCTCTCCTACTTACCTCACCCTGCTGGTTCTCGAACATTCGAAATTTAAAGTTGAAAATTTCCCGCTGGACACCGTTTACAAGCGATCAAGAACTGTGTTGGTTTTAGAAGCTTTTCAAATAACGGCTCTTTCCGCCCTCGAGTATTAAGGTATGAAGAAGAACGGTGGTAAAAAATCTACCTACGAAAGAATTTCATTCCAATCCTGGTTTCATTCCAAGCTGGTGCGAAAAATAAAGCCAGGGAGCTATGTATATTGAGTACCGAGAGCGTTTTTCATCAAGGTGGCATCATAGGTCCTAATTCGATTCAAAGTTTACTCCAGAATTCGCTAACGATCTGTCTTACTGGAGAATATTCAGCTATTGTTTATATGAACGTGTAGATGATGTGGTTTAGGCGAGTTGTTACTGCGTGCCACTCGATCTTGGAGTAAACTATATAAAAACTATTTAGACCCGAGGAACCAATACTTTTATTTTTAACCACGAATTCCCGAAGGAATATCGCAAAATATTGCATATTAAGGCCAAAATGACCTGAGGAAGCCGTAACTCTAAGAAATCCCGTCAACTCCTTGTGATATTGTTAAAGCATTTTAATCGTTGGTTGGTACAATAAACAGAAAAATATAAAATCTGTTTTAAGCCCAATAGGCATCCAAAGAGACTATCATTCTTAAAAACCTATAAATCCTTCTGTCTAACGTCCCATTCTATTGCATATTTCGATTTGAATTTTATCCTGGCCCCCACTTATCAGGCTATTTCATTAATCCTGTCGACTCGCACTCCCAAGGTTGAGCTTTGAGATTTTTCTCATCTTGAATAGCATCCCTAGTGTTTCTTAGTTTTTTCCTCGACACTTGAGTATTAAAGCGATAACGCAGGCTCTACACTTAAGGTAACCAACTTTAACAACGTTTGCTATAAAATGTTGAATGCATTCAATTGCTTTCTACTTATCATCCACTTTTCCACGCGGCATCAAAAGCTTCTCCTGGGGTTATTATCCTACATCGTAAAATCACCGTCAGACTACAAATGTAAACACAACACATTAATTAAATGTAACATGGGCATTGCTCGCCGTGCTTGCTCAAAGTCTGGGCTGAGCCATGTCCTTAGTCAAACATCATTGCGAACGTGTCATAAAACCTAAATGAATTCCGCTTCAATACGCGTCACTAGACACAAGTACGTGTACACTGTGTACAGTGAACCTCAATGGCCAGGACATGTACATATCAAATCAGTTTCCACCTCATCTGTCTCTTTGCCATTTCATTAATTTATTCATAAAAAAAAAAAAAAAACAATTTCCATCTCAAGGCTTTGTCGTTCCGTGTCATACTACCTCTAATGCACTTTCCATTGTTTTTCGTCTGCAACTCAGGATATTGCTGTCCGCACGAAAAATTCCTGTCCACCCTGCGCGGGGGCAGATGTCGTATTTGGATGAAAAACTAATTTTCCAATTTGCTTCCGACTTTCATCTCTTTCGTTGCAAATGACAAATCTAATTATGATAATCTTGGAAGGCTTCATGCTCCGGCAAGCATTTTCGGCATATTCCCGCTCTAGAGATTCATTTCAATAAACATTTTTAATGTCCTCGATCAGGAGACGAAAAGAATGAAAGTGGGTGCAGGAAAAGGAAACTCGTCGTCCAAGGAGTTTTCACTCCGGGAATCCCATCCCACGTTGGATATGTAGATTGAGTATTGCGACAAGTCGCCAGGGTAAGGATCATTTGCATACAGGACTACACTCTCCAACCCCATTAAATGTGCTTAATCCAATTTTTCCCCCTCATCTGAATGGTTATGTTGCCATACATACCATACGTATACCTACTCGTATTGTAGTTGCCTCGAAGTGGGAGTTCTGTATGGATCATCGGGAAAAGGACTCTCTCTTCTGATTCATTTCCATGCATACGGCAACGGAGTGGCGGGCACAAGGACGATCCACTCAACACTGTCGGGCGTCGATTGATGTGACATGTCGTGGTAAAGTTTTGGTTTTCATTTTTTTCTTTTTTTCTCATCTTCGGTTCTCACGTCGCCCCGTGGCTCCATGCCGCAGCCTGATTGTATGAGTCTACGGATTATGAGTGTACGAGTAGATTAAATCCTTTAGGGGATATCCCCTTTTTTCTGGGACATGTTCACTAGCATTTGTGCGGATAGTGTGCAGTAAAACAACAAGTAAAATGTCACGAAGAGTTCTCACATGTATGAGCGTTAAAATAATAGACTGACAGGAAAGATACAAAAAAAAAAAAAAAACCAAAAGAAACTAATCAGAGATACAACGAAAGTGAAAGAAGAAAGCAATTGAGAACGGTAGCCTCAGAGAATCCTGACATAAAGAGGAAGCGAATAGGACACGAAAAAAGAGAGAGAAAAAAGGACAAAATCAGGATAATAGTTCCTTGGAAATATGGGTCAGAAGAAGAGAATAAACAGAAATAAGAAAAAAGAGAATAAATAGTCCACGGTTAACTGACAGTTGAGATGACTTTTGCTTCCCCCTACGTACTCGTTTAAGAGGTCCTTCTGTTGAAGTGTGCATCATCACGGACTTATGCAAGAGCTGACGGAGGGTCATAGAGGGAATGTTTGTTTGTTTGTATCATCTTCCTGTAGAGAGATAAGTTCTTCAAGAATAGTTGAATTGTTTTGTTTGTCGTTCAGGTGGATAAGTTTTGAATGCTGGGAGCCGGGCATGGGCGGGGATGGATGGGGAGGACGAGGCATGGAGAAGCATTTAATTGACATCAATTGTATATTGTTTTTTCATTTTTTCGAGGATGACTGGGGCCTGTAACGGCTGTGTTACTGACAGTTTATTTGATTTCTATTTTGGGTGGAAATTTCTTCAAAAGCGCTTATTATGGCTAGGTTGAAATGCGTCACATCCATCGTCATCTAAGGGCCGGTGATGTACTTAATGTCACTTAAAATTTAAAAAGGCTCTTTATTCAAATTTCTTTCCTTTTGTTCTAGGGTTTAGCTCTGGCTCTAGATTCCTAGTGCTATAATTCCATTGGTTTGAGAAATGTAAAGTCCATTCTAAAGCCATTTAACCAAAGGTAGTATGAAGCAGACAAGGAATTTTACCTTTTAAAGGGAGTTGTCTTTAGGAAAAGTTAGTCTCGACATGTTTTCTGGAGCCTGCAGAGAAACAGTCCTCCTACACGTAATGAACACAGATCATTGGAACAAAGGCAAAAGAAACAGAAAGAACTCAAAAAATATAACGAAAAAGCCAGAGGTAGTGAGGTACTAAAGGACCGTTAGTAATATCAAGTGTAATAAAAAGAAATCCATTATTTTTCCAGTAGATAGCTTTAGTAATGAGGTTTCAAGCTAAAAAAAAATCTGTGACAGTCTTGGGATTGGGGACTCAGTTTTGTTTGAATCGTAATAAAATGTACCCATTCCTCAAGCGGATGGTGACTAGTGATGAAAAGTAGATCGTGGTCGAATCACGATGAGCCGGTGCAAAAGATGGCCAAGCCGAAATTGGCAGAGAATTATCCACTGTGAGCTGCTTAATTCGGGGTGTCAACAATTTGATCATCTGAACAAACCAATCGTCCAGAAGCGAATAGCTAGGAGAAGAATTTTGTCCCATCAAGACAACGCCAATGCATCCCGCTTATAGTTCGGACCTGGCATAATGTGACCACCTCTTCCTGTCCATTGCGAACGATTTTGGTGGTGAAAAAGTTGCCCCAAGAGAGTCTTGTGAATAACGACTGTCCCATGTTTTTGCCAACAGAGGCGAGAGCTTCTATGATAGAGGCAATTGAATTACCTACAAATTGGCTGAAATTTATCGAACGTAACGGCGCATACTTGACCTAAATTAGATCATTCTAACTATGCTGAATAAGTGCAAAAATTATGGATTTTACTACACCTTATAGGCGATCGATGAGCGGGTGGGTCGATTTGATAATATTTGGGGATTTTGTTGAAAGCAATTCATACCTCTGAGGTGATGGAGTGTCAATAGCCCCCTTTTCTCTGAAGTCCATCAAATAGGGGAATACGCGCGACAGTCTAACTTGTCACAATATCATAAACACCAAACCTTTTATATGGATCACCCAAACCTAAGAAAATCTGACGTGTGATCGACAAAAGCCATGAACTGAAGTCAAGTTGGTGACGAGCGCCTCAAGTAATCAATTATCCATATTATACTTGTCGAGAACTGGGATGATTTGTGATTAGTGACATTGAATTTTAACATCCAGTTTTCAACCTTCAAAAGAAGGTCATAGAAGGTAGACCGCTGTCATAACCTAAACCTGACTTTATGTCCCACCTAAATGTACCCACCAGTAATGAGGAGCACCAAGCAAAATACTCATTGAACGTTGGGATACTGAGAAAAATAAATGTACATACACGACATATGTTCATGAAATAAGGTGACTTTTTAAATTTCTTGAGCTAAATACAACTAATTTCTTATTTCTCATTGGCAGACATGGCATTTTGAATATTTAGCTTGTACGAGGGTCGAACAATAAGAACATGTCTTTGAAAACAGATGGCGTTGCTGTGGAAATTTGGCATTACTTGCTCGTAGCGTTATGTGTCAAACAACATCAAACAAAATTTTAGACTGAATCATAGGTTAATTTTTTTATGGCAAATTTTATCACACCCGTTTTAGTTTTTTCGCTAAAATGGAGAAAGAGCAACATCGATCCGTGATTCGCTTATTATTTTTGGATAGAAGTTGGATGCTGTCTATGGAGACCCTTCCCCATCATTGACAACTGTTAGATATTGGATGAGAAGCGTCCGGCGGATGTGGTTACTGAAGAAATCGTCGGAAAAAGGCCACGATATCATTCTCGCTGATCGACGAACATAAGTGCGTGAAATAGCAGAGGCCGTATGCGTGTCGTATGGAATGGCAATTAATATTTTACGTGAAAAATTACACGCAGGAAAGCTATCAGTCCGCGATTGCTAACAATGGACAACAAGCAGATAAGACTGACAATGTCGAAGCCGTGTTTGGACCTCTTTAATCGAGATTTTCGGGAGTTTTTGCGCCCGGTCGTTATGGCAGATACGTTACGGCCTGGATACATTATTATACGCCAGAGACCAAACAACAGTCCAAGCAACGGATTTTTGGTGGTGAATCTGCTCCGAAGAAGGCAAAGACCGTCTCATCGGCCGGAAAAGCCATGGTCACAATGTCATGCGACTCGAAGGGAATAATCCCCAAGGAAGGAATGCAGGCCTACAGTGAATTATTGGACCGATTCGACAAGAAATTAAAGGAAATACGCCCCCTTTTGGCTAAGAAAAATGTTTTGTTTCACCACGATAACGCGCCAGCACATTCAACAAGAATTTTTGCTGCGAAATTAAATGAATTGCATTAGGAATGGCTACCACACCTACCGTACTCTCCTGATCCGACACCCTGCGATTTCTTTTTGTTTCCCAATATAAAAACATGGCCGTGGGAAAAAAATCAGCTCAAACGAGGAGGTTATCACTGAGACAGAGGCTTATTTTGATGAGTTTGAGAAGTGGGAAAAACTTTTGAAAAAGTGTATTGATCTAAAAGGAGATTGCGTTGAAAAATAAAAAAAAATTGAAAAACTTGCATTTTCTTTTCAAACACGGGTACGCTTAGTGATTTTTTGCTATTGAAAAAAGTGGATCAATGTATCGGTATTTCTGTATATCTGACTGTGGCATACAAGCTCTGCACAGAAGGGCGAGTTCATGACGATGCCAGCCCTGTACGCCCCAGAACGTCTTCAACAGATGAAGACGTTGAAGCAGTGAATAAAACTTTTATGGACATTCGTCGAATCAGAGAATTATCTGAGAAATTGCTGAGGATATTGGGATATAGGTTGGCACAGGCCTAGAATCCTTTTCAAATATTTTGTGTAAGCGAAGTTTGTTCCGAAATTGCTAAGTTTTTACCATAAGAACCGACGCATGAGCATCGCTCAGGAGCAACTGAATGGCGTGAATAACGATCCAGTTTTGCTGAAAGGCAAGATCACTGGTGACGAAACATGAGTATATCGTTATGACGTCGAAACCGAAGCCTTCCTAATGGAAGCGACCAGAAGAGCCAAGACCGAAGAAAGCACGCCAAGCTCGGACAGTTATGAAAGTTTTGCGCCCTCTTTTCTTCAATTACAATGACGTGATAAGGTCAATAATGGATATTACTTTGAAGTTATGGAACGTTTGCATGAAGCGATACGAAGAAAATTCCGAATTTGTGGGAAAAAATAGTTCATGGCTGTTGCACCACCCGCTCACTCATCGTTGTATGCGCGTAATATTTTGGCCAAAAACAATATAAATATACTTGGCCCTGTTTCGTTTTTCCGTTACTATTGAGGGGGTAAAAACCGCATTGCTGGAAGAATTCAATACTACGTAAAAACAAAAAAAACAGGTATCAGAAGTGCTTCAAGGGCTAAAAAAAAATGCTGGAGCAAGTATATTACATTTAATTGATGTTATTTTGAGAGGGACAGGGGACAATGTCGATTAGTATAGATAAATAAATATTTCTCGAGGAAAATAAAAAGTCACTTTATTTTTTGAACAAACTCCGTGTATAATTCGATATATCCGACGATATGTGTAGGTACATTTGGGCGAGGAAATTCGTTTCGCATTGGAGAAACGTGTAATTTTGTCGCAAATTACAGATTCCGTTCGCAATATTTGTCTCAAAAAATTGGAAAGAATAAGACTCTTCTTTCCGGACGGATAAGACGGCCAAAAGACCAGACGATATTTTTTAAATTAGTTCACTATATTATGTGTAAGTTCTGAGATTCTTGCCAAAAGACTACCAAATACTGACAAATGTTTAAGATAACCATTTTAATTTTATAAGACTGTTATAACAGTTTTGGTATTCCAGCGATTTAGCTAGATAAAAGATTTAAGTGTCTCCAGGATATTCCACAAATTAGCGAAATATTCCATAATTTTAAGAAAATTGCTTGAATTCCACATAAGTATTTAGTACATATCGAACTACAAATAAATCGGAAAGATAGCAATCAGGAAAAAAAATCCAATTTCCGGAGGGCATTCTCAAAAGTTGTGTAGCCATGAGGAACTAGGTCTCAACTCTAGTTGACCCATTAACTAGTAAATTCAAATAAGGCCACAAAATAGATCGGGCCAAATCGTTGCTTTATATGACGACATGGCTTAGGTTAAGGTGTTAAGGCTGGAGGTTCTACATGACGAGTTCCTCTATAAACTACGCTCCTTCGTCCTCAACGAAGGAGGGAATCAAAGAAAATCAAAGATCACTGCTTTGGATTTTGTGGCGCAAAATGAATCACCCTACCGGAAAATGTTATAACTTTTCCAAATGACGTCATACATCATCTTTGATATTTGTGAACTAGACAGTTGCAGTATACAAACAGACCAGCGATAGAGCGCATTACTCCGCAAGAGAGTGGAATAAGTGTGTCGAAAAATCGGTCGGTGGTATTGGCATAGCGTGAATTTTGACGTCAATTTCCTAATCGTGTCGCGCCAACTGGCCGCCGCTTAGCTACTCTGGAACCACATGAGGTCATGAGGACGTGGCCGCTACTGGATTGGTCGTTCGGCCGAGACTATCGCGGCTATAGCTGCCGATGTCGCTGAGAACGAAGAAACATCAACCAGGCGACGCGCCGCGTAATTGGGCATCACCAGATGGACGCTACAGAGAATTTTAGTGGAAGACTTTTTTTTTTTTATAATTCGTGCAGATTCAAGAGTTTACGCTCTTATGGTGTTTGTCACACAACTTGGACCGGGTGCAGATGGTTTGTGTCGAAGATGTTCGTTCACTACTCTCCGGGGTGGTTGTCCTAGATAGGAATTGAGAGATTCGACTGAATTTGCGTTGGTTGTAGTTCACAGTAACTCTTTTGTTTTCCATGTCATCAAGGTGGTCACCTTCGGCTCAACAGTCGGTGATGATTACCACCCCTAATGTTCCCACTTACACATGTTTCCGTCGCGTGTGAATTACTGTCAACCCATCCTTGAAGAGGACAATTTTGTTTCGATAATCATCATGAACGACGAGGCAAATTTCAACTTAAGTGGTTACGTCAATAAGCAATATCTTCGTTTCTGAGGCATTGAAAATCCGCGTGTGATGCACCAAGAGTCATTACATCCACTCAAAGCCACTGTGTGGTGCGGCGCTCACGCTGGAGGAGTGATTGGACTGTATTTTTTTGGAGGACGCTACAGGGCCATGATAAACTACTTCTTACTGCCGGAATTGGATGAGCGAGTTTTGGTGAACATGTAATTTCAATAAGACGGTGCAAACCGCACAGCAAAACGAGCTTATGGAAATCTATGCGATTTTAATCCATTCTTAAAAGTTATAACAAGAAAACCAAAGCCAGCCAAGACATTTCAATTCATCAGATCTAATTTAAAGTTATCTAATGTCACTTTTAATCACGTAACTAATTTCAACTACCACAAAACTTTTCAGCACAAAATCACTTGCTTGCACATATCACAACAACCTGCTATCGACGTTTCGTGTGCCCTAACTTCAGTTGTACTGTAAACTCCTTCTAAAACGAAAGCTAATTGAAATTTAGCTTGCCATAGGGCCTCCTTCTTCGCCGCTCCTGATCCTGCATTGAACATTTTTCATATCCCTCATAAGACAGCTGCAGGGTCTTGATTATGCAAAACACTACAACATTGATGTCACCACTGTAGGGAAACTTTCCAGCAAGGAAAACATGACAAACATTAAAAAGGATAAAGAAATTCCAAGAAGCACCGTTCTATCTATCATCACCATCACCATCGTTGCCGTTCGAATTAAACTATTTCACAGATACGAGAGAATCAACATTGATTTTCACTTTGCATATCCTTGTCAATACATTCTTATAAATTTTCTGTTGCTTCTGCACCCCTTTGTTGTCATCGATTCGATGTAGTGAATAGAAACATGTGTATGACCCAGAGACAATCTTTGAATAGGTAACTAGGATGAGGTGGATTGTGGTTGTATTTGAAGGCGAATATAAATTGGATTTGTGGGTCGTGTATGGCCCACAAGCAGTGTACTGGCATAATACTCATTTGAATCTCGACGGATAAGACGACAGTTGTTCTTTCTTCCTTACATCTCTTTTCTTATTTTATTTTTGTGATTGGTTCTCGGGTTTCTGATAGGACGTGATATCCTTCTTGACATTATGGTTATCTGGGGCTTAGTGTGCGGTGCTGGCGATATGAACTATTCTTTTTGCGAGTAATTAGCATTCGAAACAAGAGCTAGAGATCAGAATACAGGGTAGGTACGTTGGACTTGGAATCATTTCTAAATATTGCCTGAATCATGATACGTGATACGAGATAAAAGGGATCATGAGTAGTGAAAATGGAATTTTATTGCGTCCCTTCCTAATCCTTAAAAGGAGGCAATTCTAGGAATATTTCCTTTATTCCTATTTACGAAAGGATTGCAATCCAAGCGAAAATTGTATCGCTTATCGTTTCCTTTCATAAGGATCAAAGGATATCCTTCCAATAAGCTCCATATAGGGTGATTCATAAAGTTTGTTATAAAATTTGACATAGTATCGTACGATTCTTGTATATGAACAAATCGGGATGGAACCTGGGTTTCGTCAAAGGGCTGCTTTTTCAAGGCCAACGAGGACCTGCATTTTCAAGGCCTCTGAATGAATTGTTGGGAAATCAGAAAAATGCCAACGATGGTCATTTAGTTCTTTGAAAACCCAAAGGGTCTAGTCGATTTTGTTTCGAGCATCTTATTTTCTTAGGATTCCGATAGAAGTATGTATATGGACTGAGGAAATCGATGAACTTTAAAACTAAGCCTTCATTTTATAAGTCTTCAAAACTCTTTTTGGATAAATCAAAATCAGTTTAGACTATCTAGAGACTTGGGTAGTAAGCTCTTCTAAACACCAAGAATCACAAAAGCAATGCAATGTGATCTGATTGAGATTGAAAAGCCGAAACTGTGCAATGAAGGGTTTAAAAATTCGAATTTGCTGTGTCGGTTGAAAGCCTTTCTTTTCAAAAAATTTTACCAAAGTATTGGTATATTCAGACGAGTGAGATAGGTTTACTATTATTTTATCGAGGCTCTTGCTATCTGGTGGCAAAACTACTGGCCCTTTGTACAATACTACCAGCCAATCACCCGCTAAGTAAACTACAGAGTGTGCCACCTCGTATGGGTCGATGTAAACTTCGAATAAGTTCAACAATTGTCAACCGATTTTCATATGTCATAGCAATTCAGAACAATTTAAACCATGAATAGCTTCACACCAAAAGAACGCGCGGACATAGTTTCAATGTTCTTTAAAAATTAACGTTCGATTGTGCTAACTTAACGTGCGTATCGTGCAAAATATCGTGATCGTGTTGCGCCCAAAAAAGATGCAATTCGTCGTTGGGCCTCGAATTTTTTTCAATTTCGTTCTGTGGCAAGCCCTCTCGAGCAACCTAAGCCACGTCCGCGGCATTCAAACTCATCTATTCAGTCTGTGAAGGCCAGTGTTCAAGAAGGCCCAAGTTTGTCATATCGGCGCCGTTCGCAGCAGTTAGGCATCAGTGGGACCACTTTGCGGAGAATTTTAAAGACTTCACTTATTTCCATACAAAGTGCAGATAACTCAAAGAATTTTGCCACAAGATGAGCCACGGGCATACGCACAAAATGTCGTTGCAATGATAAATGCTGAGCCGGAGTTCTGGCAGCAAATTTTGACGACCGATGAGGCACATTTTACGCTCTCTGGCTCAGTTACTTCTGGGGCATCGATATATATAAATATGATATATGATATAAAGTTACTATATGATCAAAAGTTACTGTTTGGGCCGAACAGCCGGTGTATGCGCTAAAACCTTCATTGAACCGTATTTCTTCAAAGTTGGCGATACAGTGGATGGCGATCGATATCGGTGGATGTTGGCACATTATGTGGTCCCAGATATGCGTAAAAAGGGCTTATTTCACTTTTGGTTTCAACAAGACGGCGCGATATGCCATACTGCAGACAAAACAATGAATCTTTTGCGTAAGAAGTTCCCTGGAAGATTGGTGTCAAAAAAGGGCGATATTGACTGGCCTCCGAGATCGCCGGAGCTGATTCCTCCAGACTTTTTCCTTTGGGGATACTTGAAAAATAAGATGTATGCTAACGGCCCGAAGACAACAGAATAGCTCAAAAGAAACATTCGTACGGAAATCGCAGAAATTTCGACCGAAACGCTCGAAAATGTTCATGCGCGAAAACGAGCCCATTTTTGCATCGGCAATAAAGGCGGTCATTTAACTGATATTTTTTCAAAAATTAATCAACATAAATTGTAAAGGTCCAAGTTGAATAAAAGTTTTTGAATTTCCAAAATCGGTTGAGAATTGTTGGAGTTATTCGAAGTTTACATCGTCCCATAGGAGATGGCGCACGCTGGAATAACAACGAAATGCAATTTGGATGACATGGCTATTGAAGGATCTGAGTCCTGGATGAGTAAACACCTGAATTGAAATTTATGAATACTGCCTTTTTGGTTTGGAGGCAAGACCCTGACAAAGGTAAGAGATATCTTTAAATCTAGGAGGCTAAGGAAGAAGCAAATCTATTTTAGCAGACGCTTAAGTTATTTTTTGATCTTCAGGGCACTCTTAACGATTGTTCTGTAGAAATAGCTTGGTTCAAGAGTTGTATGAGTTACGAGTATATGAGGTCTTTGTTCTTCATTATGCTATATTATAAGGTGAATAAATCTGGTTCAGAGACAATTTATTAATTTATTTAAAAGATATGGCTAGAGTTTCGAACTTTAACGGGCGTTATAAAAACAAATGAAATCGCCATGAAATTTGCGTTGAGTAAAATTAGTACGGAATGGATTCGAGTTCTAGACACCTTAAAACACAGCGATATGTCAACATTTTTATTAAATTCCAAATGGGTTAAGTTTATAAGTCACATAAACGTCACGCCTACGGTCGTCAGGTTGGTTTTGTGGGAACGCTAATTTTATGCAATTAAAAAAATGTTATAAGATGCTCAACATGCAGATACGACGAAGCATAAATAAATAGAGATCTCGTTGGCTTCCAAGTCGTCCATCGTCTCTACTTTATCACCGAATATATGTCAATCCAAAGGTGTAAAAATATACGATTCTTGAGACCCGATCACAGAGAAAATAGCCAAAATTATGCATTCATTGAAACAACGGTGTGAAATATTGCTGCGCCTTTCTGAGATCACAGCTCTTTAGTATTGCCATTTTATGGGGGAACGGAAAAGTTTCTAATCATAAATCTGTTGACATAGTCAAATCCATTGGCTATTTTCTTATGATCGACTAAGCGACTAGGCCTCACGAAAGACCCACACTCACGTCACTATAAAAATAGACAAAACCACTTTTAAAATAACATAATAAATCGTTGTACCACCTTGGTGTTAAATATGGCTGGTCTTCCTTTTGTCAAATATTCGGAAGGTAAACTAGTCCCCGATCGGATCTTCAGGTAGGCACTGCACAAGGGAGAGCATCCATCCACCGGGTGCTTTCCAAACGAAATAACTAAGTATAAATCAAACATCAAACAATTCTTAAAGATACCCCGCACAGATACCCACAATCTTCGAACGGGATTCTCTATAAACAATAAATTGTGCAGAAAGAAAGGGATGTAGTATTTTAAAACGGCGAATGTCGATTGATAAAATCTGGTAGTTCCCGCTATAACTATATACTTCTGAACCTACATTTTCTTTCGAAAGATAAGGACGAAAGGACACATTGGATGAAATATTGGAGAATTTCTCATCCTGCGACGTGAAAATCGACTTGGGGATTGGAACGCGAAAATAGGAAAAGAGGCGACGTACTCGTAAATCCCAATAATAGAAGAAGTAAGTCTCCATAGCTTATCAAACGATAATGGTTTTAGGAAAAAAAAATTTCCTGGTTCAAAACATATTATTGTTAAAGGCACTATTTTCAAAAAGAAGAAGAATTCACAAGGATATCTGGATATTACCAGATAGAGTAACAAAATGAATGGTTTTCTGATAGATAGAAGACACCATACCAACGTTCTGAATGTTAAAGTATAAAGAGGAGGGGATTTTGATTCTGACCACATTTTTATGATCGTCAAAATCAAAAACCAAATTTAATCTTATAAGCGTTGAAAAGTTAAAGGACTCTAGTTACACCTAGTTATACCAGGACGAAATTAATGACCGGATTGGTCAACTAGTTGGCCTCGAAACTAACGACGAAATAGCTAGAAGCACTATGATCAACAACTGAAAGTGCTTCACAGGAAGCAGTGGAGGAGGTTCTAAGACTTCAAGCCGTAAAAAATACTTCAAGCCGAAAAAAAATTGAAAGTTTGCTAAAACTGAGGAAGAATGGAGAAATAATGCACGAAAAGGATACTAGGGCAGATTGCGATTCACATTCAGCGGAGCTAAGGAGCATAAGGAGTTCTTTCGGACAACGAAAGAGTTGCAGCCAGTTGCAGCAATTGGAGGAGATATTTCGATGAATTACTTAACAAACATGGAGAGCACGTAGCATTAGAAAACGATATTATTCGCAGCAAAATCCATGTAAAACAGCCAACCATCGACCAATTATAAAAGACGACCAACAGTGCGAAGATAAGAAGTTATTGGCATTGTGCAGCGCAGTGTTGAGGAAAAGCCGAATGAGTCGATTCGCCATCGAGCATATTGGAGCTAGGCTCATCCACTTCGTGGGCTGTTTTACGAAAGATCTTGGCTTATAAGCTTATAACATCCAGTTTCTGTTGAAACCGCGTGGCCATTATACGCGTCGGAGGTTGATCCTCACATTCAACGCAAAATTTTGTTCTCCAATGAGTTTCATTTTTAGCTAAATGGATATACAAACAAGAAAAATTGCCGAATTTGGCGTGGAGAAAACCCAAAAGCTTGTCGAGACGATCTTACAAATGTTAAAACTCACTGTTTGGTGTGCTTTATGAACTGGTGGAATCATAGGCTCATATTTCTTTGAGGGTGATGCCGGCCAGAATGTTAGAGAGCGCCATAGAAACATGATTTCTGACCTCTTCGTTCCTCAGTTGACTGGCATTGTGTAACAGAGCTTTGATTTCAACAAGATATTGCAATATGCCATACGGCGCGACACCATCAATTTATTGCGAGAACATTTGCTGAGCGCATAATTTCGCCGAATAGACCCGTGAACTGATCTCCACGATCCTGTGATCTTACACCTTTAGATTACTTTCTTTGGGGGTGTGTAAAGTCACTAGTCTCTGCCAATAAACCAGAGGTGTTGTACGATTGGAAGTCAACATTCGCCGTGTCATTGGTGATATATGGCCCCAGTTGATCGATAAAGTTGTCGTAAATTGGACTTTACGAGTGCATTTCATTCGAGCTAGTTATGACGGGTATATGCCCGAGGTAATATTTAAACGTAATCTGGCATGAAATTATTTATTAAACGGAGCTAATATGGCGCTAAAATATGGGAGCCAAAATGGCGCTCTAAAAAAATTGGTTTAGACTCATTAGAGTGCTCCTCTCCACGGAAATCTTAGTAAAAGGCAAAGCATTTATTCGACACTGAAGAACCCTTAATGGAATCATATCCGCCCTAGTTAAGCTATCTGTACATTCTGGGAGATAGTTAAAAGAAACGTAGTCTAATTATGGCAGGAAAAAAAGGAGGCTTGTAAGAAAATGAAGATAAAACCAATGTATGGTGATTGACCGACTTGGATCCATCCAAATCTCCATCCTGACTGTAATTTTAATGTTTTTTTTTAAATTCAAATATCTGGGAATCATATTGGCCGCTAAAGATGGCAGAAAGGTGGAAATAAAACGGCTGTATATGGGTAAAGCGATGGAGGAACTATTCAAAACAGTGCTTTTGTCCTGAAGTATTAAAATCCTTATTTATAGAGCCAAAATAATGCCAGTGGAACTTGATCTCTGACTAAGAGAAAAAAAAACAGACCTCGGGCTTTTAAAAACAAAATCTAAAGGAGAATTTGTGATGCAAAATAGGACGGAGAAAAAGCGAATGGAAAAACCTATATAATCCAGAACTCGAGAAACTTGAGTCAGCCCCAAGCAAGTCCAAGTAATAAAGACTAAGATGGGCATGACACGGAGAACAAGTGGACAATGGACAAATAGTCAAAAAAAATTATGAGTGAAAAACCTGAGGGGGAAAAAAATCGACCGGAAGGCCGCGCCATAGATGGGAGGACTTCATACAGATTTATGGTACCTTGGAGAGATGGAGCAGAGTAGTAAAGGTTAGAGGAACACACTTATGACAAGGAGGTTTGGCAAAGGGCTGCCAATGATGCTCTGAACTTGCGAATTCCTGTAATAATAATAATAACATGAAAACTTATGATGTTCAAGTGACTACAAATTTTGCTTGAAAAAGATCTTGGTTCCCCATAATTTTCTGTGTGGGATGGACAACGCATGACTAGAGTGCATTTCATTACTTAGCACAATAACAGTAACTTTTCATCATACAGCATAAAGCCTTTTCGGTTAAGTATTGAATGTCCAATTATTCGTGGTAAAGGGTCTTCTTGCTCGAATAAATGATGAGGTTGGTCGTAAAATAGATGACATTAGGCTTCGCCATCCAACTTTAGATTTACATTTGCATGATTCTGGCTTTGGGCTGACTTAATTAGCAAACCTTACGAGGACGCCATTGTGCAATCAGTCTAATGAAACCAGTCCACAATCGATATCATTATTTGGTCTTGAGATATGCAAAAAGTTTTACGAACATATACAAGTCTAAAAAAAAAAGAGAGAAAGAAAACATTTTCAAAGAATTAACACTTCCTTTGACGATAGCAGATTAGGAGAGATGAGGCTTATAGGGTAATAAGACCCACTGTTCTCCATAAAGTCCAGTCGATCTTTCGCGTGAATTTGCGGAATCAAGCAGTTGAAAAAAAAAGTTTTTTTATTACATACAGAGAAAATGAAAATGTGAGTCCTTTGCATCCTTCCGTGAAAACGAAAAAATCTCACTCCGACCCAATCAATAGCCCGAAGCCCGTTTTTTACGACCATTTTAATGCCTCAGATTCTGCACTCGATATGAAACCATTTCTTGCATCTTTTCCTTCACCGCAATCTACATAACCATGTTGAAGTCAATCAACTACACACCTTAATTCTCAACTCTTTAACACAAGCCCCCCGAGTGCCATTAAGTGTGCCATATATTCGCGCATAATGCAGTGGCAGGAGTACATAAAAAAGTGTACTCAGCAGCGTGTGGGTTATGCCGATGTAACGATTATGTGCATCATTAAGAGTTCTGCCCTCGAATTGCAATCCACACTCCCGCTGTCGTCATCACTTCCCGTTCACGTTGATTTGCCCTTGGTATGCGATTTCGTTTTTATGCAAATAAATCTACGAACAAGGCGAATTCCAAGACTGATTACCATACGACACACCCTTTCCCAATTTCTGTAATATTCACCACAGACCCTGTTCCATTTCGTTCGTACGAGGATATTAAAAGCAAAATTGTACCAAAAAAAAAAAGAGAAAAAAAAACACAAAACGAAACAAGGACAAGGAAATTCATCATAAATTAGCCCGAGGATCCGCGTGCCATTTCAAATCCCCCACCGCCCCTCCATGTCACCAAGCATACACGTGTTCTTGCCACATTCAAATGTACTCATAACTGGGCCGACTGAACGGGCTCGAGAAGATGAGATCTGGGATAGCATTCACATCGCCCACACGTTCTTCCATGCTCGCATTTCAATCCGACCAACTCTAATGAATACAAACGCACGAAATTATAATTCCACTTGAGTTGTCAAATTTTCGTCCTTTCGCTCGATGACAGACATCTTCAAATCCATAGCAACGGAAAGCAGCAACGAATAAAGGTCGACTGTGTGAGTTGTCATTCAGTCGGGAACGACTAACGAATTGACAAATACCGGGAACGAAGCCAGGACCATCGTCGTCGATCCATGCACGTTCACGTCCATCTGCACGCAGTCATTTTGAAACAATCTCTTCACCGACATAGTTTTCTTTTGTGTCTTGTAACGCTAACATTTTGGGGTACATGGTTACAACAATGTAGTGGATTCAAGGCTTTCTGGCGGCATTTGAACCAAGTTTATGCGAGTGCCGATGTCGATGCTGCGTACAGCCTACATATGTAGTTCTTTTCCGTTTGCAGAAGGACGCGGTTGGGCCTAATGTACGCGAGCTACACTATTATCCTTGGTTAGCACATTGTTGGCTTAATGAAGTACGAGTTCGAAGGTACATATGTATAAACGGATGAAGGCATATTGTGAGGGATTGATGTATGAATGCCATCTGCTATCGAGGAGGTATGGAATGTTTCAGGGACGCTTTGGCAATTCGAGTAAATTTCGTCCAGTTTCTGGAAATAATGTATACTCGGATACAGACAATTACATCTGAGTGGGGGAGTGTAAGTGCGTGTACATGGAAAGCATATGAAATGAAAAGACCAGGACGATTGTGTGGAATTGACTAAATGTCACACAATCGCCAGAGAAAATTGCTTTTCTTTGCTTTGCTATTGCGAAATTGGGGGAAAAATGTTGCTTCAAGCTCCTTGAAATAAATTTGTGCAAAGGAATTTAATCTTTTTTTTTAAACCCATTAGAATCATCTGTATTACATGGAACGAACTTCAAAGCCTTTGAATCAGAGGAGTAAAAAAATACTGCCAATTCAATGTGTACCAATTCTAAAAGCCAATTAATTTCTGCAATCATAACATGCAGACGCACCTGGATGGAACAAATTGACGTCGAGCGATGAAGGAAAGTGGATTAGGTGAATACTTCAAAGAAACGGAGTGGAATTTTAATGGACTTTCAAAGAAGCTTGGAGCTGTCCTGGAGGCAGCAAGGAAGCTGTATAAATTAGATGATGACTAGGGAAATATGTATATCTTACGATATACAATATTTCGGCGGATTTGTCGTCATATTTACTCTACTTACGTAAAAGCGGGCTGAGAGGGCGCAAGAAGAGCAAACTTAAATATAATTTGGATCTCATGTTAAGAGCTGGTTGGCTGTGGAACTCAGAAGACGACAGAAACTTTATTGAGACATTACAGCATAGACATAGGCCGTTTCTAAGTTCTGACTAAAAGACTAAAAGTTAAATTATCTGCGGATATAGTGTAAAGCATGACAGCAACAAACTTTATAAATAGCCGATAGCAGATTCAGAACTAAGCCTGGTCAACCTTATATCCAAAACGTAATTTGTGATTCAAAGTTTGTTCAACAAATAAGGTGACTTTTTGAATTTCGCGAATTAAGTACATACATACATACAAGATTTTGGATTTATTTTTTATTATTTTTATTTTTTGTCATGTCCCCTAACATATCATGATATTGTAAGTCTTATTGGATGCTTAGTTTGTTTATCACAGGCATAAAGGTTAGACGTTTTTTGGTGTGCTTAGCGGCTTTTTGCTATTAAAGAAAATCAATCATAGAATCACATTACGTTTAGTATGAAAAATAAAATTAGGTACTCCAACGTACTTGAAATGTTGTGTATTTGATGAGTTTATATTGAGCAAAAAAAAATGTTTATAAAAGGTACGAGCTCTTCACAGGAGGCCAAGGAGATATTAATGACGATGCCCGCTCTGGACGCCCCAGCACATCAAGAACGGATAAAAATATTTAAGCAGTGAGTGGAGAATCATTCTCAGAGGAGTTGCCGAGGATAATGGCAGATCGATTGGCTTACGCCATGAAATTTTTTCAGGTATTTGTCAGCAAAGTTTGTTGTAAAATTTTTAAATTTTGACCTAATATAATATCATATCGCCAATATAATTTTTGGTTTGTCAAGCGCATTTAATTAAATATCTCAACTAATTATAATGCAAAATTCCCATTACTCTTTGAGCATACGTCGCAGACACGATTCTGAACAAAGACTCAATCAGCTCTCACAATGCTTGGTGTTCTTAATAGCAGATCAATTAAATTTTATATGATATAACCAGACCAATGACTAACTGGTTATTTTTTGAGGGCGAAAACGATTTTGAGCTGTTCCAAAAGATATCATAGGCAGATGTCTGTATAATCGTGAATTAGAAAATGATATTTTTCGAAGTTGCCGGCGCCTTAGTTACCTTTTTGAGTCTTGGAGGAACATTCAAGTGGTCTCTATGCCAAGGTTAGCTCCATCAGTCCAGCACCAGTACTCGCTATGCACAATCGCGCGCTCCTTAGAACCAATTCCCATTCGGACTCACAACACGCCTACCACAAGGGTAAACTCACGTTGACGATTTTACACTTTAAGACATCACCTTAGTTCTAAAACCAGAATGGTACCCTAATTCGTTTTCGTTAATAATTCGTTGCCGAAGTCAACAATAGGTTTTCATTTACACGCCTATAAGATCCAAATTAGATAACATCAAGACCACGATTTACCTACAAGCCCTTATGCCCATCCTTCGAATACTTATGAGTCGCCCTAACCCCGAAACTTTGCTGAAAATTCCATAAAGAAGACTCGGTAAGCAATGGGGACTAAAGCTTTAGATATAAACAGTCGTTGTCTGTCCCATTCTCACCTGTGGTGGCCTGCTTTAAGCAAAGTTTATAATATGGACAAACTTAATGAGATTCGTAGATCGGCAGGGGCCGGTACCACGGTCGACTGGGGACTGCCAGACCGAAGCAGTCAGAATAGTATTCTCGGACTTTTATAGTAATCTGCGCTGTTATAATCTAGACCGTATGGTTACAACAAAGCTCTGCTGAGTCGCCTACTCGCGATTCTAACGTCCGGTCGACTACAGTGAGGAATCCATCCAGAGAGGAATGGAGGTTTCGCATGCTCATTTTAGGCTACCAGCTCCTGATCTACAGTGATCGCTCTAATGTGGAGCTTGGCGTGATTGTTTTCGATTCATTCGCCGCCCTGTTCATTCGAACATCATTCGAGCAGAAATCCTGGCAACCAGGCAGGCATACTAACCCGTGCCATCAACGCCTTATTCTCATTAATCACCACCTCCAAACTGGTATGGAAATGTAAGAAATAAATCAGACGGGCTAGCAAAAGGACCAAGTTTACTCTCCTCAGATCCTCGGATCCCAGACCACAGGAACATCAAGGAGAAGGAGACGGTTCGAAGCCATCTTGGCCTCCCACGGTTTTTTTGTTTTTTTATCTTCCCAAAACTGAAAATACTCATGACAGAGCCTATCCTTGGAAGAGCACAAGGCTATACGCAAAAGCACATATCAAAAGTCCTTCGACGACTGAAAAAAGTGCTGGCGTAAGTGTATTATATCTGAGGGGATTACTTTAAAGGGAGCATAGATATAGAGAGGATAGATATTGATGGATAAATAAATGTTTCTTTTGGGAAAAATAAAATGTCACCTTATTTTTTGAACCAACCTCATATGTAAGAAAAAGTACTGACATTTCTTATCAGTTTTGGATCAAGTATTTATTTATTCAAAATAAATCGTATGTAAGTAAATATTGGCCATTATTATCTAAGACCACCTTGTGGACTTTTCCTGTTCATCATCAGTGTAGTGGAATTTCTGACAAAAGAACCGAGACAACTCCTAGTTTACACAGTTTATTTTTGGTTTAAATTTCTTTTCGTTAATAAAGTCCTGCAGATATCGATACAAAAAATGATATATGGGCCAAAGTCTGGCCTATGGTAAATGGATACAAGTTTCCCAGCGAAGCTATCTCAATTTTTCTTGCGTCATTAAATAAACGAGTATATGTGGTCTGGCATTGTTTTCCTGAAAAGCTTTCTGTCATTTTATCAATTGCTGAGAGTAGAGATTAAAATCAATTGTTTGATCTGGCTCTAACACCTTATAATTTACGATTGCCTTCCTACCACACAGCATAACCAATCCTGGCCAATCCTGGCTTCAAAGTAGTTTGTGTTGGTTCACCTCGCTTTTTCCATGATCTTTTTCGAAAGGCATTTACCCATTTATTATTAAGAAATGGGTCGATTTCATTTGGGTTCAATTGCATTTCACATATACTGATTCGGTCCATCAAATTTTTCTCAGTCAATTAGTACGGTATCCAGACATTGAGGGCGACATACATATGTGATTCAAACTTTTTTGTGATATATTTTTAGGTCACTAGAAACATCTGGATTGTTCATATGCGAATTTTCATGGATTTTCGTCAATAGTAGGTCGAGCAGAAGAAGGAAGGAAGATGGCAAGCCTGCCTATTATTGCATTTGATAAAGCATCTTCAGTCTATGCACCACCAATGTTTCCCGGCCTTGGCCAGCAAGTATGAGGCAATATGACGCAATCTGATTAAATCTGATTAGTATTGCTTGATATATAACACTAATCATCATATCTGGTGAAATATATCTGCCAACTCTGCCGTGATTCGTCTGATTGGTATGGTAACCTGCCATTAATAAGCAACACAATGTCGAGTTCCGCAATAAAAGGCACAAAGGAAAGGGCAAAAAATATACTGTCTCGAAAGACCTAACGACCCCAAGCCTACTCCGAATTGATCTAAATATTATATAGAAAGCCACACCAACGCAAAATAAAAACAAAAAGTGCGAAAAATAGTTGGGGATACACTGTGAACATATTTTCTGGAGAAGACGGAACAACTAAAAATTTGATGCAAGCTTTAGTAAGGCACTTCCTTTCAGAAGATGAAGAAACTGAATATCGCACTCAGCCAGATCTCGGTCAATAATGATGATGAACTTATCAGACACGGCACCTCAAAACCTCAATTTTTGATTTAGATTTCCTTAATATTATTTAACTAAAACAACAAGTTTACTCTTAATGGCTCGACAGGCCTCTATCTGGTTGGTTGCAAACACCACACTTAACAGGCTCCTTGGCATCCAAGAGACGTTGTCATAATACCCCGGTTTTTGGCTTACTTTACAAGTGCCTTTCGAGGAGAAGTCTTATGGACATAGCTTAACGATTCTTCTATGACCTGAACTATCAATCCGTAGTGACCATACCACAGTTGGTTTAATGAACTTAAATCCGTGCTTTATTTACTCTATTTACATGCCCTGTTGCTTTTCCTCGTGATCTCAAAACGGCATTACGGATCATATGATGTTCTTCAGGATTCTCCAAAGGCCAGCTCAATCTACTTATCTACTTTGTCTAAAAGGGTCTCTGACGTAACACATGAAATTGAATTTCAATCCGATATATCGTAACCATTAAATAAAGAAATAGAGACCAGTGTACTTAAGACACCTTGACAGCTACGAGATCAGAATAATTGGTATATATTGTACTTCAAACGGTTAAATTATTATAGAAGAAAACGTAACCAGCTCCTCATCATGCAATTTTGCTTCCAATGAAATTAGTCAGATGTCGAAATCATAATTTGTTTTTCAAATATTCGAGACGAAAAACACAAATGTCTTTCTGGTTGAACTCTAGAGATCTTGAATCGTTATTCATGTTCAACATTAGGAGCATTTGCAATGAGAATTCGAAGGGGACGCCGTTTAATCATCAGCACATTAAAAACTCATTTGAATGCTGTTAACGCATCAGAAACAAGATTATCCCTTATACGCGAATCAGTTGTCGGGATCCCCTTAAACCTTCAATAATTCATCAGTTAGGATTGCTTAAATCCCAGAGGGTTTTAGTAACACTGTTTCTGTACTCTGATTTCCCGGATCTATTCAATCTACCAACAAGTGTAATGGCCTATTTGGCTGGTGTAATGAGCACTTGAAATGGAACTAGTTTCAAAATAATTTCAAAGTTTCAATAACAGCAGATCTAGTCTACCTCGAGGCCTTAGTTTAATTTACTATACCCGATGAAGGTCAAGTGCTTTGCGTGGGAAAAAAGTTTTCTGATAATACCACGTTGATGTATCAAGTTGCAGAAAGCGCGAAGACTGATCCTTAAAGATCTTGAGAATCTGTCGTTGATAGTAACTAAATGGTAAGCCATTTCCAACATATGAGATGAATAGGAAATATTTATGTAAAGAAATAATGGACCCAAGTGAATACAAGCGCCATTGCACAATGTGGCATGAGAAGACAATTGGAAATGAAGAAAATGTACAAAATTAAAGCATACCTAGCCCAAAGCCCTTCCTATGGATCCAATATACATTTTATACGATTCACAGACAGACTAGGTTCTATTTCCTCATACTTCTATCTATTTTAGGGCTAGTGAAAGGTATTTCTGAATATGTAATTACAGAGAACAAATCAAACTAAACGTGGTGGAGTGATTTATAATATTGAGACGAAAAAGAGTAACCCTAAGGCCATGCTCTCAGTGATGCGAGAAGTTTATTTCTCAAAATCACGTCTTGCGTGGCAGAACTTATCGATTTTTTGACTAATTTAACCCAGTTAACAGTGAAACTTCATGCAATATACAATACAGTTGGTCAAAGACAGTGGTTCCACAGGTATCTGATCGGAAACGTCCCCAATATGTTTGTTGTTGTAGGTCTAGGACTTGGACTCTAACCACATATAAAGACAACTGATCGGAATCTTCGTGCTATACCAAAGTGATAAGGTCGAAAAATGTATAAACAAATTTGGAGTAGAAAATGGCTGAGTCCATATACATATATCCATCGATTCCCACCATTCCGAGTGGTTAACACAATCTCCACCCTGGCTTAGGCATATCTGCCGCATATGAAATGATCCATATTAAGGCGGTCGGAAACAGATTATAAATCCAGCTGGGTCCAGCCTTAGTAGAAATGCTACAGACTAAAACCATTTTGATAATTGAATGTGATGGCATAGTGGTCTTTACGTCGAATTTTTATACGAAAGGCGCTCTGTTTATGCAAATGGGGTACACGCTTCGTCTAATCGATTGGCTATACTCGTATGACGAGGTCAGGGGTAATCAAGTAATTAATTGTACCATACACAGGTTTGCCTGCTACTCACATTAAGAAAATCGACTGCCCAAATCATTTATTTCTAGACTAATAAAGGCTATAAGTCTTAAGAAAACATTACGTAGGAGTGAGTTGAGAAAAAATAAGAATCCAAAAGACAAGTCCTTAAAATACCTTCGAAAAACATCACACAAAATCATAAAATATATGTTGTATACGTATATCTTAACAGTGTATCTCTCAGCTCATTATTATTAGATAGGTATCTTAAAACAGCTACAAATTGAAAATAAAAGCTTCACACCACAGTTTTCTCCCAAATGTTGTATCCTGATATCCCATAAAGTGCTCCCGAAGTACGTTCGTATCGTTTTTCGAGAAATCATCAATTATTTCTAATTGAATTTTCAATTCACCTTCACCAGAAATTCAACTTGAAGATTCAATTAAGCATGGAGCCAGTAGCTTTCCTATATAAAATCATCCGACCAATGTGCCGTGACATTTTCAACGTGCAATAAATCTCTCTCAAAAACACCAGCATGTAATTCAAGGACCAAACTGGCAGCTGTTGTTGCCATCTAACTCAAGCTTCGACTATAGATAGTGCTTATCTATGAAAGCATTCTGCACAGTATCGCCATAGTGTGCACACACCACGATAAGGGAGAACTAACAATTATAACTGCTTCGCTAAAGAAATGAAAAAAAAAAGATTTTCCTCGAAATATCCTGTTTCCCTGTCCTCCTTTCGACTTGGAATAAGTGAGTACACTAAAGTTCGTCTGTCGTGCGGTACGATTGTATTGTACTCTCCCTCCCCCGCCCCGTTTTGCTTATAATAAATTCCAGTGCGTAGTAGACGGAGGATACACATAGATACATAGTGTGCTCGTACATGTGTATCTACAGTGGGACACTTTGCATTCGTAATTTCTGATTACATATTCCATCCTTCCGAGCGAACGTGTCCTTCATCGGCATATCCGACATATTTGATTTCTTTTTTCTCAGGAAAAGATACAATTTTTTTTTTCTTCAGCACACCATTGTTATCACTCAACACTCTTATGGCTAGGTTATATCACTTGCAAGATGAATGCACGCACATCGGATGACGACGAATGCAACATCTTTGATAATAATTGGCGTTTTCCTCGTCGCTAACGATAAAATATAAAACTGGAACTAAGGCACGGATACGGATGAAAAAAACAAGCCATAAAAAGTGAAATGAAAGAATGAAGCACACAAACTAAAAGAAGTGAACTGAACAAATAGTCGGAGTGAAACAATCCCGCGAGACCGGAGATCCGCACTTTTCATCCAACCGAATCAGTTGATGTATCAAAACTGACGGAGAGCAGATGCGAGTACTCCGTACTCACTGTAAGTGGTGATATCGTTTGTCGTAGGGACGGTATATCGTATGAATTCGGTACGAGGCTTATAGCTTTCTATATCATATTTACATTCAGGCTCAGGAGCAGCAGATGGGCGCGAGCTTTTTCTGCCTCTTCTTCGACTTTTTCGTCATCTTCATCCTCCACGCTTCCATCTCTTTTTTGTGGATACTCGTTAGCCTCATGTAGTGGGAGTGCAATAATGGCAGCTATATTTGGGCGTATAGAACGCCATATACTCATGTGTATCTGGGGGGGAAAGGAATTGCATGTTCCTTCCTGGAATGCAAAACCCCACGCGCACGTCACAAATAAATCATGAGCGAAGGTTTGGGATGGATACAACATAGTAAGAAACGAACGATGGCGGGTGTATGCAGGCCAGAGTGTCGGGCGCGTTGAATGTCTCTTACCCGTGACGCGAAATTGGGTTATGTTGCCGTGTTCCGAGAGTGTTTTTCTCGTCGTTTTGTTTCCCATTTTTTTCGACTTACTGTTGTGGTAAAACTTGGGTTTCTTTCGCATTTTAGCAAAAAAGAAGTAAAAGCTTTCGAAGGGTGTTGCTGTGGTGTGGATTCTCGTATTAAATTCGTACTCTGATCAGGTATGTAAGTAAATTGAGTGTTGTTAGGACTTGGGGTAGTTTGAAAGGTATGGACTATTACCAATCTCCTGTTTAGAAAAAAACCAATTTGTTAGGGCCAATGACGATTGATTGTTTAGGGCCAAGAAATTGGCATTAAGGCAAGGAGGCAATAAAGACAGCGTAGTGACGATGTTAAGTTCCGCAGACTTTCTAGAGGAATTGTTCGGCACAGGACTATTGTATAGGGTCCGCCAAATAACTTTTTTTTTTTTTGAAAATGCTATAAAAAAACTACTGAATATTTTCTCAAATTTCTTTTTTTATTTGAAAGTACAATCCTTCCGGTTAATAATGGAAAATAATTTCATTCAAATGGCTGCCTCGGCTGGCCATGCAGTAGCCTACACGATCGGTCCAATTTTTAAGCACATTATCGATTGTGTGCAGCTGTATTTCACCAATGCTTCACGAATATTGTCCTTTAAAGCGTCAATTGTCTCTGGCTTGTCGGCGGAACACTTATCTTTGATGGCACCCCACAAATAATATTCCAACGGTGTCAAATCGCAGCTCCGAGGTGGCCAAACGACATCAGCTCTGCGGCTGATAATGCGATCTTCAAAAACAGGGCGCAAAACATCGAGTGTAGCTTCGGCTGTGTGGCACGTAGCGCCGTCCTGTTGAAACCAAATGTTGCCAATATCCTCCTCTTCAATTTTTGTGAACAAAAATTCGTTCAACATGGCCCGATAACGATCGCCATTGACTGTAACGGCCACTCCTTGCTCATTTTCGAAGAAAAATGGCCCAATTATGCCTCTGGACCAAAATCCGCACCAAACAGTGGCTCGTTTTGGGTGCACCGGCTTTTCAATGTATGCGTGCGGGTTTTCTGTGCCCCAAATGCGACAATTTTGCTTGTTTACATACCCGCCAAGATCAAAATGAGCTTCATCTGAAAAGATGATTTTTTTGGCAAAATCGGCATCTTCTGTAAGTCGATCGCAGGCCCACTTAGCGAAGCGTATACACAACCATATTCGTTCAGCGGAAGGATAAAACTAATTATCTGTCAAATCAGACATGAGCTAAGTGTTACCATTCACGAAATAAGCACTACTTGAAAAAAAAAACGTTAGATGGCGGACCCTTTATGACTTTCAAAACGTTATCATCATGCTAGCCAGCAGAGATTATCAGTTTGGGACTGCTGATCTTCGGCCCACACAAATGATTTTGAATTAAGACATTAATGTTCACTATATTGAGCGAATAAATTTGAGTGAATAAATACCCACCGAGACCTTCTTTGAACCATACTGCATTACTCTAAGATCGACATTATTGCAAGAGGGTACCTTGATTTAAAAAAAAAATGGGATGGGATGCGTCCAAAAGAACGTTAATTTTAAATTTCTTGGAATTCATTTCTATTTAATGTTAGTGCTTGCTCAGCTTGAATATGACAAGCACCTCAGCACATCAGCAGCCAATCAAAATGAGGAAAAGGTAATCCATCCTCGGGTGTTTTAGATATGAACCGTGTGGCAGCCAAATAGGTTCTATTCTGTTCCTCCAAGGGATAAAATTTAAAGCGCAGAGAGCTAAAAACTTTTTTAAAAGTAAATGATCTATGGCTTTACAGAAACTATATGCCCCCCATTTGTTAACCTTGAACACCTACAGACCAATGTATTTCTAAAAAAAATTGAGTGACGAATAAAACGCGTCCGGAGTTGATATTTTGATATATTGGTTATTTTGACACTGACAGCTGTTTTCTGCTCGAAATCGCGACAGAAAGTCAGGATCATATCTTCGCGGAACTAAATGAGTCGCTTTACGCTTGAACAGCGTTGGGAAATATTGAAAACTTATTTCCAAAGTGAGTGCTGGGTAGCTCAAACAGTGCGTTTTTTTAAAAGAAGTTTTGGCTAAAATGAAGCACCCACCGCGACTGCTGTACGCAAATTTGTGCAAAAAGTTCTAGAGACTGGTTCGCTAATGGACAACACTTATGGTCTCCGTCGTCGTACGATGCGCACAAATGAGAATGTGGCTGCTGCAGCCGAGAGTGAGAGACTTAATTCACGAACATCAACTCGCCATCGATCTCAACAGCTCAACATTTCACACAATAGCCTGAGGAGAATTCTGCACAAAGATCTCGGATTATTCGCTTACAAGGTCCAATTAACTCAACAATTGAAGACGCGTAACCATCCGCTTCGTTATCGCTTCACAGTTTAGGCCTTAGAGCAGCTTGAATTGGACAACGATTTTGGGCGAAAAATCGTTTTTTCTGACGAGGCGCATTTTCATCTCGGCGACTACGTTAACAAATAAAATTGCGGCTCGGAAAACCCGCACGTTATTGTCGAAAAACCAATGGATCCACAGAGAGTGACACATGTGTGGCGCCATGCCACATAGCCCATGCCACAATCGATCTTTGCGCACCAAGCTCCTAAATCGTTTTATCAGCCGCCTCGGAGATGCCAATTGGCCACATCGGAGCTGCGATTTGACCCCTTTGGACGTTTTTTTGTGGGGAACCGTGAAGGATCAATATTCTACCAACAATCCGGAAACGATTCAAGCACTTAAGGCCAATATCATCCAAGCAATCCGTGAGCTACAGCCCGAAATCATTAACAAGGTTTTGGAAAATTGGGGTGACAGAATGTGCTACTGCAAAGCCAACCGAGGCAGCCATTTGATCGACTTTGTCTTTAATAATTAATGGCAATGTTCGTTTTCTACTAATAGAGTCATAATACATGAAAAAAAATTAACTTTGTTCATTTTATTGCATTTTTAAAAAGAAACTTGTATTTGGCTCACCCTTTATAAGGTAACTTTTCAATCAGAGATCTAGAAGACTTTTAACCTTTTATAAATGCGGGTTTTGCCATCAACTTCAAAACGTTGTACCTGACAGCTATTCAATTAATTTTAAGAGATCTAGGAGGTTTCCCGGTGAAGAGAAATAGTTTCAATGCGATTTAGATTCAAGAGCTATGATGTTTTCAGATAAAACTAGTATGGTAGGGGGGCTTAGTTGTCAAAAACCAAATTCAAAATTTGACTTCCAGTTTATACTTAAAAAAAAAAACTAAATAATGAAGTAGTCATCATCAAGCTAGGGCTGATTGCCTGCCTGGATATAGAAGGAGCTTCCAACAGCATAAAACTACTAGCCATCACCAATGCATTAAGCAAACTAGAGGTTAGTGGTAATACTCGTATAATACTTCTGATCAAACAAATATTTTCAAGCAGGAGGTATCGCCACAATTGTTTTGAAAACGAAATACTCCTATCCCTGGAGGATAATAGGTGCAAAGTCATTGCGTATGCAGACGATATTGCACTAGCAATCAGCGGGAACCATCTGACATTGGAGATTTGATGGAAACAAACCTAGTGAAACTGGTCAAATGGACAGAGAACTGCGGGCTTGGAATAAATCCCTCTAAAACAGAGCTAGTTTTATTCACAAGAAAACGGCAGATTCCTTAAGCCACTCCACCAAAACTCAATGGGATTTTCCTTAGATTCATAGACCATGCCAAATACTCGTACTTTAGCGTGTTACTTGACAGGAAACTCAACTGAAAATTGAATGCGGAAGAATGCATCAAAAAAGCTATAACTGCCCTACACCCCTGCAAAAAAGTCTTGGGGTGTCAAGCCCTATATTACACACTGGCTGTATACCGCGGTTGTTAGACCTATACTAATGTACGGATGCCTTGTTTGGTGGCCGGCATTGTGCAGATCTAACTATTGTAAACTTCTGAGCAAGGTTCAAAGAATGGCGTTTATCGTGATAACATGGGCACTGCACTGAACAACTCCCACTGCGGCCCTCGAAATGATAGTTCACCTACTCCTCTTGGATCTAAGAAATCGGCGCTGCCACTTAGGAAATCCGCTCATTGGAAGTTCTCCGAAATAGGACAGGCTTGTGAGATCGATGAACAACAGAGACATCGTTATCTACACAGATAGCTAAGCGGTAATAAAAGCACTCGAATCACCAATAATAAGATCAAAATTGGTCAGGCACTGCCGCACGTCCCGCGCAACGTGGCCGGGGCATAGTGATATAGCAGGTTATTTTGAAGCAGATGAACTAGCCAAAATAGGCACCACACTGGAGCTCTCGATTGTTAAAGGAGAAAAATATAAAATCTCAAAAAATGCACTGCAACAGGCAAAAAAGAGATGGCGTGACCTTTAAACATGCAACTACGTGAGACAAACCTGGGCCAGGTATTGTCAACGTAAAACTACAAGTCTGCTAAAAATATGCAGGCAGATTATAAGTAGCCTAATGAGAGTCCTAACAGGATATTGCGTTTTAGAAAAACATGCCGCAAAATTAGACTGCCATATAACGACTACTGCAGTAGGTGTCATGATGAGGAAGAGGAAGAATCTCCATCCCATCTCTTATGTAATTTCAATGCCCTAGCCTCCTCAAAAATAAGATTTCTGGGAGAATATATCTTCAATGAATTAATGGATCTATCCAAAACGGAGATCTACAAAATATCGAATTTTATTCAGCACTCAAAATGGTTCCAAGAGTAGAAAAGACCAAGCCGACTCAAGTGGTAGCACAATTAACTGATCTTGGTCTAAGTGATTCCCACCGCCACCTAACCTAAGCTAGGGCTTACCTTTCCTAAGTGGTACTCAAACGTACTTTGGTACCTTGTATAGATCCATATTTGCCAATGAATCTTACACAGTATATCCCAGGATCTGAGTTTATAATAACTTTTGCTCCTGTTCATTCAAATTAAAAAAAAAGACGGCCGGTTCATCGTCTTGAATGACGATTTCTTCGAAATCAACGACCAGTGGGAGCTATCTTCAAGGAAGTGCATCAGATGAATGACAGCATGCGATCTGGAAAACGAAGTTCTAATTTGTTCCTTCTATAATACCTTCGAAGTGATATCGATCATTGGCGTTCAGATAACTTTGGTTTTACCAGGCCCAATGAAGATTTCATGGCGAATAATGCTGTCACCGTCAGTGAAGAAGCTAACACCCTATTAATGACAGAGGAAACCGACGGTATATGTAATGTTGTGCTCAGGTACCTCCCAGTACTGGCTGTAGAGATGTACTCGAATACTGTCCTGTACAACAATGCACTGAATAATGCATATTATCCAGCATTGGAAGACAGCATTCGATCCCCAAGTGCATTCAATCCCCAAGAAGGGGTAAAGACACCTCTAACCTCTAACCTCTCTGGGTGATAAGTCTCCTTCCAAATGTCAGCAAGAAGGTGCTCCATTGAGCCCTGTCTAAATGGGTTAACAATAAAATCATTCCCCACGAATACACAATTCGGTTGTAGAGCGGGGCAGGACTGTTCCTGCTGCGTCGAAACTCGTGTCGGATATCCAATGGAACAAAAGCAAGAACCAATGCATGGGTTTGCCTTTGCCTTCACGCAGGTTCTCAATTTTCGAACTGGACGGGCGTCCACTGGTGCAACAAAGTATAGTCAGATACCTTGAGATCTGGCTAGATCAGTATCTTGATTTTGACAAACGATGCTGCTCTGGAAAGGGATGAGGGCGCTTTTGCCCTGACAATATGGTTGTTTCATATTCCAGAGTTAAGATTATTTACATACATGGCCTTAATCAGAATTATAACTTCTTATAGATGTCCCTTGTGGTTCGATGTGAGAGCCAGCGTGATGGAAAGGATTCGGGTATTTGGGGGACAATGTCTCAGGCCTTGTCTCGATAATGCTATGGTCATTTCGGTTAGTCACACGTTATTTAGTTAGTTTTATGTTAGACTTAACTGCTATTCTTCCTGAATTATAACAAATCAAACGTTAGATCGAAAGGCATAATTTTAAGTTATTCTGTTTGTCTTAAAGTGTCCGTATATAACCAATTAGGTACTTTTAGTTGGTTATGTTATTTGAGCTGGTTTCAAACATTTTTGTTTACGGTAAGTTTGTTTTAAAAGATATGAAATTCAAAAGAATTTCGAACTAAATCTAAAACGAATTAGTCTGGCCAGCATTTACGACCAGTATCGTAGATTTCCCTTACAAAAAGCCGTAGTGTTCGAGCTTTTACGATAAAAGAGAAATGCCATCCATCTCAATTCGCAACACATTCTATTCTCCAGCCATGCGCATAACATTCCCACGGCATGCATAATAAATGTCTGTACTCCAGCAACTACTATCTCTTAGTCTCTCTGCCAAGTCCTTATTCACTCTATGCCCTCCGCTCACTCTCCCTCCATACAAATATGTGTACATGTACATCTGTATGTATTTAAAAAAGAGCTTTCAACATTCTTAACTTTCATCCACGAGTCCAACACCGCTTCCACATTCGTCCTGCTTCTTGACGGATGTCGTTAACACACACCCGCACTTATGACCGACCACCTTGATCGCTGTTTCGCCCTCCTGCGCGGTCATCCTTGCCTTGGTACCCGGTGCTTTATGGTTTTCCTTCTCGTTTTTCTTCGGCTTGTTTTCTATTATTGTTTGTTTGTGTTTTTTCTTAAACTCAACAAATCCACCTTTACCTTGTGGTTCCTTCCCCCGCATCCTTGTTTTCTTTTCCCTTCTTCTGCTTTCATTTGATTTTTTTATTATATGGTAGTTAGTTGTTTAAGTAGTAGTTCTTTTAGATACGAGTACTAAAGAAAAAACAGAAAAGGACTGGTAGTAAATAAAACTGTTTATTACTCTGCACTATGGCATGGAGGTGAAATAATGCCCTTCTTCAAACCTTTATGGCTACTACATATTCACTGCTATATCGGGACGAATTTATAGGAAAGCAAGGTATTACGGTGTAGACAAATATGAAGCTTCGAGGAGAAAAGGATAACTTAATAAGCGAAAGGACTTTTAATGAGATTATTTCACTTTTGTCCTTTGTGGCATTTATTTTCTTGATAAAGGACAGCCGCCTAGCTAGAAACGCATACGAAGCGAAGTGAAAATATGATATTTTCATTTAAAGTCAGCCTGCGGCGCTTGGCTGTCTTTAAAGACTTGCATAATATTCAAGTATCATCCCTTCAGTTGCCCCAGTATTTGCAACTTTTTATGTTTTCCATCCCCACAACCAACCGACACTGTGGTTTGTGGTAGAACAGGTAGGACTAGCGGCGCCTGATAATAAAGAAAAACGTACTCGAGGCAGGAATATAATAAAAAGGTGAAGTTCCATGTACCGGTTTGCCTGACCGGTTGCCGTGAAATTGCCTGACTATATAATAGAGTCAAAGGTGAAGCTCCTCTCGGCCGGGAGATGCCTTCAAAGGGATTGCGGTCTCTGTTGTTAAATTTACGATTGAAGTGAACAATCAAAAGCGGTAATGAGGTTGACGAAGTAGCGCATGTGGTGGACGGCAACATTGTAAAGTCCGTGCAAACTGGATGAACGAGGTGATCAGGTCAGGGAGTAAGAGTACTGTGAAAACTTCCTCAACTCCTTAAATTGGATACCTTCCTTCTGGAAATGAATGTGGAGCTTGATGCATGTCATAAATGACATGAATTCAGTAAGCTTTTCAGAAGTACGTAGAGCGTATACCTTTCCGTATTTTTATCTTATATTTTTGTTTACTTATTGATCCATTTGGAAGTCACAAGCAAAATTCCATGAAAGTATTTGACTTAGCACTGACTTGATCCAATAAGGTCATCCCTAAATGGACGGATTAAGAGCAATGTACAACAGGTTAACATTTTATTGATGCTAACTCTTGAAGCCCTCCGAAGGGTTGTATCCATCTCTGTCTTTGTATAGGCAGATCTCATATACCCTATTATCGAATACCATAAGCTTTATCTTACAAATCCTTTTGAATTTAAGGTACTTCCTCCGAAATGGGAGCAATTTATATCGTACAGGTTGGGGGCAAAATGTAACTTGACTTTCTAAATGATTGACAGGATATATTATTTTAATCACTAGGGTGAATGGGTAAAATAGAACGTGTTTTTCAACAATCCTATTGAGCTATTGGAGTCAGGAAATCAGGAAATTGAACATCCAATTTATTGACTTATGATGTGTCGTTAGTAAGATAAATTATGATAGCCAATGGGTCCTTAGACAGAGTAACTAAAACCTAACACCTGAAATATTTATTTTAAGTTCCAAATCTATCTTGCCTGCCTAAATTGTTTTTAAATAGATGGGTTCGTCAGGTCTTCTCCAATTTTCTACATCCTTGAATATAATATGCTAGTGGGTTTAGTCGCCTTGACAGATTAATCAGGTCTTCATTATGCAACCTAGCGTCAGAGTTTATATTTTAATTTATTTCTAAGTCATGCATCATAAAAACAGATATAAAAAAATAACAATGCAAAAATAACCGATAACGTCAAGCCACATGTACCACGAACATGTTTCAAACATGTTTACCGCCATAGCAATGAAAAATCCAATAGTTCAGAATGCGAAATTATACAACTCTTAGTCAGACGAATATACGAGTATATTGACTGACGAAGTATTAAGAAATAGGACATGTCATGAGTTCTGTTGTTGAAAAACATTTTTTAAAAATTTAACGTGAAGCTTTAACATATTTTTAGAAAATTGAAATCTTACGCTTGAGAAAAAATATATGAGGAGTATGTGTCTGCCGCTTATCCTTTGTGAACTGCTCTAACTTTTGTCCCCTGCAGCGGGACATAGACGGGTTCTCTCTCGTTACTAAAAGGGCAAGGAATTTTGATGATATCTAGTTAAGCTGTTCTGGAATATTAAAGAGAACTTCGACTACAAAACTTATGGGAACTACCTATATAGTTTTGTAATGAAATATGGAGAGGTTATCAGAACCTCGACGAAATATTGTATAACACAAGCACAATGAAATGACCTTGTTCTAATTAACGTAGGAGGCAACCTGAATTTGGAACACCATCTAAAGGGAGAAGCTTCTCGATGATCATGAACTCGAATCCGGGTCTTAAAAATGGTCTAGTTAAAGTAGAGGTAAATGGCTTGAAGTGGATCGCTTATAGTTGACAATTGTCTGTGGTGCTACGCGCAAATTTCAAGGTTCTAATGTGAATTGCACTGATAAAATAAACTGTATGGCCAATGATTGCATGCACATTTGACGGGAGTGTACGCTCTTATGGTGCTTGTCACGCAACCTGTTCGGGGTGCAGATGATTTGTGTCAAAGATGTTGATTCACTGCTCTCCGGCGGTTGTTGTCCTAGATAGGATGAGAGATTTCGACTGAATTTGTCGCACTGGTTGTAGTTGACAGTGACTTTTTTTTGCTTCTATGACATTAAGGTGTTATATTGAAAATGCACACACAGAGAATTTTGAAGTGATCTTATATTGCGAGTGTTATGCCTTCGTCAGCACTTTTTTATCATCTCTCATTCACAACTAATGTTGTTGCACAGTTTCTCCTTATAGGAATTGTTCTTGGCTATGGACAGATTTGAATTACAGACCTTCCGCTCAATAGTCGGTGATGATTGCCAATGCACCACGACCACCTCCATGAAAGAGACATACAAAAAATGTAAATTAAAGGCTACGATTCTGAAATCATCTCATTTCAGTCGATGAAGAGAACCTTCTCCACCTACAACCTACTCATTATAGCTCTGCCCCATCAACCAAAGAATATTAACAAGATTCTGTTGGGAGCAACAGAGCGGGAACTATGCGAATCTAGAAATTGAAGGAGCATCGTTAGGTTTAAACTTCTGCCGAATGCGCTAGCAAAGTAGTTTGCACCGAGCAAGCTGTCACCTCAGATGGTGATCTTCCTGCTGAACTCCGGTGAAATCGTTATAGAATTTAAACAGGAATGGATTTTGGTTACGGGGATTTTATTATGCACTAACGGTCAACCGATTTAGCTGCTTCAAGCATCAGCGACGTTCAGGAATCCATCATGCCTGCTGTACGAGGAGTTGCTTGTGATGTATTTCTTAAGCTTTAGCCAGTCAAAGTAAATACTATGGAACCATTTAAAGTGCTACAGATCGCCAGCGGTATAGCCCTCATTCAATCACAAAGAGACAACACCATGCTGTGCGTAGTGCTGGATACTTTTGTGGTTTGCATGGTTGATACCGTCACCAGGGCAATTGCGTAAAAGTTGTGTAAATTACTCCATATTCAGCCCGAACATTCGTTGATTAAAAACGGCAGCCATGGACTTAACTATCAAAATCTGGAACATCCTACCGTCGTACGTGATTTATCATTTCAAAATTGAAGTCTCTGTATGTTTTGGATCATGTCTCCCACCGGAAATTTCCTAGAAATCTGCCACGTCAACAAGCTGGGTATCTAGGGTCTCATTATGTGGACTTGCTATTCAATTCAACAGATGGACTTACTTAACATACAAGCCGTTGATGACGAAAAGGGTGAGAATATCAGCACCAAATACGAAACTCCCAGACGATTATAAAAATCTCTAGATTGCAGGATAAAAATCTCTAGATTGCAGGAATCGCGCTGGAAAAAACTGCTCCACCTGAGTAAGAGTCATAATAAGCCCAAAAGTGAATTGAATTACCCAAGCAAGCGCCCTTATTCCTGCCCACAATAGCCAAACCAGAATTCAAACATGATATCTCCGAAGCGACGGCGGAATATGAGAACTTTAAAATGCTAATTCCTTCCAGCTTCGATAATTTTACGGCTTTTGGAAAGAGGCTGACAACACCGAGTGTGACGAGTACTTAGGGAATTGGGGCCGTCAATAATCGACTTTGAAATCAAATCCCTGCCTGAAATTGTTGAGATATTTTCAGAGGTAGAAGAAGCGCAACGAAAAATCTAGGAGCAATCGGAACAGCAGATTCTATACGGACCGGGCGTAGTGTCGGGCTTGATAAATTATGTTCAGTAGTCGAACTTTTACTGTTAGAATATGTAAAACCCTATGGTTTGGACAATATGGTCATATTGAACAACGATCTGAACTAGGCAATGAGTTAAATATTAAATAAATTTTTTTTTCGAAACTGGTTACTAAATCTACTTTCTTAAAAGAAGGTTTGGGATTTCTATGCACACAAAATCCAGAACTTGTTTCACACAGTACCTTTGGGGATCAAGGATAAGATTTAATTTTTGTTAAGCCATCTTTTACCAATTTTAAAAGCATATCAAGTTTCTTTATCAGCACCATAAGCTCTTATATCTTATGTATGGAATAACGCCTTCTGGGATATTCGCCAATGATGGTTGAGTAAGTACAGAAAAAAACAAAAATGTACGAATTGATCCATGATAGAGTGGTGAAGTGGCATCAACAAATATTTTATTTTCTGATAAATCGATGGTATACATATATTACATATGTATGTATGTATATTACTGTAGTGAGAGATATTGCCGAAAACAATTTAAGTCTTTTGAGAAAGTTTGCTGGCCGTTGGGTCAGCCATGCGGGCTGGGGCAACGACCGAAACTGTCTACCATCCGACGTCACGAATTACATGTGCAAATTGGTTGGTGGACCAATTCGAATCGGTATATGGGAATAACACTTATAGCAATATGTTGTCGGGAAGCTCATTTCACATTCATTCCATATTCGTGGACAGAGAGCAAACCTGATACACCACAAACCAGCTATTTTTGCACTTAGCGAAACTACATAAGAATACCGATTTATAGGACTTAAGCTTGCCTGGCTATAACTTGCCAACTTAGGTTAGGAAATTCAACCCCAAACCGGCATTTAATTTCATGTGGTTAAAATTTTACATCCATACTTAATTCTAATTGTTTATACATAGAAGTCTAACTCTGGCGAAACCCATGTTTCAGCTTTTTTATCTGACGTACGCCTCGGGTCTCTTTCTGAGTAGATGGCATATAGCATCTCAAACCTGTCTCTCTCCACCTACCAAACCCATAGTATTAAAATTCCCTTTTCAAGGTTATGGAAACGCTGATAAATCGTCAGCTTATAATATACAACGGCATTATGGTTTCCGTAGTAATAGCTCCACTGGTGGTTTGATGTCATATCCCACCAGAAACTGGAATCAACCTAGCTGAAAACCAGATCGTTGCGCTTTATATTTTTAAAGCATTTGACCGAGTTTGGCATCAGGCTCGAAAATGGATGCTAATGGTATCGATTAATCTATTCTCCTATGAATTAGAAATTGCCTTTTGGACCATTCAATTCAAGTCGTTTTGGGTGGTTTCAATCTTGATATTCACCAAATAAATGCTGGTGTTCCCGAAGCCTCTGTTCTGTTACCAATGCTTTTTTTTACATTTCTATAAGTAATATCCTGCTTGCCATTTCTATTTCAATCCATTCCTACTCGTACACTAAAGATAATACTCGCAGCTTTTCATATTCGAACCAAGGCTCATGTCCCTACTTTTCGGTTGTAGAATCGGAACGGAAACTATGTTAAGCACATTCAATCCCTGACGACTTAGACAGCATGGTTAAGTGGCGTATAAACGACAGAATTGAATTGAATGTTTCTAAAGCCCAGTGGCACTTGTGTCACTGAAACTAAATATTTATGCACTCATAGTATGTGCTTTAATAACACACTTATTTGGAATGATCACCTGTTCGAGGTAGCTAAGGATTATGCAAAATGTCTAGGTTTCCTTAAACGATGCAAGAAATATTTAAGCCCCTCTGATTTTGCTTCATTCTAAAGGAGTGTATCCGCCCCAAGCTTATGTATAAGGTTCATAACCGGTATGTCATTCTTGCTAGCAATAGTATGATTCAAAATAGAAGACCTTGATATTTCAAAGTCTATCCGTTCCATCATTGCTTTAAGAAAAAGTCTAAATTAATGGACAAGGGGAGATAAAGAAAAGGCAGAAGTCTTTGCTGAAGATCTTGAGGAAACTTGTAAGCCATTCACAAGTCAACCGCTTACAGAATGTGTATATTCGACGACGACAGGAATATATGCCGAGCCAGTGGAAAGTCGCAAAAGTCATAATGGTACCAAAAAGTATCGTCCGATTTCACTGTTGCTGATAATTTCAAACATTTTTAACGAAGCGTCTCTTACCAGATCATCAGTTTGGTTTCAGAAATAGCATTCAACTATTGATACAGTACATCGAATAACTGATGAAAAGCACTTTAACACAAATTTCTATGTTCGAGTGTATTCCTTGACGCCTTTGGCTAAGTTTGACACGAAGTCAGGTTTTATGCTGAGACAAATCTTGCCAGAGAAACTATCCAATATTAACATATCTTGTGTTAAATATGGGAGTGCGCACTCCGACTTTAAAGTCAATTTCGGCTGGCGTTCCTCAGGGAAGTGTTCTCGGCCCACTTCTGTATTAACTTTATACTTTCGGTTTACTGCAAACGCAATATTCCATCTTAACCACGTTCGCCGACGATACAGCTCTTTTTACAACGGATAAATCGGTTGAGGAATCAACTATCAAACTGTAACGTGCCAATGAGGCTAAATATCTCGGTTCACGTAAAGGAAAAACGTAACGAATGTATGTATGTAAATACAAAACAAAAGTATTGGTTGCTGGCGAAGTATTCTAAACTCAGTATTGAAAACAAGCTGCTTCTGTGCAAGCAAGTGCTAATACCAGACTGGACCTATGGTATACAACTCGGGGGCCGCAAGAACATAGCGAAAATTGCGGCTGCCAAATGCGAATACATCGAGAACGGAATATTGCTAGATAAGTGGAATGACTTGGTTGTAGAATAAACTCGTTTCGAAGGGATATGTTTTTAGTAAGTAGAAACTATGAGCAAAAAAAAATGGTTTGTAGCTATTTCAGAAAACAATGTTCACGTAAGCAATTCAATATCAATATCAATCAATATCAGTAATTTAGAAATTCATTTTTTAGCCGAACGAATATGAAACGCTTTTCCAAGCTATATTCCCCAAACATTACAATCCACAAGCGTGTGTAGTAAATGTGTCCACTTCCTTTCTAGGTCTATATCTTCGGCCGCAAAAATCGCAAAATTCGCCAGTTACGAGTATAATTATCGATAAACACTTCTTCTAAGAAAATATACAAAACAGGCTGTTTCTGATGGCCAATTCTTAGGATCAACGCCTTGAGCCCTAAACAGGTGTGCGCTTCTATGGTGTGGTGTCTCAGCATGGTTAGGTGGAACGCAAGAGCTTGCGTTAAAACAGAACGATGTGTTGTTGAAAATGAAAAGAGTTTTTCAAAATTTCACCGACAATGGTATTTTACAATGACCTACATTACCGGACCCCAATAAGCCATTAATCATAAGGCAGCATGCAGAGGTAATTTTTCATCATACAGCATGAACGATTACAAAAGAAATCTAATAAACACCGTGCCTCATTATTAAACCCTCCCACCCCCTAGGAATATCAATTAAGTCTATGTTGGGAAAAACAGTTTAACATATTAAATCTCAGAAGAAATTAATAAGCTTATCAAGCTAGTCTTTTCAAATCTTATTAATTAGATAAATTGGAGTCATTATTGTTCTGTTCTTAAATCCATTTTATTGTTTGTTTCCATTTAATAATTGAATTTGAAGTGACATTCACTTTGATGATTATGAGCCATAAACCAATTCTGTCCAATATCTCCTGATAATAAGCGTTAAAGGTATACTATGGATAATATATGTACCCTTCCTTTGACCCTGAATCACGTCAAAGGAAGATAAAACTGTAATAAAGGGCGTCTCTAAGGGTGGAACAACTGGAGGTCACAATTGACCCACCTCCGTGTTGCGTTGTTCTTTGAATGCACTTTTGTCTCAATTTTTCGGGTGGCCTACACCAATATTGCTTTCGTTCTTTAAGTTTTTTTAACTCAAATATGGACTCATCCGACCAAATTAGATTGTCCCAGAAAGTTTGTGGCTTCGGTAAAATCTGTTCTGGAAAAGCTAGGTTTTTTTAATGTTAAAAAGCCGAAGCGAACATTTTTATAATTTTTATAAAATTTTTATATTTTTCAGATTTGTTTTGCCGCATAAATTCATATTTATTTGGCGGCTTATTTCATTTCATTTCATTTATTTTATCAACCAAGTTTACATTCTCACAAATAAATAATAAATAAATGTTTTTCAACATTGGATCTGTCATCAAAAAAAAAATCAATTTCTGTACAAAAAGATTTTGATTCAGATGAGCATGAAAATCTTAAGATCATCAGCGTACATCAAGCAATTGACATTTTTAAAATGATTTGGAATATCATTCACAAAAATGTTAAAGAGCATAGGACCCAAATGACTACCTTGTGGTACACCGGATGAAATATTTTTAACTCTAGAACTGTAGTTTTAAATTTTTACTGTTTCTTGTCAGAGAGATAGTCTTTTATCCACCGAATTAATGTAGAGTGAAATACAAAATATCTCAATTTATTTATAAGAAACTTATGGTAGCCAGAATCAAAAGATTCAAATCTATAATTTGTAAATATAATTGGGTTAATTGATAATGACCTATCCGATACAAACCCATTGTTGGTGAGAAGATATTTGTTCTTTGACTACAGAATATATTTTACATGTTACTGTTTGTTCAAAGAGTTTTGGAGTCGGGGGTTGAAATACCTCTGTAATTGTCCAAATTGTTTCTGGATCCTGATTTATGAATCGGAGTTATATAAGAAAATTTCCAATTATTTAAAATAAGTCCTGTTGACAGAGATAAGTTGAAAATAATATTAATAGGAAAGGATAATGTCGAGTAGCACTGCCTCAGAACTTCAAATCGTATGCCATCTGGACCAGCATTCATGGATAAAATGCTCTTTAACACATCATCGACATTCACATGTATGTAGATGACCTAAGTTTGTATCCTGATTACGTGGTCAATAAATATGTCATATTCATTTGAATGTGTGACATAAACAGATTAAAAAAACCTTGCCAATAATTCGTTCAAATTAGAAGTTAAATCTGTAAATCCATCTTTTCTGGAATACTACAAACAATCTCTAAGATTACTACCGGATAGAATATTCGGCCAATCAAATGAATTAAAATAGTAATAAAGCTTCATTGAAAGTGCAAATCAAACTACGGTTTGCAAAAGCCTAATACTCTGTTTAAAAAGTTGTTACAATTATTTTTTTAAATAAATTCGAAAGCCAACATTTCATCAGCAAATGTTGATTCACATTCAATGATCGAATTGCGAGGAAATAAACATCTGTCATCGAGGGAATATTCCCACTTAAATCTCCTAAATTAAAAGTAACCTTGAACAGTTTGATGTTGATGTTCACTGATTTGATTCCTTATTATTTCGATGGATATGTCAATTTGTTTTGACGGTCCAAAACTGTCAGTTATCTTTAGGTGTTAACGGCTTCAACTTAAGCCTTAACTGAATAAAAATAATTTTTATTTAATATTACTATACATCTTCTATTTTTTTAAGAATCTGTTCTAAAAATTAAAAAAAAAAATACTTCAATACTAATGGAGCACCTAGAACTTGAAAGACAAAATGTACTTTTTTTGTTGCTTACAAAATACAACTGCTGCACGACTGCTGTTAACCGTTAGTTTTCATAAACTTGTAATAATATAGATAGAAACGATCGAGCCATTTACGCACTTTACTTTGGACTAAAAGGACTGAAAATTACCTGAGTTCTGTTGTACTTTATTTCGATAGTGTACATCAAGAATTGTATAAAAAATGGTTGTCTGTTGATCACAGACCAGTGAAGCAGAAGGTAGTGTTTCGGCTAAAGTGGAAAAGAAAACAAAAGAAAATAATATAAGTGCGCGTTTAGGCGAAGTACTCGCGGGACTCAAATTAGCGTAGAGGTATAGTGCCTGACCCGCAATTGGAAGGTCGCCGGTTCGAATCCCCAGGCGGGAGAGGAAGTTTTTTGTTTGCGTTGTTTTTTTTTTTCCTGTTTCCTTTCTGCGGCTTCTGAAGAAAGCTAGAAGTAGCGGGAGGAGATGTCGTGGGATGGCGGGGGAAGTCCCGTACCTCGTACAGGGTCGGAATCGGATGATTTATCATCCGATTTCGCAACACCGGCCGCCGTCATGAAAAGGCGCAAAAGGGTTAGCGCAAGGCCCAACCCAATCAAGCGCCCCTCCCTCACCACTTCGACTAAAAAGCTGCAGGTCGAAGCGAGGAAAGGGGCGCCATCATCACCACCATCGACGTCCGAAGCAGCCGGACAACAACAACAACAACATGTCACCCCCGTGGAAGCAGAGGTCGAATACCTCTCCGATGGTAGAGAAGGCCGCTACACGGGGGACAACAACCCCTTCGCGGCCCTCTTAAGTTCGGCTACGGAGGATGAATGTATTATACTAGAGGAGCAAGAACGCTTCCTACGCGCCCAGCTGCAGGCCGTAGTAGACAAAATTAAGGCGTTGCAGAAGTCGAGAGAGGAGGCAATAGCCGCCGAAGAAATGAAGCAGCAACAACAACAGCAGCCGCAGAAGAAACAGCAGCAACTACAACAACGAAAGCAGCAGAAACAGCAGCAGCAACAACAACCGCAGCAGCAGAAGCAGCATCAGCAACAACAACCGCAGCAGCAAAAGCAGCAACAACAACAACCGCAGCAGCAGAAGCAGCAACAGAAGCAACAACAACAACCGCAGCAGCAGAAGCAGCAACAACAACAACCGCAGCAGCAGAAGCAGCAGCAACAACATCAGCCGCAGCAACAGCGCCCGAAAAAGGAGAAAGTGCCACCGATCCTCACCTATACCACTGCCTTACGAGAAACCATCGATCTGTGTAAGTATGCCATTGGTGTAGGTAATTTTGAATTTAAATGTTTGGGCCAGAAACGCTATGCTATTCAGTGCAAGACACTGGAGCAACATAAGCGTATTAAAAGCCTACTGAAGGAGTCAACGACGGAGTTTTTCTCCTTCACTCCAAAGGCCGAGAGGTTGCGGACGATGCTCCTCAAAGGCGTGGAATCTATCACAGATCCCGAGGAAATGCTCTCAGAGCTCAAAGAGTTCGAGAGTGACGACCTCAAATTCGTGGCGGTTAAGCCATTTTCCACGGTGAGCTCCCGACGGGAGAAGCGAGTGATTCCCTTCTTCGTGGTACAGCTCACACCCAACAGCAAGCTGGAGAGGTTAAGGTCCATTACTTCCTTGGCTTCCCAGCGTGTAACATGGGAAATATTAAAAAGGCAAGGAAACATTTTGCAATGTATCCGCTGCCAAAGATTCGGGCACGCCGCGTCGAACTGCGAAATGCAGCCTCGATGCGTTAAGTGTGCAAAGAATCACAAGAATGAGGAATGCGACCTTGGGAAAGACAAGGTGGCGGACAGAGAGCAGCTCGAGTGTGTCTTGTGTCGGAACCGAGGGCACCCTGCAAACTATCGGGGATGTCCTAAGTTCCAGGACATCAAGAAAGAAAACCTGGCCCGTAAGCAGAAGGTCGAGGAGAAGCGTCCCTTGGGTCGCTTCCAAACACCAGCCGTCACATCCCAGTTGACCTACGCCCAAATGGCGGCAGGTTCGGGAAAGACGGTACAAAAACCCGTGGCTGTTCCTAAAGCCCCATTGCCTGTCTCTAAGGCACCGGGGGCCGAGGTGGATGTCTGTTCGATCTTGCTCGCAATCCAAGGGCAGATTGGGCAGCTCCAAAAACAGATCCAGGAAACGGCGACCCGAGTAGATAGTATCTGCTCGCTTCTACCGGGCCTAGCGCACCTAAGGTCATGATGGGTACGCTGGCAGAGAGACACTTGAAGATCCTATCGGTGAATGTAAATTCACTGATAAGGATCGAGCGACGAGCCGTACTTTTTAACCTGTTGCAGGACGAAAGCCCCGATGTACTCTTGGTTAGCGAAACAAAGCTAAACCAGAAGCACAAAATCCGCCACAGTTCGTATAAAATAATTAGAAGAGACCGACCCAACGCTACTCAAGGCGGGGGAGTTGCGATCTTCATTAAAAATAATCTTAAACATAAAGTCATATATAGCGGTGAAGTGCGGAGGTTCCAGGTGCTAGAGGCCTGTATTGTGTGCATTCCTCTCCGAAACGGAAAGAGAATGTACATTGTATCAGCCTATGCACCTGAAGCACCTCAACCCAATATTTTTATCGCAGAACTCGAGACACTCTTTCGATCTCTGCGCTTGAACTCGGTAGGAAACTTCTACATCCTGGCCGGCGATTTAAATGCCAAACATAGTGATTGGGGAAATAACATTCCCAACACTAGGGGGAGCCTACTAAGCCATTGGTGGGTTCTTCACAACATTGAATATAGAGTCAAGTTGCTCGCAACGGATAGTCCATCGTATCCTAGGAGCGGCTCCTATCTCGATCTAATGCTGATAGACTCTCGACTGAGACTGGCAGACACGAACGAATGGTCTATTAACTGTCTACGGACCATTGTATACGACAGTGACCATTGCGGACTATGTGCCGTGATCACAGTACCTGACGAGTTCGTGGAAATGGCAGAGTACGTCCACACGCACCCCTACGATTACAGTAGGGTGTGCTGGCCACGCTTCGCCAATTCCCTGACGAGAGCGCTCACTTCGAGCGCCTCCTTCCCACCAACTAATAGGAACCTGTCAAACCACGAGATTGACAGGTATCTCAAAGAAATGGACGATATCATTAAACAGACTATGAACAGTACGATACCACGTCAAAGACAGCACGATACCACAAACATATACCGAAACGCGACAATCGACGCACTGCATAGACAAAAAAGTAGACTCCTAACAAGACTCAAACTCTTGTACAGGCGGTTTACCGACAGACAAAACTCGGAGGTCAGGACACTGAAGTCACTGATTAAAAATCTCCAACAATTGATCAGAGAAAATTACAGAATATCTGTAAGTTTGCATTGGAACAACAGAATTCGTGCTGTAAAATCCAACAGCGCGAGTATGTTTCCGCAAATAAATAAAATATTTCGGAGAAACAATCAGAATGACATTCAGGATCTGAAACTTCCGAGAACGTCAGACAATGAACGTTTGCTACGGACAGTTAGCATCGATCCAGATGGCGCCATCCTGGATGACGACTTTTTCGTGATTGAGGATCCTCAGGAGAAGGTGGCGACAGTGGGAGCTGTTTTCCAGGAAGTGTACAAGGTGAACGATAGTATTCGCCCGAACCATGACCTGGAGAACAGAGCCCTGCTTCATCACTTCTACCTTAGAAATGATTTCGATCATTGGCGATCTGAGAATCTTGGTTTTACCAGGTTCAATGAAGATTTCATGGCAAGCAATGCCATCGCCAGTGAGGGGGCTAACACCCTGTTCATTTCGACGGAAGATCTCCAGATGATCTTTCAGTCATTGAAAAGGAAAAAATCCGCGGGTATCGACGGCATATCCAATGTTGTGCTAAGGCAACTTCCACCAATGGCTGTAGAGAGGTACGCCATCCTGTTCAACAATGCATTGAATAATGCATATTATCCAGTGCATTGGAAGACAGCGGTGGTTCAACCAATCCCCAAGAAGGGGAAAGACACCTCTAACCCGGCAAATCTCCGGTCGATCAGTCTCCTTCCGAGTATCAGCAAGGTCTTCGAGAAGGTGATCCATAGAGCCCTGTCTAAATGGGTTGAGGACAATAAAATCATTCCGGATAACCAATTCGGTTTCAGAGCGGGGCATGACACTATTCATGCCGCGTCGAAACTTGTATCGGATATCCAATGGAATAAATGCAAGAACCAATGCACGGGTGCCTGTTTGATTGACTTGGAAAAAGCCTTCGACACTGTATGGTTAGAAGGCCTTTATTACAAGCTCAGTCGGCTGGGCATAAGTAAACCACTGCTATATATGATTTTTGACATGTTAACCGGTAGAAAGTTCGTTGTGAAAATTGCCAATGTAACTTCTACCCAAATATTTGAAATCAAAAACGGACTGCAACAGGGTACGGTAAATTCGCCGATCCTTTTCAGCATTTACCTGAGTGATCTACTTGTTTCTCTACACCACTCAATAGCGTACGCAGATGACCTAATCGCGTACAGATCAGGTCCAACGATCGACGTCATTGTTACTCTTCTGCAGCGTGACTTCGAAAAAATTCAGCAGTATTGTGATGACTGGAAGTTGAAAATCAACTTCCAGAAATCAGAATCTATATTGTTCAGAACGCCTTTGTCTAGGGCCTCTCGGGACACTAGAAAAAATTGGCGCAGGTTCTCTATCCTTGGGCCGGACGGGCGTCCACTGGCGAGACAAAGTGTAGTCAGATACCTTGGGATCGTGCTGGACCAGTATCTATATTTTGACAAACATGTAGATGCTGCTCTGGCAAGGGCCCGGGGCGCTTTCGCTCTGACAAGATGGCTGTTTCATAGCAGCCAACTTGATTCCAGGGTGAAAGTAATCTGCTACATGGCCTTAATCAGGCCCATGGTTGCCTATGGATGCCCCGTCTGGTTCAATGTGAGAGCCAGCTTGATGGAAAGGATTCGGGTGTTTGAGAGACAATGTCTTAGGACTTGTCTCGGGCTACATAGGACTCCCGAATCTGAGTACACGAAATTTTACCCGACGAGGTCCTATACAATAGGGCCAGGATTGTACGGATAGATAATTTTCTGATCAAACTGATTCGAAGCCACGTTGCAAGAGCAATGACTTCGGTCAATAGCCTGATCTTCGGGGCTTACTACCCCAATGATCTATATCATGAGAGAGTGCGCCTTAACGGCTTTGTCCCGCCAGAAGCATTCCTCTATCTAGATAGATGTGGGCTGATCCAGGACAGATTGGCGTTACCGCTAATCTTCCACGTGGGTCGCAATTCCGTGGAGCGGCGATTCCTCTACGAACCCGATGTCGCGCTCCGTGAGCCCGAGCGCCTCAGGTTCTGTAGATCGGTCTCACGCCGGGATCGAGGAGACGTAGTCCGCCAGCATCAACGCTTTTGGTGGCTGGAAAGAGCTCCGTCAACGGACACCTTGATAGGAGCAGCCTCTTCAAGGCAAGGCCTGCCCAACACCAATGGCAGGCTTGCATAGGCTAGGGTAGGGTAAGGTAGGGTAGGGTAGGTTAGGGTAGGCTAGGGCAAAAACGACAAAAAAAAAAAAAAAAAAAAAAAAAAATTAAAAATCACAAAAAAAAAAAAAAAAAAAAAAAAAAAATAAATAAAAATAAAAATATAAAAAAAAAGATATATATATAAAATATATATAATGTATATATTTGTGTATATATATTTTAGTTAAGTTAGAATAAGATAGGTTTAGTTAGGTTTAATTAGTATAAGGTAGGTTTAAGTTTTATATAAAAAAATGATCATATGCTAAGTTTTTTTAATAAAAAAAAACATTTTTCTTAGCTTAAGTTAGTTATAATAATGTTAATAGTAAATTTGTGTAGGCGTCGAAAGACATAAGTATGTTTCAATTGTTCTGTTTGTTTTAGAGTGTCCGCCTAGGGCCAGTAAGATAGTTACATTTGTTAAGATAGTTAAGCTAGTTTTAAGCATTTTTGACTAGGGTAAGATAGATATAAGTTAATATGAAATAAAAATGAATTGAATTGAATTGAATTGAAAAAAAAAAATGGTTGTGGATAGGCACCATCCTGTGATTGTCTTGAAATGGACATCCTTCTTTTTAAGTAACACTCTCAGTTACGATGGTGATATTTTCGGCAGATCTTGCCAGACGAAAACGAGTTGGAGCCTTCATATTACTAACCCGTCCTAGACATTCACATTTATTGATTAAATTCACTCTTCTTACTCGTACAATACAAGCTGCGTCTAAGCTCGTTTTGGATATCTAGTGAAACAAAAGCAAAAACCATAGCTCGACCACTGACTAAGATAAGCATAAGCCAACCACTATTGTTCGTGCTGTATGACATGCTGCCTAGTAGACAGTTCATTGTCAAAAACTGCAATGTGACTTCAATATATTCATAAGTGATCTCTTCCCCATGTAATTGATAACGCAGACGACTTACTGATGTTCAGATCAGAAAAGCCAAGACCATTGCATGTATATTGAAACGTGAAGACTGGAAATTAAACATAAATTTTGAGAAGTCGGAAACCATTCTGCTTACCACGCGGTTGTGTGATACTAGAAAATAATGGCGTGACTTCCAAGTTTTTGGATTAGAATCTGTTTGGATCAGCTTCAAAAATGTGGATGCTGCTCCAGCCTGGGTTTAAAGTGCTTTTTCCCTTATACGGAAGCCAGTATTACCTCATACGACCCATGTTCAGCAATGACTGCCCGGTTTTGTTCAAGGTGGGAGCAAGCTTCGCGGAAAATATCGTTTATATCGAACTCCCGAATTGGAGTGAACAACACTCTATGATTACGACTAAAATATCACAAAAACTCAAAGCATCACGGAGCACCTTCGGTTTAGTAGAACAGAAGCTACTCGCGATATTTGCCACCTCAAGCGTCTTTGTCAGACTTTTTGGTGGTTACCGAACGAGACTCCCTCGTCGTACCCTTTTGCCCCAGGTAGATTAAGGTAGATTTAAGATTTTAACAAAAGTCGCCATAGTCAACCTCAAGATATTAAAAAGATATTAAAAGTTATTAGTTGTTTGAAGTGCCCGTTAAGGTCCAACAGGCTCGTGAGAATATATGAGTTAATTAAGCTGGTTTTTTCAATGATTTTGTCATGTTTTGTGTAATAAAAACCACGTTGAAAAAATAATTTATTATAGGTGAAAGATATAGAGATATAGAGAGAAAGCACTTGTTGGTGGCCATAAGCAGTACAACTTTATTAAATATAATATTTCCGGGATATTTTCACCATATTTACAGTGAATTTTAGCAATTTCAGTATGTTTTGCGAGCATATTAATCTCCTTTTAGTTTTTACTTGCATTGCATCTCGAATCTGCTAGAAAAAAAATGGGAATTTTGATAAACAGTTCCCAATCCTACAGGATAAGGGTTGTTTTTCTTTTAATATCACACAAGCCGTTTGAAATGTTTGCTTGTCCTTTTGAGGGGAAGAAAGCCTGCACTTTCTCTTCCTTCGATAAATTAGAAATGGTCATCCACTCAGAGACAAACATTTTTCGGTAATTTATACTATTTTTTTGAATAACCATACCTCAAACTCGCTCAACACGTGCTTCTAATATTTTTTTTATTTCAAACGACACTGTTCTAATATTGCTTTAATGAAAAGAGGTATGGCATACCGTCTCGCACACTTTATGACTTCTCGGTACTCGTTGCATTTCTAATTAATTTTCACGACTTAATTCCAATTGTTTTGTTCCATATAGCAACCTCGCCTAGCTCTATAAGGCCAATAAAATAAATTACCATGTCGCACTCACCTCTAGTGTCGAAATTAATTCCTACAAAAGCACTTCGCTCCGCTCATCTGCAATGAAAAAGAAAACAACAAACAGTTAGTTAAATTTATTTACCAATTTCCTATGCAAAGTATCTAAAACTTGTCAAACACATACGCGTACAGACAATCTGAGTATAACCTAAAAAAATAAGTGAAAAGGCAGACTCCTCTGCCCACTCAGTCAATTCGGTCACGTCCGGCCTCTCGAAGACATGGGTGAAAAACAAAAAAAACGACATTGTAGTCAGACTCATGTTCCCTAACTGGACAAATGCCCGAAGAACTTAAAAACGAAATGAAATGAGCTTCAATTCATTGATTATGACCAAGTTGTCGTCAGCAGAGCAACAAGGGGGACACAGTCCAGGGTCCACAGCACCCGTTCGTGACGGGGCGAGTGACGATTTATGAGAATTTCGCTATTTGCATGCATAATCACCAACTAAAACAGCGATCTCGACAAGTTCCAATTCAAGCTTCGGCTCCAGCCGAAAGGCCCGGTACGCCACTAGACAACATAATAGGGTACCCACAGTCCGAGACCTACATCACCAAGGCATTGACAGTCAGATGCCTCCATTATCCGAAAGAGAAACTGGAATACATTTTCAACCAGAGTGCATACAATCGGAGCCATAGTTGAGGTTTTAATTTTATTATTTTTTCGGGGCTCGTTCTTGTTCATGTCCTCGTTTTTTTCCCGTTTACTTTTGTTCATCAAGTGTTTATTATTCTGTTGGCATGCCTGTAGTTCGCCTGTAGTTCGCCTGTCGTGGACTTCGTGTTTGGGCTACTAAAGCATGGGGAAAGGAAAGGGAGTAAAAGAGAAAATGAAATCTTCTTAAAATACCATTTTTCGCTTCAAGTACAATCCTTCCATCCCCTTGGTTTTGCATAGCTGGCAAGAATCAACCATCACCACTATTGCCACCGCCAATGGAGGCACTTGAAAAGCTTTATTTACATAATCGCATTCAGCAACAGCACCAGCTTGCAAAGGCATTTGACTGAAACCGATTCGGATTCGGGTTCGGGTTCGGGGGTCCGACACTCGAATATGGGATAAAGAGCAAAAAGGAGCGAAATCTCCTTTCCAAAAACTCGAAATCCATTTAAGTGGATGAGGTCAATTATTTAGTCCAATTTTTCACTCCCGTGAATGGTTAAATGATTTTGACATTTTTGTGCCCTTATACGGAGCCTCGTTGGGCTATGCTGATTTTCAACGGCTCGAAGGAGGGTAATATAAATATCTGATTATGGCTCGAGGACGAAGAGGAAACGGAAATGAAAACAATTGGGATCATCATTAAATGAGTGAAAAATCCTGTTCTTTCTCTGGAGCTCGAAGGTATTCGAATTTAAATTCGGTTATGGACTCTTGAAATGTGGGTTTACTGGTGCCGAGTTTTGAAGTGAGCTTATTAGCATGTCGCAAAGCTTTTCACTTTGACGCATTGCCACACATCCGTTGGTCTTGGGCAAATACTTTAAATCCAATTAGCATCAGGAGGAGATTGCTTTCGTGATGTGACACTTAGTATTCTTTTCTGATTGAACTTCAATAAAACAGTGAAATCAGATCATAGAACAAAGTGTTTCAAACACAGAGTTGAATGGCCTCTCTAAGTATAGGTATCAATGTTCTACTGAAAAACGAGTTTGACGGCAACTAAAGGCTTGGTATCAACAAGTTTTTCGTGTCAATTAACTACAAACTCGGCAGGCTGTAGCGGTCATGTTGTTTTGGTGACACCTATCAAATCTGTTGTTTATTTAATTCAGTTACTGATGTCATGGCTAGTTACACGATTGAACAGAAGAGTCGTTGAAAGTTCAATCACTCGAGTCCGTGCTACCGTAAGAAGCCAAGGCGGACATTTGAACGTTGCCATATCCTATACATAATAGCATACATGGGCCTTTCAAATAGAAAAAAAAATTGTTAATACCTTACACACGGCTTATTTTATTCTATTTCAACATCTACCCGCCCTTATTGAAAAACCTTTTATATACCCCAAAAACTAGAGTCATCCTGCTATCCATCTGATATAACCGAGATCCTTGCTTATATTATTTGGATAACAAATAAAATTACGAGAGTATAATAATTCTAATATCAAGCCCGTAGCTTTGGATGGCTTTCTAGCAGAGTGGCGAGGTCTATTTACGAGGGTGGTTCGATAAGTACTTAGCCTACAAGAGAAAAACAAACATTTTGGAGAAATGGCGATTTATTTTTCAATATAGTCTCCTTTTAGTCTCCGTTTCGTCAACTGACACGAAACGACGCAGAAACTCCTTCGGATTGCGCTTAAACAGAGTCAAACACTGCTCTGAAGTGGTCTCACGGTTTCGCTTGTTGTCCGGATTGAGCAAACGCGGCACCCATCGCGCCGACAGCTTTCTCATGCCCAAAATTTCATGCAGGATATAACCCACGCGATCTTTTGAAATGCCTACTGTCTCAGCTATCTCACGCACCTTCAATCGGCGATCTGCCAATACGAGATCGTGGATTTTTGTCACGTTATCCTCCGTGGTAGCCGTTTTCGGGGCACCTGGACGTGGCTCATCAAAAACCGACGTGCAACCACGTTGAAACTCGTTAAACCAATTTTTGATGGTCGCCATCGAAGGAGAAGAGTCACCGTACACAGCATCCAAACGCTCCTTGATTTCGCTGCGCGATTTCCCTTCCAAAACAAGAATCGAATCACCGACCGATATTGCTCTTTTTCCATTTTTATAAAATCCGCGGACACTCCCGCTTCCACACGCGGTCAAAATAAAACTACGAGTCCGATCCGGCTGAAAGTCGACAGTAGCCGTCTACTAGATTACTAGATACACGATAGTAAGTTGCTCTTGCGATACTGGCGTCATCTGGCGGTGAGGCTAAGTACTTATCGGACCACCCTCGTAGATGCATAAATCGAGATGAAGGCGATGTAGGATGAATATAAAGGCATCTTTTTGGCAAATCAGGCAGTCAGAGTTATACTTCTTATTATGGGCGGACTCCACACCATAGCTCGATAGATGAAACTCACATAGGGTCATTTTCAGCCAAAAATTTTATTACAGACAATACTACGTCTGTTCCCAGCTAAGCTTTTCAGACGTAGCAAAGCGGTGGACTGTTTAACTTTGGTGGTATAAGGCCCTGTACCTTAGTCTTTGCAGTGAACAGTAACATTTTAACAAGACCACAACAATGACTCTTAGTCATAGCGCTCCTCATGATTTGGCTTCTTACCACAAAAAAATAAACTTGTCAGAACTCCGCATGCGAGATCGATTTTTATCCTGTCTAGCTTCATCACAACTTTTATGCAACTCACGGTTTTAGAGACGTTGCCGTTTCAAAAGTAAGGGTGGATAAGTTTGTTTTTAAATATGAGTATGATCCACCGGCTTATGATGCCCTCTACAAAAAAGTATCGACATTATTGACGGTTCCCTCAATGCTTAAAAAGGTTACCAGGGTATATTTTTTATAAAGGGTCCGCCATCTAACGTTTTTTTTTTCAAGTAGTGCTTATTTCGTGAATGGTAACACTTAGCTCATGTCTGATTTGACAGATAATTAGTTTTATCCTTCCGCTGAACGAATATGGTTGTGTATACGCTTGAACAACGCTTCGCTATGTGGGCCTGCGATCGACTTACAGAAGATGCCGATTTTGCCAAAAAAATCATCTTTTCAGATGAAGCTCATTTTGATCTTGGCGGGTATGTAAACAAGCAAAATTGTCGCATTTGGGGCACAGAAAACCCGCACGCATACATTGAAAAGCCGGTGCACCCAAAACGAGCCACTGTTTGGTGCGGATTTTGGTCCAGAGGCATAATTGGGCCATTTTTCTTCGAAAATGAGCAAGGAGTGGCCGTTACAGTCAATGGCGATCGTTATCGGGCCATGTTGAACGAATTTTTGTTCACAAAAATTGAAGAGGAGGATATTGGCAACATTTGGTTTCAACAGGACGGCGCTACGTGCCACACAGCCGAAGCTACACTCGATGTTTTGCGCCCTGTTTTTGAAGATCGCATTATCAGCCGCAGAGCTGATGTCGTTTGGCCACCTCGGAACTGCGATTTGACACCGTTGGACTATTATTTGTGGGGTGCCGTCAAAGATAAGTGTTACGCCGACAAGCCAGAGACAATTGACGCTTTAAAGGACAATATTCGTGAAGCCATTGGTGAAATACAGCTGCACACAATCGATAATGTGCTTAAAAATTGGACCGATCGTGTAGGCTACTGCATGGCCAGCCGAGGAAGCCATTTGAATGAAATTATTTTCCATTATTAACCGGAAGGATTGTACTTTCAAATAAAAAAAGAAATTTGAGAAAATATTCAGTAGTTTTTTTTATAGCATTTTCAAAATAAAAAAAAGTTATTTGGCGGACCCTATAGAAGAGGGTTTTCTCAACTTTGCTCGTGGGAGTTGTTGAGCTGTAGATAGAAGGTTTACCTCTAGGATCTTGCGAATGTTTTTTTCCTAGATTTGTTTCACGGTTTTAGAGCCCACGCCGACTCACTTTAGAGATAAAAAACATACTTAAGGCTTGTTTGTTCAAAAAATAAGGTGATTTTAAACTTTTAGAAAAATATTATTTATTCATCAACATCTTTCATAACCTATTTGCCCCTGCGCTTTTTCCAATCCTCGAAGTACTTCTGGTGAGCTCTATTTGGTACAGCCTTGAGCTCTTCCAGCGCCGCGGTATTTATCCCCTTAATCGTGGCGAATCTACGTTCTATCATGGGTCTTTTCAGATATGGAAGAGAGAAAAACCGAAGGGATCAAGTCCGTTGAATACGGTAACTGAAGTGGAATTGTTTTTCACCTAAAAATTACGCCCAAGCAGCAATGGGTCAACAGGTAGTTTATCGTGATTTTGAAACAAACTTCGTCGATGCACGTTTCATGGCCAAAATGTCTGTAGAAATTTAAGGCCATAAGCCAACCGATTTTCTTCACTGCTTCAACGTTTTCACCCATTGTTCACTTGCTAGAGCGCAGGCGGGTGTTGTGATTAATATCTTCTCGGCATTTTGTAAAGAGCTTGTTTAATTTATAATCAATTATTTTGCTCAGAGTAGCCTCGCTAAATTCAGTCAACATTTCTTATTTTTCAAGCAAAATTTATAACTGATTCTTTAATTTATTATTTTTACTACAATAAACTAAATATCCAAAATGGCTCAATATCAACATATGATGGGAGATATATGTACCAATGTAAAAAAAAAAAACAGCAAAAATAGACTGAACTTAGCTCGGGGAATTCTAAAAAGTCACCTTATTTTTTGAACATACATGATGTATTTTCAGCTGAGTTGGTCTTTGGCGTGTCTCATAAAACTGTTGTGGACTTAGGGGCAGTTTTAATAAGGTTACATCGTTCAGATTAGTTTCCTGAAATTCGACAGACTCTCATTCCACCAATTAGGCTGCTTATGTTTTAGGTGCCTGATAGAGTACTTGATGAATCTGATATTACACGTCCTTGCAAAAGTGTTTAGCACCGCGTCAAGATCGTTTGTCGAAGTTGGTACTAAATTGCTATAACTAGTCTAGACATGTTTATTTTCGTGAAGGCAAGCACCCCCATTTATTGAGCTTAATTCAAGGTAATTTAATCATACTTAATGACTATTGAGGGGGCGCGATCCTTAGAAACTAAAATTGGGAGAAGGGAAAGTTATTGAGAAGACGGCGTTTTAGGCATGCAGTGCTGAGGTTAAAATCGAAGTTAATATTCGAATTAACACTTGCCAGCATACGGGAAATGGGTTCCTTGGAGCCGTATGAGGTGCGGGGGGTGAATAGATAGAAGAGAGGATTGCGTGTATTACGAGGGTTAGTGTTAAGAGATATGGAGTTATAAGAAGTGGCGAAGAATATGTCAGATACCCTTCTTCTTAACTCCAACTCAAATTGATTAGTTTATGACGGTCTTGATAGGACGGTAAGAACAAAGGATTGTTACAGGGCAGACCTCAAAGAGCAAATCGTAGGATCTGCCGTCGTTGGATGCTCTCGATTTTAGAAATGAGGGATTCTTGGTAAGGGGACCACACTTGAGAAGAGGCCGGACAAAGGTTACGTAGAGGGAATTGTGAGTTGGAGAATTCACGAAACCGAGTGCAGAATTAGCTTTGGATTATCTAATCGATGTGTGCGCGAAGATTTAGCTCCTGGTCACATAATATGCCAAAATCGCAAATAGCGTGAAGGTGGAGATCGCGTGAAGGTGGAATCGCAAATAGCGTGAAGCAGAGACGAGGAGGAAGTTTGATTCCCTTACGTGAAAAAGTGATTGATTGGCATTGGAAAATGTTAAGCTCCAAGCAATTTTTGGAGCACCAGACGGAAAAGCTGTTGAGATCCGATTGAATAAGAGAAGAATCCTGTTGCGAGGAAGTGGTCTTAAGGAACTTGGTGTCGCCGGCCTACAGTGAGAGGTGGGAATGTTTGATGACAAATTCAGTGTCGTTAATGAAAAGAATGAAAAGAAGTGGATCTAGGTGGCTGCCTTGGGGAACGCCGCAAGAAGCTAAGAAAGGGTTAGAAATGGTAGATTTAAAACGAACACTGTAGTAACAGTTTTTTTAAATAAGAAGATATCTACGTCACCGCAGTGGGTTCAAACTCAAGTTGAAATTACATCCCATTCTCTAGTGCCGAGAGGGTGAAGTACACAAATTCGACAAAGTTTGTGGTTGTAGACCTGCAGTTGAGGAAGCCATGTTGTTTAAACGAGGTTAGAGATCTGCAGTGGAAACTTAACTTATATGTGACAGTTTGGCGATGGGGCAGATGTTAACATCAGTCTTCGGACCTTTTCTGTGAACAGGAGTTATAAAAGCGGTTCTCCATATCCGAGGAAATTCTCTAAGGCACAAGGGTAAGTTGAATATTTTTGAGAGCGGGACAGGAAGAATGGACGAACATTTTTTTAGTAATATGGCAGAGAGACCATCGGACCCATTCAATTTATTTTCAATGATATGGGGGTCAATAGCATGCGGGAGAAATGGCCCAAGAGAGAAATTTGGTAAGTAGTCGAAGTAAGTATTGCCCAGTACAAAGGAGTCATCGGCCAAAGATTGTTTGAAAAAGTTGGCGATAGTTTTGAATTCATTCGAGCTTTCGCCCTTGAAAGAGAATGAAGTTGGGTAACTATCCGATTTCCTTTTGTAGTTAACAAACTGAAAGAAAGACTTAGGATCGTTTATAAGATTGGCTTGCGTTTCGATCAAGTGGCGTTCATAGAGAGAGTTACATATGAAGCTCGGTAAATTGCTTGATAGGAACTAATATAGTTGGAAAAGGAGGGGAGGTAGATAAATGTTTGAATCGGGAAAGGGAAGTAAAGAGAACAAAATATTTCTCTGTAGAAAATCATTTATTGCAAGGCTGTCAAAATTGAAGGGGGCGCTATTGAGATATTAATTGATTAGGTTGAAATGTTTTGTGAAAGTCGTAAGACTTAAGCAGTGAAATGAAGTCTTCAGTGGCGGAGAGTCGTGAAAAAAATGAGAAAAAAAGTGAAGGATGGTAGTTGTTGATGGTTGATAAGGAAAGGGGACAAAGTGAAACAGAGGAACTAAGGGAGTATGTGGCTACTCTTTGCCAGTTTGAACGCCGAAGTTTCTTAAAGGATTTGGATCCTTGTGTTTTGAAGTTAGCATCAAAAAGGTTCCACTTGTAGCCACTAAGGGATTTTGAATTTTAAACTTTTTTTTTCGCGGGGTCTCTAAAGTAAAAAAGATCTGGAAATCAACGTAGAAAATATTAATTGTCAATTTGGACAAACCTAGCTCTAGTAAATGGCGGGGTATAACTTAAGGTGCAAGATCTAGTGGTTTCCTCAGCCAACCGTTTTGTTTCTGGGTAGAAAGATATTGGCCCAAAACATAGTTTTGAAAAATATATAAATATTCAACTTCTCCTATGTTATAGTATTTTGTTACCTATCTTCATATAAACGAACGTGGACTAAGGTAAACTTTTTTGTCACCCAATATTTTACTTTAGTTTGGAGATTAAATACTTTTTGTTCAGCTTCAAATGTTAACACCAGGTGTTGCTTAAAGCCTTCGTAAAAAAAATAGGAAGAGCTCCGACCTCGAGAGCTCCTAGGTTAAGGTGCTAGCATACAAAATTTGACTTCGCAATACTTAAACTTTATTGATTAGAATCACAACGAAAGTCTCTTTAGTGACTCAGGAGTTAATAGATTAAACCACTGAACGACGATAATTCACACATAAAGACTCGAATTTATAAAAACACACTCATTCAGTCTACTTAACATAGTTAAGGTTTAATTTCCATCCATTTCCGATTCCATAACCAAAGAAAACTTGTGAAGCAAACAACTGCGGACTCAATAACCCATAACCTCCCAGACCGAGAATAAAGTCTCCTGGCACACAATACAAATATATATCCCCAAAGTACCTGCTCTTCAATGCTCGCCTAATTGGAGCCAAAAACTTCATTTGCCAATCAAGATTTCTGAAATTCCCGAAGCACATATGCAAACAAATGCTTATTTATGTTGTTTTCCGACTCTTGGATTCGTCGAATGCAGCAGTGGAATGTACTCGATTTAAATAAAAGATCAGCCACACCCCGTAAATGTGTGCATGCACACGTGTGTATGCTCCATCGACTCCTGTGAGCTTGTGCACAAACCATTTAACCATCAGTAAATTGAATTGCATTGAATATGGTCCAGAATCACATCATAGAATCACCGTAGGACGACGACATACATTCATTATTCTATACCCGCACCGGATATCGCCAGACACACTAAACCGACCCCTCTTTATCGTATGATTTTCATTCCACCCCTTCCTCTAATGGTCATGTGTCGTCTGTTCGATTTGCCGCCCCAGTCGTTCATGTTGGGAGGCAGACGGAAGATATTTATCCTGGCGCAATGTGTGTTGGGATGGGTGACGTTGTGTGGCATCACCACGCCATTACTGTGACGTGTGACGATAGTTGACCATTAGAAATCCAATGAAGCGATAATGTCAGCCGGAATGGAAGGAAGTTTTTAGTCCTAAACGAAATGCGAATGCCTCGTCCGTACATACGTATGTCTCGTCCTTCTTAGTAAATTGACTTTTTCAGATAAATAAAATCGATAACAGATTGTGCAGCGAATGGTCCTTAATATCCTTGCCACGACTCAGACGGAACAAGTTAGAGTACAAAAACGGTATTTCCTCTGTGTTTCGCTGCTCAACTCCTCGGTGAGTTCCTGTACATCCTTCCTATCCTCTGTTGTTGCTAAGAGTTTGTCTTTGTTGTCGCTTCTCTCCGGATGTGTTGACATTAAGATGCAATTTTCATGGCAGCCAACTATATGTAAGCTTTAAGTACACTAAAGTATCGTGCAATAAAGTCATCGTCGGGATGGCGCGGATTAAGGGAATAGCACATAGAACGCCATTAATGAATGTGCATACTATTAGTAGATAAACACTTGTTCAGATGAGGGATGGCGGCCCTAAACGAGCATTGAAACGTGGCAAACGAGCCAGTGAGCTCGAGAGTGCTAGCGATCATTATTATTATTCAAAATGAAGTTTTGGCTTTTCTGACACAACCAGCCGGTGTTGGTTTAATTGAAATCCACTAGTGGCAGTCTGATGGGTTGAATGGCCTCGACTAAGAACTAAGCCGATAGCAACAGTCTGTTACACAGGAAGGAAAGTTTACACGTCGTGATTTTATGGCATTAATTTGGGGTCAAAAGGACTAAATTCGGAAGTCAGTATCTTCTTCTAGTTAGGTGACGCATTATATTCGTGTAATATAAAGTAAAGTGTGAGCCACCAGAAGAAGCATACTCAATACTCTGGCAAAAATGTCAAGCATGGAGGCGGAAGTTTATTGATATGGGCATGTTTTTCGTGGTATGTTGTTGGTCCAATATTTTGGATTAAAGAGACCATAGACCGAAACCTATACGCCCAGTTATTAGAACAGAGCATGATTCCGGAAGCTGAGTGGTAGATATCATTGAAAGCCGAATCATATGGCTGGCACAGTGAAAAAGTGGCTGGAAGAACATAACACAAAGCTCGTGCAACGGCCTGTACATTCGCCCGATCTGACTCTCTTGGAAAATTTGTGGAAACTCTTAATAAAGTTGTGGAGCTCAGATATCTAAAAATAATGAGGAATTTCGGGAGAAAAATACAAGCTGCTAGATCTACCTTAACATTGAGTACTTGTCATACGTTGGTCGAGTCTTTCCTAAGAAGAGTTCGCAAGCCCACAAAAATTATGGATAATCCACAAATATTAAATCTGTTTCATCTTTCTTTTAGCGTTCTACTTTGCTAAGCTGGGGTGAGAAGATTAATGTGAAGGCTTTCCTGTCTGTCTCTCTAGCCAGAACTAGGTAAAACTTTGCAGCTGATCCCATCTTGTTTTATAATTTACTCCAATTTTTATATAATGGTGTTATTATTGTTTTGTCCTCGTTATATAAAACTTTTTAACTCACTCTACTTAGAGAAATGAAAACATGAAAATAAGCTTTTAAAAAGTTATTTGGAAGCCGAGTTTTAAAATAAATACTGTAGAAGGCTACTGTTCGTTAGAGCATTCAGATACAACTACAGGTCTATTGTACTGCCAGGCTGACACCGTAGGTTATTTTATTTTCCCTGATTTCTGGCGCTCACGTTGGCCTCAATGGTACGCCACAAGATGCGAGTAAAAGTGATATAATCACAAAGAAAATATTGCGTGTTGTCGTATCTTCTTCCTCTCTTCAGCACAAGTGGATGCAGTGGTGAATGGTGAGGTGTTTAATCCAAATGTAGTCACGCACAGTCTCCTTAGCGATTGGACGAAAGTCATGGACTTATTGCAAACATAAAGGCATATACCTTCCGCCAAGCAATATCCAGGACACTTTTGTCATCTATGGCTGTGTGCACTTGATGGAGCCAGTTTTTGACAGACAACGTAACTAAAGCGGGTCGATTAACCAAAAAATCCTCTAAATCAAATTTAGGGAGCCCACTTACGAGGGTGGTCAGATAAGTACCGAGCCTCATTGCCAGATGGCGCCAGTATCGCAAGAGCAACTTACTAACAATGTGTAGTACATTCTAGTAGACGGCTACTGTCGAAATTTCAGCCGGATCGGACTCGTAGTTTTGTTTTGACCGCGTGTGGAAGCGGGAGTGTCCGCGGATTTTAGAAAAATGGAAAAAGAGCAATGTCGGTCGGTGATTCGATTCTTGTTTTTGGAAGAGAAATCGCGCAGCGAAATCAAAGAGCGTTTGGATGCTGTGTACGGTGACTCTTCTCCTTCGATGGCGACCATCAAAAATTGGTTTAACGAGTTTCAACGTGGTTGCACGTCGGTTTTTCATGAGCCACGTCCAGGTGCCCCGAAAACGGCTACCACGGAGGATAACGTGACAAAAATCCACGATCTCGTATTGGCAGATCGCCGATTGAAGGTGCGCGAGATAGCGGAGACAGTAGTCATTTCAAAAGATCGCGTGGGTGATATCCTGCATGAAATTTGTTTGCTCACTCCGGACAACAAGCGCAACCGTGAAACCACTTCAGAGCAGTGTTTGACGCTGTTTCAGCGCAATCCGAAGGAGTTTCTGCCCCGTTTCGTGACTGTCGACGAAACATGGATCCACTGGTACACACCAGAGACCAAGGAACATTCGAAACAGTGAACTTAACCCGGCGAACGTGCTCCGAAGAAGGCGAAGACTGTCCCATCGGCCGGAAAGGTGATGGCGCCCGTTTTCTGGGATTCACAAGGTGTGATCTACATCGACTACCTGGAGAAGGGCAAAACGGTCACAAGGCTGTACTATGCCAAATTATTGGGCCGATTCGACGCCGAAATCGAAAAAGAAAAAAGTGCTCTTCCACCATGATAACGCACCGGCTCACACCTCCGCTCTCGCCAAGACCAAATTGGTCGAATTGGGCTACGAACTGTATTCTCCAAATTTGGCCCCGTGCGACTTCTTTTTGTTTCCAAACTTGAAAAAGTCACTCGCGGGGCAGAAATTTTAGTCGAATGAGGAGGACATCGCCGCCACGGAGGCCTACTTTGCAGACCTCGAGAAAACGTATTTTTCAGACGGGTTAAAGAAGTTGGAGCATCGCTGGACCAAGTGTATCGAGCTAAAAGGAGACTATATTGAAAAATAAATAGCCATTTCTCCAAAATTTTTGTTTTTCTTTTGTAGGCTCAGTACTTATCGGACCACCCTCGTAAGACTTAATAGATTAAGTCCCCAACAGATTTTTAGTTTATGCACTGCTTTGAAAGTGGTAATAGGCACAACTTAGCTATCGCTGCATACGCGAGCGCTTCTTCTACCTATGCTAATAATAAAAATTGCGTATATATATAGACGCATGATTGCCTAGCGGAATTAAAGCCATCCTGAAATATGAAAACAATTTTTTCATGGATCAAAATAAGACTTCAGTCAGGCTTAACACGAAGCTCATCATCTAGTTACGCTGCAGATAATTTTGGTTTAATTTTGGTAGAGGCAATACCCCCCCTTTTTTGCGCTTAATTCAAGTTACATACTTAATTTAACTTACGATCTAAGAAGGAGGGCGATCGAGAGGGAGATTTAGACAAGGAGTGCTGATGTTAAAGTCGAAACAGTTTTTCGTATTCATATTCCGCAACATACGGGAGATCCATCGTTTCACGAAGCTGAGTGCAGAACTGGCCTTAAGAATTTTATCGCTGATATGTGCAAGGAAATTAAATTCCTGGTCGCATAATATGCCAAGATCGCAGATCACCTGAACTCTAGAAAGGGGTTTATTATGGAGAAAGTAGAGACCGGGAGGAGAGTTAACACGTTTGAAAGTAATAGATTGACACTTGGAAATGTTAAGGTCCAGACTGTTCTTGGAGCACCAGGTGCAAAAACTGTTGATTTCCGGTTGAATAAGGGAAGAGTCATGTTCTTGGGAAATGATCTTGAAGATCTTAGTGTCGTCGGCATATAGTGAGATGTGGGAATGTTTGATTACCATTTCAATATCGTTAATGGTAAGGATAAAAAGAAGCGGACCTAAATGACTGCCTTCGGGACATCGGGGGAAGCAAGGAAAGGGGCTAGAAAGGGCAGATCTAGCGACTTTCTAGGTAAGACGATATCCACTTTAATAAGATGGATTCAAAGCCAAGGGAAGACAGTTTGAAGAGTACTAATCTGTGTGAAATTTTATCAAAGGTCTTACTGAACTACGTTGAGATAGCACCGATTTCCTTACCATTTTTCAAGGCTGAAAAGGTGAAGGATACGAATTCAATAAGGTTCGTGGTTGTAGACCTACCTTGAGAAGTGTTGTCTGGGGGAGATTAAAGACTTGCATTGAAAAGATTTTGGTTAAAGGTGACAGTATGGCAATGGGAAGATAGTTGTTAATGTCATTCTTTGCACCCTTTTTGTATATAGGTGGTATAAAAGAGGTTTACCCTAACCGAATGAATTCACACTGAGAAAGGGATAGGCTGAAGATTTTTGAGAGAGGTAGAGAAAGGGAGGAGGAACATGTTCTTTTTAAATATGGCAGGAAGGACATCGGGGCCATGTTTTTCGATGGTATCGGGGTGGACACTACAAGGGAGAAATGATCCAAAGGAGTAGTTTGGTAAATAGTAGAAATAAGTAGAATCGGTGGCAAAGGATTCTTGGATAAGGTGGTATAAAAAGTGACAAAAAGGTTGGCGTTAGAATGAGGATCATTGGAAGTTTCATCATTGAAGGAGAGAAAGTTTGGGTAGCCTTCAGTTTTTCCTTTGTAGTTAACAAACTGAGAGAAGGACTAAGGGTCGTTTATAAGGTTGGTTTGCACCTCGACTAAGTAGTGTTGATGCAGAGAGTTATAAAGCTCTATAAAATGCCGGTAAGTGCCAAAATAGTAAGAGAAGTTATTTGGGGATTGAGTACAAAGGAAAATTGTCCAGAGCTTGTTCCGTTTGCTTCTCAAAGAACCGAGCCTGCGATTATACCAAGGTGGGGTGTTGGAGGAGGTTTTGTGTCGAGAAAAGGGTAAGTAAAGGGAGATTTCTTTGTAGAATATAGATATGTATGTAATTAAAAGGAGCATAATTGAGATATACATTGATTTGACGGAAGTTGGCTTTATGGAAGTCGTGAGAAATTAGAGAGTTGTGAAAGAACGAGAGAAGAGCAGGGGGGGTGTGGAGGAAGAAGTCTAGTTGTCTGCCCATGTTCAAAATTTGAATTAGCTAGGCGATCTAAAAAGAGACATTCTTTGGCTGCAGTGGGATTTGAGGCAATGTAAAACGATTGCTAATTGCGCCATGTGTGGTAGGATAATTTTCACACACAAAACTTAGAGCATGGACTTCTACTAACAATGTACCAAAAATCACTTTTCTAAGGGCCAGATATGGCTTTTAGTGTACCCTCCTAATAAAAAATATCAGGTTCATAATAGCAACTAGAGCAGAGGCCAGTGTATTAGGAAAAGCACCGTTGCAAAAAGCACCCTTCATTGTAAAATGATCGTCATAACAATTTGGCCATTCTTGACTCGATGATGCTTTTCATTTTGAGCAAAGTGACATACTGAGCTTTACATGACTGTTAGTTCCACTACTCTATTTAAATACGGTGCCTATTTCTCAGGCACCAATAATAAATCACGTGGCTTAATATGAACAGCAACAATAAATAGGTGCAAACCTAGACGCAGACTCCGGAGGCATTTAGAGCACCGATCAGAGGATCGATCACAATACACCAGCTGTGAGAACATACAACCATCTGATTAAAATCCCGGTCAAGGCGAGCATTAGTGATCAAGATATTATGAGTTAACATTGCAGTGTCTCATCCACCTTGTGTCGATTCCATATTCAGTTCTCCGAACTATAGGTATGTTAGAGGGTTCATTCAAAAGGCAACATAGCGCACGTGCAGTTCTACTAGTAATTTGATATTTTTCAGTAGGGAGTTAAACAAAGCTCTTTTTGAAAGAGCAGTTCTTTCTGCCTATCATTTGCCAAAGAGGAGACATGTATGTGAGTTGATTTTATGAATCCGAATGCATACTATGAAAATCATATAAAATAAGCTTAAAACTGGTTAGAAACAAATAACTCAAAGTCACAACGTCAGAAAACTGTTAATGCGACGGTTCTTTTGATCAAAATTTTGAACTTTCTCAACAAACTTCGCTGACACACGTTTCATGGCCAAAATATCTCGATATGCCAATACGGCAACTACTCTAATAGTGATTCGAAGATTTTTCACTGTTCCAACGTTCTCATCCGTTCTTGATGGACAGAGGCTGCATCGTCATTAACGTCTTCTCGGCTTTCTGTGAAGAGCTTGTAGATTTTTATTTTGTTTTCTCACAGTAGAATTACCAAATGCCACCATCAACATATCATAACACATAACATGTGCTTATTGTATGTGCTTTGGGCGAAAAATTCAAAATTCACCTTATTTTTTTAACAAACCTCGTATGTACGTTAAAATCCACGTTCACTCATATTGGAGATGAAAATGAATCTCTTGTGTATCATTCGATTAGCAAATATTACACAATGTCATCAAAGTGGTAGTAATTGGTAATTGGTTATTCCATCTGATCAGAGACTTAAAGTAATGTGCCCACTTACGTTTCGCTTATTTGGCTATCGTTTAAGCCAACAACTTTACAAATGTCATTTACAATAGCCAGCCAAAGAGGAAACGAACATTTGTTTGCTCGTGGCTTTTTCGAAGAGGCGGCAAAAGTGTAAAATAAACATCAAATGACACACATGAAACCACTTACGAATCCGGCAATAAGCATAGCAGTCACTTTGTTTACACAATTGATTGTCGGAATTCTACAAGCTTTGCCTTTTGGCATTCATGGATAATACAAGCTTCGTTCGTACATCCGCGATGATCATTTCCGTAATTTGTTATGAGTGATGTCTAAAGTCTGGTGCCGATTCGACTCCCAATAGAAGGATGCACTTTCCTGCAGCACCTACTGTCGGTTAAAAGCTGCACGCATTTAGGTGGAAAATTCTCAACCGTATAGAAATCCTACTTTACGTTTCCCAGCACTCACGTTTACCGAGCAGAACTTGTACGCTTATTCTCCTGTGACTGCTCGGTAACAGATTTTCCAGCGACGGAGGATGAATACAAGAAGTCATTATACACGTATAATCGCATTCAGGATTCATCCAACAGTATATGAAATACGCTTGCCAAGCCCGAGTGCAATAACTTTTCTGCTTCAATAAAAGATGAAATTACACTTCCCATCCACGTAAGGATGTTCATCTACAGTTTTGTACTAACAGCACAATCACTGTCACACCGCATTACGGTCTCTATTCGAAAGGCTGAAATTTGGCCAGAGTAGAACCATTGATTAGATCTTCCTCTGGGAAGGAATTTATTGAATCCAAACCACTCGAAGCCTACATTTTCAACCGGAAGCATTTCGAGCGTAATTAATGTGCACACATTCCGACGCCACCGATAAAAAGACATGCTCCTGTGGATATGTGGTCCTGTAACCTGAATCTTTTTGCATCCTTCTTCCACACCTTCCCACAATGAGCTGGTAACAGATTCCAACAACTCGAGTTAGAAGTAATAAATCACTGATTTTGGTAGAAAGCAGTGATAGAAGGAGGAAGGGAGGCACTATGATGATGATGACACTGATACCACGGTGGAATGAATATCGCGTTAACTAGACCAGAACCTGTTTCCACGGCTACACAATCGGCCGTGTTCAGCGTTCCTCAAGCCATATCCAGCCGTATGGCGGTGGGACGGAAATGCTCGTATTTTGTCGACTACTCTTGGAATTGTTTTGCTGAATGGAGTGATATATTAGCTGCTCTCATTTGGATCTTTGCCTATGGTGTCATTTATCAGTGGACTGCTGGAGCGTGGACTTACCTTGAATGCGCGGAAGGGTAATGAGGATGAAGGGATAATGCTCTTATGAGCATGTAACGCATAAGTTGTGTGTTGAACACCGTTTAATAATGGATTATGATTAAAATCGTAAGTTTTCTTTTTTCGAGATCTGTTTAGAGACAAGGTCGGATCTACGGTGTTCGCGAGTGCATGACTTTTATTAAAATAGGTGGGAGGTCTAATTTCGTCGGACTATACATCAAAGTTTGCGAAAACACCACAAAAAAGTAAGTCCTTAAATATGAGATATACCGGTAAAAGTGTTTCATCATTTTAATTTTGATAGATCGAGCAGCAAAGTTGGATCCTTACACTTGCTTCTCTTAAGCCAAATTACGTATAGACCGGCTTAACAAGACGCAAGAATGTCTGAAAAACTGCTTCATTGTTGACACTTGGTTTATCTTAATACATATCAAAATTTAAATATAACTTATCCGACTCAACTAACTTTTCTCTTGCGTCACATGCATTTAGAATTTAGGCACCAACTCGAAAACATTCTTCTTTCTACTACCATGAGCAGCCTGCCGAGGACTGGAGGAAACCCATTACATAAAACACATCTTGGACTAGGTTTGCATATTTTTTTGCCATTTTTTAGTTAGAGAACAGTCCAGTTTGAAGACGACAAAATCGATATTGATGAGTACATAAACATTTTTCGAGAAAAATTAAAAGTCACCTTATTTTTTGAACAAATCTCGTATGTTAAACAAAATGTTAATACGCTTGTATTGAGTTCGACAGAAATTCTGCTACAATAGGGCAGCACCGATTCTGCTCGATCGAGGAGAAGTACATATAGAGTTCATATTACAAAGGGTTCACTGAGTCACTGCCCAATATCACGGAAGGACAATATATACCACGGAATAAACCACTTACAATGGACGAAGACAAAAAACAATGCCGTCTTGCCAACTTAACCGAGATTTGGATAGCGATATCGAAGGGAATATAACTGTTGAAGCAGACGGCTTCTTGCTGAACCATTTAAAACAGTTAGAGTTAAGCTGGTTGGACACACGCCAAAACTTATCTTAAAGATATGTGTTAAGAACTTTCTGGGCCAGGCTAAACTGCTCAGATCCAGGTCCTTCACATAATCTTTTTTTTGTGATACTCACAGACTCACTGAATGTTTAGACGCAACGTCTATCGATATTTCTTCACAAAAGGGCGTCGGTCGATCTGCTCGATTTTGTCGCGTTGATAGTTCTTGGCCAGTCCTTTATGGGTTTAAAACCTGGATACTAATTGATAGTGACTGGATGAAGATAGCCAAGCTCATTTGGGTTAAAGCCGGTATCTGATTTTTGGACGCTTAGGTTCCTTAAGCGCGGTAAGACCAGATTCTTTCAAGTTAGAATCTTAATCGGAATACTAGCTTTTATGGTATCCACCAGAGGTAGTGGATAGTGGTAACACTCGTCTTAACTCTTCTGGCTAAGACCCGCGAACAAACCTTCGTATTATGGCAACCTGTTCTGCGTTTCGGTCAATTTTCGATGTGTGTAAGCCACGCAACCCAAAAACCTAGCTTCATCTCCCGCTCAGTGCACCATCACCTTAAGGTTAGATTTCTCGTATTGGTTTCCGCGAACCCTCCAAAACTACAACAATGACCTGCTTACCTTGTTCATCAGGTGTCTTTGACGATGAAAATTTATTTCTCTTTTTTTACTTTCCTTTCTTTGATTCTTTTCGCTCCCACAATGCACGTACGACTTAAGAACGAAAAGCGACCGTCCAGGCAAATGTCTTGCTCTTTTATAAAGCTTAGTTGAACGGTGATGTGCACAGCGATGTTTAAGTCGTCACTGACATTTTATTTTTTTGGCGGGACGGTCAACGGTTATGGCAGCTACAGCTATAAGCCTTTGTTGACCTATGTTTTAGGTATTTGTTTACAGGGTTATTCGACAAAGATTTATTTTCCCTTCGTTGACATTTTTCTTATTATCTTTTCGTCCCTTTTTCCTCCATTTCGGATTTTACGTTTGAATAAGTTAAATATCATATTACATGGTCCGAGGTAGGATGAGTGTTTTACTCGATGTATAGTACTCGATGTATAGTTCCTGATAACTGATCCAAGTCTGTTACAATTACTTCCTTTCGTACTGCGTGGACGCAAGAAACTATTTGTAAACAATCTGGAAAAAACCTCAAAAGAACAAACATCTTCGAAAAGACTCGCAAGTTTTAGGTTGATATACACGATCCTTTTGTAGACTTTAAAGCTGCCTAAAAAGTGTCTACAGAATCGAGTAATACAGAGCCATGCCATGTTTTAACATCCACGCCAAACTCATAAATCTGTGCAGGATTGGAACGAGAAATTTTTGCTGCTTACTTAAGTCAATAATGAACGACCCGAAATCTTCAACATCATCCTTGAAGATATCTTGTGAGAATCATCAGATATCAAGTTTTAAATTAAGAGAGATGCTCTGTACATACTAACCGTCCGGATGTCCAGGGTCAATTATCATATTGACAAATCAACTCAGCCAAGATCATTGAAGTATTTACACACATACATTCTTCGGTTAGTATAAAATAAGTTACCTACAAGCAATTCAGTGGAGACTGAATTATAATTTTATTATTATTATAATTATTATTATAATTATTATTATAATTATTATTATAATTATTATCATTATTATTATTATTTTTATTATCATTATTATATAATTATTACCGCCTAATTGGAACCCAGAACTTCGGAGCCTTTCTGACAAGCCTTGGCCAAGCCTATCTGTCATGAGTGTGTTCTTTCCATCTTTCACTGTTCTGTTCCATCTCCTCTTAAATTGTCCTCCTATCTGACTGCTCGTCCACTGTCCATGCGTTCTACGTGTCTTATCCATATAAGTCTTCGCAATATTATTACTCGGACAATGCTTGGGGCTGAATAAAATTCCCCGATTTCTTTATTATGTAGTTTTCTCTTAAATTGTCTCAAAATTTTGTTTTCAAAGAACCGAAAACTATTTTCCTCTCACATCCGTAAAATGTTACTCGCATAATTACGAGTAACGAGTAATTATATTTTATAAATATAGATTTTCACATTGCCGGGCAAAAGAGTTGTTTTGAATGACATTATTACACTTTCTGCGTTTTTCACAACTGTTCCCTCACTATCTTCCAGAAGGTCCAGATCGTCAGGTTATTCCCTGTCGTTTTCCTGAGGGGATATCATTACCAAATTAAAAAGAAATGGTCATAAGGCGCATCACAATGTAATCTACTAGTTATATACCGCGACAGTAAGACATATCATCACTTATTAGTCTGCCGTATAGTGGACAAAAGTTGAATCAAAAATTACAATGGTTAAACGCTTTCAGAGACTAGCATGTCTCGGCCTTACAGGCGCCATGCCAACCTGCCAATGAGGCACTGATCGGCATTACTTCACTACACCTTTTTATTAAAAGGTTTCAATAAGCAGTGCAATCAGACTGCTTCGTTCAGAAACAAACCATCCATGTAGACTATCCTAAACACCTTATTGGGCTATGAGATAGATTTGAGATATTGATCCCAAACCACACGGCTTGGCAAAACGGCGATCCCTTGCTAAATGTCAAAGGCCTCTGGTGGTACACAGATGGCTCCGAGATAGATTTCAGTGTTGTCAATGGCATCTTTGGACCAAATCGGAAAATATGGAAGGCTCTGAGAAGTAGTCCTAGTATCTTCCAAGCCGAATTGTACGCCATTCTGACATGCGTCAACCTAAAATTAGAGACTGGCATAAGACCATTAATATACTCTCAAACGTTCAAGCATCGCCCAAAGCGTTAGGCTTGTATAGCACGAACTCAAAATCCATTTAGAAATGCTACGATGCCTTCAGGACCTAGTCAAATGAAAAAGGTCATATTATGGTGGATACCAGGGCACAAGGGCATAAAGGGCAACGAAATCGCCGACCAACTCGCTAGAAAAGGTTCCAGCGAAAGGCATATAGGTTCCGAATCTTTCAGCGGAATTCCAAAGTCGAAGATTAATTTTCTCTTAGACGAGTGGGAAGAATCGCAACACGTGCATTTTTGGAAGCGCATTCAAGAACTCCGACAATCGAAAAGATTTATACGGCCCCTGAACAAACACTCTATCAATATACTTAAATATAATAGAGTCGATATCAGAACACTGGTCAGCTAGCAAGCACAATATACACCTACACCGATCAAGGTGCTCCCTGCTATAAGTTAGCACTAGCCCCCCATTGAAAAAAAAACAAAAAATCGCGACGTTTCAGATAAGGCTCATCCTTCGTTTCCTTCCTTCATGTCAGTTTCATATCTTTTCGGCATTTCCAGACTAAGAAAGACATGATATGTTTTCGATGGGTTTAAAGAGTTATAAGCCTTTACAATTTTAAAAATAGTTGGTGGATCGTTCATGGAATTCCCATTTCACTTCTGGAAGCTGTCGTAAAGTGCTTACACGTCGAGCGGTGCCTTTTGAAGCCACACTGGTAGCCTCTTAAACGTATGATGTCAGTGTCCTTAAGAGAATATTTGACAACATCTTGCAACAACTTGGTAGCAGAGATATTCCTCGGTAATTGCTTATGGGTGGTCGTGGTGCAATGATAATTATCACCGACTGTTGGGCCGTAGTTCAAGTCCGTCAATAGTCAAGAACAATTCGTATACGCAAAAACTGTGCTACAACATCAGTTGTGAATGAGAGATGATCAAAAAGTGTTGACCAAGGCATAACACTCGCAGCATAAAATCACTTCAAAAATTCATACTCGGTGTGGTGCCTTAATACATGGAAAACAAGAGTTACTGTGAACTACAACCAACGCAAATTCAGTCAAATCTCTCAAATCTTATCTAGGACAACCACCCCCGGAGAGTAGTGAACCAACATCTACTACACAAACCATCTGCACCCCGTCCAGGTTATGTGACAAACACCATAAGAGCAGAGCAGAGCAAAAAATTCCGATGGTATTAGATCGACTCCTGCGGCCTTGTTATTCTTGAGTCGATGGATTGCTTCCTTTACTGCCTCAATGGTATGAGGGAATCCTGAACCTCTGCTGTGTGGATAACACCGGTTTTCATTTCCGCTTGCTCTGCATGTACATTAAACAGTTTATCGTAATATTTCCCCCATTAGGCTGCAAATCCTCTGTCATCCGAAACGAGCTCCCTGTTATCGTTGCATGTGTATCCTGATCTGGTCTAGTATTCTAATCGTACAGTGTTTATCCCTGCATACATTGGTTTCGCGTTTTTCATTGTACATTCTTCCTGAATGTTAGCAACTTCATTCCATAGGGTCGGATATAAATCTTATACCCGGAAGGTTTTCACTACTTTTCACAGCTAGAAGTCTTAGAACATTTTGCATATATATACCTTGCATTCTTCGTCGAACTAAGGTTGTCCTTAGTAGCTTTGTAATAGTTTATTTTCCACTACTTTCTTTACAACACTTTTAATTGTTGACCACACTTCGTCTACCTATCTTGCTTCGTCGTTAGTTGATATGCCATCTAGAAGGGCAAACCCGGTTATTATTACGTCCTGGTATTGACGCTGGATACGAAGGTCTTTTACTTTTCTATGTTGAATTTTTAAATACATTACCGTGTTCGCTGAATTTGGATTCGGCTTTTAATTCTGGCGATAAAACAAGGGGAATCCGGTAATGTCATCGGACACGATAAAGCCATGTTGCGAACTTCTGGAGGAGGCGATATCAAAGGACGTAAGGCACAATGATCGACCGCCAAATTTTAGCATAAAAGTGCAGGTCAAATTTTAGGGCATTCACAGTATAACAATCGAAGTACAGAAATGGAAAATTTTAGACTGCAGTGTTTTTTACTTCTTTCTTCAACTTTCATCGCTATTTCCTAGCACTGTTTTCCTGAGAGAAAATGGTTTAATCGACTTAGATGAAAGCCATTATTCCTGGTAGTTAAAGTTGATGTTGTTGCCGAAATAGAACTTCTACTTCCACTTTCGATCGGAAATCATTTCTAAGTTCAAAAGTTTAAAGGTAAACCTAATGGTAAACAAGTTTACGATTCTTGTATGCTCACAAAAAAACTCAGATAAAGTCTCATTTGACTTCTCCCCTTGGCTGGAGGTATCCAATAAATCCGAAAATAAGGACATTTTATGGCGACTTATGCGAAACGAGAGTTACCATTTTACTTTACTGCTCTCCTATGAAATGGAGCATTTGACTGATGATTTTGTTTTCAAAGGGAGACAGGGGCATTTAATTCAGCAGCCGGACTTGAAAGCTGTATTCATTCCCTGGTTGAAATGTTGTACTACTTGTATATCAGAAATCCACTAATGAAGGCAGATGAAGCATTCGCCCTTCAATTGGATCCCAGTGGGAAAGAATAGATGACTACGAAAAATAGTCGAAGACGAAAACATCTCAAACTTAATTGCAGATATCGTCTTTTCACATGAAATTTGACGTCGAATTCTGAAACAGTTTGAGGTTGAGTACGAATTACTTATAGAAACAATTTTTAACTTTTCAGCCAGGAGTCAAGAAGGTTAACGAAGAATGAGATTTGATATGGGAACTTAGAGAAAGTTCTAGATTCCCATTATTTTATAGCGTTAACCAAATCCATGCAACGTTGCTGAGGTAATCTCAATATGTATTTTTTTTTTTTTTTGCGAGTATAACGTGAGTGACTTGCCATACCTAGTATTTAAGTCTGTAAACATATGCTAAATACAAGCTTGCATGCACTGGCCCGTGAAAGCAGCATACATTGCCTGACACAACTTTCAGTTTCATATGCGAAAATTAATAATTGTATACCGAGTGGAAACCGAGTCATAGTAAAATTTGCCATAAATCCATCATGCATGCAAGTCACTAGTTCCCATAATCAAGTGAATTCCCTTCCACATCTCCGTAATTCATTTTTAACCACCGCACTTAAAAGTGTAGTTCCCTAACTAGTCAGCTAGCAATCGAGGCAACCAGCCAGTCCGGTTCAGGTTGACTTCCTTCCCTTTTGCTGAAATCAACTTCCGCTCTCACTTTCCATGTTTTCGCTGTGAAAACAAGAAGACCGTTAAATGCTATTTCGCTAAGTGGGCTTTCTTCCGAAATTACCGTAAACTCTCACAATTCCACAGCGCATAACGTGCCAGGTAAGCTTTTTTCCCACGGATTTCGAAACATCCACCCAGATATGGTATCGCAGCAACACATGTTGGAAAGCTTACCTACCACATATACCTGCCTACTTGCTTGTCTAGCCTGTCACAATCCACAAATTAAAATCGCCAGTGTATACCACCTGCGACGTCGGATCTGGCGGTATTCTATGTACGAGAATATTGTCTGTCGGAAATTGCCGACCGGCAAAAGACGAAGAGGAAAAGGGAAACCACTCAACGCGAGTCGTTCAACCGTGAGCAGTTGGTGTCGCGCTCCTATCTATTCACCACTTGTTCGGCTCGTCGCTCCAGATACGGTCTTGTGACATAATATCCGTATGAATAAATTAAAGACTTGTTAATTTCCAGTTAATCTCAATGCTGTTTGGCACTTGGCTTGCATTTAAATTCAAATTGCTTTGCGCGCCCCTGCGCCATAAGTAGCGCACCGTAATTACCATCAACCGTCTTGGTACATCTTGATTGTGTGCGGAATGAAACGAAAGGGAATCCGGCAAAGTGACTTGAGATTTTTCTTTTTTTTTTTGTTTTGCCAAGTACCTCGTCATCTGGCCGTGTGCATTGATAGTCTTTTTGGAAATAATTAAAGAGTTCACTGAACAGGAATGTCATTATGCCGCCTCGGTGGGATGGTACTTTCACTGAATCACTTTTAGCCATAATTCCGTAGAAGGAGGAGGATGGAGGAGATGTGACAGTGAACGGAAATGGAAACACAAACGTGCGGTAGATAGACCTCAGACGATTTGACGTAACCGTCACATTCCGCGTGACATAGCACAAATTAGTTCGTGCAATCTTCATGTAGAATATGTTATCCAAGGAATAAAATCACGTACTTGCATCTGGATATGTTTAATTAAAGTTTTTCTTCCACCCCCACTTCTCTACTATCAGGATGAATAATCACGAAAATATCCATGAAATAATAATTTCAATCACAAGCTGTGATAATTGCATTGTCAGGTGCTTCATGCATAAATGCGGCTCATCTCAAAGCTGTTAAGCACGGTAACAGGCACGAGATAAATCCAGCAAATGGCATTCGCGCTGTGCGTATTTTTGTATAGCCGAAACGCGGGTGCACATAGTTATGAGGATGGTGTAAAAAGATCTTCGCTTGCTTGCTTAGTGATTTGCGTTTTTTTTTTTTTGGTTTTTTTCAACTTGACGGTTTTTAAAAATTTGTTTGCATTTTTATGTTGACTTGGACGTGTTTGTAGAGAGTTGTAATAGACACGCTGTGTCGTAAAACTTGTTAGGTGTGTTCGAGTACCCGAAGGGAAGTGATTTGCTGCTTTTTTATGAAAAGTTGCCGTTTTTTTTTCTATTTGGTTGGGCGTGAGTTAAGAGCGTTGTATCCACTTTGTTGATTATACGTTTACTACTTTCATCTTCTGTGGAAGGTTTTTCATTTTTCGAAAAATATAAGAAAGTCACGCCTTAAAGCAACGCGCATTTTAGACAATTATCAACTGTTTCGTAGGAGTTAATTTACCATTAGCTAGTTATTTTGAGTTCAGCCGTGTCATTGACCGAGAATTAGTTGGCAGTTGAGATTGACAAGAAACCAATATTAGTAAAAAGTGAATCAGGGACCAGGGCTTCACACGTACATATTTTGATCCTCTTTACCTCTGAAACCTGAACGATACTTTAAAATTCAAAAGAGCCATATTATACAAGGTTATGCAAAATTAATCATCCAATTTTGTTTTTGAATTACTTTGCTTGTGAACAAAAAAGTTGTTTTTCCCTGTTAAGTGGAAAAGCGGATATCTACCAAGTGGCTGCGGCCAGTGTTGATACACATTTTTCCGCAAGATTTCCGGTGATAACTGTTCGCATTCCTATCGAATATTTTCCTTAACGGCTGCGATTGTCTGAGGCTTGTTGACCCGCGACTTCAAGTAGCTCCAAAAAAGAAGTCTGCTGGAGATTACGCGACCAGGAAACGGTTCCTTCACAATATTCATTGTGGCTCGTGCTATGTTGTTGTTGCACCGTCTTGTTAAATTCACATGTTCACCAAGCCCCGCTCAACCAATTCCAGCAGTAAGAAGTCATCATATACCCGTAACTTTTGTTAATAACAGTGACCGGATTGTCGACGGCGTCCTCAAAAAAATATGGCCTAATCACCCCGCCCGCGTGAACGCCACACCACACAGTGGCTTTGAGTGGATGTAATGGGTCTTCGTGCATCACACGGGGATTTTCAGTGCCTCAGAAACGAAGATTTCGCGTATTGACGTAACCACTTAAGTGGAAATGCGCCTCGTCGTTCATAATGATTTTCGGCACAAAATTGTCCTCTTCAAGGATGGCTTGACAGTAATTCACACGCGACCGACGGTCAGCAGGCATTAACTGATGCATTTTGTACGGGAACATGTGTAAGTCTTCACTAAAATTCGCTGTAAAGTCCGTTTGCTGATGCCCAATTGCGTGGCCTGTCGTCTGGTTGATGTTTCTTCGTTCTCAGCGACATTGACAGCCGCGATATTCTCGGCCGAACGACCAGTCCGGCACGCCCTGCATGATATCTTGTGGTTTTAGGGAATGAATGTTTGCCAGCTGTCGCGACATGATTAGGAAATCGACGTCGAAATTCACGCTGCGATAAAACCACCGACCGATTATTGGTAAAAAAAATCGGCAAAATTATTCCAAGCTCTTGCGGAGTTCAGTGCTCCATTGCTTGTATACTGCAGCTGTCTAGTTCACAAATGTCCGATGTGATTTACGTACGATACCATTTGCAAAAATTATAACATCTTCTGACAGGATGATTAATTTTGCGCCACCTTGTGTATTTTGTCCGATTTTTTTTTTTAAGGTAGCCGGGACCTACAGTTTCATGACAATTAAAACGATGAGAAAGCTTTTTCAAGTAAATATACTGCGAGGGGTTTTGCCAGTGTCCTGCTGAGGAGAGCAGCCGCGAAATAAACATTCGTTGGTGCTGATGTTATCGGGATCCGAACCCGCTCATCGTGCGTCAGCGGCTGACACACTACCCACTACGCCACGACCGGCGTTCTTATATACGGGATTGCCACTTCTTTCAAATCGAACTCCTCTGTCCCTATTTGACCGATCAAGATGACATTTTGCACATAGCTAGAGCTCGCGTGGCTACATGCGAAGGCAAATGAAAATTAGTGAACATTTTTCTAAAAGTAAACATTTATGTACTTGAATAAAGGTTTTCTTGACAAAAGTTAATGTTTCAATCATGCGTTGCAAAATTTGCTAGAAAAAACACGAGAGCAAAAAATCGCTAAATTTGCGTTAAAATTATTTACTTATTTAAAAAAAAAAGGTTTTCAAAATATTTCTGAAATTGTGAAATATATACCAATATTACCTTTGAAAGAGCATCAACCTCGAGAAAAAGGTCAAATAAAAAACAAAAATATTAAAGAACTAGCTGGTTTAGTTCGCAATAAATTAAATGGAGAAGATTTATCGAAACTTGCTGAGTGCGATATCAAGAAATTTGAAAATAATGTGAAGTCGGATGACTACAAACAAAAATTGCTCGCTGTGAATATGAAGCATCAAGAGAAAAACTTCAAATGTGTACCACCACCCGAATAAAAAACTAAAGTTTACAAGAAAAAAAGCATTTATGTAAAGGTTGCTGAAGAAAAAGATGCACTTGGAAGACTGCACTAAAAATGTTACTATGTCACACATTCAAAAAAATGTTACTTGGATTAAGATCAACTTTCAGTTGAAAGAAAGGAATCACCAATTGTCTTAAAAGAATTAAAAGTCATTCCAAAAAAATCAGGTTTTAAGCCGCTGGTCACAAAAAAATTCTTTAGCTCTAACTTGATGACAATCGAATCTCATAGCCACAGAGACTTAAAAATTTTAAAATCAATAAAAAACCTCTTAAGCAAAGAAGTATTGTTGAACAAAAAATACCGAACTTGACACCATCAATATTTACTTCACACACTTTGCCAGAATCAATGAAAGTGATGAGTTTCAAAAAATATATCAATAAAACGATATAATAGATGCTCGCTCCGCTTAATTATTTGCTAGCCGCGCATCGCATTGCATCCCTAGATAAACATATTTTTTTTCAAATATCAATGTTTATCTGTATTGATTAATAAAGATTAATCTATGGCGGTTATGAATGAAACACAAACACTTGCGACTATTGCGGTTTGTGTTGCAGGTAATCATCTAAAGGCCACGATGGTGTTTTTTAGGAATACGTGCATCAATGACTGCAATTTCAGTTTGGATATTATGTTTGAGGTCCTAAATTGGTATAGACTTTAATCTGAGCACAGGACGAACTAATGTGATTTTTAAATTTCGTGGGCAATACATTAATTTTTTTAAAGATTTTATGAGCAACCGTCATATTGAACCCCGAATTTTTCACAAACCATATTCATTTATTTTTGGAAAAAATAGTCGGTCAACATGGTCCGATAGCCCTGTTCACTCTAACTGCCTCTCCAATCTAAGCCTTGAAAAAACACCGATCGCCAACCGCACTACACACTGAATATTTTTGCATCGATTTTTTCCGGAATCTCGTGGGAATACAAGAATTTTGTCTATTTGTGTATTCATTCACCCGAAAACGTGATTCATCGGAAATCCTTTAATGTAATCAATACATGTCTTGGTGATCCAATTGCTTCAATTGCAATTTCGAACACATTCGCTCACAGTCCGAGCATGTTGATGTAGAGTTAGACCCGATACCGAACCAGTTACAATGATATATTTTACGAAATGTAACTTTTACAGATCACCTAACAGATCAACCTAAAAAAAAGTTTTTCGATGCGAATGATAACTGAGAAACATTGTAGAGACCTTGCAGGAATGTTTGGCTGGTACCTTGACGTTTGACTTTTATTTTTGCTGATTATTGAGCATTGTGGCAGTATAGCAGTCACGTATTACTTGAATGAAATGACAACGGCCGATCATTTTTGATTAAACAATTTTACTGTAAATCGGAAAAATCGATTCAGAAAAATCCCTTAAACTCTTAACCGACAGAATGATGCAAGTCTTGATTTCTGACCATACTGGTACACGTAGGTGGCGAATAACTATTACACATAGTTTAAGTTTACAGCCCTTTCACTCTACCTGGTTATTCTAGGTGCCTGAGCCGTGGCTTCTTTCATTCCTTTATGTTGTGCGTGGTTTAGTCTTATTTATTTTCTTTATTTTTCCCAACAGAAAATGGCCTAATACTGAATTGAAAAGAAATGTTTTGGTATCTCCACGGACATATCGAGGACCCGGTCGTGAAGTGAGGCACGATATCTTTCAGCTTCAGGATGATTATAAGTCTTTTCTGTCTGCAGAAATATTATGATGGAAAGGCGAACGTCAACGAGCATGCGTATACGTCGACAGCCTGGACGGTACGGTGGAACATTTTCTGTGACTGCCCCGCTTCATATTATAAGTTGAGCAGCTTATGCTCAAACATGAAGTTTGCTCAATGCGTATACTCTGCATCACTATTTCTCATTACTATAGGGTTTTCCAAAAAGGACTTGACAACTTTTTTTTTAAATAAAACTATGTTTCATAAACTTTATTATCGGCTTGAAGTACAATCAAAACATTTATGAATGGAACACGACTTCGCTCATATGGCCACCGCGAGCACGTTTGCAGTGGTCGATTCGTTGGACCCAATTTTCGATGACTCGGCCACACATTTCGGCCGAAACGGCCGCTATTTCGCGTTCAATGTTGGCTCTGAGCTCTTCCAACGTCGTCGGCTTGTTGGCATAAACCAATGACTTAACGTAGCCCCAAAGAAATTAGTCTAGAGGCGTTAAACGCACGAACGAGGCGGCCAATCGACTGGGGCCCATTTCTTGAGATAACACGCTCATCAAACTTATCTACTCTTCAATAAATCGATTGTAACGTGTGCTGTGTGACTTGTGGCACCATACTGTTGAAACCACATGTCGTCCAAGTCCATATCTTCCAATTCGGGCCAAAAATAATAGGTAATCATGGCGCGATAACGCTGGCCATTCACAGTAACGTGACGATCGTTATCGTCGACGAAAAAAGATGGCCCAATAACGCCGCCGGCATGCAAACCGCACCAAACAGTTATTTTTTGTGGATGCAGTGGTGACTCTTGAACACATGTGGATTTTCACCCGACCAATAACGCATATTTTGCTTATTGACGAACCCATCGAGCCAAAAATGAGCTTCGTCACTGAAGATGATTTTGCGATGAAATTCATCATCTTTGCGCATCTTCTCAAGAGCCCAATCGGAGAACGTACGTCGCTTCAAATGGTCCATCGGCTTCAATTATTAAGTCAGCTTGATCTTTTATGGGTGTAAACCAAGATCGTTACCCAAAATACGCCATAATGTGGTCTGAACAATGCCCAATTCTTGAGAACGCCGTGGAATTGACTGATTTGGATTGTTTGCTACGGACGCCTGAACGGCAGCGATATTTTCGACACTTCGGCCAACCCGTTGTCTCACTGACACGGCAACATCACACAACGAATATGTAGACTCAATTTTTTGCACTAAGCTTGTTATTGCCTATCTACTAGGGCGAGAATTACGACCGAAAATTGGAGTTAACGCTCTTAAAGTTGCGGTCACCGACTCCGAATTTCGGTAGAAAATTTTTATAATTTGCAGACGTTGTTCGTTCGTGTACTTCACCATGATGAAAATGTTGAGTTTACTGAATAAATTGACAATGACAGTTCGATGACTAGTGAAAGGGTGCGTTCACAAATTAAATTCAAAGCTGTCAAGTCCCCATTGGAAAACCTTTTATAATGCGAATGATACAGATAGCAAAGCAAAAAAAAAAAACACAAATTGTATTGGGGGATTGGTACATTATATAAGGGTATAGAACTTTAAAATTAGATGGGATATAAGAATCATAAGGTTATCCAACAGGAGGTGTCATTTTAAATTTCGCGCGTAGAGCTGTAGTCAATTTAATTGATAAATTTGAGCATCTTAGACTGGCTAATGATGGCGTCCGACAAAGTCTATTTTGAAAATCTCACCACTGTAATTACGAATTCGACTTAAAATCTGCTTTATAAGTATATGCGTAAGAAAAGATCACCGAAATCGGACATAGCAACTACTTTGCACCCCATTTCGAAGAAAGTTCAGGGTACACACGAAATCAAGCTCGAAGAGCACAAACAACGACGTACTTTTGCTGACAGAGGTTTATGACTTCTAGAATTATATACGAGAACATTAATCATAATAAAAAAATATACGTAGCATGAAAAAAATATCCCCCTTAATTTATTAAGCTGATTTTATTACATTGTTGGAAGTTAGGTTGTATGACTATGAGCTATCCAATTATAATAATCCGAGTTATGAGCTTTTTGCCAATTGCAATAGTTCCTATAGCACAGGTGGCTTCGCAATATTTATAACGTATTCGTTATTGGATGAATGTCGAGTTAAGCGATTAAACTTGACGAGTCTTGATATATTCCAAATTATATGCACATTAGGTAAGGAGCTATTTGTCATTATTTGCATTTATCGCCTACATCTAAATCATTTAGATAAAAATGTCTTTCTAGAGCAACTGGATACGATACTTAAAGTGTAGGTTGTAAAAATTGTTGATATTCTTGTTAGTATCCATGATTCCGAGAATTATTTATCATTAACGTCGTCGTATGGCTTAGAGTCATTAATAAATGCACCAACTCGAATAGCAAATTTAGCAAACTTGCACCGACCACATACAAAGTTGACAGTAATATTATAATAAAAATGTATTAAACTATGAAATCACAGATTATTGCATGGACAAATCAATTTTGTTCCTATCGTCCGCATACTTGCCATACGATGAGGAGGATCCACCTTCAGACGCAGTCCGAGCACTTGTACGACACGCCAAGTCACGCGGACTGTGTCTATTGATAGGCTGCGACCCCAGTGGACATCACACTCAATGGGGAAGCAGCGACATCAATAAAAGGGGTGAGTCCATTTTCGATTTCATTATCTCCACCAACCTCAATATTTGCAACAAAGGTAATACACCCACGTTTCGCAACCGGGTTAGGGAAGAGGTAATTGACCTCACTTTACTAAGTGAGTCTGACTCCATCCGAGTAGAGAATTGGAGAGTGTCCAATAACTGTTCCTTTTCGGACCACAGCCGGATACTCTTCAACCTTAACGTTAATAAAGAAAAACCGAAACCTTTCAGAAACCCTCAGAAGACAGACTGGAATCTTTTCTCAAACCTAGTTGCCAACAGATTAGTACCGCCCCAAGCCACCACTAATCCTGATCCAACTTACATTGAGAATTCAGTCGAAAATCTTGTGAGAATTCTGAAAGCGGCAAATCCTGTCCTTTGCAACGTGCTCGCAGGATTGTCCGCGCAGTCTGGTGGACCACAGAGCTAAAGCAACTCAGGACCAGGACCCGAGCTCTATTCAATAGAGCAAAGATCTCAAAAAGAACCGAAGACTGGAATAATTACAAATCAACGAATACAAGAGCAAAACAAGAGCAGCAAAATCTAAATCCTGGCGGGAGTTCTGCGAATCAATAGAGGATATCAACGAAGCCGCAAGGCTCAGGAATATCCTATCCAAGGAACCCTGCGTCCCGGGATTCATCCTTAAACCAGATGATTCTTGGACAGAATCCAGTCAGGAATCCCTAGAACTGCTGACTGAAACCCACATCCCAGGCTGTAAAACTCTTGAAACCACAGTCTCCTTCGAGACGAGGGTTCCTACGGTTCACACAACCGAAGAAGTAATAAACAAGATTATCACAACGGATAAACAAAATGGGCAATAAATTCGTTCAAACCCTTTAAATCTCCAGGGCCGGACGATATCTTGCCAGCGATGCTTCAAAAAACACAGACCCACACTGTACCTCATCTCGTAAGCATTTTTTTCAATTGCCTGCGCGCGGGGTACATCCCAACACAGCGGAAAGAAATAAAGGTAATTCTCATACCTAAGGCAGGTAAACCATCCCATACTGCCGCAAAGGACTATAGGCCAATTAGTCTCTCGTCGTTTCTTTTAAACACCTTGAAGAGACTCCTTGACCTATACATCAGAGGACTCATCAACTCACGCAACTTATGCAACACCCAACACGCCTACCTTAAAGGCAGATCAGTGGAAAGTGCTCTGCATATGAAATTGAGGGCTCGCTGAACCTAAAAGAGTTTACAATGGCAGCCTTCCTCGACATAGAGGGGGCCTTCAACAATGTAAACACAGAGGCCATAATAACTAGAGGACATAAAAGTAGACAAATCCATTGTAATCTGGATTGAAAATATGTTGAAGAACAGAATTATCAATGCAGATATTGGACACAGTTGGACACAGAGCTCAATGTCGGAAAAAGAAAGAAGCTCCTGGCGCTGGACCGTAACTCGATCCATATGCTCGTCGGAGTGATCACAGGACACTGTCCCATTGGAGCAATGCTCCGGAAATGGGACTCGGGATCCAGCGATCTCTGCCGGAGCTGCGCCGATGAGGAAGAAACTGAGACGATCCATCATCTGCTTTGCCACTGTCCAGCTCTCCAGAATCGACGCCTAGTGTCGCTAGGCCAAAGATTCTTTACAGAGATTGCGGACGTGGCTAATACAGATATATCGGATCTTCTAAAATTCATTAGGAGCACGGGGTGGTTTCAGCCACCACGTGATAGGACAGGTTAATTTTATGTGTACCCACACAAACGAAGGGAATCACAATGGGCCTCTTGACCTCCGAGTGGAAGTGATGTTTAACCATCACACTCCCCTTCTCTAACCTAACCTAACCTACTCCTAATCATAGCCAGGAAAAATCAGTTTATGAAAAAAATGTAAACTTACCCCGCATATTTCAAGACTGGATCATCAGTATATAAAATTAAGTCGGGATGTAAATTACACATATAAATGAATACATAAACATAAATTTGAAAATTGTAAAGGCATTATCAAGGAAGAATAAATATTTTGCATATATTTCCATTGACTTGAAACCTTGTACTCCACCTAAAGGTTGTAAATTCAAAATAACCCCTTTGTTATCGATAACCCGACGAAATATGTCTTTAAGACTATTATGAAACTTGGTAATAATCGACAGTATATTAGCTCATATTTTATTGTACATATATATAAGTGTCAGTTGTGGTATTTTTCCTAATGCGCTTAAAACTGCTGAAGTGGTTCTCTTATTTAAAAAACGAATCCGAAGACGAATGATGCACCCATATCTTTTCTACCAACGTACTCTAAGTTACTTGTGCCGTATAACTCTCTGAAAGAAATAAAAGATTTTAGCAAGGGACAATTTCGCACGGAAGATGCGATATTTAAATTATGCGATGGAATTTGTGAAGATTTTAGTAATAATAACTTTATTCATCGACGTAACGAAAGCTTCAGATATGATCAACTAAAATATTTTGTTGGATTAACTTTACAAAGCTGGGTTCCGGGGGGCGGTGTATAATTGGTTCACTTCCCATCTGAAAAACCGATCATAGAGAGTTAAACGAGAAGAGGTTTCTAGTTAAAAATACATTTTGGTATACCTCAAGGTTCTGCCCTGGCCCCTGTTTTATTTTTAACATAAGCGAATTCCCTCTGTTGTCAAAACTTTAGTAGTAAAGTCACAGCATTCGCAGATGATATTGCATTGATGTACATCAATAAATATTTTGCTTTTTTGTATCATTCGTCATTTAGCAAAATGATTTAAAAGTTTTGAGGAAACGGTTCGGCAAACAACAGCCCCTTATAAGCAAAAAAAAACAAAGGTTAGGATTTGCAGCTTAATTGACTAAAATATACGTTTTCACTCTGCTGCATGTGAACAACTTTATTTGTCTTCTCATGTTTGTGGTAGATTCAATTATGTCTCAAATGGGCATAAGGAGGAGGAGAAGTTGAATATGAATTGGAAATCACATGCTTACGAATAAAAAAGTTATATCTTGTTCGCCACTCGAAATATGTTTATGTTACAACCTTATTGCTCACAAAAAATTCTTAATGAGGATATCCGAGTACTACGGTCTTATACAATCAAAAGTGCAATATGGCATTTCCAGCTGGGGAATAGCTTATTCTAATTAGCGAATAATTAAAATTATTCGTATATAAAACGGGTAGATTTAGCAGAACCTGACCGCTGTTTCAACATCTCCATGTCTTGCCTGTAAGATCTCTTCATGTTTATAAATCGACCAGAGCTGAGGCAGACATTTGGCGAACATTTTAGTTGAAGGATTTTTTTAAAAATCTTGCTTTTGTCTGTTGTTCGAAAATGACACCTCTTATTGGATGACTTTACAAAGCATTCGGAAGGGGTTGCAATGGTTCTCCCACACCATGACGATTTGATGTATTCCTTCAGCCAAAACTTCACTTCCAGTAATGACTGCCCTTCAGTAAATCTTAAGTTTTTTATTGCTTTGCCAACGTCTAAGTGGGGAGACTACTATTTCATTGATTGGTTCTGGAACCTTTTCGTTCCATATTATTGTCTCTTTTCACTGTATATCAAACAGATATTGGGAATGCTGCTGAAAATATTTATAAGACCCAGTGAGTCAGTGACCTATTAAGGATCCTCTGCCCCTGGGCTTGAAGTTTTAAATCCTTTCAAAGTATTCGTTATTTTTATTGTTGACTCTTCTGCGACAAGCAAAACAAAATTCTAGAATAAAACAAATAAAAGTCTGACAGGGCTTAGCCAATAATATTGACATTAATTGATGCAAATCTTCCGCCCAATGAATGGAAAACTTTTTACCAGTTTTGTGTTGTTACAACTTCTTTCGATTGTCATAAAGTTAAAAATTATAAATTATGCTTTTGTCCAGCAATAGCAATTGTTACAATCAAATATCCTTGAGAGTAAAATCAGCTGCCTGGATTGGAAGAGTAAAGCCTTATACAAAATTAAATGTTTCAATATTGCTCAAGCCCTTCAGTTCGACCATTAGTGCTTGAACACCCATAGCACGTTATTCCTCTCGAATTTATTGAAAGGAAGAAAGATCCTATAACCTAGATCAGCTACTTTACAAAGCTCGAAGCAAATGCATAATCCTTGAAAGGCGTAACCTAATTAAAATCAAGCCAAACTAGGCCTCTTGGGTAATGAGATCAAAGGTAATATTTAATCCAATTACCGGCAACACCCGTCTCCTCGTAGCGTTCTAGAAATTAATATTCCGTACCTTTCACACGTAATTTGCTCTCCCAAGATACGGGAGCCACTCATGAAGGAAATAAAATAAACAAAAAAATATTAAGAAGAATCTGTGTCACAGCCATGATCGATGAAAGCCAAAAAAAAAAGAAAAAGAGTTCGAGACACAAAACGTCAGATTTATTCCCACAGAAGAAATATGCAAAGAAAAGACAAACCAGAAAGCGAAAATCCCTTAGAACCGCCAACCGCCACCTCACCTTTTGACCTATATACCCCCCAGTCGCCTCGACTCAACAACTGTTGTAGCGCAATCACAGCCATAAACCACGAAATATCTTTCACCTAGAGTCAGCATAACTATAGCGTTTTACTTCAGGCCAGATGTGATGCCTCCACGTCACCCCAACCATTTAATCGTCGCGGTCGCAACACTCGTATGGCTTGTCTGCTCCAGCTTCGGCTCCTGCTAAATAACAAAACAAAAGAAAAAGGGTGAAACCGATGGAAGAAACAAAACGCGATGGCATTTCCTCACTTTTCCGACCCATCAACGGACTAATGAGAAATTAATGGGCTTCCCTTGCGGCCGAATTCTATACACTTGCTTCGCATCCCACATCTCCGATTCCGTCTATTTCATTGAGTAGGTGCCGCTCTTCCATTGTTTATTCGACGACGAAGGGGAATTGTTGTTTGTTGGACAAATGAAGCAAGAAGCCAATCGAACGATCAACAATCGAATCCGAATCAACTTTAGTTAAAGTCAAAGTTCGATTGCGAGGAGACGACGAGTGATAATGGTGAAAACGACGGATGGGAACGATTACAATTGCTGCCGGATGGCTTCATGGTGCTTCGTCGTATCCGTTGACCTTAAACTTTACGACCAAGTGGATAGAGGCGAAGCATATGGGGCAAAGAGAGGGAAGCCCGCCACGAAACGAAGCGTCGACTTCTTTGCAATTATTATGTTGCATGCAACACTCGTTGCAAGTCAAGTAATTAATTCATTTCATGGTCCACCCATTGAATAATTTCCAGTCAATTGTTTGTAAGCAGTTTGGACGAACGATGACGATTGCCCTTGCTCTTGCTACAGATTCAATGTGAACTTGCTACTTCGTTATGGTTTGTAACTCAGATGCAAAGGCCGATGCAGTAGGGAATCCGCGATTGTGTTTGGCTTTAATTACCATAAAGTGAAGACGAGGTAAACAAAGAAGAAGAAGAAGAAGCTAGTGCTACAGTTGTTTACATGTATCCCAATCTAGCTCGAGTGGCTTATCAAAGTCAGTTAGCCCGAGTGTATGCTGCGGTGGCAATTTTCACAAACTCTACCATACCAAGGCTTTATTTAGTTGTATGTCTTGATAAGGGGTTCCGAGGAGGGTTCCTCGTCCATTTTAATTGAGTGGCAGTGCAAGCTGTTTGCTTCAAGGGTGCCATGCACACGAAGAGCAGGAACTTGTGCTGTAAACATAGACCGAGAAGTAGTTGCACTTTGCTTGCGGTCATTGGGCGTGCAGGCAAGTAGCACTTGTTCGCGCCTGTTCATGGGCGGTGAGTAGTGAGTACAGAATGACGTACAAAGATCTCATCCTTGTGAGGATTTCACTCTATCAATCCACGGAAACGTATGATGGTTTCCCTAATTCGATGGACCATCTGAATTTCCGGCAGGAAAGGGTGAATTTAAAATGTAAATCCGTCTACTCCATACCCTCTGTCTCATCTGTCATGCGGAAGGGTCCCTAAACAGGATTTCAGTTTCAAATCAATTCCCCTGCTTAATAGTCGATCAACGTTTTCCCATACAGCAGACCTCGTATGTATAGAGACATGGTACAACCCATTACGACGTGGCTGAGATAGCATCTCTTCCTAGTTGCGGGCTTTCATCTGCTATCTGTGGCGAAAGTTGTATGATTTTTACTTCCTTCATGCTTTTTTCTTTTTGTGATTTTGTACAAGGACTCATTGGTGGCCCTGGGCAGGCAGAAACATTCCGTCCGGATGTTAGAGATTTCATTCAACCACAGACGAGTCAGTGGAAGTGTTTGAATTTTCTCGTCTGCTGACTGGACGTCTCGGGCAATGAACTTTGTAAATCCTGTCAGAAGCCGTCTACACCCTCGAGGCTATATTAATTACAGTGACATAAATACTTGCACGTAAAGGATCGCTTTAAGATTTTAGAGAGAGAGAAAAAAGGAATTTACAATTAGTTCCAAGAAGGATGGCACGGTCTGCCTTTCGGTTGTTCATTTTCGAACCTCACATTGGCTATTGTGTTGTGTTTGTCCGCGAACACCTGCAGCGTGCGTTGCATTTTAATTGAATCTGAAGAAATGCATTTTCCTTTAAGCTGTAGCCATATAATCGACGCCATCGGGAGGCGATTGGTTTTCATGATGGAAAAGTGAAAAACCAAACGAATGATAGCAATCATAAAAGGTGATGTGTGAAATGCGAAACACTGAGGTCGGAATAAAAGCGCTAATTAGGAAGAGTAATGGTAGAAACAAGTGGATTAATGAGTACGATGCGGAATGTGGCAAGAGATAATTATGGTTAATGTTCATTTGCATAAGAGGTACTAATGCAACTATTATGGGTATACGTTCCATACTTATAAATAAACATCGACTAATGATTTGCGTTTGTTTTGCGGTTGAGAGACGGAAAGTTTTTGAAAACATTGCAGAGTTGATTAAGTCATTATCCCATGTGGCTGCTAACAGAAAACAAAGTGTGTTGCATCATTTTGCACCTCATTAGGGCAGTAGACTACTTCCGATCCCGTTCTGAGGCTTTTCGCTTAATTTTGGTTTCCTAGTCAGTCTACCTTTAGTTTTATAGGACGTGAAAGAGCAACTCATATAAGCATTTCTTGACTTAATTTCATAGGCTGCTTGACCCAAAATGTTGGTGCCATGATCTCGGATTCAGATCCGATCTCTATAACACCACTGTAGACCTCGCAGATAATACCAAAATTGAGGAAAACTCTGAATGCTGCACAAAGGCTATAACAGGCAAAATTTAGCTGTCAGACTATGCCCTTTTAATTGACTTGATTTTAAAGTAATATTTCTCCTAATCATCGCATTTTCTGCCATTTTAAAAAATCAAAACATCAAAAAAACAAAAAAGTTAGAACAAAAGCAAAAGTTGTAGCCAGATCAGCTGATCAGAGATCGCGGTGCGGGTGCGAGGTGTGTTAGCGTAGTGATAAAATAGTAAACGGAAAGCATTCAAGGGCGCGTTTGAGTAAAGTTTTGCAAGTAGTGAAGTGAGCACAGTGATTAAGTGGTCGGCCCGGAGACCAAAGATTCCGTGTTCAACCCCAAGTGGGGGAAACTTTGTGTTTTCCGCTTCACAGCACATCAACAGTAACAGGAAATATGTCTAAAGACGTCGGGAAAAATCTCTTTCGTCTTACATAATCGGAGTTGGATAATCTATCTGATTTCGTAACTACATCCCTCGTTCTGATGAGCGTCCCGTCCTCTCCATTTTGACAAAAAAGCTGCGGGTTGAAACGAGGGATGGGGCGAGGACAACATCAGCAGTAGTCCAACGACAACACCAGCTACAGCAATCTTTTACCCGTTTACCCGCTTCACAGCACATCAACAGTAACAGGAAATATGTCTAAAGACGTCGGGAAAAATCTCTTTCGTCTTACATAATCGGAGTTGGATAATCTATCTGATTTCGTAACTACATCCCTCGTTCTGATGAGCGTCCCGTCCTCTCCATTTTGACAAAAAAGCTGCGGGTTGAAACGAGGGATGGGGCGAGGTCAACATCAGCAGTAGTCCATCAACAACACCAGCTACAGCAATCTTTTACCCGTGGAATTTCGTGTTGCCTACCTCTTCGGGGTTCGCTAGACGCGAAAGAAAAATTCCTTGTCCAATTGCGAAGGAGGAACGCAGTGAACTTGAAGATAAAGAGCATATTCTAAGCGCAAATATAAAGGCCGTAGTGGATAGGCTCACCGAAATGTGTCAGAAAGAGAGGGAACAGCCTACAACCACTCAGTTATAGCAACAACAATCATTTCAAAATTCATACTTTCATACTGCATACAATATAACACCTTAATGACATGGATACAAAAAATAAAGTTACTGTGAACTACAACCAACGCGACATATTAAGGCGAAACTCTCATATCATATCTAAGACAACCGTCCCCGGAAAGTAGTGAACGCTCATCTTCGACACAAACCATTTGCACCCCGTCCAGGTTGTGGGACTAACACTATAAGAGTGTACACGCTTGAACCTGCGTGCACCCTATAGAAAACAAAAAGAATAAAAAGTTGAAAAGCTGCAGTGGATGCTCCTCGAAGGCGTATATTCGATCACTGACCCCGAGGAAATGCTCTCGGAGATCAAAGAGTTCGAGAGCGGCGATCTCAAAATTTATGGGAGTCCAGTCATTCATAGGACGCGCGCCAAACGCGAGAAGCGGGTATTACTTTCTCCCTAGTCATACCCGACACCAAGCTGGAGAGGCTAAGGTCCATTACTTCCTTGGCTTCCTAGTTTGTAACATCGGCAACAGTAAACAGTAAAAAGACGAGATGCAGCCCAGTGTGCCTTAAACCACAGAAACGAGGAGGGACCTCGAGTAGGTGTTCTGTAGGAACCTAGGATACCCTGCAAACTGTGCTAAGCTCCAAGATATGAAGAAAGTAAATCTTGCTCGTAAGCAGAAGTCTGAGGAGAAGCGTCCCTCGGGTTGTTTACAAACACCTGCCGTTACACTCCAGATGAGCTACGCCCAAATGGTGGACAGGCAATAGAAAAAATGCATGGCTGTCCCCAAAGTCCCAGTGCCTTATTCTAAGACACCGGAGGCCGAAGTGGATCTGCGTTCGATCCTGCTCGTCATCCAAAGACAGATCGGCCAGCTCCAACAGTGGATCCATGAACATGCGACCCAAGTAGACAGAATCTACTCGCTTCTGCCGAGCCTAGCCAATGTGAATTCATTGACGAAAGTCCCCATGTAGTTTTTGTTAGCGAAACAAGGCTAAGCCAGAAGCATAAAATGCGACACAGTTCTTATAAAGTTATTCGAAGAGACCGAACCGACGCCACAAGAGGCCTTAAGCATAAAGTCAGATATAGCGTTCCAGGTGTTAGAAGCCCGTGTGTGCATTCCTCTCCGAAATGTAAAGAAAATGTACATAACAGCAGCCTATGCACCTAGAGCACCTCAATTAAGTATTTTCGTCTCAGAGTTCGAGACCCTTTCGATTTCTTCATCGGATGCAACTCCTGAAAAGGTCGGGGCATATTCAAGAATGAATATCAAGAGCGAACTTAACCAAGTTGGATTTCGGAGCTTAAAGCATCTGGCTAGGAATCATGCTATTTGAGAAGACCTGTTCTATGAGGTCAAACTTTCTGCTTTCTGTAGTGCCATCTAAAAAGTGAAAGTGAAGACCCTTTCAAGTTATGTCAACGTTTGAAAAGGGCCTTCAATTATTTAATCTCAATCAATAGAGCAGGAAAAAAGCTCTATCACACAAAAATCCAACACATTTCTCTTTTTCCTTTTTAAACATTCACAATGGCTCTACTCTAAACTGTATTCGAAAAGAAAATGTAAAAGCCATGAGCCGTTCAGTGTATATCGCCAGGCATCAGTTTAGACCAAGGGGTTTACTAGAAATTTAATATATAAAACCAGTTAAGGAGCTAGCGTAGCTTTCTGTGCCGCAGTAACATTTTCCATACAAATTGGGGACTCACTTGGATTGGAGTTAACTCAAGTTAACTGTTAACGGATGTCCATTCCATTCTAACTTGTGGTTCGTTACTTTCGCAACAAAATATAAAGATCGATAAAGTCTCTGTGAAGTATTAAACATTCTTCTGCACTTCCTTCCCTGGACGTTAACATCAAACAGGCTAGTAGCTCTATTAGATTCAAGAAAGCGGGAAATGGCCCACTTAGACCGTATTACCACAGTGAGATTGTAATTCTTAATTACTACGAAGGCATAACACTCGCAGTATAAGATCACTTCAAAATTCATACTCTGCGTGTGCATTTCCAATATAAGATCTTAATTGCATGGAATAAAGTTACTGTAAAACTACAAACAACGCGACAAATTCAGTCGAATCTCTCGAATCCCAAGACAACCACCCCCGGAGAGTAGTGAACGAACATCTTCGACACAAACCATCTGCACCCCGTCCAGGTTGTGTGACAAACATCATAAGAGCGCAACTCTTGAACCTGCACGAATTATAAAAAAAAAAAAAAAAAAAAAAAAACTACAATACTCCTACCATAGGATATAGTAGTACAGCGCAATGACACTTTCTATTCAGCCCAGCCCCTAGTATAGAACTTTTAAACTACATTGGCGCAGAATCGACTCAACTGTTTATTTTCAATTATAACTTTTGTTTTTTTTTAATTGAGCACCATGTAAGCTAAAATACCTACCTACAACAATACATTCGTCATTGCGATCAGCAATGATAGCCAAACACTACACCAACGCCTTATGATCGCCAATAACCTCATATGGACCGATGGAGCAATACTGGGTTCCACGTCATCGTAATATGGAGTCGAATGAGCAAGCCGATAAGATAGGCATGCTCGGGGCTACCGTAAAAATGGGAATTTGGCTTTATCTAAAAGATGGCGCTAGTGATTCATGGTGGACAGAAATGTCAGATCATAAACATTACATGGTAGGCTTGGACATCTATCTTCTATGTTTTGTGCCGCATACTGTCCACTTTCGAGGCAACTAAGCGACATTTATTAGAAGAAGAAGAAGTAATTAGAAGTTGTGGTTTTTGTCTTCGATTTGAAAAATCTGCGCCTGAGGCTCGTCAAATGATTATAGAAATGAGAGTTTTTTCTCCCTCCCATCATGGTTGGCGATGTAAAGCATATCCATTACGGCAAGTCACAGTGCGGGTCACAATACGAGCAAAGACACGATAGAGTGATTATGAAGTATGTACGGCAACTGGCCAACACCTAGAAACATATACCTGGAAACTATAGAATGGGATGTCCTTTGATGATGCATGGCTTGGCTAAGCAGCACTTTCGATCTTCTGAAGAATCCAAAAATTAGGACGATTCGTCTATCGCCTCAAAAGATGTGTAGTTTTTCAATGTAAAACTTATATGCCTGATACACCTAATACTTACACTAAATTCACTGCTTCCAAGATCATCCAACACTTTTTTTTTCTCAACTTACAATGAGCAGCGTGGCTCAGAAATTGGTGTTTGTCCTCTGGCCTCCTAACAACCAATTTATCAAAATCGTTGGCAAGCACCATTCCGACATCGCAATCGAGGCAATCAGAACAGACCTGCCCTAAAGGCAATAACGTTGCAAGACTTGGCATACCCCGCATCTGACGCAATGTTCAATCAGAGGAAAGTTTTTAGCACTTTCTTAGCGCATGTCTGGCACTTCTGAATCACAAGTCTGGTGATGATGGTTATTGAGTTCGCTAACCTCTGCCTCGTCAATATAATTAATTTCCTCGGGTCTACAGGCTGAACCCAAATGTTCTAACAACTCCTCGCCACAACTTAGGTTAGCGAATCATCGTATCCCAACGAAGCTTCAGCACTAATTGCCGCCGCCACCTTTACCTGGAAAAGATCTGCTACGGTTCCGAAATATGACTTCAAAATGAGTGCTCAATAAGACAGACTGCAGTTTGTCCCATTCCAGCTTAAAAAAGTTTCAGGTAGCATCTTGTAGCTCTTCCGGTTTTTGATTCCATATTATTAAATTAACGAAAGATCTCGAACTTAAATACCCCAATGCCAGGCCGAAACACAGAGAAAAGCGTATTCTCGAGTTGTAATTGGAAAGTTCGCCATATACTTCATGTCATACAATCTTCGACAGACAAAAGGATGTGTTTGGTGCACCGCTATTTCATATTGTGAATTCAAATAACATGATATAAAAGAAGGTTCCATTTAACCACTCACTCATGACTGAGGTCTGCCACTTCCTAAAGAGCACAAACACAATCTGTTCAAGTGGTATAAATCACAAAATTTGATTCGCCTTTACAAGTACAACCTTCCGAGGTTCCAAGGTTCATTAAGTAAATCAAGAAGCAATTAAGTGGAAAAGCAATAATAAAGCGTTTGCTCATGAGGCAGAGTAATAAGAAAGATCGAACAAGCCTTCCACCAAGATCGATCGATTGCTTACCATGATTGATGGTCGAGTTTAAGTCGAGACTGATTGAACCCGTAATTTGCTCGTACTTCCGGGTGTAATTACAACACAATGTTTAGTGCGAAACCAGCCTCTCCATCACTCCGTCACTTCAAATCTAAATCCAAATCTAAATCTCTCTGAAATTCCATTCGAATTCTGAGGAGTTTAAAGCAAAAAAAAGCCAAAAAGCACAAGAGGAACACCCAACGAATTAAAAACTATCTGAAAATCTTGAATGCTCAACACGTACTTCCAAGTCTATAAGCCTACTTGTACGCGCCGCCACCGCCCGTTGATGTGACCTAAAAAAGTCACTTTCATCTTGCCCATTAGTAAGCAGCATAGTGTTCGCTGCTCACAAATGCTGCCGTTGCTGCTGTTGCTGATGTCGGATACTGTCCGGAGGGCAATAAACCTTTTCCACGTCGACTTTTCTCCAGTATCCATGGTGGTGGTTTGGTGCAGCTGGCTAGTTTCTTCATTTATGCTCGTCATCATCTTGCTGACCACGCCACACGCCATCTGCGGTATTCTCGCTCTTTGGTTAATGTCTGCAGATACGAGTCGTATGGTCATATCTACTGACAAATCAATGACCTACCCGGTTTTCAATAAGGGGAATCAACACGAAACTCAGGCAAAGAAAAGAACGCAATGCTGGCACGGGAACCACTGTAGTCAGCTTGGAAAATTCTTCCATCCACACTAGGAGGGGTGTGGAGGAAATTAGAAAATGATCGTTATCAGCAATTGTTTTCGGGCCGTTGACTATTTTTTTTTTTTAACTTCTTCGGTTTGCTTTATTGGTGGCCTGACTGGTTTCTGCTTGATTTGACTGGGCATCAAGTGCTTGGATCAACGATCCAGCACACCTGTTTTCTGTCGACTAGTGAAGCTGTACCGGATGGGCTTTGTGTAGAGGAGGAGAAAATAGTGAAAAGTGTGATGTGAGCCCACGTAGTACGGGCAACGATGGAGAAATTTATCTTGAACATTTGCACACACCGTGATGGGCAGTGGGAAATGCATTTATGCACGCGTGGTTGCTTGGATGGCATGCTGGGCACGAGGTGTCTTACTTAAACCATTTGTTTTACGGGTGGAAGGGCGGAGTTTTGTGAAATTGTATCCGTGCTTTGAGTGGCGGATAAGGGAATCAGCTGGTTTGGACTGGTGTACATCCGCCAAAAAGCATCAAAAATATGTTAACTCGACACACTTACGAGGCGGTTATGGTACTGGACATTACAAATGAAAATTAGTTTTGGTTATCTGAGAATCTTTTGAAGTAAAGTTTGTGAATTGAAAGAGCAAGTGAAAAGGGTATGCTGAATTTGATCGAGATCTAGGTGAGCACTATATAATATTAAGACTCTGATTTACTTAGCCTATCGAATTGGGATTATCGAATGGGTACCGCGACTCATTAGAGATCTCGGTGTGTCCGCAGTGTTTTCTCTCAGCAGGGGATATTGAATGATAGTTGTCCAAAAAACTTTATTGAAAATTGCAATCCAAAATCGACAAAATTGCAAAAATAAAAATGTACCATTCGGTGCGACTGGTCTGCTCAAACCAAAGGCCAAACTGTCTCACCAAATTATTCTCCTCAAGCTCACTGCCCTCAGTTTCTCTTCCCATTTTTATCCATGGATCAAATTTTATTCAGAAGATCGTCAATATAACGTTTTTTCAGATCTTTTATCTCTGATTCAATTAATGCTACTTCCGGTGTCCCACAAGCTAGTCATCTCGGTCCATTGATATTTATTCTAACCATTAATGACGTTGACAGCGTTATTCTGAACTCTCAACCCTCCATATATGTCGATTATATGAAAATATTTAAACACATATCTTCCCTTGTTGGCTCGTGCTCTATCCAATCTAACCTTAATAGGTTCATGTCTTGGTGCCAAAAAAAACATCTTGAGCTCAATGTCAGTAAATGCCAAGCCATCACTAATTCCTCAAACGCTCTTCCTCACCATACAGAATCTACATCATTCGTAATGAAACCCTTCCCCCTGTCAACTTCGTGGTTGATCTAGTGATCATTTGTGTCCGTGAACTTTCACCTCCATATCGACAACATTATCAAACGTGGCAATTCTGCCCTCGGTTTCGTGAAATGTTGGTCCGAAAAATTCTCGAATCCTTACGTTATGAAACCATTACACATTACTTTCGTTAGGCCATTTCTCGAATATGGTAGTCAAATCTGGTCCCCCGCTTGCAATTCCTACACTAGGCGCATTGAGGCTATTCAACGTAAGTTTATCCGTTCTGCCCTTCGTGGCCTTCCCTGGACCCCCCTAATTTACCATCTTAAACGGATTGCCTAAAATTATTCAACCTCCAACCCCTTAAAGAAGTACGCGATGTTGCAGGTATTCTTTTTATTCACGACCTTCTCAGCGGTAACATTGACAGCCCCACAAGACCAACACACGTAACCTTCGGGTCATGCCCTTTTTTCACTCATCGCATGATGGCTACCACGAACCAATGTCCAGAATGCTGCGCAAAACTAATACCAATCTTTTCGACTTTCACATCAAAAAGTCCAGTCATAGAATTGCCCTATACCACAACCAACCCTTCACTCTCTCCTGAATCGTTTCCATCCTGTCACCTGGTTAATAAGTTAATTAAGCTATTTTTTTTGTTAAGATTTTGAATGAGCTAATAAAATTTACCTGTGGGGGGCATCAAATCAAATTAAGTCCGAAGGAAAATATAGAAAAAAACAAAAAGAAATTGATTATTAATGAATAAATACGTAAATAAAAAAATAAATATGTTAATAAAAGTAACAAATAAATATATAAGCAAATAAATAAAAGAATAAGTCAACAGACAAGAAAACACATAAACTCTTAAATAAGTAATTAAATAAATAAATAACTAAATAATATTAATAAAAAATAAAAGAATAATTTAATAAATAAGAAAATAAATAAATAAACACTTTTAAGCATGAATAAATAATTGAAAGTGAATAAACAAATAAATAATAGATGGGTCCAAATTTAGTATTAGATGAACTCTTAACATTAATTATTATTAAAAACTGTTATTAACAAGGCAAGAGGAAGATAAGTGCTTGACTTCTATCAGTAGCCACTTACATATTCGCTCTCATGTGAAGAACAGGATTTGAGCAATGCCAAGAAAAATTTAACATTATGTTAAACAATTTGATCTTTCTACGTGCACTTGGCTAAATCAACCCATGCTTGGCGACCATTGAGAAAAATAGCTTGGAAAAACACTTTGTGTTTAATAAGAGTTGGAAAAAGACTTTAACATAGTGATCGTCCGGCATACTGATGTTGGTTGAGGATCGGTGTCATTCTAAACTGGAACGCATTCAGAATTTCCATTTACTTGAGTAACCCCGCTTGGCGGACATTATAAACTGATCTTCCTCCTTCTTGGGGAATACTGGCTGGATACTAAATCCTGACTGGCAGGTGCTTTAACAGTCATTCTACATCTGCTTCCTCATGGCATATTCAGTTTGAACACGTTTAACTGCGGCGCAGTCAGACTTAGAAAATGTGGCCACTGATTAAGTCCTCAGTAAGATTGTGGATACTATCTAGAAATTTGATTACGTCTTCAACGTACCTATTGTCAATTTTGGAAATGGCCTTTAAGTTAAATTCTGACAAAAATGAAATGGAGAAACGGAACGATTGTAACAGCCTATTTGGGGGCAATTCTTTTTTAATGACCTCTCAGAAGGCTAACCGACACATTCCCGTCGCTATAGAGAAGATATAGCGGACGATTATTTTTGAAGCTGGGTTATTAGCCTTGTGATTGGGGTTCAAGAATTTAACCGATGCGAAACAGTTTCCAGATGAATCTAAGGGCGATGGTAAAAAAGGTTCCAATAACGACATGACGATATTTTATTTGAATAAAATACAGAATAATTGTGATATTATATAAATGTATTTCAAGTGAAGCGTACATGTTAGACTTGAGTATGGAATTAGTTTTCGTTCGTATGACTATCACGAACACGCTTGTAGTGGTCGATTTTTTTAGCCTATTTTCTACTATTATGCCACACATATCGGACGGAGCCATACATATTGGATTATGGGCTTACGCTAATGACTTAATGTCACTAAATAAAAAGGAATTTCGCGACGTTAAATAGCATGGTCGACGTGGCCATTCGACTGGACCTTTTCTCGAGATTACACGATTATTGAACTTCTCCCTCAATAGGTCAACAGGTTGGCCAGCTGTGTGGAATGTATCATCAACTTCTTGGAAATCCACATCACTGATATCCTCATCCAATCGGGTCAAAATAAGTTGGCATAAAATCATACCACACGGTCGCCTTTTATGGACAAAGCCATTACGACTAAAATTTCCTTCATTTTTCGAAAATTTTCTTCAAACTTTTCGCGAAGTAATGATAATATTGGACGACCTCAAATTTTTTTTTTGTTTTCGTTGAACCCAAGGACGAAGATTCAGCAATTCCGACCGAAAAGTTGGCATCCTATAATATAGTATGCGTTTACCATCGCCTCATCTAACAGGTGGAAAACGATACGGTTCGTCCATTTTCGGGTTTTCATACGACTACGATAACGAACAAGAAGACCATCCGAGAGGTCGGCACCCCACATCTTCTTCTTTTCCTTTTTCCGGTGTTGTTATGGTCAGAAGTGTAGAACCTTCCCACTTAACTGCATTCCTACTGGTCCGCTTGTGGGGTCTGCCAGCACCCCACATAGGTATGTCGATTATATTCTTTTATAAAAAATGGGCAGTTAACTTCTTTTGGTTACTGATTTTTTCTATCCCATCGTGAGGATTTACAGGGTGGTGGACCAAGCTTTCTAGATATAAGCCCAGTGGATGGTTTTGGTCGAACGCTTTTGTTGTCCAGACACAAAGAGCTGTGTAATCTCGAAAGCATTAGCAACATAATCTTCGGAATATTTTTGCTCAACTTTTCGCTTCTTCAGTACTGCATCGCTTTGATTGTCAAAAGATACAATGAGTTTTACGTTTTCTGGGATTTTGCTAGCCAAACGAACAACTATATGTGACGAAGCTCTGAGATCTGGTGCATTTGCCGGTACCATATTGTCTCCGGCCATAGTGTAAATTTCAAAAGCATATGTGAAACCCATGTGATCAGACAAAACGAAAAGCTTAATTCACCATTTTTGTGTCTTGTGATTTGGCTGGCATGTATTGAGGAGTGGGCTTGCTACTCATTTTCGTAGCACAATTCCCGAGCATGATTTTTCTTCTTATTCCGAGACCCAATGATTTGTCCAGTGCTTGGACAGTCTGGACCATTTTCTTCTTCTGGTAGTTCGGTGTCATCCCATTTTCGTTTTCTAAAACTTGAACTGACAGCATTGAACTCATTTATGAGTCGCCTTATATGATTTCATAATATTTCTGGGATTTGATTCCAAAACAGAAACAGAAACAGTGGACGTTGAAGGAAGCGATGCTAGGTCTAAGCCTGGTTATTGATGACTAATATCGTTGATGTTCAGACTACATTTGCTGTATCACATAGAATCTCAGTTTAATTCATCAGACATTAGTCAATCAGCATTTCGTTTTCTGAGCTAATAAAATCATCGTCATCGTCGATATCTCCAGTGCTCCAACGCTATTCATCAATTCAGCTCTTTCGTCATCATTCATATTCGATGGGCAACTCAAAGGCCTCCTTATCATTGTTATCTGCAAAACACTGTATCAGTAATGAACAACTTACAGGAACTGGCAGGCTGATCCCGGCTATAGACGGGCTCGAGAAAATTGTGATAGACAGCTTCACAGTGCAAACCATTTTTCACTAAACCAAAAAAAAAAAAACACTTTCACCTACTCACCTATTATTTTTTCAATTGGATTTAGTGAACATTTTTATAGACGAAAAACTTATTTGCAAAATTTTCATGGGGTTTTTTCGACTTTGAACAAACTTAGCTTTCAATCGAAACGCAAGCTAGGTAACAAACACAACGCAAAGAGCAATGGTTCACCAGGAGGCAAAGCTTATCTAGTAACTTATCTTATCTAGTAAACACTGGTAAACTTAAGCTCGTCTAGAGGCGGCAAAAGTCATTGGAGAGTTCATTTTATCTTGAAAGGGTATAAGGCAAGATTACGCAGAATTCCCCCTTATTTTGGCTCATTTTAACTCAATCATTGTCATCAGATGGTTTGTGTCGAAGATATTCGTCCACTACTCTCCGGGGGTCGTTGTCCTAGATAGGATTCGACTGAATTTGTCGTTGGTTGTAGTTCACAGTAACTTTTTTGTTTCCATGTCATTAAGGTGTCATATTGGAAATGCGCACACAGATTATGAATTTTGAAGTGATCTTCTACTGCGAGTCAGTATTTTCGTCAGTATTTTTTGATCATCCCTCATTCACAACTGATGTTGTTGCACGGTTTTTCCGTATAGGAATTGTTCATGGCTATGGACAGACTACAAACTTTTCGCTCAACAGTCCGTGATAATTGCCATTGCACCACGACCACCCATCTGATCGGACAATTATTACAACCAGAAATTGGAGTAAGCGCTCCTAAAACTGCGACCACCGACTCAGTAATTCGAAAGTAGTTTTTGATAATTTCCAAACATTGCTTCTCGTTCATCAACGTAAACCTTGCCTTTCTGACATAGACATATCATAAAAAAAAGATTAAACTTTGCATTAAAGTGCTCTTATTTTAAAGCCCTGTACAATGATGGTGTCAGTTCAGAGTATTGGCGGCATCCGCTTTGGGCTCACCTACTAACTAGGTTGAGGTGTTTACCGCAGCGAAGATTTCATCACATCTTGATAATGGAAAACAATTATCGAAAGGAAATTAGACAGCGCATTAAACTCTACTATTATATGTATGTCGCAAACAGTTTAACATAGATGTTATGCCCATACGATAATCTGATTTGGTCACAACCAGTGCTTAATCATTGCCACACCGATAACGAAAAAGATATTCGTAGGGTGGCCGGCCGTAATAACCAAGTACACGCAACCGTGAACGATTTAGGGAGTGGGCCTAGACTCCATAACACCAGGTATATAGCCCGACATATGTTGTACTCACAATCGAATAGGCATTTCTGGCGCTTCGAATCTGGACCAAATTAATGAACAAAGAGTGTCGGCCTATGGGTTGTAAGCAGTCATGACACTGCCTCGACATGAATCCCAAGGGCTCGTTTTTAAAACCTGTAGCAGCGTTAGAAAGTATTACGAGAACCTTAGCACTGAAAGTGTTTCTCTTTTTCCTCTCTCTTTCACCATAATCTAAACCAAGGCCATCACTAGCATCCATTCACACCGCAACACAATCATCAGCATCTAGAATTTCGCTGGAAACTCATTAAATTTTTACTGACTTTTCTGACTTTTTATCGAAATCTAGTTTAAAAGAAAACGAAATCCCCGACCCAGCATAGATACGTCGAAGAACTCGAACAAAAAGAGATGAAATTTCCACGCAAACATACATTTAAAAAAAAAAGCGAAAGAAAACTGAAAATCAATTCTCACCACTTAACGCCCATAATTGGATGTAGGTCAGATATCCAAGGAAGAGAAATTGTATACAGTTTTCGCTGCAGCATCATGCTACTGCCACAGCCATTGACAGGTTGCCGTCAAAGGAAAGGAAAGCAAAAAGCCGCAGATGTTAAAAAAGGTTCTGAAAACCATTTTTGGCAGTTGCTTGCTATTGAAACGCAATTCATCTATGTATGTCTAGTGGGTTTTCATTCATCCCATTTTGCCAGTCCTTTTCGTCGTTCAGAGCCGCGTTAATGGTGATGACGGTTGATGGGCAGCAGTGCGCCGCATAATGGCTACAAATCATCTTTTGATGGATGAAATAAGTACATTCCGAAAGGGTGAGGTCAATCTAATTATAACTCTCAAAACGATACTAATTAGTGGGGAAATGAGCCTCACGAAAGGGTGTACAGAGGGTAGGGTAAACCAGTATCTGTTGGATAATCAACGTCTCAAATGGTTATGTGAAATGTATCCCGATCAGAAACTTGAGCCTCTTAATAGCTTATGACAATCACTTGGCGAGTCGGATATCGATGCTTTCATTCGTTACAATCCAATGCGTGACTTCCATAAACCTGTCATTGTAAAGCAATCGATGCAATTGTTACGACGCTAAAATACATATGATTATGCCTCACCGGTTGTGGCTTTGATTTATGATAAAAGCCTCGTATGAAAGTGAAACGTCGAACGTCAATCACCTTCTTCGTCTTCATATCTCAACGTGATGTGACCATTCATAAAGGCACAGCACAGGAAGCAAGCAAATAAAGAAAGTTGTTTGGTGACAGTCTTTTTGATTTACAACCTTCTGCAGCTGACCATGTTAAGGGGTATGGTCGAAGCTGGAATAACTGCCCCAGCCATCCGCGACGGACGACCAATAACGAGTAATTTAATAAAGTCAGGTATTTATTAACTCATTTAGCCACTTTCTAGGAATGATGAGGTACGAGTAGAAAAAGATACATTTCTGACGACGATAGTGTGTTGTGTGTTGCAAGTGCAGTCGTTGTTAGCCTAGGGCTGGTTGGCATTTAGCGAAAGTAACGCAATTATGGCGATTGCAAGACGACTTCATTGATTGGACATTGTGCAGATGGTTTAAGTGAAATTGGTAGTGCATTTCTAGATTGTTGCTGATTCCATGGAATGCGTTGGAGAAGAGTGTCAAGTGTTGGGTGTCTGGGATCGGAATGGGATAAACAGTTCTAGGTAAGTATGGCATCCTGTCGTTTTATATGGCGCAGATGCTCCAGTTAGTTTAGTTAGGCACGTTACTAGTTTAGATGTTCATATGGAGGCTGAAAATTGAAGAAAAGTCTGATTTTCTTTAAGCCTTTCTATAACTCTATAACTGTTCAATGGTGAACTCCATAATGCCTTTATAATGAAGAGAAAACTGTGGTATATTAGGTTTTAATTGTCCAATCTCTAGTAAATTCCAAACACTTGCAGAAACGATAGACAATTTTCCGGGACAAAAGAGTTGTTTTGAGAAGTTCCTTTATGGCAAAGAAGCACGAATTGCCAACATGCGGCATTTTCTTTATTTCGAATTTTAAGTCGTATAAGCAAAAAATGTACTTGCTTGCCATTATTAGAGTTTCAGCGTTCCTCCTAACTTTTTCGGCACTCTACCTCTACCTCCTCCTTGTTTTAATTCCTCACATATCCTGTTCCTCATGTATCCTCACGATAAGACGTTTCCTAGTTTAACTCATCCTTTGTATACTTGTAACAGTTTCACCATATTCTCGGGATTCCCAGGCTTACAAGGACTTGATACATTTTCAATCGATTTAGAGAACCAAACGCCTTCTTAAAATCTACGAATAGTTGGTGGACCGTTTCATGAAATCCCATTTCTTTTTTAGAAGGTGTCATACTGTGAAATATGATCTCGTCACTTGTCGATTGGTTACGAAGGTGATTGTCAGGAGTTGACTTGTCATTGGTAGAAAAAAGCGTCACAGAGATGTGACTGATCCAAAAGCAATTAACTCTAAATGGTTTCCATACGAATTGAAATCAAGATATGCGGAAAGGTATTCTTCTATTTGTGAGCCGGTGCTTCATAGGGATGAGAGGCAGAGATTTTTGCATCATACTTTTATTGGTGATAAAAAGTGGATTTATTATGACACCCAAGTGCTGAATGTCCTGGGTTAAGCCCGGATAGCGATCAAGATCTACGGCTAAGATAAATATTTATGTATCTAAGCACTTGCTCCATAACTGGTAGAATCAGGTAGGTGTGGTCTACTACAAGCTGCCAAGCCCAACGATACCGCCACTGCAAAGGCTACTGGCTAAAATTAATGTGGTCTAGGCGTGTATTGAAGGAAACAAACAATAAAATGATTTCGCAGCACGACATTTGCCATACCCTACCTCCTGTATTCTCCAGACATTGCTTTATCTAATTGTCACTTGCTCTTACACATGAGTATAACCTTGTTGCCTGGGGTTGCACAAATAGACCATTTTACGAGTATAAAATATTATAAAATCTAAGTGGGCGTAACGTACAAACTAACTTCAATAGAACATAACCCAAAATTAAAACAAGAAAAAATAAATTAAATTCAGTTCGTGGGCGGCACATTTTTTTTTATAAGGTTCGCGCCGGTTCAAGAGCAACGCTCTGATGGTGTTTGTCACACAACCTGGACGGGGTGCAGATGGTTTGTGTCAAAGCTGTTTATACACTACTCTCCGGGGGTGGTTGTCCGAAATAGGATTTGAGAGATTCGACTGAATTTGTCGCGTTGGTTGTAGTTCATAGTAACTTTTTTGTTTCCATGTTATTAAGATGTTATATTGGAAATGCACACGATCACGATCACGTTTTTGCATCATTATCCAGTACGTTACAGTTGGCTTCAATAACGGCTCTCAATCTTTTTAGTATACTATCTACAAGCTTGTTCCTGAAATTTGGGCTTAAGCGTTCTATCATCTTTCTCATTGTACGAGTAGAGCTTATTGAAAAGGGCTCTGCTGCTAATAGCTCGATTTCGAATGTTTTTCAAGCTTGTGATTGATGTTGACTGTCAGACCATTTGTGTTGCGAATGAGCGTTTAAAAGTAATGACAGCAGTGGTTATCATACTGATTCATTCTACGGTTAATAAACTCTATTTGAAAAACCCCACCCGCAGAATTAAGTGGGGGTGTAAGACATTACCAACGCTATGTTACAACGGCGCTTGACGATCAACTTCTTGTAACTCAGTGTTTGGTTTTCGCCAAATCCTTTGCATCCCTTCATTACCAAGCTTCGTCATTAAAAATAACGGTGTTCCAAAAGTCTAGAGTCTTTTTTATATACTCTTTGGAGAATGTGAGTTTCTTTTCTTTGTTAACTTCGAAAATAAATGGTTTTTGACGGTCTGATTCAAAGTTTTTTTCATTTAATTTCCTCAGCCAAATGCTTAAGGTCGAAAGACATAGTCTTCTAAGTATTATCTCTTGTGCTTACTTTAGAGTGCCTGTATAGGTATTATAAGTTAATTTTAAGCAATATGCCTCCCATGAACCTCCGGTAATAGTTTTTTTTCGACTTCTAACTTTCTTATTTTTTAAGCAGCCCTTATATTTGAACTTATAGACGTGTCCGGTTGCACCGTCTTGTTGAAACCACATATCAAGCACGGCTCATCCAGTTCCGGCAGTAAGAAGTTGTTTATCATGGCCCTGTAGCGTTTGCCAGTAACAGTGACCGTATTGCCGATGGCGTCTTCAAAAAAATACGGCCCAATCACTCCTCCCGCGTGAACGTCGCACTATATAAGATTTTGCTTATTGACGTAACCGTTTAAATGGAAATGTGCTTCATCGCTCATGATGATTTTCGACACAAAATCGTCCTCTTTGTTGTGGAGATTAAGGATGGTTTGACAGGAGTTCACATGGGACTGACGGTCAGCAGGCACCAACTGATGCACTGTTTGCACTTTGTACGGGAACATGTATAGGGTCCGCCAAATAACTTTTTTTTTTTTTTTGATAATGCTATAAAAAACACTACTGAATATTTTCTCAAATTTCTTTTTTTATTTGAAAGTACAATCCTTCCGGTTAATAATGGAAAATAATTTCATTCAAATGGCTGCCTCGGCTGGCCATGCAGTAGCCTACACGATCGGTCCAATTTTTAAGCACATTATCGATTGTGTGCAGCTGTATTTCACCAATGGCTTCACGAATATTGTCCTTTAAAGCGTCAATTGTCTCTGGCTTGTCGGCGTAACACTTATCTTTGACGGCACCCCACAAATAATAGTCCAACGGTGTCAAATCGCAGCTCCGAGGTGGCCAAACGACATCAGCTCTGCGGCTGATAATGCGATCTTCAAAAACAGGGCGCAAAACATCGAGTGTAGCTTCGGCTGTGTGGCACGTAGCGCCTTCCTGTTGAAACCAAATGTTGCCAATATCCTCCTCTTCAATTTTTGTGAACAAAAATTCGTTCAACATGGCCCGATAACGATCGCCATTGACTGTAACGGCCACTCCTTGCTCATTTTCGAAGAAAAATGGCCCAATTATGCCTCTGGACCAAAATCCGCACCAAACAGTGGCTCGTTTTGGGTGCACCGGCTTTTCAATGTATGCGTGCGGATTTTCTGTGCCCCAAATGTGACAATTTTGCTTGTTTACATACCCGCCAAGATCAAAATGAGCTTCATCTGCAAAGATGATTTTTTTGGCAAAATCGGCATCTTCTGTAAGTCGATCGCAGGCCCACTTAGCGAAGCGTTGTTCAAGCGTATACACAACCATATTCGTTCAGCGGAAGGATAAAACTAATTATCTGTCAAATCAGACATGAGCTAAGTGTTACCATTCACGAAATAAATACTACTTGAAAAAAAAAACGTTAGATGGCGGACCCTTTATAAGTCTTCACTAAAATTCGCTGTAGGGTCTGTCTGGTGATGCTCAATTGCGTCGTCTGGTTGATATTTCTTCGTTTTCAGCTACATCGGCAGCCACAGCCGCGGGATACTTGGCCTAACGACCAGTCTTACGGCGGCCACGCCCTGCATGGTCTTCTGTGGTGCCAGTCTGTTCGAGTCGTGTCGCTAAGCGCCGGCATGTTTGCCCAGTTGGCGCGACACCATTAGGAAATCGATGTCGAAATTCACACGGTGATTATTGGTCAAAAAAATCGACACAATTATTCCACACTTTTGCAAAATATAGCGCAACTGTCTAGTTCCCAAATGTCAAATATGACTGACGTATGACGCCATTTGGAAAAATTATAACATCTTCGTCATCTTGTATCAAATCAAACTTGTCGATTAGCTATGAGCCTGAAACTTAGCTGTGTTGTAGAGTACATAATTCTGAGCTCATAGCGACCGATTTTAGAAGCTTAGCTACTGTGGTTCCTGAGTTCCAGGTAAATGTTTGCAAAATTCGAGGTAGAAGACCTGGAATGGTAGCTTGGCCCCCGGCGAGCTGATCCCATCTTGTTTTAATTTTTCTTATTTTATTTTCTCGGAAACGTCTATTATTGTCAGGATGTGTACTCGCAGTTTTTAAATCTCATTTTAAGTAAACTTTTTTTATTAGGAATACGCTCCGCATTGTTACCATATAATTTCCAATAGTTCAACTTAAAAAAGCATATTGATACGATCTTGAACTCGATAAAATGAGTTTTCTCCAACTCTTAAATTTCAAATCACTGATCAGCATGACATATTGAAGAATTGAACTTACCCGACCTATGTTGAGTAACATAAAACACTTATTGAACAAAGTTTACAGTTTAAAAATTGTTAGGCCGAATCTATCAATGTCCTTTGCGGTCCTCTCACCAGTGGATCTGAAGGTAATATGCGGAACTTTGATGTCTAGGCCAAAACGTGACATTTGGCAGCTATTACTTTGAAGTCGTCAAGGATTTCATCTACCTTGGCGCACGTCACCAGCGCTGAGATCAGAGACATAATAAATGTTGCCAACCACTTATTTAAGCTCAAGAGACAATAAAGAAGTAGAGTAACCAAGGTAACTTTTGACAATTCCTCAGAAGCTTGGACAATATTGGAAGTCGATAACCAAGCACACGGCTGTATTATAAGCCAAGATCGTTACACAAAATTTTCATTAAAGGCGATGGACGTTTGGACGAAGATATCGGACATCGATTGTTTTTTTTTTTTTTTTAATTGCTGCAAAAAATGCACTATTCAATGTCTTATGTTCAATCGTTGAGATCTGTGTTAATATCTTCGGGTCTTGGCGCACCCTTCAGCAACAGAATAGCTTAGATTACAATATGTGTGAGGTTGTTCAAAAATAAAGTGACTTTTGGAATTTGCTTGGCGATTTTTTGCTATTAAACAAAATGAACCAAAAAGTCTGTACTAAATATTATGAAAGAACAAATTAGGTTTTCCCACATACTTAAAATGTTGACAGTGACATCTGGGGGGTCTACTCTGAGCAAAAAAAAAAAAACATTTTTATAAGTGGTCAATGACGATGCCAGCCCTGCATACTCCAGCACGTTAACAACTGATGAGACAGTGAAGAAAATTGTCTTGGAGAATCATCGAATCACTATCAGGGATCTGAGGATATTGCCATATCAGTTTGCTCATGCTATGATTTTTTTTCAAATATTTTGAGCATGAAACGTGTTTGAGCAAAGTTTATTCCGAAATTGCTAAGTTTTGACCAAAACAACCATCGCATGAGCTGTTTAATGACGTGAATGACGGTCCAAATTTGCTGAACAGACTCATCACTGGTGACGATATATGGGAATATGGTTATGACGTGGAATCCAAAGCGCAATCATTCCAATGATAGCGACTTGTAGGACCAAGATGGAATAAAGGACGCCAATATCGATCAAATGAGAACATTTATCACTACAATCGTCGATTACACTGGCATGGTTTATCATTAGTTCTTGCCGAAAGGTGATATGGTCAATAAGGAATCGAAGTTATGCGCCATTTGCTTGAAACAATGCGAAAAAATTTTAGAATATTTGAGAAAAATAATCATGACTTTGCATCACAATGCATCACAACGGAGATTTGCCACAATTGAGGAGGAAAAGACCATATCGCTAGAAGAGCTTAAGGCTAAATCAAAAAGCACATACCAGGAATGTTTAGGAAGCTTCGAGGACTGGAAAAAGCGCTCCCGCAAATATATTGTATCTGAAAGGGAAAAATATATAAATACAATTAAGTCACGTAAAAAATTCGTGAGTGATTTTTATTAACGTGATCTTCGGTGCTGACTTTCCGAAAATCCTAAGCTCATTGGTCAGTCACAAAGGCCTTTAGTCGTTCGCCTCGTAGGATGGAATAACATGTGGCGGAAGTACTCGGTCCGATCCCATAGATGAGTCGCCGACTAGACGATGTGCCACCCTATTGTACATTACACATTCGTCTTTGCAGAGTATTTTAGTGAAAGACTGGAAGATGTTCCATTTCAAAGTACTGATAGTCGATTAGCTACTGCCTGTATACCGCCAGCCCCGCGCTTAAACTACGTTCACGATCCCTTGATCCTCAACAACGAAAAGCTAAGCGAACATCTGCAATCAGCTATGGAACTGATTGAGCCAAAAGTGTTGTTAATGTGGAAAACAAGCCTCTAAAATGAACACCAAGCCTGAGAAACCAACCATGCCACGGAGCATGTCTTATGTTGTATTACTGCGCTCAATTCTACGCTTATTATCAAGTTGTGTTAGGTTTGTTTTGTCCTTCCCTTCCTTTTTAATATAACTATTTACAACTTGATGCTTGTCCACTGAGCACCTTTACGCCTTTACACATTAATCTAAAAAGATTTGGTTTAAGTCTCTTAGAATATCAATAGAAATGCGTTCCACCTTGACACCAAATTGATTTTCCACTACGTGGTCAAGTCTTGATAATGATGCTCTAAAAACCATATCGATTTCTAGATTGATTTCACGATGTGATGTAAGAACAAAACATGCTCATAAGCAGTTTCCTGTTTTCCGCAGTTGGAGAGGGCTTAAATACAATTTAACATTTCCTAGTGACCAAACACCAGTTACTCATTACTTTCTCATATGAACTATCAACCCCCGTTTTGTCTAACTATCGAGTAAATTCCCATCCAGCACGCAACTAAACCGTCCGTACTAAACCTATTTGCATTTCCTTCGAAAGCCAACTACAAAAGTCAATGTCGAGAAGAATAAGCGGACCCAAACCTAATCCCTAATCCCCCTGCCCATGTAAAATCCACACATCCAACTATTCATCAAACACTAACACCGACTCACGCTAACGCTCTGTCAACACTACAGCACCATCGAAGAGCACTCAACTTAAAATCACCCTTCATATGGGAGGTAGGTTCTTACGATGCTCTCCTACTTTACTGCTTACACAATCTACTCGAATCATACTCGTACAGCTGCCATCGTGGCCCACAAACAGCGCTCAGCCGGCAACGGTCAAGTGAAAATCAATGGGAAAACTAGAAGATTAGGAAAAGCGAGGAACAAAAGTAAACTTATGACAAGCAAGCCTCGGAGCTGTAAGCCAAAAGGGAGGCACAGACATCTGCATGCGAGCAGTTTCCACTCGTTATTTGTTTGCCCTGGGAAATGTGTTTTATGTTTTTTTCTTTACTCTTTTTACATATTGTCTCACCGCAACGTAGGTATACATGCCTTAAGTATTACGTTAACCCTAATGCAACTTGCTCGTATGTAGTCAGTTATGTGTCAAAGTGGGTCACTGGATCTGTCATCGTCGGCGTCAGATACTGGCACGCCTATTTGTGTCATTTACCAGCAAATTGACGTTACTTATTCGAACAAGGTATCTATAGCGTGTGTGTCAAGTAGAGTTTCACATAATTATAAGTAATAATGTTAAGAGCTCGTAGATACAATGCACTTCAATTAGATGGACAAGGGTAGATTGTAGATGTCTGTCACCTGATGGTATAATGTCGAAATGCATGCAAACTTACCGTTTGACAGAAGTTAATTGTTGATTTAAACAGAGTTCATTGCCATCTGAAATGAGAAAAACGTGGTTAGAAGATATAGAGAGGTAGCTCTATGGAAAAATAATAATATAAGGTAATGGTAAGCTAAGTGCAAGATAAAGAAATTGTCAGCACCCGGTTGTGACACTTTTTTTATCGGTTGCATCAACAAGCCGCAAAATTATCGGCTTGTAGAATTTATCTTCCTATTTAGCACTTTCGATAAGTCACGAAAATCACTTACTATTGCAGCTTAAGAGATATTGTATGTTAGTGCAGTTTGTTGCGCCAACTGATTATTTTTGATCTTAAAGACTAGCCCACAGTAAGGTTGGGTTCGCTAATTTCCAAAAAAGAGGATAAAGTGCGCCATGTAATTTTTTTTTGATGAACATTTGTAATGGAACAGGCGGGTTTGGGGATACTGTGATAGCGACTACGAGAGGTTTGTAGTAGTAACCAGATCCTCGCTTTGCGAGATGATCAAATCGAGATTCCTCCGGGCAAGTGATAGGCAATGTGGCAACCTGAGATGGTCGTTAAATGTTACCTCGTTTCCTAGTTTTTGATAGCTGATTACTGTTGTGGTTGAAATAACCCCTGTTCTTAGATCGAGTTTTTCCGTGTTTCAGTGACCCTTGCGCTCCCTTTTTTTCTTGAATACGACCCAAACTACGAAAACTTGCACTTGAGATTTGTGATAGTATTATTTTTTTTATCAACAATGGTACAATGGTAAAAACCTAATCAGGTCTTAAACATCGGATAAAAATTGCGTTCTACTCTGGACACAATCAAAACAGAACCTCTGAAGCCGCTTCTAGTAAGACATTCTTGGAGACGGCCAAAAACTACTACGCAATAGTGACAGTAGATGTAAAAAATACATTTAACTTCGTTGTCTGGTCCCAAATAAGGAGATCGCTCGCATGGATGAAAATGCCTTACCATTTCCTTGTTAGTAACTACCTCACCAACAGGAAGTTAACATAAAACCCAGAAGAAGGGATTGAATATTACTACGTTTCCACGGGAGTACCTCAAGGTTACGTGCTGGGTCCTATCCTTAGAACTTTATGTACGACGGTGTCTTACGACTAGGTTTTAGGTATCAATAATAATCGGGGAGTCGACGACATTGTAAGCGTTGCAATGCACATTTAACCAGAAGCGGTAGCTTGAATCTGAAAGTCTCGAACTGTGCGACCACGAAACAGAGGCCATTCTTACTACGAGTAGAAAAACCATGGATGGTATCAACATCAGGGTCTAAATATACAAAGGGGCGCACAACGAGTCACCCTATCGGAAGATATTATCATTTTTGCTAATGGCGTCATATGTCAATCATATTTGACATTTGTGAACTAAACAGCTGCAGTATACAAACAAACAAGCAATGGAGCGCTATACTCTGCAAGAGCGTGGAATAATTGTGTCGATGTTTTTGACCAATAATCGATCGGTTGTGTTAGCGCAGCGTGAATTTCGACGTCGATTTTCTAATCGTGTCGCGCCAACTGGGAAAACATCCCGGCGCTAAGCTACTCGGCTCGAACAAACTGGAACCGCAGGAAACCATGCAGGGCGTGGCCGCCACCGGCCTGGTCGTTTGGCCGAGAATATCGCGAATGTGGCTGACGATGTCGCTGAGAACGAAGAAACATCAACCAGACGACGGGCCACGAAATTGAGCATCACCAGACGGACACTAAAGCGAAATTTAGTGAAAGACTAACACAAAGTGCAAACAATGCATCAGTTAATTCCAGCCGACCGTCAGTTGCGTGTGAATTACTATGAAGCCATTCTTAATCTCTACAACGAAGAGAACGATTTTGTGACGAAAATCATCATGGGCGACAAGGCTCATTTTCACCTAAGCGGTTACGTCAATAAGCAAATTCTTCATTTCTGGGGCACTGAAAATCTGCTTGTAATGCACGAAGAGCCATTACATCCGCTCAAAGCCACTGTGTGGTGCGGGGTTCAGGCGAGAGGAGTGATTGGACCGTGCAGGGCCATGATAAACGATTTCTTACTGCCGGAATTGGATGAGCGCGGTTTGGTGAACATGACTGTGCAACCGCACACACAGCATAAGCCACAATGGATTTTGTGAAGGAAGCATTTCCTGGTCGCATAGTCTCGCGTCTTAGCGATTTGGCATGGCCAGCAAGATCGCCCGATTTAACCATCCCAGACTTCTTTCTTTGGGGCTAGTCGGGGGTTAATGTTAACAAGCCTCAGACAATCGCAGGCCTTAAGGAGAATATTCGACAGGAATGCGAACAGTTATCTTCGGCAATCTTGTGGAATGTCATGAAAAATGCGATAAAACTGGTACAAATGTGTATCAACACTGGCGGCAGCCACTTGATGGATATCATCTTTTCCACTTAACAAAATTTTCATCACTCAAAATCATTTCTCTTGATTTAGTAAAAAAGTACAATAATTCAAAAATAAAATTGGATGATTAATTTTGCGCCATCTTGTATAAACAAGGATGCGATAAGGTGAGTCAAGACTGGAGAGCAGCAGAAGTACTCGTAGCATGGTTTGTTTGCAAGCCCCGTATGGAGCCCTTACCCGAACGCATTATTTTTTTTTTGCATTACAGCCCGTATCGAATTCGAATATTTGCTCATCGCGGGCGATTTGCTTTGCCATAGGTTGAAGAGTCTTTCTGATTATTGCCGACTACGAACGGGAAATTCAAGAAACTTTTTCAGAAGAAAAATCGCGAAATATGTATAACTTCCATGATATGCTGTTGCTAAATTAAGAGTTAAGCTCCGTTTTATCTGCGTCCGAGGCAGCTCCCTTACCGCTGAGCCACGGTGTTCCACATATACTTCTAATGTAAATGGTTTGGAAATTTGAAGGTAAAGGAGAATCAGCCAAATATTTATATGTAGCTCATTGAGAAGTTTGACCGGAGCTTCAAAAGTCATGAGTTTTATGATCTCTTGAAAGAATATCACAAAGTGCGACATTATTTTGCAATAAAGGAAGTTCTTAATCAGTTATTATTGTATCGGACCATATTCCTATTGTCTAGTCAGATTAATTATTGTAGATATGAGATGAACTCTATTAACTTGGTCATATTCAATAACTAGCTATTCCAGGACTATCCCTCTATAAATGTAGATTTTATCGTTTGATTCACGTAAACTGAGTTCGTCGCATAATCGAAGGCGGGAGAATGAAGATAGTGCAAGGCCCTCACACTGTAATCCACCAATTCAGTCACGATAGAAATGAATAGAAAGTAGCAACGTCTGTTGCGTAATGTCTTGATATCGGCTCTTGGCATAGCTCAGTCAATCAGTCTGAATAAAAGTGTTCATTTGGGTGCAGAAGTTTTGAAATCATTATGAGAAAGTAGAGATTTAGGCCAATCAAGATAGTCTTCAGATGGCAATCATCGCATTGCTGCATCAGGCAGCTGAACAATTTTTCGCAACCAACGATGCCTGCACGATAACGCATGGCCACATATTCCTATATAAACTCGTTTGACGACCATGGTAATCTTCTGAGCACCCATCTTCACATGATTATAGACATATGACTATTATTTGGTTCAGTGATGGAGTCATTAGAAGAGTAGAAGGGAAAAGATTTGAGGATGACGCTGCAGTCAAACACCTTTTTGAAATAAAAAGGCATGGAAGAGCTTTCTTTCAGATGGAAAAAAACTTAGATTATAAGTCGGGTATTATAAAACATTTTTCATTTTATAATACTTCAGACTTATTTGTATGCTTAGTAATTAATTAAAATGAAACTTATGAAAAGATGATCAAAAATTATCTCGAGCAATTGCTGCATAATATCCAAAGACAATCTACACAATCTACATAACTTAATTTTAGGGTATAGGGTTAGAGTTGGTCTGAGGAATAAAACAAGTTTGTTGAAGCAATACGTCTCAGGGAATAATTTGGGCAACATAAGTGGTTTTGTAATCAAAAGAATGAGGAAAGCGAACGATAATGATGGCTTAAGTAAGCTATTCGATTTGGATAGAAAAAAATAGAACCAAATAACAATTTTATCACGAACTTACATACATGTGCGCACTCTGACGGAAATAAGTCGCATGCGAGGTTCTCACCCTAATTGTATGAGAATCGAAAAGATTTTTCTACACAAAAACTGAAATACTACACCATCGCAGACCCGGTTCCCTATGAAATAAGCTTTATTATGAATACGAGTTGTGTTCAGTTGTCATTCCGTGCAGGGACGGGTTAAGAATATACCTGCAGCGATACCTCTCGCTTGTCGTAAAAGGCGACTAAAACAAAGGTAAACAAAAATCACATCTAGGCAATTTAGAAAACACCAAGGTGAGCCTAGGGACACATATACCACCATTAAACTGCCCCACAAGTGTACATGCAAATCAGGGGGTTGACACGACTGGAGATCACCGGTGTTGTAAGAGTAAAATCAAACAAAAAAAATCTGGAGCATGCCCGTGTCACAAAAAAAAAAAAAAAAAGCCAGGCCGAAAAACAATTGGTGGAAACAAATGCAAAAACACCAGCATTTGATTGGCCTCAGCGATGAAGTAATCCCAATCCGGGAAGCCTGTCGCTACTTTCTGAGGTCAAACCGGCGGACCCCACAAGCGGACCAGTAGGAATGCAGTTAAGTGGGAAGGTTATGGTCCTACACTTCTGACCATAACAACGCCTGAAAAAGGAAAAGAAGAAGAAGAAGACGAGTTGTGTTCAGAAAATAGCCGGAAGTTTTAAATTTTAAAAATAATTTTATTTACTCGCATAAAAAATGTTATTTATTTCAAATTAGATCTGATTAGATATTATACCCATTGTTTAATGTCCAATATTTATGGACAAGAAATGAGGTGCTTTATCGTCACGCAAACAATCTTTTAATCTTTATGCCGATTGGCTCACGCAAACATCGTTGCATGAAACGTCCCCATTGAAAGTGGAGTTTGTGAGAATATGTTTCGGTAGTTCCGCATCGTAACTGATATAATTACTAATGAGTTACTTCCAATCACCGCAGTTTTTCAGTTTTTGTCCAAAATTCAAAAGTATTGGGACAAATTTTGCTACAATTTTGCCTATTATTAAAATTCGTACACTGTAAAAAATGTGTTTCGTTAACGTCGACCCTTTTTGCGCTCGTTATAATTACTGTGACTATTCATTCATTATAATAATAAACAGTTCTGTATTTTAGATGTTGTTCATTATTTGTTTTGTATTTCTGTTTAGTATTTTCTGAACCCGCTCTATTGGCTTTAAAATCATCTGTCATCTCATAAGGTAATGAAAAAATGTAAAAAATTAAAAAAAATATCTGTGATCATTATCTGCTGTCTTTATCAAAACTGGTAAATTTTACGACCTACAAAATGGGTACACATTCTTAAAAATTAAAACAATTGGCGATGTGAAATGCAGCAAATGTGTGGCTATATTTTCCACAGCCTACAATGGAAAACTCGATGTCGAACAATACTTGAAAACGGCTAAGCATAAAAATGCTAGTATTGCTGCTTCATCAAGCCAAAATAACATCATTCTTAATAAAAAATACAATTGATGAAACAGGAAAAACAACAAGCGTCAACAAAGGTACCTAGGCATTCCATACGATAAAACACAATCACTCTTTCCGTTGAAACGACTTCACCTGTAAGCTTATAGAAAAGTGTTTCGATGAAAAGTCTTCATGTGTCTAAACTAAATGCGAAGCAATTTTCTACAATGTGTTGTTGCCAAAATCAATACGACAAATTAAAACTGATTTGTCTGCTGTAAGTTTCTTGATTGTTCCGATTTCCGATTGTTCAAATCACGCAGTAAAAAAATATGCCCAATACTTGTCCGTCATGTCGCAAAAAGGTATTCAAGATAAAATAAGAAAAGTCGAAAAGGCAGGCCAGGAGAATCGTCCGATATATCATGGGATAGTGCATTTGTAGTAGTTGAAGTCTTTGAATGGGTGCTTCTCTCTGTTGTACTACAATAGTTAAAGCAAGTTTAATGTTTATTATAAGAAATAGAAGTGGTTTCAATTTAGATGACAGTAAAACTGTTGACGAATTATCTGGTCACTAAACTCTGGTCACTTGGACCAAATTGCAGAATGGATAGAAAGTCAGAAGATAGCAGGAGATAGATCGGTGGAAGTTTTCAACAGTTCAATAGAATAAGACATAAGTTTTAAAAACATTTTTAGCATAGTCGAATTTGGTTTATGTCGGATGGGGTCAAATCCTCCAACAGAATTTTTTTTTCTGTTTTAAACAATATTTGGACAAATGAAAAAAACCTAAATGAAGGTATGAACTACCGAATCTATTTTGGTAACTTAATATAATTACGAAATGAATTGTCTAAAGTTCAAACATTATTTAAAAAATAGCCCAAATTTAGTGAAGCAAATTAATTCTTCAAAAAAATATTAAAATCAGTAAAAAATTAAAACAATGTAAACTTTTTTAATTATTTTTATTTTAAGTTTAATGTAAAGCAAAGACTGAATTTTTTAATGCCTAAAATGTTACGTTAAATAAAATATTAATCAAATATTTATCAAATGGAATGAATTATTAAGAATTGCGTTAAATGTTGTTTCTTTTTCGACTGTTCATTATTTATTAGTTATTTAAGGGGATAGTCTCATGTGAACGCATACATTTTACCCCTTTTTAGGGAATTTTTTTTATAAGACAATAAAATTCAATTATTTTAATTTTTTTATGTTTTTATTTGTATCTTATGCTGTATAATTTTTTTTTTATTTTACATTTTTTATGTATGTACATATATATTTTTTAATTAAATTAGACACAAAAAAAAGCAGGTAAATTGTCATGGTAATAGCGGCTGTTCATGTTGTCTGGAATAAAAAGATCGAATGGTCAGTAGGTCTGTCGCTATCGGCTCTACCAAAATTAATCAATTTCATTGAAAAAAAAAATGGCGGACTGTAGAAAAAAATCTTGTTTTTATTTTGTTAATTTTTTTGTTAAAAATCGTTTAAAAAATATAAGAAAATATTTTCGAAAATGCGCAATTTTGGTACGTTCGATAACCATTAATGAGTAGAAGAGCATATACATACATATAACTTTCAAAGCAATCGGTTGAATAGTTTTATTTTAGGACCATGACAGTTTTATGCCTGGACCATACAATAACCCTTCGGTGGCTTCATACGCATCATTTTCTGCCAGTTTTTGTGACCTGAGGGAAACCCTTGCCATTTTGGATGCCTCGGACGTGGATCGCTCTGCACGGGTTATTCGTCGTTCATCGTACTCCTCAGCATACGAGTATGCGTTTCGGTCAATTTAAGTACCAAAAATCTCCATTATTTTAAGGATGGGTGAAAATCCTTCATACACGCAGCTGTCCATGAAGCAATTTCCAACGTCTTTATTCCAACAAAATTATGCTTTAGAGCCAAGTTCCAGATGCAACTATTAAACGAGTCGTCGTTGTTCTGAGTGTTTTTTCCCAAGCATTATCATCAGATGATAATTCTTCGTAAATTGGCTTCAAAAAACTTGTTGTTTCTTCATCAAACGCTGGGGATGTGTGTAAATTTCCTCTGTACTCTCTGCCGTATGTTGTAAATACTTGCACCATGCAATTGAACAGTACTGGTTGTTTTCATCGGTTGAAATGTAATGATAGTATGTAGCTCACACTGCTTTCTTCATTTCTTCTTGAGAATCTGGATTTCTCAAAATAGCCAAACCATAGTATGTACTTAGCTTAACCATCATGGCATTGGTCAATGCAAGGGTCGACTTCTTTGTTGCAGCTCCAGTGGATGATTTTTTTTCGATGTACATTTTCTGACAGTAATTTTATCTGCTTCATCTTTTTGATTCTTTTTTCAGCTTCTTCCAAGCCTTTTTTAGCACCCGGCAACCCACTTTTTTCCAAAATTTAATGTCACTATTGCACAGCTTGTACTTTAAAATTGATTGCAAAGCTGTAAACACTAGCGAGAAACACAGAATGCTGTAGCTGAATCCTTCGTCAATCGGTACATCAAAATCACTCTTTTCTCCTCCTTTTTCTTTCTTTTTGCCCTGGATATCTTGTGGAGCTTCTCGAGCCTTTTTGATCCATTTTTTTTCCTGTTTGACATTGACACAGAGCATCAAAAGTGTACTGCTAAACTTGATCTAGGATTTTATATACACGACAAAAATTTATATGTACTATTACACATATAAACAGGTAGGTAATGTACTAAAGTTGACCCTCAGAAACTCCGTACGCAGGTATAAAAGACCGGTGACAACAATAGAAAAGTAGCAGCTGCAGACCTGGCGCGCGGCAGACAAGTCGGTTACGGCGCGTCGGCGACTATGAGTTGTAACTTATTTAATACTAGGAATTTCGTTCTGAATTTTTCATAATATATTTTCGATAGGTGAAATTCGAAATGTGAAAAAAAAATCGATTTTTCGAAGTGGTCACATGAGACTACCCCCTTAAATATAGCCACCGCAATTATAATCGATCATCTGATAGTTACAAAACTTCGCAACAATTTCGCACTATTGGACGTCAATACACCTACCCGTATGCGTAGCGTGCGTACAGAGGAAAATATTGTGGCTGTATCCTCAATGCAGATCGTGATTTGTTCGTTCGCCGCCGTTTGCAGCGATTGGGAGTGTGTTACTCGACTACGTGGAAGATTTTACGCAGGAATATTAGTCTGAATGACTTGCAACTGCATCGGATTTTCGGTGAGTGGTCTTAAGAAAAGCTGGGGGAAGATCCGCTTTTTTATTCAAAACTTGTCTTCAGCGTCAAAACTATAAACAATAAACTAAACTGCTGGATTTGGTGTGATGAGTAACCTCAAGCAATACAAGAGCTGTCAATGAATCCGGAAGAATATGGTCCGGTGGAATCATTGGTCCGTATTTTTTCAATGATATCCGTAAGAACAACGTTACCCTAAATGGCGACAGCTATCGTTCAATGATTTCTAACTTTTTTTCTGCTCAAAGTGCTCGAGTTTAATTTTTTCAACATGTGGTTCAGCAACAGCACGCTACATAGCACTCACTATATGTCACACACATCGATGGACCAATTGATAAATGAATTAGATGAACCATTGTCCCTTGTTGTCGACGAGTTGACGGGCTAGATCGTTCGAGGTGTTTATACTATTTTGTATGGGTTTATGCTTATTCCCTCGTCTATGCTGATTAGTCAGAGTCAATTTCAACAACATTACACATGTTGTTACCGAGATGCGATAGGATATTTTCAGAAGAGTGACGCATCATTGGACTCTTTTTACGAACCACTTAAAACATCGTCGTGGTTTACGTTTACACAAAATTATCATTCAAGAGTAAGTGGCATATACTGGGTTAACAACTTTAATAAAAAGTGTATTTATTTTTTCTAACTTTCTTTACTTTTTTTGACAGGTAAAAACCAACCGCTTAAAAAACTAAAGAAAAAACCACATTGCATTTTAAAACTCTAATCTACTCAAACCACTATCTTTCCGTTCTCTTTTCTAGAGATTTGCAGGAAATATTTTACAAGAATTTAAAACTTCATTTCCTTAAACCAAACTTAGTGATCCAAGCAATGACGTGTGTATAAAATAAGTCAACAGATCTGTGGCTACAGGATTTAAGGCTACATTTTTTAAAATTTAAACAACTAAAACAACTAAAATTAAAACAAATTTAAAATCATCGGAGCCAGAGCTTGGCTTTCGTGGTTTTCTATCAATCCCATAAACCTTCCAGTTTATCTTTCATAGCAAAACTAAGAAAATAAAACAAGAAAACATTTTTTCCAAAATTTTTATGATTTATTTCATTCGGCTTAATTTGTGTTTTAGGCTCGCAAATACCCACAGCAGGAGCTTCCCAACGAAAGTTAGTGTTGGTTTTATCACAAATCGCTTGCTTTGACCTTACTTGATCCGTTTGGACTACATAATTTGTAAATATTTGTTACGTCACAAACTGAAAATGAACCCAACTTTACAAGGCCAGGCGTCCCCAAATATTCCCAAACGATGGTGTTAACAGCCCATTCAGTTGTATATTTCCCATGCGGTTAAGCAAATATTCGTCGACACGTAGACAAAACACATAACGACCGTAACTTATTGCACAATAGCCATATTCTCAGACCTTGTCCCAAAGAGGTTTACAAATAAACAACAACACAACCCTATTTGAACGCGAACTACTAAACCGATGAGAGCTCATTTGCTTAGAAGAACTGCTTTTTAAGACATTAATCTTAATGACGAAATGAATACTATCTAAACTCGATCAACGATAAACCTAAACAATCATTCGCCGGCAAACCGACTGGAGACCGGGCGTCTCACCAAAACCTAGTCGGCGTGACTCCCAAACTGAAGCAATGCGTCAAATCTCGCCCACGAAAACACTAAACTCTATTGCCGCCTCCGCCACTAAAAAATTGCCTCGTAAACAAATTCATTGAAGTCCAAGGCACTGTTCGCACCACCTACAGCATGTAGTCAAGTCCCAGTAGTGTAATCGAAGAAGCGGGACGCCACTTTCGCGGTCAAAGTCAACGGACTGGAAACACTCAAAGAAATAGATTTGTATCCAAACATAACATGAGCGTGCACACGAGGTTGCAAATGGAATCGTTTAATAAAATGTATTTTCCTGTCCTCGTCGGGGTTCGCCTTCGCAGTATCGTTGTTGTTGTTGTTGCCGCGCTTGCGTTGCCGTAATTAAAATGCCATGCAGCCGTGGGAATTTTTCATCGTTCTTCCCTATCCCCTTTTAGTTTTTTTTTTCCTAATTTTGCTTAATTTCTCCCCCGAGATGCAGCATGTAGTCGATGCTACCAACGGTGGCAGGTGTCAAGTTGAAAGATCTGTCTGCAGATGGTCACTGGTGGGCGGTGGCTGTGCACTTCATCATGTGGTATCTCGTTTTCTTTTCATTTCCACGAGCTTTTACAACAAGAAGAGGCGATAGGGAGCAGCATGTATGGAGTTTCAGTCGATGGAGACGAACTCTATTTCGGCAGTGACATCGTGCCAAGAAGTGCTTCCGCCTTTGATTAGATTCGCCCGGAGTTAATTAGTTTTACGATCTGAATTGAATGGTAGGCGGGGATGAGAATGGACGTCGTCTGATGTTTCGATAGACGGCTTTGGTTGAAGTCTTCCAAGTGAGCTGGTAGTTGAGAGTAATTAGTGGAGACATGTGGGAAGGAAGACTTTAGGCTGGTGGTGCTTCTAATTGATTGTTTGATGGGATGTGACGCCAATTGGCCCCCAAAGTTAGATGGATTATTTAACCTGACTGGGTAATTATAACGAAAAGGGTTGCACAGATTCATGGAGTGATGATCCAACAGACAAAATAAGAAACCGCTGAAATGAATATATGATCTCGATTCCAATTAGAATTTTTTTCGGAGAAGAAACATTAATAAATATCCTAAACTAGGCAGGGATGGCTGGATTGATCGTTCCATAACGTGCTTATTTTAAATTTTGTGTGAAACATAAACTCAATTTTGATTTTTATTTGAAAGTACATTTTATGGCATTAGATATGGTTTCTGATGTTGTTCTCCAGGAGGACCAATTTTCCATGCCTCTCTAGCATTAATCTAAGTGGAGGTCGTTAAGCGAACACTGAGTGCATCACTTGTTTGCGGCTTATTCGCATAGGCTGTGACTTAAGAGAGCCAGAAAGCAAGCAGTTAAAAGGCATTAAGTCGCGCGATCTCGGTGATCAGTTCGCATCGCTTGAACGAGGTAACTGTGCCATCAAATGGCTCGCGCAAAATGTCCAACAGTGCACGCCATCTGTGTGGCACAAAATTATGACTAACATCGCCGTTGATTGTTATGGCAATGCATTATGGCGTGCCACATTTTGAAGGAAAGAATGGACTTACCAGCTCAAAATTCACAACAAAGATTGACTTTCTTGGCATTCATTAGATGCGAGTGCATCTCGTGTATTGATGACATATTCACTTGTTCAGACATCCAAAGAAAAAATTAATGTTGGCAAGATTTGGGTACATTTCCAACAGCTGCCAGTAAACGATTATTTGTCTTAAGCTCCCAAGATTCATGTAAACGACAAAAAATTGACTGCCTTAAGTTTTCTCAAATTCTTTCATGCATGACAATAATGTTTTCACCAGGCATTACATTCTGCTGGTGTTGTCTAATTATTTTAACGAAGTATTTGACTTCAATTTGAGTACCAAACGTGGAATAGTCGACTCAGTTGGACGGACGTACAGAATGTTTTTCGAACGGAGCACTAACTTCAAAAATAAAATAAAATAAAAATCAATTTACAATAACCTTGGAGGCTGATACTTTAATATCAACGGCGCTATAAACAAACAAATGGGCATTTGGACTGGGCTATTGAATAATTTTCAGTGAGCACACGTTGAAGACTGGAAGTTAAGGAAATGGATGTGGTCAAAGCCAATTTATTTGATCAACTGTTCCACATTTATGTTAAACCGATTTAGTCTTCATCATCCAAAACTAAGCTTGTGATCTAAAACGAGAAAGAAATATTACTGAAGGCGAAGTATATTGGGGTGTTCGGGGGGCAATGGTAATCATCACCGACTGTTGAGCGGAAGGCCTGTGCTTCAAGTCTGTTCATAGCCCAGAAAAATTCCTATACGGAAAAACTGTGCAACAACATCAGTTATGAATGAGAGATGATCATAAAATACTGACGAAAGCATAACACTCGCAGTATAAATAAGATCATTTCAAAATTCATTCTCTGTGTGTACATTTCCAATATAACACCCTAATGACATGGTAACGAAAGAGTTACTGTGAACTACAACCAGCTCGACAAATTCAGTCGAATCTCTCAGATCCTATCTAGGACAACCACCCCTGGAGAGAAGTGAACGAACATCTTCGACACAAACTATATGCACCCCGTCCAAGTTGTGTGACAAACATAAGAGCGTAACTGCGCGAACCCTATACAAAAATATACCCATAACATTGCCAGCATTTTCCGGTAAGCATTTGCCAATTAAGACAAGAAATCATATGTCTAGAAAGGTATCCCACTTCTCACGAAACTCAGAACTATGTATGGTCATACTGATAAAAAGGCATTCTGAAGTGAGGCTTAAAGTGTGACTTACTACAAACAAATATGATCTTTCTTCCTCCTTTCTTATCTTCCGGTCTGGTGAACGCATTCACGATATACTCATTTCTGGTTCTATTATAAAGAATGATTATAACAGAAATATGATTGAGCTAATCACTAATTTGAGTTATTGAGTGGAGGTAGGCTGCCAAGACTCTCAGTGATTTCATTCTCTTTTAATGAAGCAAGATGGATGTATTGGGTGAATTTAGCTTAATTAAGTACTTATATCTCAGATCCTTAAAGAAAAATAGTAATAACCAACTGAAATAAGTCAGGGTGAGGTACTAGTATCAGTGTTTCGGCAGCGTTCAAGAGAAAGACCTTTCAACAGTTGCTAGCTATGGAATTATCCTTTCAACCTTTTTTTGCAAATAGCCCTGGTGTCTAACGCAACATCATTCACACTAAAGTTACAAAACTATGGAAGTTATTGGATACAATTCAGCCATTAACTGAAGCCTCATCCAGCAACTAGCAGCGACATATCTCTCCGTAGATATTGCCAGATAATTGATGAGCATCCGAAACTTTTAACGAACGAAACCCCACGGCAATACCAATTTAGAAATATACTTCTAATTTTCAGCCAGTCTTCTAATATCATTCACTAGGAAAGAAAATTATATTTTTGCTTAATTTAATTTTATGGTAGGATTTTCCAGATATTGGTATTAATCGTAAATTCTACAAGGTGGCGCAAAATTAATCACCCTATCGGAAGATGTTATATTATTTGCATATGCTGGCGTTTGAGAACTAGACAGGTGCAGTATAAGAACAGATAAGCAATTGAGCGCTATACTCCGCAAGAGCGTGGAATAATTGTGTCGATTTTTTTGACCAATAATCGATTGGTGATGTTAGCGCAGCGTGAATTTCGACATCGATTTCCTAATCGTGTCGCGTCAACTTGGCAAACATTCCTGTGCTTAGCTACTTGACTCGAACAGACTGGAACCGCAGGAGACCATGCAGAGAATATCGCGGCCGTGATGACGATGTCGGCGGCAACATCAACCGAATTTTAGTGAAAGACTTACACATATTTCCATACATCATGAGCGACGAGGCGCATTTCCACTTAAGCGGTTACATCAATAAGCAAAATCTTCATTTTTGGGGCACTGAAAATCTGTGTGTGATGCACGATAAGCCATTACATCCACTCAAAGCCAATGTATGGCGCGGCGTTCACGCGGGAGGAGTGATCGGGCCGTATTTTTTTGAGGACGCCATCAGCAATACGGTCCCTGTTACTGGCGGACGCTATAAGGCAATAATAAACGACTTCTTACTGCCGAAATTGGATGAGCGGGGCTTGGCGAACATATAAGTTGTTTCAACAAGACGGTGAAACCGGACACACAGCACGAGCCTCAATGGATGGAAGTGTGGAGAAAGTGTTTTCTGATCGCTTAATCTCCCGTGTTGGCGATTTGACATGGCCAGCAAAATCGCCCGATTTAACCATCCCAGATTTCTTTCTTTGGATTTACTTTAAGGCACGGGCTTATGCCAACAAGCCTCAGACAATCGTAGCCCTTGAGGAGAATACTCGATAGGAATGCGAATCATTATCACCGCAAATCTTGGCGAAAGTCATGGAAAATGCGATAAAACAGATGCAAATGTATATCAACACTGGCGGCAGCCTCATCTTCTCCACTTAACAGAAAAAAAAAAAAAAAAAACAAACATCCAAATCAAGATTTCTATCACTCAAAATCAATTTTTTTTTTATTTATAAGGGTCCGCCATCTAACGTTTTTTTTTTCAAGTAGTGCTTATTTCGTGAATGTTGACAGATAATTAGTTTTATCCTTCCGCTGAACGAATATGGTTGTGTATACGCTTGAACAACGCTTCGCTAAGTGGGCCTGCGATCGACTTACAGAAGATGCCGATTTTGCCAAAAAAATCATCTTTTCAGATGAAGCTCATTTTGATCTTGGCGGGTATGTAAACAAGCAAAATTGTCGCATTTGGGGCACAGAAAACCCGCACGCATACATTGAAAAGCCGGTGCACCCAAAACGAGCCACTGTTTGGTGCGGATTTTGGTCCAGAGGCATAATTGGGCCATTTTTCTTCGAAAATGAGCAAGGAGTGGCCGTTACAGTCAATGGCGATCGTTATCGGGCCATGTTGAACGAATTTTTGTTCACAAAAATTGAAGAGGAGGATATTGGCAACATTTGGTTTCAACAGGAAGGCGCTACGTGCCACACAGCCGAAGCTACACTCGATGTTTTGGGCCCTGTTTTTAAAGATCGCATTATCAGTCGCAGAGCTGATGTCGTTTGGCCACCTCGGAGCTGCGATTTGACAACGTTGGACTATAAGGGTTACGCCGACAAGCCAGAGACAATTGACGCTTTAAAGGACAATATTCGTGAAGCCATTGGTGAAATACAGCTGCACACAATCGATAATGTGCTTAAAAATTTGACCGATCGTGTAGGCTACTGCATGGCCAGCCGAGGCAGCCATTTGAATGAAATTATTTTCCATTATTAACCGGAAGGATTGTACTTTCAAATAAAAAAAGAAATTTGAGAAAATATTCAGTAGTTATTTTTATAGCATTTTCAAAAAAAAAAAAGTTATTTGGCGGACCCTATAGTAGTAAAAAAATAATTCAAAAACAAGATTGGATGATTAATTTTGCGCCACCTTATACCAGAATACCAATTTAAATAATAAGCTAAGAAAAGAGAAAGAAGCACAATAGTACTCTCGTCGTATATACTCAGAGAGCAGAATTTGTGCATTTAAAGCTAGTGTTGTCTTCTGTTTTAAAACCGAGACACCTAACATATACCTCTGCTGAGGAATATACTATCATCATGTTATAATTGCCCGCCACGTCTCGACCCATATAAAGCCGTACAACAGCAACTCAACTTCAACCACAATCTTCATTAAAGCAACAGCGATATGCAGTGCAGTAAGATTCCTTTGCCGAAAATATCCTGGTATGTAGCCCATCAGCACATACATATGTATGTTCATCTTTCCAACTTGCTGAACTAGCTATCTTAATCACGGTATCAGAGTCCTACCATAAGCTTACATCTTTTCGAGAGAGAGACTGATTAACTCCTGCAAAAGGATTTAGGTCTTAAATGGTGCCCAGATAGCTCGAAAAAGGAATCAGGTATGGGCCTGGTATTTTAGGCTCTAAATGCCAATTTTCGGATGCATAAATAATGTATCTCAGTGTCGTTCAAGCTGGGCTATAACTCATTTACACATGCGCTGAAGAGGTTGAGCTAACATCTAGGATGGAAGCTTTCGGTATATCAAACAAATATTTCGTATGAAATTAATAATGATCTAAGACAGTATGGCAATTGTGAGAGAAACTCAACATTGTTCATGTGGCTATCACGGATTCAAGGCAATCATCCATAGGTCAAATGCCAGACATTTCAGGTTGGATTTTATGTTTGTTATTAGCATAGACCTAACTCTACAAATAACCTCCAGGAATAAGTATATATGTATCAAATCGCATGGTTCTCGAGGTCAGTCAACTTCATTTCTGACCGAAATAATATGCTCTTCAAATTTCGTTTCGTAATAACTTGATGGTTTGGAAGCTTATGTAAGCGACAGCTCCATCCTGTTGAAACCAGAGATCATTCGGGCTTACTTCATTCAATTTTGGAAAAAAATTGTCAACCTTGGTGCGAAAACGCTCTACATTCTCTATAAATGCTTTTCCAGCTTTATATTCGAAAAGTAAGGGCCAAATATGCCGCACCATATCCGTACTACACAATGAAGATGTGGGTTTTTCGGTCCCTAAATGGTGACTTCGGCAATGAATTGAGGTGCACCTTCAAAACGCTTCACCCTTTCATGAATTCTTGACTTGCTAGTTCGATAATGTTCACCGAACCATTCAAAATTTTTACGAAATGTAACCTCTACAGATCACCCATTTTTCTAATAAGTTTGAATACAAAGAATAAAAAGAAAAACGTTCTTGCCTAGTAAACGACTCCACGGTGCCAAATATTGTTCTTGAACCATATTGAATTAAGTGAATGACAGTCACTGACAGCCACACCATCTGTTAGCTATCCATTTATAACCATTAACTTATTTTATGGATTCCCTGGCTTACAGGTGTGTTAGCTTCTATCACCTAAGACACGGAGTTTGAATCCCAGGAGAGATCAGACTCTCTCTAATTCTGAAGAAACAGTAGAGCACGTACTATATGAGTTGTTGCCGCTGTCATCTTGGGAAAAATATCTTTCTAAGACAGATCTATTCCTCCGAAAAAGTTACCTTTATTACTTCAGGATCACTCTCTCACTTTATTAAAAAGCTTGAAGACACCTTCGAAAGACATTTTCCATACAATAGATCCCTCTAGGTCGCATTGTCGTTTCGTTTCTGGCTGTATCATAAACCATTATCAAAGCCACTAGCGTTCAATACATTAAGAACCCATACACATTCTTATGATTCTTAGACACTTAGTGACCGGCGAATAATTCACATTAACATAAACAACGACAGTACTGCCTATGTTGCTCACAATGTACAATATAGTAATTTCTATCAGCTCCGGAGGTGAATGGAGTACTGCTCTAAAATATTTTCGATCAAGTTTTTGCCCGTAAGCGACAAGGCTTTATTGATGTACAAAAGTGTATTATAGTTGAAAAAACAATAAGGCAAACCGATACCTGAAAGTACTTAAGCTCCTTGAAGTAAAAGCTCGAAGTGTAAACTTAGACTGGTTTTACCAGAACAAATGAGAGTATATAATAAAGCAAACACTTATTTGAAAAATGTTAACTTGGAAGTAAATAGAAAAAATTTAAAGAAAAAATTTAGAGTTCCGCAGGGCAGCCTATTCAGTCCGGTTTATATTTACTCTATACTCACGATATGCTTCAAGTGTATCCTCAAAATATTCCAATTCAAATTTTATATGCCATTAGGTCTATTTAGATTTAGATTTTAGATATATGGGGTACCTTTCTACATGAGGGAGCCCAATATTCATTTAGAAAATAAACGAACGAAAACGTAGTTGTCGACAAAATTAAGACAGCTCAGCACTTTCGAAACCTGATACAGAGCTTCACTTTGTACCTAACGCCAGTACGTGCTAAAATGTCGTACGTACCTGTTCCCCCCGAAAACAGGAACATAGTTCCATTGACTGCTGAGGACATGCACTTTTCACTGAATTTTTAATTGATCCAACAGAAACGACATCTCGGCAGTCATCGTCAGAACACCACCTGTCGACGACAGAAAGTATTCATCGCTTATCCGACACCTCCCATGGCACATACCGGCACACCGTGGACTGTGACAAAGGTAAGGGGACCCAAAACTTTTTTTTTTTTATTTCGTAAAATATGCTTGCTGTTAACTTATTTCATTTCCGTTTTTATTTGATTTCATTTCCTCCTGGTTTGCAGGAGGTGGATATGCTCTTAGCCTGGAATGAGTATTTCAATTTTAAGTTTGAATGAAAACTTATTTGCGTGATATTTAATGGAAAAACTTTGTGTCGTAAAAATGTTCTGTTTTCTGCTCGTTATTTCTTTTCTTTAATCCTGAAACGGAGACGGGTTTCCTTTTCATATTTTTTTTTTAACTGGTTCTTAATGGAAGCAAAATGCTTTCGAGTGATTTTTTATGTGCGAGGGAAAACCCTAGATGGATGTTGAGGAATATAGCTGAGTCACTCACGCTCATAAAAAAGGGTAGTTTTACGCAGCACTAAAACCTTCGTGCAGTAAGGGAAGATTTTTTTGTTAATTATAGCTTTTACTTTCGTTTAAAAAAGAATTATAATGAACTATTGTAATAAGCAAGTATGTCAAAAATGGTTAAAACATTCCTATATTTTGTCAGCATGATCAGTTTATTAGGTGCTAGATCTTTAATAAAAATTACTATACCTCAATTATTTTGAGCTGTAGCCCAGTGCCTCTGATCCAAAACCATAAAAACAGGGCTCTTCTTTTCGATATTTTGCAACAAGGTAAACACTCAAAAACACACCAAAATACCATTTTGGTTGTTGATACCTCTTGTAGGCTAAAAAAATTGCCATTTAACTAGAGGGTTTTTCAATTTTACACTCATTTTCATCAGTGGAACGAAATCAAACAAAAGCTGTATTTTAAGCCTTATCAGAAATGCTTGGCAATGTTGTAGTGTTTTTGACAGCCCTTAGGAGTAAAGCTCTGCAAATACAGTTGAACGGATTATACGAGTACGTTGTAGATGAAGATATAGCCACTGAAATCAATAAAGTTGTCTGCAACACTGAAAATCGAGCGACTACCATTAGACGTAGAGGTTGTAATGCCAATGTTTAACTAAGGGCCATCAAAGCCCTGTATTTATGCCAAAGATGTTTTCCGCTTGGATTCGACGTCGGATATCAAGACCACGGTAACCTAAATTACAACAAAAGAAACAGTGTAGGGCTATCTTAAGTCTAGGTTTCCAACACCTGATCCGATTCTCTTATCTCTGAGGCCAAGCGTCTCAGCCACTTTCTAATAGCTTCAAAATAGCTCCTATTTCTTCAACCAGTTGTTCACTGAACATGACCTGATTTTCTGTAGTTTCGTTATATGAAAGACTACTCCTAGATAGCTCTAATCGTGTGAATCATGGAGGGAACACATAAGTGAAAGGGCGATAACTCGACTACCTGCCATAAAGAAATGCGCAAATCTTAAGGCCTTATTTCAAAGTTCTAGCTCTGCAAAAATGCTTACATCAAGACAATCAACAAAAAAGGAGGAAAGAATGAGTTGGAAGAATTATCCGAGCTCCCATGCAACTTTTCGAAACTATCGTCTAACTAGCGATCCATGGAGGATGTGAGCCTGGGCTACGGCTGCGTTCCATCTTTGACGGTCCCGTGGACGCTGCTTTCATTTGTCAAGACCAAGTTGTCTAACATCCCCCATTACTTGGTCTTTATACCGGAGGTTCAGTCTTCCTCTTCTTCTCGAACCAGGAGGCTCAGAGTTAAAGACCCTCTTAGATGGGGCGTGTAGTCGACGGATCTTTGCCTTCCGGACTACATCCACATCTTTGTACAGCTCATAGAGTTCGCGGTGATGTCTTCTCCTCCATTCACAGGACCAAATATCCGACGCAGAGTCGCGACATTAAGCAGGGATATAGCTCTTGCAAGATGTGGGATCGCCTTTTTTGTGGATGGAGCAAATAGAGCTGGTATTCGAGTCGTCGGGCATGCTTTCATCTTCCCAAATTCTGCAGATGATCCGGTGCATGCTTCCTACCAGAACATCGCCGCCAGCCTTGAAGAGCTCTGATGGCAAGCCATCTGAGCCTGCGGTCTTGTTGTTCTTCAGCTTGTGAAAAGCTGCGCCGAGTTCTTCGATGCTGGATGGAAGGACTTCTTCAGCGGCAGGAGTTGGAATTTCCTCGGTTCCTACCACTATCTCTTGGTCATGCTCGTTAAGCAGCTGCTGGAAATGCTGCTTAAAAACATCCACTATTCCCTGCAGGGGTGAGAAGATTACCCTCGCAGTTTCGGAGAGCCTGGGTGCCTTTCTTGAAGCCTCCTGCAGTGGGCTTTCTTACAAAAGGCTCCTGAATGGCCAAGCAGTAATGCAGCTACATACTGTTGGCATTTGTGTTTGACGTAGGCATACCATAGGAGAAATAACTCTTCATGAAAAAGGCACGATGGAAGGAGTGTATACATATTACATAGAAACTCGACTTCACCGAGTAGTTTATTACCTTCGACGTTTAAGCACCATCTGCTGTCATCTGATACGGAGACTAATTATTAAACGACAGTTCCATCTTATCACAAATTGCCATAATACATATGTATGTATAATAAAAAAAAGACCAAGCCATGCGCCTGTATAAAGCTTTCACCTTCTGTTGTTGGCCAACTGCAAATTATGAAATTAGCTGAACGTGGTATCTGACAATCTCTACTCTCGCACAGCGGTATGTTGTCCATGCTAATTGCTCTCAAGCGCTCTTCAAATTTGTTTAGAGTGTCAGTATGCATATCTATAATACGTTACCTGCACCGCTATTTTCACATCCCTTTTGCAGCGTTTTATCGTTTTCAAGAAATTCCGTACTAGGGAACTGGGTTTCCATAGAACACCAGACTGATTCCAATTACACGAGCTTAAGAGCAATTAAAATCATTACGGGGAGCGGTGTATGTGCATGTTTAGGATATGACCTCAGGTCGCGACTGTTATCCCTAAGCAGACTGCTGTCCCAGCTCATCACATTCCCGTGGTACGACGCAAGGGCCCCTTATTAAATTTAATGATTGTGATTACGGCACGTCTACGTGCGAGCACAGGTATATCAAAACTCGAAATTCAGATTTCAAAGGAAAACCGAAAAAAATAACTCGTATCGCATGTTTTTGCTTTTTTGTTCAGGCGTTGTGTAAGGCTGTTAACAGGGACACGAACAGAGGTGAGGTATCTAATGACTTACAAGGTGCCGGTAGATTGAGACACTCTTTCTTCTTCTTACGTATAATATCTTTTTTCGGTGCTCAAATTTGTATCTGTTGAGTTAGCCATTAAGCTATGATATTTGAATTTTTTTCGTATTTGAGATTTGTTCTTGTTTTGTTTGTTAGAGTGGTTTTTAGAGTATTTTATTGTGTTTTAAGTGAAGCGATTAAATTTCACTGTACTTGAGCCGTGAGTTTAGAGCTATTGTTAGGTTAGTCTTTTCTTGTTGTGTTCCTCGAATTAGATGGATGGCTTGATGGCTTAATTAAAATGAAATCGTTTTATTAGGGCGGTGGAAGTTTTGTGGAATTGCTTGAGGGTCTTCAAAAAGCTCATTACATCGCGGACTGTTTTATTTGATGTCATCTGACATTTTAATAGCATTGCACGGAAATAAAGTGGTTAACGTTTTTCTGTTTTTTTGTTTTCTTTTCACAGGAACAAGTTTGAATGCTGTAGCAAAGATTTTTGCCCATTAGAGCTGACGGAGATAAATTATGTAGATGTGAAAATAGGCGTGATGTGCGTGCTTTCAGATTCGCGAGTTAATCTCGTTTGTATTTAACGGTTGCCATGAGTACATCAGTACAAACGCATGCGAAGCTGAAATCATTTTCACATAATTATGAATTTATTCTGCAGCTTGCTTTCTCTTATAAAGACCGAATTGGAGAAAATGTATTCACCAAGTAAAAATAGATGAAGTGGCCTGATGGCATAATTTTAAGCACAATCAGTTCTGTAAAATCAAACCCCTCTTCAGAAGGTAGCTACATTAACTCCCTGGATCGTTCAAAAAACAATCGAGTGGGTCTTACATGTTGAAAAGCTTGAGTTACGCTAGACTCTTACATTTTCATGCAAGCCACCGCCTCCTGTTCTCTGTAGAGTTTTGCCGAAAATAAAAAAGTTGTGAATTGGTAAATCCAGATACTCGCATTGTGGATAAAGACCGGTTGGTAATATAAAACGTGAGCCAACAGATAGTGTGGATTTCGGCTGTCAATTACTGTCATTTATTGAATTCAATATGGTAAAATTTTATGACAGACGTTAAATATAGCCTTTGGCAATCTTAGCCATGGAGTCGTGTACTACTCAACAACTCTTTTTTCTTATTCAAACATATTACGAAAATGGGCGAGGTGTAAAAGGTACATTCCGCCAAATTAATTAATTTTTCGGTCAACTTAATCGCCATCAATTCAACGTCGAAGTTAACAATAGAGCCTCACTTATGGCACTTAACGGCAAATTTCAAAGGCTGATTTCCATTCACACGTGTATAAAATCCAAATTACGCAACAACTGATGCCCTTAGACCATCTACGACCTCGTTAAATGGATGTTGGATTGCGAAGACAAAATATAATTAAATTTGATCTTCTCCGATGAATTAGATCTCTGTATGGGTACGTGAGTAAACAAAACTGGGGACTGGAGAACGAAGAAAAGCCACGGCATCGATCACTGCGGATTATGGGTAGGCATTATTGGCCTGTAATTCTTCCAAAATGAGACTGGACAGGCTGTTAAAATGAATAAAGACCGTTATCGCAATATGTTGATCGATTTTTTTTTCCTAAATTGTTAGAAATTGGGTCTGGTCAATTTCTGGTTTCAACATATAGCGCTGCCGTCCACGCGAACAGTCAATTCATTGCATGTGAAATTGGAAGATCGCATTATTTCGGTTATTGGAAAAGTTGATTATCCTCAGAGATCATGACAACCCCGGCACGTTTGACACCCTTCAGAGTTATTTGAAAAAGTCTATGTCAGTAACCAAATGATAATTCAGAACCTAGGATATGGTATAATACGCAAACTGATATTTCGGCCATAGACCCATCATCTAATGATTTCGAGTTATCCTTTTCAACAGAAGCCGTGGTGGTAACCAGAACGATGTTGTGTTCCATTGATAATTCCCATAGACCGATCTCCATTGACCAATAAAGAATAAATTGGATTTCACATGAAATGTGTTCAAGGACAATTTCCACACTAGCTATTGGCCCACCTTATTATTATTGTGTTCATTCTATGTATGTTTCGCTGTTCTGTTCCGTCTCATTTCGGTCCATCCTTTTTTTTTGTTTTTTATAACTCGTGCATGTTCAAGAGTGTACGCTCTTATGGTGTTTATCACACAACCTGGACGGGGTGCAGATGGTTTGTGTCGAAGATGTTTGTTCATTACTCTCCGGGGGTGGTTGTCCTAGATAGGATTTGAGAAATTCGCCTGAATTTTGCGTTGGTTGTAGTTCACAGTAACTCTTTCGTTTCCATGTCATTAAGGTGTTATATTGGAAATGCACACACAGAGTATGAATTTTGAAATGATCTTATGCTGCGACGAAGGCGGCACTTTTTGATCATCTCTCCTTACATTGTCCTCCAACCAACAGCGCAGTCTTTCTGGGATCTTTTTACTACAGGTTTTGCACTCATTATTCTTTTGATTGTTCGTCCACTGTGCATTCGTTCTACGAGTACGTATTCTGTTTGACAATGCTTGGGACTAAAGAGAGTTCAGGATCATGTACTTTTTTCCATTCGCATGTTTCTTTGTCCTGTTTTTTTACATAGACTCCTTTTTAAGAACCCCAAATCTATTTTCCCCTTCTTAGTCAAAGACTTGTGTAGTTTTAGCTCCGTAAAGTGTCACTGGTATTATTATAGTTTTATAAAATGTAATTTCGACATTGCGGGTCAAAAAAGTTGTTCCTTTATCGTGAAGAAGGACGCCCGCAGCTTCTTAATTATTTAGACTTTATGTCGTTTTTGACCCAATGATGTCTACTTTCTCTAAGAATTTATCGAATTCAATGCGAATCAGTTGCGATCAATCTAAGTCGGTTAGATCACATCGCTGGCAGTGTGGTAAGCCAAGTGAGATAACACGAACCTACAAGCTAATTCTCACGATCAAGGCTTGGGCACACGGGTATTGCAATTACCACTACGGCTACGGTGACTATCAAAAATATCTTTACAGCTTTGAACAATATACAATACATAGCTCGTCCTTCTCGGAATATCCAGAAGACGCAGAGCACGCAACATTCCACTACAGACGCAAGAATGAATCTGTCGATCCCGGAGCTTCTAGTAAGCCACATGATAAGCTCAGGGGACTACTGGCTGGAGATCTGCTCTTTCATAACGAGTGTGCAGAACGAGCTTAGAAACGGTACATACAAAGCAAATAGCATAAGTTTCTAACCAGCCCCGCGAAATAATACCCAACGGCAGTCCCGCGGGGAGAGTGGTTGAAGTGCCGAGTGAGTTTACTACGTGGGCGTTTCCGTATTCCATGTCAGTAGCCCGGGCTACAGGTATCTTTCGAAGATTACGCATCCTTTGACGCAGACAATAAAAAAAACAAAAGCCCTATAAAAGAAGCAACAGCTTTTTGTCTTATAGTGTGCAAACCCCTAAAAGGGAGTTTGTCTATACAAAAACTTGAAAACATACTGAAATAGATATGACTAATGAGTCGGCCGGTTAGTTGTACAAAGTCCTTTGAAGAATAATGTTATCAGGACCTTGAATAAGTCTTGGCCGGTTCCCAACAGATGGCAACGCATTTAGAACGAGGTACTGTAGGCAAGTTTAAACTTCAGTGTATATTAGATCACGGAAGTGAGTTTCGGACATGACGAACTTTGTGCCAATAAAATGGTATTTATGGGAAAATTGCAGCTGATGTAAACAGAATTCTGGATGAGACTTACGGCGAGCGTACTCTGTCGGAACGACATGCAGAGAGTGGTTTCAATGCTTCAAAAATAATGATTTTGATGTTGAAGGTGAAGAACGCACTGGCACACCGAAAGCATTATTTGCATTATTCATGTCAGACTCATGTCAGATGCCAGTTGAATTTGCAAAATCATTACAAGTAGATGATACTATAGTTTCGAATGGCTTAAAAGCATTAGGAATGATAGAAGGACATTGGGTACTATAAAAATTGAAGCCCATAGCCGTCGAACTTCATTTTTTCACATGTAAACTGCTGTGTCGTGGTTGGCAATGAATGGAGAATGCCATTCAATAACATTAACCGTACAATATCGTGGGATAAGCCCGATCCTGATGAAATCAGCAGGGTGTAGCTTTTTATGAGCTGCATAAGCCAAACGTAAATTGGTGAAGAACATGTTGAAAATGCTAGACGGCATCAACCCTTGTGTTCGGCGGACATTGTCCCTTATAATTAGAAGGCAGAGCAGCACTGCCATTCTTACGAAGATGCCAAAAAATCGGTCGGTTTTTGGATATTCTCAAAAGACGCTTTGTTTTCCGACGTAAAATACTTATTTTGAGATAAAGATAGATAAAAACCTTGACATAGTTAACCATGTTATTATGCAACAGTAAAACCAACGCAACATCCACGTTTTTTATTAAATCATTAATTGAGGTTATTGTCCTACACCGAATGCAAGAATCCATTTATAAATATCCAATTTTCTGAGTCATGGCTAAAAAACCAGCAGCAAAAATGATAGATGGCTGTGTTCAAGTCCTACAGAAGTTCCCCATGTTCTGCACAATAAAAGTCTCAGTACTCTCATATGTAGTTTTAGGAGTTATGAGCAACAAAAGATATGTTATGCCACCTCATTTCTCTACTCAAGGTATTGGGGTGCTGCGGCCTACATCGGAGTTTTAGATTGATGATGGATTGATAGCGTACGTGAGAACAAACCATACATATTTCAACAGGATTCTGCTCCTTCACACAAAGCGATATCGACGCAGAATTGGTCGTCAAAAATGTCCATGACCTCAATCCCCTGGGTTATTGTGAGCAGCGCATAGTCGAGCGTGAGACAATAAATAAAATTTCTTCACTGAAGGATGCTATAACTACCTGATGGTCAATATGTATAAAACGCATTTGATTCATTTCCGGCCCAGGATAAAGCAGATTACTGCCGCAAACGGAGATTTTACTGAATCGATTTATAACCAAGTAGTCTTTCAACACTGTGTAAAAATTTCATGAAAATATAATAAATTTTATGAAGATAGCCAAGCTGCAAAACGGCTCTTCTATTTATTGTTGATGAGATTCAAAATGGTGTCGATAAAACATATTAACCAATCAATCTTTCAATATATTTCAAAAGCCTTTATTTACCTATTATATTTTAATTTCTCTTCCCAGTCGGCGAAATTAATATACGTCGCAGAGATCAAGCATCTGAGATTACGTTTCAGATGTTTGATGTCAACCGGTGTACCATAAGTATCCATTTTCGGACCCATTCTTTTTTCAATGTTCAACCAATTCCGTTGAATTGACGGTATGAAGAATTAATGAAGATTGCCGCAGACTACTACCAACCTTTGCGTGAACCCAAGCAAATCAACTGTCCCCGTCATCTATCGGAATGACATAGACCTGAATTTTTTTCCCCCAAGGCAGCTGGGGAAGTCAAACATTAAATATGTAGAGTCCGTTGGAAATCTGGGTATTACCTGCAATAGAACACTGTCGTGTTATGTTCATATCACAATGAAAATTGGAAAAGTGTGTGATTTTCTCCGTCTGCTTTGGGCCCCACGTATGTATGTATACACCAACGAAAACAAAAATGATTCTGGCATAAGCCCTGCTTCCGCTTATTGTACTATATTGTTGTGAATTATTCAGTAAACTTGACTACAGTTCCAAAAGAAAATTGACTGTAGTCTACAACAACATCGCACGATACATTTATAATATGGTACGACCGTGTTTGGAAAACTATTTTCGGATGTACTGAAATACTTTTTATTGACATGTATCTACGACATTATTCGAACACAACAACCTGACTACCTTTACAACCAACGTTTTCATGTTTAATATCCGAATGCCAGTCCCTAGTTCATGCCACTCATTTATGAAACACCCTCTTCATGAAATTGAGAAGGACAAAAAACATCTCCTCGCACAAGCGGCCATTAATCACAAATAATTTCATTTTTACCTCTTACTCTATTTCCTCATAAGCTGTTTTTGCAATTGTTAATAATATTTTTTTTTTAATGTTTGAATTATATTTACGAGCATAAACTAACACATAAGATGTATAACCTTTTAACGCCGTAAATTCTACCTCTTAAGTTGCTGATGTGATCCCCCCACGTAAGTTATTGATTAAAGATGAATCCAAAAATAGAAGGATTAGGATAGTATGACGTACGACAATAGTTTCGTTCTTGTTCGAGTCGAGTATTAGTTTGTTCTTATACGAGTATGACCATCGTGTGACGGCTTGGAGACCCTCATTTAACCGTTCAGAAGGGTCTCTCTCGAGGTGAAGTGGTTAACTGATAAGATTAGACAGAACAATAAGGACCCTATGACCAATTTTAATTACTTTTAAGTAATTTTCAGTTTTTTTTTTTCCTTTTTATGTTAGAAGCTTCTACGAAAAGTGTAGTTGGACATTTTGGCGTTTAAAGAAAACCCCAGCGCCGGGCTCCACCCAGCCTTAGAGCCATTTGCAAAAATGCGAAAACACTCCTTCCTAGGTCCTAGGCCAGTCCTGTGGCCGTGAAAATTTGCCGGTGAAATTATTGCGCAATAAGATAGCAGGCGTCACTGCGTCAGAAAGCATATCCATGAGAGAGGCGTCGTAGGATATTTCTTACGCAAATACACTGTCATTCCAATGTGAGTTGTAACAAAAACCATTTCTCTTGAGGCAAAGCATGACCTTCAGTGCACACCCTCTGAAAGGTGGAAGGTTCATTATAGCATCTAGAACAGTACATGAGACATATCGCTCTTTGGGGTTTAGTGAAATATGCTATTGTACTACGTGATTGCGTGTTATCCTGTTCCACCAGACAACCGATGCATATGAGGGTATCAGTCTTATCATTGCCATGTAGATCCAGAAGACCTTTACCGGTTAAAGCCCAATGTTTTGCCAAGAGCACCTTTGCATCGCCAAAAAGCTGACAGTTGACTTTGGTGGTTTTTGACTCAACATGCTTTGACCAAAGAAGCTTGCCATCTAAGAAGACTACTTAGGTTCCTTGGATATCGGAATGGAAATGTCTTTTCGCACCAGCTTAGTCATGCCAGTATTTTTCCTCCCTCTCGTTAAAAGAACGACATCAGTCTTAATAGCGGACTGCCATTTACAGCCCATTGCTCGTGCACCAGTCATCGATCACATTTAGGGTCGCCTGACAGACAGTCACTGACCCGACAGAGTGAACGGCAATATCATCCAAATAAGCCCATAGACTCCAGAGACCCCTATTTACGTCCGACTTGACACATTGTTCGAGGTCTGCATCAGCGATCAATGTCCTGTGCACAACCATTGCTTTGATGCACAAAACCAGTGCTTCATCTACGCCATGCCGTGTAGCAGCGTAATACACGCTGGCAAAAGTTGCGTTATCAAAAACTCTCTGTCATCGAAATTGCCCAGTACGTACTCTTTCCTTTCTAGAGGGCATTCAATTCTCCCAACTAGGTTTTGAAGCGCAGTCTCGCAGGATTTTCCGCACTGGTAAGTATGTTGCATCTCCGAGAGAGGATGCATTCGAACTTTGCGCTCGTGCAATTCTACCAATTTCTCCAAGCTTTTCAGCAAGAAGGATGTTAAACCGATTGGTCTAACCGCGCGCCAAGCAATATATATATAGGCAAGTGCCAAGCTAGAAGTGAAAATTCTTTTCAGAGTAGAAAGCAGCTGTCTTATACCTTTTTACAGAATAACAGGATATATCCCATCAGTACCCGGCGACTTGAAGCCATCGAAAGATGTCACAGCAAATTCAATGGCTTCAGTAGTCGCCACGCGTGACACAATATACCAGCTACGCCAAGTTGTTTTCATCGCTTCAGTCGCAGTTACCAATGAAGGAGTGTGCATCGAGCCGATGATAGTCTGATTTCCCGGGAAATGGGTCTGAAGCAGTAAACTAAGAGTTCCCGCTTTAGACTCGGTGAAGGTACCATCAGACTTTCTGAGCACATCCAGCTTTGTCGATTTTCTTCGTTTGAGAACGTTAACCAACTTGCTGGTCGCGCTCAGGGATTTGATCTCTTCGGAAAAGGAACTTATAGGAATCATTCTTCGATTTACGAATAGGCCTCTTATATTTCTTTTGCTTCCTTTTACTTATACTCGTATTCCAGTCATCTTCCGAGTTCAATTTAAGCGATCTCTTCAGGAAACTTCTGGCTTCCCTGCGAAGACATTGGAGCACAGCGTTGCAGGAGGGAACCAATTTTCCAGAGAACCGAGTTCAGAAACCGCCTTCGGTGGCGAAGGCAGTACCGAGTCGTAGGGGAAATAAGCAGACGCCACGATGAAGTGTTCAATTTCTCCGTGCGCTTTGTAGCTAATTCTAGTAGTCACCAGATCTTGTTCACAGAATTGTCCAAGTTGGGTTGCCGATAGTGAGTTCGATATGATTAGGCAGACCCTAGGCCCTTCGGATCGCTCATCATAAGTATAATAGCCTCACGTATGCCATCAAGACCACGCAGGCGTTTATTCTACACCCACGGTTTCTGAATGGATACAATGTGATGATTTGTACTACTGAGAAGAGCGGTAGCAGCTTTGCAATGATTAAGATTATTTTGACTGAAAATCAAAGATTTAGACTACGGAGCACGTCATCCATTCTCACAACCCTCTTTTTTCCAAAGAGCCCTTACTCTCTTTTTAAGAATAAACATTCCAGGCCTACGTGTCAAGTTTCCCCGAAATCCAGCAGATGGCGCACGTTAATTGTGATAGACTGACTACCTGATAGGTAGTAGTTGTCAAAGGAAAGATTTTCAGCACCTTGCTCCTGATCGAGGCAGATATATGTAAAGGGTTTTCCACAAAGGACTTGACAACTTTTTTTTAAATAAAACGCAAACCATTTGAGATATTTCAAAAACTTTATTATCGGCTTGAAGTACAATCAAAACATTTATGAATGGAACTCGATTTCGATCATATGGCCACCGCGAGCACGTTTGCAGTGGTCGATTCGTTGGACCCAATTTTCGATGACTCGGCCACACATTTCGGCCGAAACGGCCGCTATTTCGCGTTCAATGTTGGCTCTGAACTCTTCCAACGTCGTCGGCTTGTTGGCATAAACCAATGACTTAACGTAGCCCCAAAGAAAATAGTCTAGAGGCGTTAAATCGCACGAACGAGGCGGCCAATCGACTGGCCCATTTCTTGAGATAACACGCTCTTCAAACTTACTCTTCAATAAATCGATTGTAACGTATGCTGTGTGACTTGTGGCACCATCCTGTTGAAACCACATGTCCTCCAAGTCGATATCTTCCAATTCGGGCCAAAAATAATCTGTAATCATGGCGCGATAACGCTGGTCATTCACAGTAACGTGACGATCATTATCGTCGACGAAAACATATGGCCCAATAACGCCGGCGGCATGCAAACCGCACCAAACAGTTATTTTTTGTGGATGAAATGGTGATTCATGAAGCACATGTGGATTTTCACCCGACCAATAAAGCATATTTTCCTTATTGACGAACCCATCGAGCCAAAAATGAGCTTCGCCACTGAAGATGATTTTGCGATGAAATTCATCATCTTGGCGCATCTTCTCCAGAGCCCAATCGGAGAACGTACGTCGCTTCAAATGGTCCATCGCCTTCAATTCTTGAGTCAGCTTGATCTTGTATGGGTGTAAACGAAGATTCTTACGCAAAATACGCCATAATGTGGTCTGAGCGATGCCCAATTCTTGAGAACGCCGTCGAATTGACTGATTTGGATCGTTTGCTACGGACGCCTGAACGGCAGCGATATTTTCGACACTTCGACCAACCCGTTGTCTCACTGACATGGCAACATCACACAACGAACATGTGGACTCAGATTTTTGCACTAAGCTTGTTATTACCTGTTTACTAGTGCGAGTATTACGACCGAAAATTGGAGTTAACGCTCTTAAAGTTGCGGTCACCGACTCCGAATTTCGGTAGAAAATTTTTATAATTTGCAGACGTTGCTCGTTCGTGTACTTTACTATGATGAAAATGTTGCGTTTATTGAATAAATTGACAATGACAGTTCGATGATTAGTGAAAGGGTGCGTTCACAAATTAAATTCAAAGCTGTCAAGTCCCCATTGGAAAACCCTTTACATACTCTATTAAGAACAGCTCACCACGAAGGTGCCATTCGTCAGAGCAGACCTCTCAGCCTGAATACATAATCCGTTTGCTGAAGCTAGCTCCGATAGACAATCCTCACAGTGTTTACGATCTGTACTGGTCATTTTTCTGTCACTGCCAGCGTACCCGTTCCCTATCCTAACCTGATGTGCTCGTCTCCGAGAAACAGTCTTTGGTTCTCTTCGTCTTCTGGTTTTTGTTTTATGGATCACCGCATCAGCCTTAGGACTTCGATTGCCCGCCGCCACTTCGGAGGAGGAGACATAAAATTCTCTCTCCTCAGCGTGGCTGTCTTTGACGACCGTCTTCCGTTTGCGAGCGTTCTTACCTTTTTCGGTTGCTGCTATCTTGGGACGCCGCTCTGGGCCTGCCTTGCCAGTTGGAGGGTTGATGGAACCCGAAACAGATTTACCTTCTGAGTTCAGAATTTGCCTGCTACTTCATGTAAAGGCTGTAAGTTCCCAAGATCGCATTTACTCAGAAAATTGAAACCGAATCACGCTTAAAAAAGACTAATTTTCCTCATAAAATTTTTTCGTATGTACTATCTACTTCTAGAATTTTTTTAATTAATTGCGCACTGATAGAACTCTGATGTTCTACAAAGGTTACCTGACATTTCTGCTCACACATTGCCCTGTGTTATTATTACAAAAAGTCATTTTGCAAACAGTGCCAACCATCACCTGGGACTCACCATCGTTATTCGATTTTATTTAGCGCTATGCTCACCTGAAATGAAAAGAAGGAAAAAATCGAATTAATTATTTCAATGGAAATCAAAACAAACCTAAAATATTTCATCAGAAAAGTCGTGCTACAACAAAGTTCATTGGCCCTACACAACAACTAGACACTTCTCTTCCCCCATCTACTGGTATCGATCCAGTTCCGCCTGAATACAGAACCAATCTACATCCTGGATGTCAGAGCAGCACAAAAAAAAACTCATTCCTCGGAAAATATTAACAACAGGAGGAAAATCGTAATAACGGCAGTGTTTCCAGCTTCAAGAGAACAAAAATCAAAAAGTACATACATTCTGAGTGAGTATCTAACCGAAAAAGAACGTAGAACATTCCATCATCGCAACGAGAAATTCCCTCATATTGACTACTCCTCCTCCTCTCATCTGGCACGTATTACAGTATGCACATATGTATGTACGACCTCGTTGGCAGAAGAAATTATTTTTCAGAAAAATCTCATAGTCGTTAGGGAAGAGTCTCTGCCTCCGCCGGCACTTGAAACGCCAAGTGGCTGAAGTGTCACGAAAATACGAAACGCATATCAATATCCCTCGTACGCCGCAACGACCACGCCGCGCCGTGGCGACCGGTCCTATGCCGCGTATCTATGCGGCAGTATACGTATGTATCCAACCCTTAGGGCCAATAAAGTTTGGAACGTTCATAACAACTCGACGGCTGCCCAAATCGATAGCAAGCCAAACAAAACAACGGGGAAAACGCAGCCTTAAAAGTTATTTGTATTTCCATGGAGATCCATACCTCATACGTCATACGTCGTATCCGACGAAAGTGGAAAAATACTTCACACGCCAGTGTATGTAGATTCAGATACTGCGGCATTTCGCTTTCGATCTTCGATACGATAACGAATGCCACCTTACGGCCCAACCTTTCGAAACATTGCAAATTGCCTTGAGCCAAGCATTGGTTTTACACCTCCATCGTAACCATCTCGTCATCGTTGTCGTACACTGGCACGTGAGTTTCGCTTCCAGTACTTGATTTCTGTATCATGATGCTGGTAATTAGTATTCACTTGTCTTGGCAACTACCTTCTAATGCATACTGCAGTCAATCGATGTCTCAAAACACATGGCAACAATACGTACGTGATGTCCTGGCATACAACCTGGATAGAAGCCGATGGAGGTCAGGAAAACATACCGGTCGGGTATTGAGTGATTTAATCAGTTTCCTGGGAAATCAGTTACCAAAGCAGCCCCATCTCGGATGCATGCTTCTGCAGTTGGTTACGGAAATGAATTGTTTTGTTTGCATGGGGTCACTTCCTGCTGCCACCTACGCAAACACTAATTAAGGACAGAGAACAGGTTTGACACTTTGAAGAAGAGTTTGCTGTATCAAGTGAAGAGGAAATCCATGTTACGAGTATTTGAGTGAAGGGACTCAGGTTTTTACTGTTTGTACAGATGTTGTCGTCTTAATTGTCAGATTGAAGTATAGTATGTAGGCATCCGCAATTTACCCTTGTCAAAAATATTTACAGCATTGACTATAATCTAATTAATTATTAACGTTGAAGTCCAACCTCTTACCATACTATTGATGAGAAGTAGTTTGAATCTCATTCATAGACTTGAAAATTGTCTTTAAACATATTAAAGGTCAACATTCTCATATTCAGATGGTCTGGTTGCAAGAATCAAGATGGACCGTTTGGAAAAAAAATTAAGTTTTATTTGACAAATGGTTGATGACAGAGGCTAACTTGTAAGCTGCACTTCCTGATGAGTTATTGCAGTGAATGGTCATTGCCAATGTTACATCAACATCTGACAGCATTATAGCCATGGAAACATTGGACATAGAACACCCGAGTCTGGGATTCATGAAGGTATGTATATAAAGCTGAAGGCATCTGACTACATTTGGGATAAAACAAAATTTGAAAATTGATTTCTTTGACAGTTTAAAATGAGCTGCAAAAAGCATCCGCGTTTTCTGGCCTTTAATATGGGTGGCTCTTTTGCTCTTGGGATGCTGAGAAAAGGTTTTGCGCAGAATTCTTTTAGGCAGAGTAGCCTGCCGAGGTGACCGAATCCGACTACTATCCTGATATGGCCATCAAAGTGGCTACCCGAAGCCTATGCGTACTAACGGGGATATTTCAAGTAACAAGGAAGCTCCATTGCATCCAACAATATGTCTGCTAGATAATTTGGGGAAAAAATCCTGAAACTTATCTTATATGGTGGGTATATAAAGGGTGGACAATCTAGCCAGCTATTTCCCGCTTGAAATCTTGACCGAATGTCAGTATCATACCTCCGTAGAACAAAATGAGTCACTTTACGCTTGAACAACATTGGAAAATATTGAAAACTTATTTCCAAAGAGAGTGTTATGTCGCCCAAACTTTTGTGAGACTGATATGCTAGTGGACAACAATCATGGTCCCCGTCGTGGTACTGTGCGCACAGATGAGAATGTTTCTGCTGAGAGTATGAGACTCAATTCACGAACATCAACTCGCCATCGATCTCAACAGCTCAACATTTCACGCACTGGCCTGAAGAGAATTCTGCACAAAGATCTCGGATAATTTGCTTACAAGGTCCAATTAACTCAGCAATTGAAGGCACGCGACCATCCGCTTCGTTATCGCTTCACAGTTCATCTTTTCTGACGAGGCGCATTTTCATCGTGGCGGCTACGTTAACAAACATTCGGAAAACCCGCAAGTTATTGTAGAGAAGCCAATTCATCCACAGCGAGTGACAGTTTGGTGCGGATGGTGGCATCATTGGACCATTGGTCTTCGAAAATGAGGCTGGGAACAACATTTCCGTCAACGGTTGGCGTTACAGAGCCAAGTTAACCGACTTTTTTTTTTTACTGAAATTGAAGACATGAACTTAGACGACCTCTGGTTCATGCAGGAATCCAGCAAGATTCAAGCACTTAAGGCCAATATCATTAAGCAATCCGTGAGCTGCAGCCCGAAACCATCAAAGTGTCTTGGAAAATTGGGGTGATAGAATGCGCTACTGCGAAGCCAGCCGAAGCAGCCACTTGAACGACGTTGTAGTTCATAATTAAGGGGAATATTTGTTCTCACTAATTAAGCTATAATACATGGAAAAAAATTACTTTTGTTCATTTTATTGCATTTTTAAAAAGAATTTTGTATTTGGTCCACCCTTTAGCTGTCTTAAGAAAACGGAGTTTTGTCGGAACACCAATGCCGCTAACTTTGTGAAGACAATAGAGGAAACAAAGACTGAATGTGCTACTAAGCTATGACAAGAATTATACTGAGTTTCGGACTGAGGTTCGCGATTAGACTGCATTTGAGAGTCAGCCAACAAACTTACATGAAGTCGTCACTTAAGTCGTCACGCAGTTTTCCTTTATTAATGCAAGAGCATTAAGGTTTCTGGCACGGCATTTTATACTTTTGGCAAGAATATGATGTAAACCTTGTTCTCGAGACACTCAGTGTCTGCAACGCACACTGGTAACTTTTACTCTCTATAGCACCGGGCACATTTGTTTCAGGACATTTTCAGACTGTTTTTCATCCATACTAGGAGGCCAAGCATTATTGACATACTGTAGTTGAATTAGCCAGATTGTCTCGTGTAGATTGGGATAAAAAGGCGATTTTGAATGGCTGGATTTTCTAGGCATTGATTTCGGACCCAAATTTGGTTGAGATTATAGTTATAGTCCAAAAATTGACACGGACGCAGGTCCGACAGGACAGCTTTATGTAGCTATGTAGCGCTATGGTTTCTGCCAAAGCATTACTCATTCCTACTGAGTTCCTCCCCCGTATCTGTTTGACATACTGCTTATCAAGTGAAAACCTATCACCTGAAGAAAACGCGATTTGAAAACAGTCATTTTGTGCGCACAAGAAAACCTGTGTAAGGAAGTTTCTTTTTAGATCTTGGCAGATCTTGCAATTTCAAGTTGCGGACCCTACCACAGACCGAATTGCCAAGTTTCTTCAAATACAGATCCACTATTATAACTATTACCCCAGACATAGCCTATAACCCCGTAACTCAATGCTTAGTGTTCTGGCCCCTTATGTCAATGATAAGGGTTCCAATTTCCTAACAGCGAAGTCATCGAAAATTTGAATTTCTGTCTTACAAAAGCCTCTATTTTAAATTCACGCTCGATGGTGTAACATGTATCAAAGTGCTTTTGCAAAAAGCTTCCCTCTTGACAAAATTAAGTGGAAAATTGCATTACATGACAATGTAAACTAAATTAAATCATTGAGATTATACTCCGGGCCTGATGGCAAGACCCTGGACTTTTTGAAAAGATTAAAAGGTGATTTTTTAGGAGTCATCAGAAGTTGCCAACGTAACTTCTACTCCAATATATGAAACTAAAAATATATTGTACTTACCTAGGGTACCGAGAGCTCGCCGATCCGTTTTAGCATCAACCTAAGTGATCTGAGAGTTACTATTCAATAACGTACATTAATCGCCTACAGATCAGGTACAAAACAAAGTGTTGAGATCTGGCTAAAGCAGTATCTATTTTTTGACTAATATATCGACGATACTAAGATAAGGGTCTGGGGCTCTTCCGCTTTAACAAGACAGCAGCCAACTTCTAGAACTTCCAACTACATATGAGGGGTGGTCCAAAAGTAATGGTAATCGGTTATTTTCAGTCCGCTTAAAAATTCTTACCTTTTTTTGCTTGCTTATATACTCACTAGGTTAGCGTAAAAAATCATATAAAATGAACCACGACTCCCAGGAGGTACATTCATTTCAATATGAACTGTCGAAGGGATAACATCAAAATGGAGAAAAACGAAATTAGAGCTGCAATCAGGTACCTCTGCTTGGAAAAAAAACCGTCCACCAAAGACATATGTACATATTGACTTAGTGAAAACACAAGGGCCGCTGCTCCTCCATATTTCACAATAGCACGCTGGGCACAGGAGTTTAAGTCGGGCAGAAAATCCACTGAAGGTGAACATCCACTCCTTACTGTAGGTAATGTGAAAATATTATGTTGGCAGATAAAGAGTCACAATCCGATATAACTGAGATCGTAGGAACCTCGTATCACACTGTTCAAAATAAATACTTGCAAACGATTTGCATATGAAAAAGGTCACTAAGCGTTGGGTACCGAGAAATTTAACAGACGATAAAATGAAAGAGTCACAATTTCGAGGGTGACTCTTGAAAAGTTCCAAGCAGATCAGGAAATGTTTTTGTTTCGTTTCGTGACCATGAACGAGACCTGGATACACTATTTTGATCCCAGACCAAACAACATTCAACAACATGAAAGCGAGCCTTTGCAACGATAGCCTAAAAATTTAAAAATGTCAAGTTCGGTGGAAAAGGTTAAGTCCTCCTTTTTTTGGAAAGCTCAAGGAATAATTATAATAAAATATTTGAAAAAGGGAGCCACTATTTCGGGATTCTACTACGCAGACCAAATAGGAAGATTAGAGAAAAAAGACGCGACAAACTGCGAACTGGAGTGCAGTTTCACCAAGACAACGCACCGGCTCACAATTTTTTCTAGTGAAATAAATTTTTTTTTATTCAAACTATTGGCCAATGGCTTCTACACTTTTCGCCCATCTTACAGGTAGTTTATGAATACCATGCCAGGAAAACTGATTGTCTTTCGCGGCAAACCATTCGTTAAACCATTTTCTAATTTCCTCGAAATCACTGAAATGCTGCTCTGCGAGCGCGTGCCTTATTGATGCGAAGAAGTGATAGTCAGATGGCACCAATTCTGGGGAGTACGGCCGGTGCAGAAAGATGGTGTTTTCCACTAGTTTGGCCATGTGAGATGGTGCGTTGTCGTGTAACGAAATCATTTTGCCATGTCTTCTGGCCCATTCCAGTCGTCTTTCGATTAATAAAATAACTCCATTATTCGTCACCCGTCAGAATTCGATGCAAAAATGATTTCCTTTCGTGGCGCTGAAGCAGCATTACACAAGTGACTTTGCTGTTTTCAATTTGGCGTTCATTCAACTTGTATGGGACCCATTTACAAGTTTATTGGTCTTCCCCATTGCCCGTAAACGTCTGGTAATTATTTCTTGTGACACATGTATTGCTGCTGCTAATTGTCTTTGAGTTTGAGTTGGGTCATCATCCAATAACTCCTGCAATTTTTGTGGTCTACCAGAGCGCTCACTGTCTTTCACATTAAAATCACCACTCCTTTGGTTAAATAAGAAAAGCAATGTGTGCCGCAAATGTTTTCTTTTAGGCACAAGATTCGACATGATCATTAATCGATAAAATTTTCACCTAGATCTAAACAGACGGACAGACAGGAAAGCCTTTGCATAAGTCTTCCCTAACCCAGCTTTGCAAGGTAGAAGACTAACCCGTACACGCATTTTTGTTTTTTTGTTTATAATCCGTCCCATAAATTCTGTCATGCACAGCCACATATAATAAACCGATTTGAGGGATTTCGGGTTCTCAACAAGCATACCTCGCGAAACCTTTCAATCAATCATTTATTCGCGAATTTCCAAGAATCTATTTTAATTTGGTGGACAAAAAAATTAACTCCTAAATATAGGCATCAATAATACCGGCGGTTGGTGAATTGTGTTTTATTCGTCATTACGGTTCATGTATTTGATGGGACTTATAATAATACTAGATACATTATAATAAATGTTTATAATTCACATTTACTTGGCGCAAGTTTGCAGATATATGACATGGGCAAATAGGAAAGCCTTTCCAAGAGTCTTCCCTATGCAAGGTAAAAGACTAAAACGACAAAGGCGAATTTGTATTGGTTCGTCGTTCATTGGTGTGCGGAAAAAGGTGAAGTTGGTTGAAAACTTACAAATCCAGGTTTTTTTCAATAAGACCTGATCTGTTAACGCGGAACCTCATATTCGAAACATTTTATCATGATGATGAAGTTCACCAAAGAGTAACGTTTGGAACTCATTAAAAATTTTTACTGAAATTCTGATCGAAACTTTAAGAGCGCTTACTCAAGTTTTCCGTGGAACTAATCGTCCCACCAGACAGGCTTTATGTACTATAGTGGATCAATTCGCGTCAACATATTCTCTATTGAATGCTCCCGGGCCAGTGAGATAAGCAGCCGTAAGTGCTCCAATTCAGAATGAACTACATCAGTCGACTGCATGCCGTTCATTGTCTCTCCGTCCATATTGTGAGGAGTTTTACATAATGATCTTGGCCTTCACCTTTGTAGGCTTAACCAATTCAAGAACTGAAGCCTAATGATTATTTGTTACTTCGGTTTTCTTTGCAAAAATTTGAAAAAAAGCCTGAATTTCATCGAAAAATCGTCTTCAATGATGAAGTCCATTTTCAGTCCATTCGGCATATGGCAGCGACAAGCCCAATTGTACTTCAAGAAACCCTATTGCATTTACAAGAAGTTAAGTGTGGTGTGAATTTCATGTCGGAACTGTAATTGGACCATATTTTTTCATCAATAGAAATTATCGTTATGTTAAAGTCAATGGAGTTAGCTACCATGCCAGGTTTGAATACTATTTTTGGCCAGAATTCGACGGGCTTGACATCAATAATATGTGATCCAACAATTAATCTATTGAAAGGAAAGTTCGGTAATCGTGTTATCCGGAGGAATGGTCCTGTCGATTGGCCCTTCTTTTTATTGGTTAACGTTTAGCTGTTGGTTTATGCCAACAAGCCAACAAAGTTCGAGAAGCTCAGAAAAATCGATCGCAGCATACGTGCTCGCGAAGTTCATATAAATGAGATTCAATTCCAGACTTAAATCGAACCTGTCTACTACACCTGAAATACATTTCAACCCGATATTGTGCCGTTTTATTTAAAAACAATATGAGTTTTCGAAAAGATCGAATATGCAGAATCAGTGTTATCGTTAGACAACATCTTCCATTACCCAATAAAGATCATTAGAAAATAATTGTGAACCCCTACCAGTACTTTTCCATACAATGTGGGGCATCCCCTGGAAACACCACATGCATGCTAATTTATCACACATTTCCCGCATCGGAGCATAAGCATCGATAAATCTTAATTGCGCCCAGTAGCGATTGTTGCCATAGAGATTACCTTCACTAAGCAAAGCCAATTTAGAATATTTACGAGTATATGACAGCCACAAGATACACCCCTTGGACAGCACCCCCAGGCACCTTCGACATACGAGAGTAATAGGCTAAGGGGAAAGCAGATTGTTAATTTGATTAAAATGGCTTTTCAGCCTAACAGATTGTAATTTATTTAGTAAATAGCTACGAGTATATCCTAAAGCAATGATCAGCTTTCTTCGTCATTCTGCCAATGTCGTCCAGCTGCCACTCACAACAGCTACAATACAAATCTCATATTGTATAGGTATAAAACAATGCAAACATGGCACGGTTCACCGCACGCGTGAATTGAAGCTTAGCAATGTACTATACAAATGACTATGTATCCACAACCGATTATTGTTCAATTAAACTGAAGTATACTGCCATCGGGCACACCTGCTGTTGTTACACGTGTATCTGACCGAATGGAAACCACTGCCACATCATACATAGCTGTGCGGTGCGGGAACGATTTTCGAAATACGTTCTCAGTCTCATGGGCATACAATAGTAACTAGCAGCAAGCCGGAAGTACACTACTTATGCACTCCCTCGACATGTTTCACTGGACCGAGCGGCATTTCAACAATTGAGGGTAAACACATACAACTTTGACAGATGTTTTTAAAAAGTTCCCAAACCAAACGTAGTCTCTGCATGGTCCAGTAACTCCCAATCGAATTCGTATTACTGGGAAACCGGGACAAGGGTCAATAGTCACACACCGAATTAGCCATCGGGAAAGCAGAGCACATCGAATCGCATCTTGAACGACATCTTAATTAGCCGAAAACGAATGCCTACTTACCAGCGACAGGTAAAGCAGAACATATCATAAGCTACTTATGCACACATGTTGCTTACGCCGCGCATTCAGTACAAGCGTAATCAGATTAAAGATACTTGTACGGTAGTCAAGTTCAATGGCTGATTTCGGGCAATTTCCGTTAAAGTGTTTGGCTTGACAAACACCATCGGCTTAGCTAGCTGGCAACTTAGACACTTTTCGAGTTCAATGCTTCATTTCGATTCCACGAAACGGGAGCCACTCTCTGCCCGTAGAAGCCCTAAGAACGGAATAAAAGCAACAAACCTATGGACATGGACACTGCGCCAAGAACCCACTCTCGCGGAACTTATGCACTTGTTCTTGAACCTGAAACTTTTGCAAAAAAAACAAGAATGAATAAAAATCTTGAGCAACAGAAGCGACCGCCCTCGAATCGGATACGGCATTTACTACGATTACAATAAAGAGCAGTCGAGGGTTGATGGGGCGGGGATGAATGGGGGCATGAATACGTCATGGCCCGAAACGTTATTAAAATGTTGCCAAGAATATTAGCACTCGTATCTCATAGATTGCATTGCAGCGATGACGGCTGTGGCTGTGACTATGACTCTGGCTCCATTTCAGTTGGTATCTCTGTCGCTGGCTACGTCCTGTCTTCGGCTGGGACGCCTTCGACTACGGCGGCAGACGCATTGGAAATGAGACACCACATGATGGCATGGAGATAAAGTATATCCATGGGTGCAGACCATAAAGCACATGGCGAACAATAAAAATGACATAGATCCCATTCCAGTCTTAGAATTAAAGACTGAAACTTCAGTTTTTGCGCAGACAATAGTTGAACGAATAGTGCTCTATGTACAATAGGTACCATCTGTGCTCCAATGGCGGAGATGTTTGCCTTTTCGTGTTCTAAATGGCAGATGGGGAAATGAAATTTAATGGGTAACTGAGTGGAAAGAATAAAATGCTGTACGTACCGTTAAGTTAACGACAATTTGTTGTTTCCTCGCGGTAATTGTAATGATTTGTGCAGCGTCACAGAACCGTGCACGACTTGTGCAAACGTATACTTAACGGCCTCTTGAGACTTTCATCGACGGATGTGATTTTAATTGTTGAAACATTAAAGTAATGGAATGAGGAATGACTTTTAAGTTGGGAAGTCTTAGAACAATTTAAAATATTTGGTTTAACCATGGGAACGCCGTACTCAAGGTGTTGAATGCAAGTACACGACTTTGGTCCCTGGGATGAGATTTTGTCGATTTTGAAGTCATTAGCACTAACACGGAGTCGGAGGTGGGATGTACAAGCTGAACTTCTAATTTGGAGCTCTATATATACATAAACATATATATTGTTGGCGTTATAACCCATGGCGGAACAGAACCGAAGCTTCTTGCAATAAATTATGTTGCGGGATAGTTACGGCTTAGTTCTCACTCTAAACAACACTACAGAGGATTTTGCAAGCATTGGAGTTTTAGTGGCAATTATTGGCATTCGAATCCTATCATAATGGGCATTATGTATAGGATTATCCAACAAGAGGTGTCATTTTAATTAAATAGAAAGAAACAACATTTTTACCATAAGTGGTTATATTTGTACTTTCGTCCAAAGTGCAAGATCTAAGGTAAATAATGAAAAATAATGTCTACCAAATATCACCTTCGACTCTGGTTAAATATAGTCTCTCTTTTGATGACATTTTTCACCCAATAATTGCGGTTGTATATTGCGAATTACAGGTCTAATATTTTCCTTTAGTACAGGAATCCTTAATGAAGTATTGACGTAGATTTTTTCTTTAGCATAGCCCTAAAGAGAGAAGTCGAAAAGTGTTTAATCGGACTATTTCGAAGACCAATTTGAGTCTCTACTTCGCGAAATCACGCATTCAGGAATTTTATAGCGTAATGTGGCACATGTTACCATCCTACTAAAAATGATACCCACGTCGTTCAACATCGTTTAGAATAGCAAATCAAATTCACTGAAACGATCGCACCAGATCCTCACCAAAGTGTCAGCCATATGAAAAGGTTAATCCGATAGTTCTCTAGGGTATCGAAGAAGAAAAATGAAAATGAGCCTCATCCCTAAGAATAATTTTGTTTAAAAACCATGATACATTTCCAATACTCAATTCATGTCTTAACTAGACTTAAGAAAATGTAAGCCATTATCTTTCAACGAAAAGGCTACGGATAGACTCAATTCATGGAATCATGTGTCGGAGTCTATACCAAACTAATCTGCTGAGACGTCCAAATTAGCACGATTTAACTGTAGCTGTGCGAAAAGGCGCTTGATGATGACCGCAAGCAGTACGAATTTTTCGAAATGTTTCCGTGGTACTTTCACTATTTTGTAGTGAATTTCGACTAATTCAACATGTTGTGCAACTATTCTACTGTGACAAATTGAACGGTAACTTTGTTTATGAATTGGCAATTTTTAATTGTTGTTCAAAATCTGTTTCTTCCCCTTCAGCGTAATCTCCCCCCTGAGGAAATACACTTGCGCCAACCTTTTTTTCAATTTTGGAAACACTTCTTAAATTCCATTTTCGACATGGTCTTCAGGTTAGGAACGGATTTACCTTGAATCTCTTCTAGGGACTTGAATAGGTGTCCCCGGTTCCCGATTTGGTATTTTTAGTTAATTGTATAGCTAGAAGTCATACGGAGCTAAATCAGGCAATCATCATCTCCTTACAATTTTTTTTTTTTTGTTTCGAATAAATCTTTGAATTCATAGATGTTCATCAGTTGATGTTTTTAGCCGATGGGAACCACATTTTTTCAAAACTTCCTCTGTCTTCTCCCTCACCAACCTCAAAGTTTTTTTCTGTCGACATAGTTTGGTCACCAAAGGTCAGCAAGTTTGGTCCTCAACAAATTCAACCTTTCTGCAGTAGAACTTTCATTTCCGCAAACAAAATTTAATGCATTCTTAGCATAAAGTCAGACGTTCTACGAATTCACTTTACAATTGAAATAATGACATTGCATTTGACACCAATGATAGTCTAATGATATCAACCCATAAGAAAATAATTTTCAGAATCGATATAACAATCACATCAATTTGATCAAAAGTTCGCAAGGTGACATATACTCGCAGATGATTTAATTACGTGTTTTTTGACAATCAAAGGATGAATTCACAGGTTAGAATAGTTTTACTGGCACTATTATTATAATTATCATGGCTACTTCCACCAAATATGATCAATATTAGCTTGTCAAAATACATCCAACTCTACGTTCAACTCTTGAATAACTATATCCACGATACCTGAAATGTGTTTTACACTGACAGCTCCCAGAGTCGCGAGGGCCGACATTTTTTTCCAACTTCTCCACAGACGCTATAGCAATATTGAAAGCCACAAACTTCTATATCTTCTAACAGGAAAACTATCAATCTCTCTTTCCTGCAAGCCATGAACAATATGAGGGTGGTCCAATAAGTATTTAGCCTCACCGCCAGATGGCGCCAGTTTCGCAAGAGCAACTTACCATCGTGTAGTACATCTAGACAGCTACTGTCGAAATTTCAGCCGGATCGGACTCGTAGTTTTATTTTGACGGCGTGTGGAAGCGGGAGTGTCCGCGGATTTTAGAAAAATGGAAAAAAAGCAATATCGGTCGGTGATTCGATTCTTGTTTTTGGAAGGGAAATCGCGCAGCGAATTCAAATAGCGTTTGGATGCTATGTACGATGACTCTTCTCCTTCGATGGCGGTTTGACGAGTTTCAGCGTGGTTGCACGTCAGTTTTTGATGAGCCACGTCCAGGCGCCCCGAAAACGGCTACCACGGAGGATAACGTGGCAAAAATCCATGATTTTGTATTGGCAGATCGCCGATTGAAGGTGCGCGAGATAGCGGAGACAGTAGTCATTTGAAAAGATCGCGTGGGTCATATCCTGCATGAAATTTTGGGCATGAGAAAGCTGTCGGCGCGATGGGTGCTTGCTCACTCCGGACAACAAGTACAACCATGAGACCACTTCAGAGCAGTGTTTGACGCTGTTTAAGCGCAATCCGAAGGAGTTTCTGCGTTTCGTGACAGTCGACGAAACATGGATCCACACCAGATGGTACACACCAGAGACCAAGGAACAGTCGAAACAGTGGACTTCGCCCGGCGGACGTGCTCCGAAGAAGGCGAAGACTGTCCCATCAGCCGGAGAGGTGATGCCCACCGTTTTCTGGGATTCACAAGGTGTGATCCACATCGACTACCTGGAGAAAGGGTCACTGGGCTGTACTATACCAAATTATTGGGCCGATTCGACGCCGAATTGAAGAAAAAAATGCCTCATTTGGCGAAGAAAAAAGTGCTCTTCCACCTCCGCCCTCGCCACGGCCAAATTGGTCGAATCGCGCTACGAACTGTTGCCCCATCCACCGTATTCTCCAAGTTTAGCCCCGTGTGACTTCTTTTTGTTTCCAAACTTGAAAAAGTCACTCGCCGGGCAGAAATTTCAGTCGAACGCCGCCACGGAGGCCTACTTTGCATCGCTGTGTCAATTAAGTCGAGCTAAAAGGAGACTATATTGAAAAATAAATCGCCATTTCTCCAAAATTTTTGTTTTTCTTTTGTAGGCTAAGTACTTATCGGACCACCCTCGTATAATAGGTCGAACGCCTTTAATTAACCAGAATTTTATATCACAGGATGAAAAGCTGAAACTCATCTGGATCCCAGGATACACAAATGTCCAAAGAAGCGAATTCGCTGATCGTAAAGCGAAAGCTATACCCTTATTTCCGAATACAGATACAACTTATTACAACCCTCCCAAAAAAGATCTGGTGTAAATCATAGAGGAATACTGACGGAATAAAAGCAAAGAAAATTGAAGTAACTACTTTCATCACTATAACAGAAGGAATACCAGCATCCTATCCGACAGGGAAATCTGACTTCGTTACGTCAATGTTACCCACTTAAAGGTATTCCAAATTGGATATTATAAAGGGTCCACCATCTAACGTTTTTTTTTCAAGTAGTGCTTATTTCGTGAATGGTAACACTTAGCTCATGTCTGATTTGACAGATAATTAGTTTTATCCTTCCGCTGAGCGAATATGGTTGTGTATACGCTTGAACAACGCTGGGAAATATTGCGACATTACTTTGAAAATCATGGTAATGTTGCAGAATGTGTGCGAAAATTGCGTACGGATTTTGGAAGAAGAGAAGCACCGTCAGCTCCGTATGTTCGTTATCTTGTGAAAAAAGTGAAAGAAACTGGCATCCTCATCGATAACCAAAGCGTGAAAAGCCAAAAACAGTGCGTACACCCGAGAATATTGCTGCTGCGGCAGAAAGTGTGCGTGAAGCGCCATCAACATCAATTCACCGTCGTTCTCAACAATTGAACATTTCGGAGACATCATTGAGACGAATTTTGCATAAAGACCTTGGTATGACGCCATACAAAGTCCAATTGGTTCAGGAGTTGAAGCCAACTGACCATCCAATGCGTTTTCGCTTCGCTAAGTGGGCCTGCGATCGACTTACAGAAGATGCCGATTTTGCCAAAAAAATCATCTTTTCAAATGAAGCTCATTTTGATCTTGGCGGGTATGTAAACAAGCAAAATTGTCGCATTTGGGGCACAGAAAACCCGCACGCATATATTGAAAAGCCGGTGCAACCAAAACGAGCCACTGTTTGGTGCGGATTTTGGTCCAGAGGCATAATTGGGCCATTTTTCTTCGAAAATGAGCAAGGAGTGGCCGTTACAGTCAATGGCGATCGTTATCGGGCCATGTTGAACGAATTTTTGTTCACAAAAATTGAAGAGGAGGATATTGGCAACATTTGGTTTCAACAGGACGGCGCTACGTGCCACACAGCCGAAGCTACACTCGATGTTTTGCGCCCTGTTTTTGAAGATCGCATTATCAGCCGCAGAGCTGATGTCGTTTGGCCACCTCGGAGCTGCGATTTGACACCGTTGGACTATTATTTGTGGAGTGCCGTCAAAGATAAGTGTTACGCCGACAAGCCAGAGACAATTGACGCTTTAAAGGACAATATTCGTGAAGCCATTGGTGAAATACAGCTGGACACAATCGATAATGTGCTTAAAAATTGGACCGATCGTGTAGGCTACTGCATGGCCAGCCGAGGCAGCCATTTGAATGAAATTATTTTCCATTATTAATAAAAAAAGAAATTTGAGAAAATATTCAGTAGTTTTTTTTATAGCATTTTCAAAAAAAAAAAAATTATTTGGCGGACCCTTTATATTTAAGCCAGCATTTCTTCACTCATGGAACCATCTTTAGGGTCGCCCTCAGTGATCTCCTCTCATGTATCTCAAACAGCTGAGTTGACACAGTATGAACTCAAAATCCCTCAAGGGCTCTACGCTGCTGAATCTAGCCAGGTTGACGAATTAGTTAATCAATTAAGATGGAAAGAATGACAGAGCGTTGTTCACCACCTTTCCCAAGGCATATAATAGGTTGTTTCCAAATGTTTTTAAACGAATTTTAAAATTATGCTTTTCCTTGCAAAAAAAACCCGTAAATATTAATATAGAAGGTAACTGAACACATACGATAATGGACGGTCAGTGACCATAACCATGGCAAGTTCACACAACAAATTAAAGGTGCAATGACAACTTTAAATGTAGCTTGCTCAAAGATGAACATTTATTTCATTTGTTTTCATGTTAACCGATTTCGCAACTGTTGTGTTGTCTAATAATATACTGGACGGTGTGTCATGAAATGGTGCAGATCCATAAAAAATAGTGGCGCACGTTATTACCATAATCCACAAACTCATTAGACCAGTCGAAGTAGTGAATCAGTTCAATATTGTCAAACGGCTTGGACAACATAACCAAACGGTTGGGTTGTTGACTGCACAGAGCTTGCTCTTCCTTTTTCTTCTTTTCCTTTTTATCCCGGCGTCGTTATGGTCAGAAGTGTAGGACCATAACCTTCCCACTTAACTGCATTCCTACTGGTCCGCTTGTGGGGTCCGCCGGTTTGACCTCAGAAAGTAGCGGCAGGCTTCCCGGTTTGGGATTACTTCATCGCTGAGGCCAATCAAATGCTGGTGTTTTTGCATTTTGCACCAATTGTTTTTCGGGCTGCTTTTTTTTTTTTTTTTTTTTTTTTTTTTTGTGACACGGGCATGCTCCATATTTTTTTGTTTGATCTTACTCTTCCAACACCGGTGATCTCCAGTCGTGTCAGCCCACTGATTTGCATGCACATTTGTGGGGCAGTTTAAGACAGAGCTTGCTCTTCCTGATTTTACCAGATGGCTGCCTTTGAATTTTCAAAAATTCTCATTCAGCTTTGAAAAAACGATGTTGTCTCCTTTGTGAAACCATGCGGTGATAGCTGTCGTCAATTAACTTGGTTTAAGCCACGGGATTGGATGCTTAAGTTCTACCACCTAATCTGATGAGGCCTTGCAACTTCAGCAATTTTCTTTTGCGATGCCACGCCCAAGATAAATAATTGTTTCGGCTTGGGCACACCTTGCTAACCCATAGCTACTTACTAAGGAACGAACTCAAAAAAATATAAAAATTTTATACAACTTGTAACAAAGTCTAAAACTTGAAAGATGTATTTAACTTTTACCCATGTTCTCACAACAGGTGAGCGCTCAAGGATGTGAGTACAAAGGTTCCAGATAGTGAGTAAAAACACTTACTCCTTGTAACTATGCGTTTATTACTTTATTGAACTTTTGCAAAGCAAAGGTTTGATTAGAGTAATTCTGTCTTCTGCAGTGGGTCAAAAACAACAACACATAGACAAGTTGTATGACGCTGTTTAAGGGCTATAAAAACAATATTTTCATGCAGTATGTGACAATGGATGAAACTTGGATCCATCACTACGCTCCAGAATCGACAGTAAAGGATGAAAATGGTCTAAAAAGACCGAAAATCCAAATGTTAATTGGCAAGGTTTTGACCTCCGTATTTTGGGATGCAGAAGATATTTTATTCATTGATTACTTTGAGAATATAAGTCAATATTACGAGTATATGTCGTTAATGATGCGTTTGAAAAATAAAGCTGCACCGTGTCACAAGACGACCACAACAATGGCGAAATCGTACCAAATGCATTTTGATTTTTTCTCCATCAACCATTCTCCGCATCTGGCTCCCAGCGACTAAATATGACCATTGGTTCAAAAATTTGACTCCAAGGAAGAAGTGATTGCCGAAACTGAAGGGGATTTTAAGGCCAAAGATAAATTATTCTACAAAAACGACATCAAAATGTTAGAAAAGTATTGAAATGAACTTATCATTCTTGAAAGAGACTATGTTGAATGCTTAACTAGAATTTGGCCTAAAAGTTGTGGTTTTATTAGTCATCCAACGAACGTATTAATGTGCTAAAAACATACTAGTTCTTACCTAGTGCTCACGACACCTATTGTTGGATGACCATTTTCAAATTTATTTATTTGAATCAAATATGCACCATAATTGCTAGGAATTTGTGGTATTTTTTCGGGAAATACTCGTAATAATGCCGCCCCTAAAAAAGTACTGCCGTTTCTCTTTGAAAGGTAAAAAGGGAAATTAAGTACTCTTGACAAGTTTGTCTTCAAGGCAGCTTAGTCGCGTTAAGAGAGATCGTCAAAGAATGCTCTATCTGTATTTTCTAACATAAACTTAATTTTTTTTTAAAGTGTGACCGAACCCGATCGTAATAGAAGACAACACTTTTCCTTCTGCTCAGTTCAAGCCATTTTTAAATTACTGGACCAACCTCTTGAGCATACGATTTAATTACGAATTGGCCTTTTTTATTATTCGAATGAGCCTTTTTTATATTTCGTTATTCGAAGTTACCACTATCACAATATACGTACAGCATCACTTTCGCCGTTATCAAAACGGGTCCCCAGATCATTGCCTTTCAATAATATATCCGTCAAATCATAAGGAACTAGGCATCAAGCTTCTCCCTGTATCCAGGTCTATGCTGAATTGTCTGTCCTATCCGACTTTTCAAGAATTTCATAAGCTTTTATGATGATTCAACTAATAGAGCGTGGTTTGTCTTTGACAGGCATTGCGGACCTTACGCAGCCTGTCAGGCTTGATTAATCTCATTCTGAACGAACTTTCAAAATGTCAAATTACACAATATGGCTTGAGATTGAGGTTGGTAAAACACGTACAATCGCACTGTATGTTCTGACCCTAAGACTTAAGTCCAAATTTCTTCATCATTTTACCTCTAAAGAAATTAATTAAGAAGAAATAAATTAGCAGGACTCTTCAGAAGCAATCCTTAACTCTACACCTAAATCGTACCTAATTGCCCCAAAAATACTTTAAGACATTGTGAGAGTAATCGTATAAAATACTCTGAGCCTTTATAATAAAATTTTATGGGGCTAAAAAGTTTTCTTTTTTCCAACTAAAAAATTTAACGTACCTCATGTCATGGAGAGGGCTATTTCTTTTTTATTACACTTATCTCTTCATAAAAAAAGAGAAAACAATTTAATTCGTTATGTCAAGTTTTTTATATAACTTTTCAACCTGTTACAGCTAACTATAGTAGTAGAAGAACAATAAAAACTTTTAGCATTTTGGGGGAAACGAACATTTAGCATTTATTGAGTCCGTACGGTCATTTAAAACGACATACCAGTTGTCGACTCTTGAGACAAAGAGGTCGGAAAATTGAATTGGTCTGTACTTCAAACTGATAAATCTTAGTCTTTCTCTTCACTTCTTGCTAAGGTCATGAAAATACTAATTAACTACCAGCTCCAATAGTGTTTTATGACCGACAGTATATTGGTAAAAGCCTCATTTCTATAAAAGTGGAATCACATTGCTTGATATGTATCTTAAACGCGTTTGACAGAAATTGCCATGAGACTCTTTTATTCTTTGACCACTTCCGCATTGCCCTCAACCCGGGGGGACGGGGGCGTATTTTAGAAATGTAAGGAACTGTATACTCAATATTAAACACATTCAATACGATGTACGTCTTCTCTTCTCTTCCCTCTCCCCATTACTTTATTTCCCTCTATTTCGAACATTGCTCAAGTGAGCTAGCCAACGATACCTTCGAAGTTTATACTCAAGCCTGTTCAGTTAAATTGAGCAATGACAAGTCTGATGTATGGTTACAGAGCCAAGCGGATTCAAGTTCTGGAGTTGTGTCAAGAAAAGGGAGAAAAGAGTTCCACGGATGAGGTTTGGTTTTTGAACTGGCAACGCTGTTTTGTAGTTAGTACATTTTGCCATTTTACGATAAATTAACTAGGATACTTAATGCTAGGATAATCCATGCAAATTGTGAAAACTTATTTTGAAAATCAATTCACCAAACTTATTGTGTGCTACGTCTATTTTACGGCCGATATAATCGTCCATCTGAGCAAGTTATTCGGAACACGATGAGTCGTTTTCGCACCACCTACTCTACTCCCCAAAGAGGAGAAACAGTGCGAAGAGAAGAAGTTATTACTGTTGTGGAGCGCAGTGTTGAGAATAATCCGAATGAGTCGATTCACCATTGTGCACAGATATTAAAACTATGCCCATTCACTTTGTGGAAAGATCTTGGCTTAAAAGCTGATAAGATCGCAAGAGTTGAAACCGCATGACTATTATACACGTCGTAGGTTCGGTAAATGGGTCGAGAACATGAATCAGCTTTATCCTCATTTTTAACGCAAAATTTTTCTCTCCGATGAAGCCCATTTTTGGTTAAGTCTTTTTTATGATTTGCGCGCGCAAAAGGAGTTATGATTACCCTTAAATGTCCGGAATCAAGACACAGCCCGGGCCGAAGGTATAGAGGGAGAAAGGGAGAGGAGATACCGTCAGTGGAGAGCGGTCTAGAAACGTGATTTCTAACTTGTTCGTTCCTCAATTGAATAGCATTCAATTAAGCTTTGGTTTCAACGAGATTTTTAGTTTTTCTTTATAGGGTTCGTGCAGGTTCAAGAGTTACGCTCTTATGCTGTTTGTCACACAGCCTGGACGGGGTGTAGATGGTTTGTGTCGAAGATATTCGTTCATTATCCTCCGGGGGTGGTTGTCCTAGATAGAATTCGAGAAATTCGACTGAATTTGTCTCGTTGATTGTACTTCACAATAACTTTTTTTTGTTTCCACGCCATTAAGGTGTTATATTGGAAATGCACATACAGAGTGCGAATTTTGAAGCGATCTTATAATGCGGGTTGTTATACTTTCGTTAGCACATTTTTATTATCTCTAATTCGCAATGATGTTGTTGCACAGTTTCCGCATAGGAATTGTTCTTGGCTATGGATAAACTTGATGATTACCATTGCACCACGACCACCCCCCAGATGGCGCAACATTCCATATGATGCGCGTCTGTTTACTGTGGGAAACATTTGCTGAGCGCATAATTTCGCGTATTGGACCTGTAAACTGTTCTCCATGATCCTGCTCGACCACCAAATTGCTCGATAAAATTGTCAAAAATTGGACTTCAAGATTGCGCTAACCGTGACGCGCATATGCCCGAAATTATATTTGAACACTAATGGCATAAATTTAACTATTCAAGTGTTTTATTTCATATTTAATTTTTATACCTCTATAAAAACACCCTTTATAGCCGACTTTTTTTCCTCCGAATGGTAAGAAAGCTTGAGAGCTTACCAAATCGATATAGAGATTGTATGTAGATCAGAACTAGGTTCGATGCGAGGTAAATAAAGAGGATTGTGAATTATAGACAATGTTTTTGAATTCAAAATAAGAGCACTTTTTTTAGCCAAGAGCTGGTCTTTTCATTTCTCCTTGGCCAGAGAAAGGGCAACCAACAAGCGGGGTGTTCGACCGAAGAAAAGTCACCCGATGTCTTGGCGGCCTTACTCCATTGGTTAATGGAATGTGATACCTAGGCATCACTCCTGCTCCGAGGCATAGTTCGTGAAATACAAGCTTACAGACTTATCTTGTTTAGAATGGTAGTTTTTGTCGTCAGTTTCATAAACAAAAATTATTGCCCAGCGATTTTCGGCTAAATCCGGACTTACTAGATGATGAATCGAATTATATGCTGCCTCATCTCCACAGCTTCGATAGAGACTGAGGAGTTCTGATCTCTATTTTCGAACCAATAGAGCCGTGCGCTGTGATTACTCTGATAAGTACGTGTATATTGATAGAGGTTCGTTCCAGTGAAAGAAGCTTCCTTGTTTAGTTATATTCACTTAGCCTTGGCCACAGGGATCTGTGTTGTAAGTCTTTTCTCAGGGGGCTTATTCGATCAAAATATCTTCATTAGTTCGGTACAGTTCACAAATCGGTTGCAGTATTGATGTGTCAATTTTGTTTTAGGCTCATGTCATAAAGAAGCTAATCCAGCTCGCATGATTTCTCATTTCCAGTTACCATACTATGACGGGGAATCCAGCAGTGTGTTATACTGTGTTTTGTTGATAAACTTGGTTTATTGAACTGAGTCCTATTGATTTAAGGAAAGCATGATGTCCACAAAAGTTGTGACATCCAATTGTAAAGTATTTGAATCAAATACATTTATGTCTAGCTTCTTTGTCCATTGTGGGGATTTCTGCTTGGAATATGTGCGAGTAATAGTGTGCCGATGTTCATTAATTACCATATTTGATTTCCAGCCTTTCCTTTAAGGAAAATTAAATTTATTTTGGGGAGGAATATAGTGCGTTGTTCCTGTACACAGCCTTCTCTCATTATTTCTTTTTACCATAGCCGCACATCCATAGTAAGCTTATTTCCACAAAGAAATTCTTCTTATTTTAAAAAAGCTTTTTACGATAGATTTTTTTAATGGAAGGAAGATGTTTCATGTCCAACGTACATACTGCAGCTATCATTTGTGCTTTAGGCTGCATCTTCTCATAGCGTTTGATGCTGCTGATGGACCATAAGGTTAGGGCTCCATCAGAGATAATGTCTATTGATGGCTATGTGGCATACATTCAGTGAATGATATGAAGGCAAACATAATCTTTTACGGTAAATCCTTCTACCAAAGTGCATGATTCCGTCCACGTACATTGGGAAAGACAGATCTTTCTCTTCCTGGTTAACAGTCAGGTCATTGTGGGCTAATTTCCAGGTCGTCTCGTTTCGTCCATCAGAATACTTCCTGACCCTATATTTCCCGGTAATTTTTTTTTTATTTCGTTTACTATAAATTGCAGTGTACCGTCCACAGATCTTTCGTGTTAAGTGTCGCATCGATCAATCCTCTATAGTCTAAAGTTCAATAAAAACGACGAACAGCTCATCGGTCTTTGCGGTGAAGTGATTTGGTTTCAATTCTCAATCCTCCACGTAAGCTATTTCAATGCTACTTGATGGATGTTGACACAGCATTGACATAAATCTCGTCTAATCTTGCAGATTTGCAGATTAAATGCATTGCATGATACTAGTGCTGATGACGATGATGCTGGAAAAGGACTGTAGTATCGAGGTCTCTATACCTTGGATCGCTCTTACAATTTCTACCCTGAATTCCAGTCATAGGCATTGCGTGTAATAATGTCGTTCGGAATGTTGTGAGCTTCTTAAAATCTCTTATGAATTTGTAATTGGCACTGATTTTAAAATGTTTTCCATAACGAGGACTTGGACGCATTTGGTTGCGGCATATGTTCGATAGCTTACGATTAGCTTGAAGGCAACAAAACCAATGAAAGTTACCTTCGAACATGAAGAACACCCGCATCTTTCCCTTTACTGGTAATCTTGACCGATTGTCGGGATCTTCCCTAGTTATGCCGATGATGGAGTTCACTAGCCCCACTTCACTACACGCCATCCCAGTAAAACAATACACCAAATATGTACTACTAAAGTTCAATCTATTTGTACCAACCCGCCCACAAGGTTTAGCCTATTAGCTCCTATCAATCATCCGTTCACACTTTCCAGCCCACAAGAAAACCGAACTAAACCAACGTGATTTAAAAATAGATTCAGGTTCACCACCATACGAGTAGGTACAGCCCAGAACCGGTTCTCGTTTGATAAACATTAATTACTCAAATATCTGCTATTGCCGCACTGTAAGCAGAAATGCGAATAAACGCTCAACTGACGCATGGAGGAAATAAAATAAAAAAAAATCTAATAAATAATGCTGTCGATTAAAAATCGATTTTTTCCCTTTCTTGCGTTTTTTTCTCACTAAGATATGGTTTCGTTACTGTTGCTGATGTTAAATAATTCTCGTGCATAATAACGCGATCGTTTACCCCAGCAAACTTGCCTACCCTGGAATATATTCGTTCGGTCACGACTGTTAAATAAGCCTGGAAGATATTCAAATATAAACTTGACGAAAGAAATGCCGCCTGTTCTTATTCCTCACCTTGAAATGATTAGAAAAGCTGAGTCTTAAAATCCGCCTCGAATATTGGACATATTGTTGCACGAGGAATTACCTTAAATATGGTTTTATACAATAGAACAAGTTTTATTTTATGTCATCACCGATAAAGCGTGGGTTTAATGACAGATTGCTCTTTAAGGATTATGTAAACTAATTCGTGATCGTGGTATAATAGCTTCGAGGCAATTTCCGGTCGGAAGAGATGGGGGCTCTTCTCTGAAGATATTTATGGATATATATTAGGCCTGGAAAAGTTGGTTGACTAATGACCTTTATTATGGGTTTTGTAAGGTGTGAAAGTAAATTGATTTTGGTAATCCAAATATACTCACGAAAACGAAAGTCGAACACAAACTGATTGCCTTCAGGGCAGGAGTGAATGCGATTATTTTATTAATTTAAGACCCTGGGCGGTTAAAATTGGGATGTGGATATTTCATTTTAGGCTCAGTTCAGTCGAGTACACGTCTCTTGCCTCAGCGATGCTAATGGTTTCATACATGGCATTTCTTATAATTTTAACGAATGTGGTGAAAACTCTGCGCCCAAAACTGTGATACGTGTATTTATAGTAGGTTTAATGACTCCATTGAATTTGGAATACAGCCAATCAAGGGTACAGAGATTGTGTGAAAACTCTCGAAAATATGTACAAATTCTGAAGTGGAATGATCGTACCGACCAATAAGTGAACGCAGAACCAATTGTGCTACAACTACGTCAAAGGTACCTTTCAACCCGCCGGGTGTCTAAAAAATTTTAGTTTTTTTTTAAAATTCCAAATTGGCAAAAGGATTCAGTCCTGGTTGAAATTTTTAGATCCTTAATAGGGGAGAAAAGATGAGAAATTTTATGTCGACATATTTTTAAGAACGATAATATGTATGTACCTTCTCATAGTAGCGTCATACTGGTATATGACACTGAGTTTCGTTTAGGCCCTAGTTTCATAACTATCATTATGATACCCTCTTCAATATATCAAATTCTTTAATTTACATTGGCTTTCTATGCTTCACTAGATGAAATTTTTCTTAAACAATATATTTTCCAATATATCGTCATTTTGATCGATCATATCCATACAAGACCGTGGCTTTTCGAATATATTGAGCCTCATCCGTAGCATGTATGAAACAGCAATCTCCATTTTATTGATTGCCTCGGAAACTTCACCAAAAATGCACTCTATCTGAGAGAATAGTTTTCAATGAAAATCGAACTTCGAATTTAAAGCCCAAACTGGGAACTCCTGCCATAAAAAATTATCTTGAGGATGAAACTTTTAACAACATATGCTACGTTGCTAGACAACATAGCGAGTACGGGGTTTTGGTACCTGAAGCGTAAACAAATGCTACCCGCAAGGTGGCATTCTGTCCCCAGTGCTATAGTAATATGTGTATATTTTTTAAACCTTTGGTTTTTAATTGTCAGGAAAAGAACAGAAAAATAATAAAAGGGTATACAATTTCTATTTTAGTTTTTAAACTAATGCTTGCCATTTTTAATGGTAAGTTGACTACATTTTACTACGTTTTAATTGGGCTGTACGGAATGTCCAATTTTGAGTAACCTTTTCCAGCATATTATAAGTGTATTATTGTTTTCCAAGACTGCAATTGACGCTTGCTTATCGGCATAAATGAGTGATTTGATACGACAAATTGTTCACGGGAATCTTTGTTTATTGGACAATCGTGCTGTGTGGCATGTAGCGCTGCCTCGCTATAACCACATATAGACCAGGTTCAGCTCATGCATTTTGGACAAAAAAAACGTTCGAAGTCAATTAACGATAGTGGGCGTCATTGGGGCAACGAACGGTCATCTTTGAAATAATACGGGCCAATGATTCTGCCGGACCATAAAGCCCAACAAGCAATGCATTTTTTCGAGTACATTTATTGCTTGAGGTTGCTCATCAGACCCAATACGGCTCGGTTGTTTGTTAAATAACCCATTCGACAAGAAATGAGTTTCGTGGCTAAATTTTGGATAAAAAAACGGATCTTCCTTCAGCATTTCTAAGGCCCATTCACCGAAAATTCGACGCTGTTTGCCAAGTCGTTCGGAGTTAGTTCTACTACGATCTGTATTCTGTAAGTTTTCAGACCAAGACCCTTGCATAAAATCCTCCACGCATTCAAGAAACACGATCTCAAGATCTCAATTGAACGAACGGAATTGAATGGATAAATCACGGTACTTATTAGTACTAACGGACGCAGCAGCAATATTTTTTGGCTCATTTGGCTTAATGTCTAATAACGTGAAATTGGTGCGAAATTCAGTCACTATAGCTCGATTTTCTTGCTCAGTAGGTCGATTAAGACAACCATAAAATGGCCAAAGTGCGCGAAAAATATTTTTTACAAAGCACCAATTTAGGTAAAAAATTCAATCATTTGTAAACGATGTTCGAGTTTAAGTTTTCCCTTGATAAAACGGAATGAATCACACATGAATTGCTAAAAAAGGAACACTGAAAAACTAAATAGCAAAAAAGTCACTTTTAATGACTTTAAATGTCCCCGGAGCCATTAAATAGGAACAAGTGGCTAGTTACCACACCTTTCTTGAACAAGTTCTGAGGAAAATTTCGATGACTTCAAAATAAAATTTGATAACTTGACCGTTGCGGGAATCGAACCCAATATCATCGACTATCACCACTGAACCATAGTGCTCCACGGCTTACAAGCTTACGTGAATTATGTTGGTATTTACCAGCGACCATGTGCCTCAATGCTAACGAAGCGCTAAAAAAAAGGAAATAAGAGGAATAACTCAGCCCACACTAAGCGACTTTTCCATCTTGATCGTAAAACTCGTAATTTCGTAACTACGATTTAAGATACTAAGTTACTGGGTAAAAAAATACCAAGTTAAGAACGGACGAAGCATTGCAGATTTCTGGGTCTGTCGTAGCTGCACGAAAGCCTTTGCCAATACATCAAGCTCACGTAAATACTTTGGGTTAGTCCGATTTTCGCTCACTTTTTGAGCGAAAGCCTTCTCAATCAAAATAATATTTCAGATCAAAGGTATTAAAATTGAAACCCAAGGGCCCGAGCGCGAAATTTTATTTTGTACAATGAAACAATTGTTCTGGCATCTTGCTTTCAACTTCCATTGACTTTAATATTGGTTTTGGGTAGAAAGTGTTCAGAAATGCCTGTCACCAGATTCTGTTTTAAAGGTAAGGCTTTAACTTCCAGCTGTGTATTTTGTCAATCCTGTCAAAAGTTATATTAGTGTAAAAAGTGAGTGAAATTTCTTGCGATATTTTACTACGAAAAAAGTGAAAACGCTGCGCAAGCTCGAAACAAATTTAACTCAGACCTTGCACCTACAGAATCTTATCATATGTTTCGATATCCGCATAACTTCTTTAGTTTCTTAGGAAATTCACATTAAAAAGAGACTGTGAAAATGAGTTGTTTGTCTTGAATTATGAAACTGCCTACAAGATAGCAAAATGTCATAGATGGCAATGGCTAAAATCCATTTTAAATAAGAGAAGCATTTAATCGAAATTGACAGAAAAATTTATTAACACTTTTTCCCCAACCAATCTATGTATAAATTACACTAGACAGTACATTTTTGTGGATGTGAGTAGGTCTCAGTATTGTTCTCTGAACAGTTTCGCTTATGGACATAGCCGGCCGACCATCTATAGGGTAGTTAAGATGATCAAATGAAATTCTTTCAACAACTGTGAAACAATCGTGTTATCCTCTGAACCAAATCCTCAACATGAGCAATTCCAATTGATATATACAATGGCTAATCAATTTGTAAACTTGGAAATCTTGTAGCTACCGTTTTAATTCTGATATTCCATTGTTAGTCTATGGTCAAATGACAAACCCAATTCTACACATGTCCGATGCGATGCCGGTCTCCCTAGAAAAAAAGTCTTAAATTCCAAAAACAAGCCCCTAAAAAACATCCAAACCTTGCTTAGAAGATGAGTACCACGATTAAGAATAGAATCCAACAAAAATTGTCTCCTCGACAAATCTTAAATGATGCAACCGGTTTGAAAAAATAAGTAAAGGGATTTACTTTCACTCGAAAACACGTTGCTAAGGCTGCAGGCAATCGGATTAAATGTTTTTGAGCGATGCTAAACATTTTGCCAAATGACCGAGGGTGTAAGGAAAAATTCCGAAGTAAGCTGGAGCGCCTCTTCAAATCTTCGATCAAAAATTTAGACCTATCTGACGGATTGAATAAAAATTCTCTATTGACTTGGTTATTTATAAAAATCTAGAAATATTTCTGGGGCGACAATGACCCGAAGCATTGTTCTTGATTAATGAAGACAGATTGATACGAAAAAAAAATTGTTGGGGAATGGGCTTTCGAATTGCGAATTCCAATTCAATTAACACGTTCAGAAATGTATAGGGTTATTCAAGGAGAGCTAACATTTAAAATCAATAGAAAAATGTAATCAAAAGCACAAGCTCTTAAGTTAGTAATAGAATAGATTATCTGCCAGCAAATAGTCGTTCTCTTAATAATTTTTTTTTATCACGTTGTCGTAAAATAGCGACTTTATCTCTAATATTTCCTTTCGTGCAGGAACCACTGATGGAGAATTGGCGTGGACTTTATCTGCAATATAGCCCCCGACAGCCAGCTGAAATGTCCATTTCGAGAAATCAAATAGAAATTTGTCATGCAATAGAGCCGTTCTTTTACAAGCATGTTATTTTACAAACATCTTATGTGGTGCCCTCTTACGAAAAATAAACTTTAGTGGCACCCCAAAAACCACGCCAAACTGTAACACGTAATGGATGAAGAGAATTCTCGCCGTTACTCAGCAGATGACTTTACCAGAACTGTAGTTCTAGATATGGAAATCCTAGTTCATCCCCAACATTCATCAGACATTGGTCCGTCCGATTACGGCTTATTCCGCTCGGACAAGTCGTGAACAGCACTTGCCACAAAATGGGTCGATTCTTGAATAGTCTCAAAAGATGTATTATATTATTTTTCCGAGGTGGAAGTCATACTCTGTCAGAAAGATGGAAAAAGTTTCAAACTTGTATGGTCGATTTTGACAACGCCTTTGACACCGAGTGGTTAGAAAATCACCTTATAACTATAGGAAAGAAGTTTATTACTAAATGTGACAACGAATAGGACGTATAATTATGGTCTACAATAGGGAGCAGTTAGCTCTCCGACACTGATTAACATCAGCCACCCACAGCGTATGTATAATAAATTACTAGCGTACAGATCAGATCCAAAAATTGAGGTCATCAATGCAACGCTACAATAAAGTTAAAAATTTATTTCCAAAATTCAGAAACAGTACTGTTTAGCACTCCTTTATTCTGAAGAACTGGAAGAAATTCACGATCACTGGGCAACCCGGCTAACCATTAGCGGTATGATACCTTGGTATCTGGTTTGATTAGTTTCTACTCGTATATTCAATAGACATATAGACGCCTATCTTGCCGGAGGCTGTATTTCTCAGCAGTCAGCTTGATAGCAGGGTGAAAACAAAACGCTACGTGGCCCAAACAGAATCAATAACGTTCTTATTAAAATGACTAGGAAGCACATTACAAGGGCTATGAATAACTTGATGTTCGGAGCCTACACGCCAATTATAGATACCATGAAAACACACTCTAATCGGGCTTTAATCCCCCAGAGGTATTTCTCTATATTAATTACGAAAGGTTAGTGGACAATAGAGATGGTATATCGGTAATTTACCACGGCCTCCGGGATACCAAGAAAAACAGCTCAAACGTACCGATAGTAATCAAGGGCTAAATTTTAGAACCGATTGGCGTACTGGAATCTCACCGAAGTTACTAAACAACACGTCGAATTTTGCTGGCTGTCGGGTGAAAACCCTACGCAAAACAGTGCTTTGCTCAGGTAATCCTCATTAGTTTGTGAGTAAGGCTAGGGTCAGTTAGGGGATCTTTTTGAGGCTGGGCGCGTCATCATACTTAGATGAACCTGAGAACTGACTCAGACCTCTCGGTCATGCACAGCTAGATAGCGCCACCCAGTCACTGAAAGAAGCAACCAGCAGGGTGACCGGTGATTATAATTAAGATGAGAATTTTGGAGCTTAGGCCGATTTAAGCCTTAGAATAAAAGAAAAGAAAGAAATGTGTATTTATGAGACCATATATATGCCACTGACACTGATCTGAAACTTGGTCTCTGACTGAAAGGGAGCATAACAAGATCTTAAGGATAATCTATGGTAGAATACAGGACGAAGAAACAGGCGAATGGAGAAACACACTCAAGAACTCGGGGAGTCCTATTCAGCCCCAAGCATTGTCCGAATAATAAAATCGCGAAGACTAACATGGAAGACCCGTAGCGGAACAAAACCGGAATACCGTGCAATAGATGGGAGGACAATATAAGGATGGACCTAAAAGAAATAGAACTAAACAGCGAGGCTTGACAGAGAGAGGCTTAGCGAAATGTTGTAAAAGAGGCTCTAAACTTACAAGTTCCAAATTGCCGGAAATATCCTATCCTATATCCTGCTTAGAGGGAAATCGGCAACAAATTTTTGATAACTTGGCACTGCTGTCACAACTACTGAGCTGAGTTGCTCGTCTCTTCTGTGTAAATATTAGAAGTTGGAACTAGTTCTTAGCGTTTTTCCTGGGATAGCGTAGGTTGACTACTGCAGAGAGATCTACTTTATGATTTGAATATCCAATTAATAGTAACTATGTTCCAACAGAGCATATGTATCGAAATTGGCTTGCACCTTTTATAAGTATTAATTTTGACTAGGAAGACAAGAAATGGTTTAGACAGATCAAAAATTCGTAGTTGAACGACTGGAGTACCTACTTGACAAAGAACTATGAATTGTGCTAAATGATACGCTTTTGTTCTTCTTTTTTTAAATAATTTTTTAGACCTCTAATTTTATCCTCATTTCTTAGATAAAAATGTTTGACCTAACTTAAAGATATCTAAATATTTAATGAGATGCCAAAACAATGCATAGAGGCGACGTAATTGTATGACCATGTTTTTCGTGGATCAAGAAGGCGATGGTCTCGGTAACTAGAAGGGGTCATGCCGCCGTATGCTGAGTGGGAGATGCCATAAAAATGGTAGTTTATGCTTGACAACGATCCGAAGCATAGTCTGCCACAGTAAAAAGGTGGCTCAAAGAACATAATATCGACCTCGTAAAATATGTGGGAAATCTTAGAAAGGTCCATTGAAGCTGAAAAATCGAAAACTAAAGAGGAAGTGTGGGACAAAATACTAGCGCTGGTATGCCACACCATCAAAAAAAGGATGTTTTTTTAGAGGTTTCATTTTTAAACTGGCAACACTGTTTCTACAGATTGTCAAATTATCATATGAAAATTGATTTGTGGTTAGTACGTTTTGCCTTTTTACTATAAATAGACTAACGCCAAAACAAGGCATGCAAATTGTGCAAACTTATTTTGGTTCGTTTCGCTAAATTTATAGTGCGCTACGTCCATTTTACGGTGGACATAATCGTCCACCGAGCAAATTATTCGGAACAAGATGGATCGTTTTAGCACCGCGTATACCCTAGTAGATAATATGCATCCCCAAAGGTAACAAATTGAACGAAGGGAAGACGTTATTGCCGTTGTGGTACGTAGTATTGAGAAGAATCGGATTGAGACCATTCACCATTGTGCACAGCAATTAGAGGTGTGCCCATTCACCTTGGGGAAGATTTTGCGGAAAGATTAAAAGCTTATAAGATTCAGCAACGTAAAACTTTGTTCTCCGGTGAGAGCCACCTTTGGTTAAATGGAAACCCAGAAGCCTTTGTCGAGAGGCCATTAAGACCATTAAGACTTGCGGAAGGAAGGAATCATAGTGGAATCATTGGCCCATATTTCTTTACCGTCAATGGAGAGCGTTATAGAAACATGATTTCTTACTTCTTCGTTCCTCAGTTAAATGGCATTGAAGTGACAGAGCTTGGTTTGAACAAGATGGCGCAACATACCACACGGCGCGTGATACCATTAATTTATTGCGAGAAACATTTGCTGAGCGCATTATTTCGCATAACAGACCTGTGAACTGGCCTCCACGATCCTGTGATCTCACACCTTTATATGGCTTTCTTTGGGGGTATGTAAGTCACTAGTCTATGCCGATAAACCAAAGACGTTGGATGATTTGAAAGTCAACATTCGCTGTGTTATTATTGACATACGGCTCTAGTTGCTTGATAAAGTTGTCGAAAATTTGACTTCAAGATTGCGTGCGCCATCTCATATGGGTCGATGTAAATTTCGAATAACTTCAACAATTCTCAACCGATTTCAGAAATTTAAAAACTCTTATTCAATTTAGACCTTTACAATTTATTTTGATTAACTCTTGAAAACAATATCAATTAAATAACTGCCTTTATTGCCGATGCAAAAATGTGCTCCAAAAAACGTTCTCCATGACATTTTCGAGCATTTCGGTCGAAATTACGCACAAATGCTTCTTTTGAGCTATTCTATTGTCTTCGGGCCATTAGCACACACCTTGCTTTTCAAGTATCCCTAAAGAAAAAAGTGAAATAAGCCTTTTTTACGCATTTCTGGGACCACATAATGGGCCAACATCCGCCGATATCGATCGCCATCCACGGTATCGCCAACTTTGAACAAATACGGTCCTATGACGGTTTTAGCGCATACGAGTACAGCAGCCCAAACAGTAATTTTTTGATCATATAGCGGCTCTTCGTGAATTATGTGAGGATTTTCGGTGCCCCAGAAGCGACAATTTTTTTTATTAACTGAGCCAGAGAGCGTAAAATGTGCCTGATTGGTCATCAAAATTCGCTGCCAGAACTCCAACTCAGCACTAATCATTGTAACGACATTTTGTGCGTATGCCAAGCGCCGTGGCTCATCTTGTTGCAAAATTCTTTGAGTTATCTGCACTTTGTATGGAAATAAGTGAAGATCGTCCTTTAAAATTCTTCGCAAAGTGGTCCCACTGATGCCTAACTGCTGCGAACGGCGCCGGTATGACAAACTTAGGTCTTCTTGAACACTGGCCTTCACAGACTGAATAGATGAACGTGCACGATACGCACGTTGAGTTAGCACAATCGAGCGTTCATTGTTAATGAACATTGAAATTATTTCCGCGTGTTCTTTTGGTGTGAAGCGATTCATGGTTAAAATTGTACTGAATTGCTATGACATATAAAAATCGGTTGACAATTGTTGAAGTTATTCGAAGTTTACATCGACCCATGTGAGATGGCGCAATCTGTATATGCCCACTATTTTATTTAACCACTCATGGCATTAATTTATCTATTAAATAAAGCTAATATCATAGACATTAACATTAGCTTCAAGTATTTTATTTTATATTGAATTATTTATATAGCTCTAAAAACGTATCCTCTACTTGTCAAGCTGGTCGAGTCTTTAGTAAGAACAATTCGTGAAGTCGTCAAAAATAGTCGATATTCCAATGATTATCTCTGTTCTATCCTTGTGAAGGGCCATCTAGTGTTTTTTTTTTAAATCATATGTTATTTTGACACTGACAGCTCTTTCCTACTCGAAATCTTGACAGAACGTTAGTATCATACCCGCATACTCCGCGGAACGAAATGAGTCGCTTTACGCTTAAACAACGTTGGGAAATATTGAAAACTTATTTCCAAAATGAGTGCTGTGTTGCCCAAACATAGCGTTTTTTAAAAATAAGTTTTGGCCGAAATGAAGCACCCACTGCGACTGCTGTACGCAAGTTTGTGCAAAAAGTTCGTGAGACTGGTATGCCAGTGGACAACACTCATGGTTCCCGTCGTCGTACGGTGCGCACGGATGAGAATATGGCTGCTGTGGTCGAGAGTGGGAGACTCAATTAACGAACATATTGATCTCAACAGCTCAAAATTTCACGCACTAGCCTGAGGAAAATTCTGCACAAATACCTCGGATTATTCGCTTACAAGGTCCAATTGACTCAGCAATTGAATGCGCGCGACCATCCGCTTCGTTATCGCTTCGCAGTTTGGGCCTTAGAGCAGCTTGAAATGGACAACGATTTTGGGCGAAAAATCATCTTTTCTGACGAGGAGCATTTTCATCTCGGCGGCTACGTTAACAAATAAAATTGCCGCATCTCGGGCTCGGAAAACCCGCACGTTATCATCGAGAAACCAATGCATCCACAGAGAGTGACAGTTTGTTGCGGATTGTGGAGTGGTGGCATCATTGGATCATTTCATTTTCCTTCGAAAATGAGGCTGGTAACAGCGTTTCGGTCAACGGTGGGCATTACAGAGCCATGTCAACCGACCTTTTTTTACTGTGCGCCATGCCACACAGCCCATGCCATAATATATCTTTTCCGCACCACATTCTCAAATCGTGTTATCAGCCGTCGTGGCGATGTCAATTGGACGCCTCGGAGCTGCGATTTGACCACTTTGGACTTTTTTTTTTTGTGGGGAACCGTGAAGGACCGATGTTATGCCAACAATCCGGAAACGATTCAAGCACTTAAGTCTAATATCATCCAGGCAATCCGTGAGCTACAGCCCGAAACCATCAACAAGGTCTTGGAAAATTGGGGTCTTATTGTTTTGTCCGTTGGTGTATAAGAATTTGTTTGTTAAAAAAATCCCTGAAAATTAATTCCAGCTCTTAATAATATTCAAGAGTCTTACAAAATAAAGTCTCACTCACGAAGCTACTCGTATTCTCGGAAATATTAAAACCTAATCCTCCAAATTCCGTACAATCAAAAAGTTCAACAACAAAACTAAATTAAATCTGAATTCGTATTCCCAAATTGAGTGCCAATTAAGTACGAATAGAAAACTACAAGACATACCTAGTCAAGCATACTCGTAGCCCACATGACCATTTATCATAATTTCAAGATCCCTTCGACATAAAAATCAATTCTCTGAATCCAACCTCACTAAGCACTCCCACTTCCCGGGATTAAGTCCCCATGAAGTCCGTGAAAGATACCGCCAATTTACGATCACACTTCCACTCCTAACGTATTTAAATTGTTCAAAAGTAATATATGTATGTATGTCTGTATCTCGATACAGTGAAGAAGTAGAGAGGAGAAACAAAACCAAATCTTCCTAGAGTAAATAAAAATTATGTTTTGACCGTGATATCATGTTTCTCCACTTAAGCACAAAATAAACAGAAACCAAAGCAGACGGGAAGGGAAGAAAGAAAAAAAACTGCAAATACTAGAAATGTGAAACCCAATCCAACGACTGCGACTTCCATGGGTGCATAGACATTAGACACATCTTCTGCACATTTATGCGGTTTTACTTCACATTCAAGCTGACCACTTGCTGTAGCGCCTGTGGTTTTAATATAAATATAAAAAAAAAAACCCTAACGGCACCACCAACTATCGTATCGAACAGGTATGTAAGAAAAAAACCAAATTGACAGCATAACGACCTGTTGAATCACTGCAGAAATATGTTTAAACCAGCTTTCAAAAGCCACTTGGCACACCATCAGAAACATACAACTAAAAGCGCCATATCCCAGCGTCAAACGAAATACTCATACCATATCCCAGATAGCGAGATACTCTGCATAGTCTCTTAAAGCATAAACACGTTCGGACACTTAAAGCAGAGGAAAAATAAAAACGAGACACAGATACACAAAGTTCTTTCTTTCGTTCGAAGGTGAACCGTTTTGATGTACAGATTACAACACGTGCAATTACGGTGAATTAGTGCAAGCAGGTTGTACCTGTTCTAAGGATGAAATTCAAATGTAAACGTCATTATCCTACATATTATACATGCCAAGCATTCTACTGGATACTTTAGATGCACAAACCAAACCCTGCGTGTTAGTGTGAGAGAAAAGAAGAAAACTGACCTGACCCTCTAAGCCGAACAACACTTCACAACCCGACTTTATACCTGACATTTATGTCTTTTTCGTTTTCATCCTTCTCCTCCGCCGCCTCCTCCTCCTTACATACCTGTACGATCTTCCTTTATTCCTTTCCTTTACCGTTCGGATGTTGATGGGTTTCAACTCGACCACATACAGGTTTCCGCCAGCATTTGAATCGATGTTTCGATGATGGTGATGAGTAATCCGAATTTGAACACTAATCGAGAGGAAATACACGGATGATGACAAGGAGGATTTTTTTTTTATTTTCTTTTCTTTTGTTTAAGGTATAGGCGTTCGGATAAAACACAAAGAGAAATTCCAATGGCTTTAGATAATATTTTCAACTCCGGGAATGAACACACAAATATCTGGTACATGCAGATTGGTACCTGGGGTAGGTACGTCGACGCTTAGAAACTTGTTTAGATACACTTGCACTTGCCACAATTCTTCTTTAACGCCGTCTCTCTGCCATTCCGTGTCCGGATTACACTGCTTAGATACACTTCATTACTTATAGCCAAACACACGATTGATGCACACGTATGAATATTGAATATTTTCAGCTAATAACTACCAATTTCCTTCGAGATACAACTTGTTTTCATACGATTTTGATTCCTATCACCACACTGACACATACACATGCACGTACATATGCTAACGACAATTGGAACAACAGAAAAACAAGAAAAAAACAGACGCCTTAGTGAGTAATTTGTTTTAACACTATTTATTGGAAAACAGATAAAACAAATAGTAGATACAAGTACAGATAGAAATGAAAATTTTATATTAACGGACGTTTGAATTCTCGTGGCACACGTCCGTCGAATAATCACAAGATACGTCCAACGACTCCGATAGCACGACTGAAACTACTTTAAAACTTGTTTTTCGAAATAAACGTTTGAACCGAATTCAATCGGTTTAACGCACACATGTGCATCGCAAGCGCATAAATACAGTCATCCCCACATCGGAGCAACGAGAATGAATGTCCATAGATACGTACAGGTAGTTTTCCTTTTTTTTTTTGTTGCTTCCTTTTCATTATTTCTCCTTTTCGTCTCGTTCTCCACTCTATTCGGTGTCTCTGCATCGCGTTCGTTGTTCATTCGCGACGAGAGACGGCGAATGGAGAAGAACCTGCTGCTGTTACTACCTTACCGCCACTTTTCACTTAACACTCACACTAGGCAACGAACGAAATGCGCCATACACGAGATGTGGTAGAACACAAGCAGAGCTCAGAGTCAGAGTAGCCGGTGAATGAATTCTCGGTTGCTTTAGGCACAGATGTTGCCGATGCAAATGAATCCACCACTGTGGGGAGAGTCCGCTGGGGCATAATTGTATCCCTCGCAACATGCTGCTTGCTTGATTGGCCTTTTTTCGAGTCAACATCTATGAGGTGAATAATAGGAATTCATATCGCGTAATAGGACAACGGGCGGACCAACAATTGGGGAACAACTGAATCCAACAAACACAAGTGAACAACAGCATATCATATGCTGTGATGAATGGAAGTCATTGTTGAATTGACAGATACAAAGATCCAACCAGTGGCGCTCCTTTGATTTTTTTGTTGTTTTTCAGTAGGTACGTTTATTCATCAGTCAAAAATACTTTAGTTTCCTTTGAATTTGATGGAAACGGATTGGATAGGTGGTTTTATCTCCTGTCGGAGGGGCGATTTTTCAATTCATAACAAATGACTGCGACTGCATCGCGTGGTTTTTATAGAAAACACGTTCGACACAAATGTTTGGTGTTTAGTCGATGTGGTTTGTTGGGTTTACAATACTGAACTGGTAGAGATGCCTGTATGGCCTTTGTTTATTTGAACATCAATTAAAATCATGGCACGTAGTCAATGTTGGACGATAAAATCGACCTAAGGGTAAATCTAATCGGCGACATTCAATACACTTTGTAATTGAAATCCAAATGTACATACATATGTAGTTAATGTCCCTGTCTATTGGATAACTGCTGCTCGGGCGGTTGAAGTGTACATTTTTAAATCTTTTACTGGCGCACAACAAAGGGAAGCCCTGAATCACGCGCAATTATGTTAGACATTTAGTACTTGGATTTCTACGACACAAAAGAGGTCGTTATAAGATCTCCTGAATTTGTAATATAATTTGAGAGTTTTCTATCGTACAACACGTTATCCTGCCCCCCGTCGAACATGGCCATTCAAGAAATGAATCAATAGCTTACCTATATTGACGCCTCTGATTACGTCAGAGAAACCCAGGAGATGCTTATGTACAGCCACATTCCGCAACCACAGAAATCGTGAAATGAATTCGTCGAAGTGGGTGCCTCTATGACAGTGCTGTTAAAACGTTCATGAATTGATAAACTTCCACAAACCGATACCATTGCTTATCTACATATAATAGGACTATCGAGCAAACTTGGTCATCGTAACCCTCGAAGGTTTTGAAGAGGAAACCAACGTCCGGTCGATGAAGACAGAAAAACCGACGACAAAATATCCCAGACCAATATAAGACCAAACACGAAAATGAAGACTTTAAATACATACATTCCGGCCTAGCCAAAACCAAACCCATTCCCTCTATATAAAAGGTGGCGCAAAATAAATCATCCAATTTTGTTTTTGAATTACTTTTTTACTAAATAAAAAAAAAGGATTTTGAGTGATGGAAATCTTTTTTTGAATCTTTCCAATTTTTTTTCTGTTAAGTGGAAAAAATGATATCCATGAAGTGGTTGTCACCAGTGTTGATACACACTTGTACCCGTTTTATCGCATTTTCCATAACTTTTCGCAAAATTTCCGGTGATAACTGTTCGCATTCCTGTCGGTAAAGCGCCGTGGTGCAGTGGGTAATGTGTCAACCACTGACGCACGATGGGCGAGTTCGGATCCCGATAACATCAACGCCATTGAATGTTCATTTCGTGGCTTCTCTCCTCGGCGTGATACTGGCAAAAACCTCCATAGTACGCTTGCCTTAAAAAAGCTTTTCGACTCCCGCCGTTCGGAATCGGCATTAAAACTAGTCCCGTTCACTTGTGTGAAAAAGAAATCGCACAGGACATAAATGAATGAGAGAAGCTTGGGTCTGGCTTTACGTGAGCTGTAACGCCATCTAAGAAGATTTCTGTCGAATATTCTCCTTAAAGGCTGCGATTGTCTGAGGCTTGTTGGCATAAGCCCGCGACTTCAAGTAACTCCAAAGAAAGAAATCTGGGATGGTTAGATCGGGCGACCTTGCTGACCATGCTAAATCGCAAAAATGGGAGATTACGCGACCAGGAAACGCTTCCTTCACATTATTTATTGTGACTCGTGCTGTGCTTGCGTTTTCACCGTCTTGTTGAAACCACATATTCACCAAGTCCCGCTCATACAATTCCGGCAGTCGTTTAACAGTGACGGCGTCCTCAAAAAAATACGGCCCAATCACTCCTCTCGCGTGAACGCCGCACCACACAATCGCTTTGAGTAGATGTAACGGCTCTTCGTGCATCATACGCGGATTTTCAGTTCCCCAGAAATGAAGTTTTGCTTACTGACGTAACCGCCTAAGTAAAATTGCGCCTCGTGGCTCATAATGATTTTCGACACAAAATCGTCCTCTTCTTTATTGAGATTAAGAGTGGCTTGACAGTAATTCACACGAGTGACAGTCAGCAGGCATTAACTGATGCACTGTTTGCACTTTGTACGCTAACATGTGTAAGTATTTCACTAAAATTCGCTTAAATTAGGATCTGTCTGGTGATGCCCAATTGCGTGGCCCGTCATCTGGTTGATGTTTCTTCGCTCTCAGCGACATCTTCAGCCACGGCCGCGATATCCTCTGCCGAACGACCAATACGGTGGCGTCCACCCCCTGTATGGTCTCCTGTGGTTCCAGTCTGTTCGACTGTTCGAGTCGAGTAGTTAAGCATCGATATTTGCCCTATTTGCGCGACACGATTAGGAAATCGACATTGAAATTCACGCCGCGCTAACACCACCGACCGATTATTGGTCAAAAAATCCACACAATTATTCCACGCTGAGTATAGCTTTCCATTCTATATTTGTTTATATACTGCAGCTGTCTAGTTTACAGATATCAAATATGATCGACGTACGACGCCATTTGCATAAATTATAACATCTTCTAATAGGGTGATTAATTTTGCGCCACCTTGTACTTCTCTAGATTACACCAACATCGTTATAGCATCATTAGCGAAAGTTCTATGTAGAGTTATATCTCCTTTCTTTACGAACTTCCCGAGGTCGAAATGACAAGCAAGGTATTGGGTTAAAAAAAAATTGAAAAATTTTAACCTGGTGTTGATCCTCTGAAAAACATTATAAATCTTCGATGGTAGACAAATGGCTCGAAGATTTTTGCCCTTTGCCCCGAGAGGATGCAGGCCTAATCCAATGCCAGGCTATTCGCCATCTATACATGCGCTGACATAAATCTCAAGTTTGACGCTAGAGATAATACTACAAACAAATCTATCGACAGCCGACTAGCACTATAAGCGCTGAGCCCACCTATTCGCAGCGATCAAAATCTGCCATGAAGATCTGCAAGCTGTACCAAGAAAAAATCACAAGTTGTTTCAGATAAATGAAGCTCGCTGGATAATAGATGAGGCATGATCTATTTCATATGCAGACGACATTGATGTGATTGGAATATCACATAAAGCCTGTACTGAAGTAGCTAACGTAAGTCTGGTGGTAAACGAAGACAAAGCGGAAAATATGCTATATATATATATCATCAAAGTAAAAAGCGCGCCACCGAAATTTTGGACAGATTGTCACTATTGGGCACTATTGCGATAACTTCAAAAAAGTTTTATCAACCGTGCGTCTACGGATTAAAGAAGCCGCTGAGACATGTAGCCCTCCAGAAATCAAGGTAAAGCCCGACATGGCTTGTGGATGCCCTTGATCTTTTAAGAATAAAATTTGAGTGCTTTCCGTTTTTATTGATGGAGACGGAGAAGCTTATGTACTTACAAACTGTAGGGGTGGGTTCGTACCATTGACCTAACCAACACCATGTAAAGCACATGAAGAACATATTTAGGCCCTAAATACGGTTGGTTCAATAAATAAGGTGACTTTTTGAATTTCGCGAGCTAAGTACACAACATTTTCGAATTATTTTTTTATTACGTTGGTACGCATGTCCCCTACATATGTTGATATTATCACAAACTTTAATTGGCCGCTGATGCTTATCTACAAGTTGTAGCGAGCACATAAGCACCCAGAGCTTGTCAAAATTATGTCAACAACTACGCACATAGTTATAACTCTTCGAGTATGTGGCGGGAGTACATTCAATGGATTCAAATTGACTTACTGCGTCTAAATAAAATTATCTCATACGTATTCACGGCTAAAAGCTCGTGTGCAACGGGCTTGGCCGCTAGGAACGTGGACATCCACCAGCGTCGTAGGTGCCGAGCAACCCGATTGTTCCAGTCCGTCATTCAAACCGGGATTCGTTTCCTTTCCAATTCGTTTGAATTCCTCCACATTTGACGGATTGAGCAGTGCTTTACTGATATCAAAAATCAAACAAATTAAAAAATCTACTGCCACACAGGACGCGGTCGAGTTGAAGGCCAAATGTATGCAAAAAGTTAGGAGTAAGCCGAAGGCAAAACCACAAAACCAAAAAACGCTAATCTTCATCCAGTCTCAGCTTTTATCCCAGTAACACAGTTCTGTTCTAAGCTAAGCGTGGCCTCTATTAACTGAAATTCTCTTCCAAAGCTGATTTGGCCAAGTTCCATAAGTTTGGTAAACCTAACACACCAAGAAGAGAAGACTAAGTGATAAGAAATATCCGTCTCAAAATTCCATGTCTAAGCTAAATACCCTCAAAGACATCGAAGAGGGTCATCGGGTGTGGTTTCTCGAACTTGTGCGACAGCAACAGATGGAACAGAAACGCCTCCAGGAACAATTCGAGCACAGCAAACGATGGTCCTCAAGTAACTAAGAGTCCGAATGGCGAGAGTTCGATCGAGTCCACTATGACCATGAATTCTTACTGCCGAAAATTGGTGAATTGGGGCTAGTGGCAGAACTAAGACAATCGCACTGTATATACAATTCACGCTACAATAGGCATTTTGAAAAATAGGTTCCCGGTTCGTTTAATGTCTCGTTTGGGCAATTTGCACTGGCCGGCAAGATTGCCCAATTTGGCCATGTTTGGTGTCAAAAGTCTCGCCCGAAGTTCTCGAAGTTCTAAATGATTTAAAATGCGAGGACAGAGCAAAAATGGTCATCTAAAAAGGGAGCGCTCAGTTGACCGATATCATGGTATAAATAATTGCAAATCCTAAAGGTTCCAAATATGAAGAAATGAATTATGAAATTATGTAGTTTCATATTTTAAAGATAGAGTAAAACGAAAGCGAGTGAGTGTTTTTGGACCATTCTGTACATGCTTTCCGATCTTTGTTTGGAAGTCTACGGATATGCCAACAACCTTGTGGTCATAGTCACAGGCAAATGGTGAATAACAGCCTGCGACTCCATGAAAACTGCGCTCTAATTTTTCTCTGACTTGAGCGTCAGAGAGGCTTTATCCATTAACTTCAATTTCAATGTTTAGCTAGTTTTAGGCAGTCGATACTAGACATTTGAACTTATCAACTTTCTCAAAAGTGTTTACTGAGTACAGTGAGCTGCGGGGTTTGAATCGATTCAAGTCGGTTAGGATCCATAAGCGAGTAAATGGTTCAACATTGAGATCTACTTCCTTTCCTGTCATTATAAGGCTATTAACTATTCACCAAGAAAGGGAAATTATCCTAGTCACCCTAAGTGGTACAAAAGTTGAACTCTCAGATAAAATCTAATATCTATTGACATTGATAGCCAACTCAACGAAAACCCTAATATCAAACTAAGATAAGGGACCAAGGGACTGTGTGAAACCACAAGTCAAATTCTGCTTATATATTGTGGAAAAAGACCGAGTAGAAAACTTTAATCACTAAACTCTGTCATCTTTTAAAATTCGTATCGCATCACAAGGCGCCACCCAATTTTGCCCCACTGATTTAACGTACTCCACTTCACATACTCACAGTTAAAGGAGTTATTTTTCGCATTAAACTTTTTAACCTTTATAAGTTTATAAAACATCCTTTAAACTCGTCCTCAAGTAATCTCATCTTTATTTGAGAAATTTATTAAATAACGAAGAAAGTAATTCACCTAAAGAAGCCATCCTATAAGTACTGTCAAAAAGGGTTAGTGGTAGACCTGATTACTTTCCTTACCTCGCCGAAGACTCTCTCCTCTGAAGCAACCAATAGCTAGCAAAAAATATGATCGTGAAAACTACAACATTCAAGCAATAGAAAATACATAATGCTACCTGGATATCACCGAATGGAGTAACATGCAACTAAATTGATCACCTTTTGGTAGATAAAAGCATATGGAGAACTGGATTGCAATTCAGATCACATCTTCAAAATTAAAAGCCGAATCCAAATTCACAAAAGTGAAACACAGTAATGTAAGAAAAATGTTAACGTTGAAAAGTCCTCGTATACAACTTCAATACCAGGATAAAACTAATAACCGAGTTGCCCCACTAGATGGCATATAAACTGACGATGAAGCAAAACAGATTGAAGAAGTATGGTCAGCAATAGCAAGTGTTGTTAAGGAAGCAGCGGTGAACGAACTAAGATATTGCAAAGCCCCCAAAGTAATAGCCCGTAATATTTTAAGACTACGAGAATAGTGAAGAGATCACACGTGCAAGATATCAGATGCTAGCAAAGGAAATCGGCCATTTCCATTGGCATAAAACACGAATATGGCAACGGAAAAACTTTGCTAAAATTCAGCAATGTATACAAGGCTAAAAGTTTTACGGATAGGATAGCCGGCCAGATCAGGATTCATGCGTAACAATAATAGCGAGCCTGTTAGGGACAACGAAGGGGTTGTAGGCCAATAGAGTAGATATTTCGATAAACGACTTAATATACTCTGAGAGCACATCAGAAATTCTGGTTGGACTGCAAACTTTCGAGGAAGTAAAGGATGCAATCCATCGTGGAAGTCGACCTAACAGCATCGGATTTAATAAATAATCACAACTACCTATATATGGAACAATGAAACTATCCGCGAGAAATAGAAAAACTCGATCATCGTTCCCGTATTTAAAAAGGGTGGCCGAACTCAAAACAACAATTACCGAGTAATATTTCCGCATCAAATATTCTCCCAGAAAGACTGGAAAAATAATCGGAGACTACCAGTGGGGCCTCAGGAGCAACCGCCTGATGAGTGACCAGATTTTCACTATACGACAGCTTATAGAAAAGAAATGGGAATTCCACGAAACGAGCACTAAAATCATATAACTCTATAAGGAAACTAATACAAATGTGCCCAAAGAGAAACAAGGGACAAGTTGAACTAGGGAAAAAAAGAGTACAGATGGTTTGTGTTGAAGACGTTCGTTCACTACTCCCCGGGGTGGTTGTCCAAGATAGAATTCGAGAGGTTCGACTGAATTTGTCGCATTCGTTGTAATTCATAGTAACTTTTTTTGTTTTCGTGTCATTAAGGTGTTATATTGAAAATGCACTCACGGAACATGAATTTTGAGATCCCGATAAGAAAATGACAGGCGAATAACCTTAAAACCGCTCCAGCTTTCACTGACCATCTGAACCTGCTGTAAGGTAGCAAAAAAAAAGATTAAGAGAAATACAGAAAGTATTTAATAACGGCAGAAAAGGAAGTAGATTTTAGAAGTCAATGAAAAAAATAAAACAAAAATGTAGTCACTGAGCGACTTGGATCCTTCCAAACATCGCACTTGAGTGTACTCGACACATGCTTTGAGTAAATGGACGAATTCATATAACTGAGTACCAAAGATCTGCAGCGGTGCACCGCCACTACTAGCACACGGCATACGAACAAAGTAATTTTTTGAGCATGTCTTTTTTTATCGTGTATTGTTTTGATGTGCTGAGCCGGCACCCTCTTACTTTGCGGTGTTTAAACACCGGGTTTGAGGGTGCGGGTTTAAACTGCACATTTTGCAATGTGAGTAACACCGACATCGCATTTAAAGCAAGTACACTAGTAGTACAGCGTGCGCCATCTCATATGGGTCGATGTAAATTTCGAATAACTTCAACAATTCTCAACCGATTTTGGAAATTTAAAAACCATTTTTCAACTTAGACTTTTACAATTTATTTTAATTAATCTTTGAAAACAATACCAATTAAATGACCGCCTTTATTGCCGATGCAAAAATGGGCTCGTTTTCGCGCATTCTCAATGATATTTTCGAGCATTTCGGTCGAAATTTCTGCGATTTCCGCACGAATGTTTTTTTTGAGCTGTTCTATTGTCCTCGGGCCGTTAGCATACACCTTGCTTTTCAAGTATCCCTAAAGAAAAAAGTCTGGAGAAGTCAAAACCGGCGATCTCGGAGGCCAGTCAATATCGCCCTTTTTTGACACCAATCTTCCAGGGAACTTCTTACGCAAAAGGTTGATTGTTTTGTCCGTAGTATGGCATATCGCGCCGTCTTGTTGAAACCAAAAGTGAAATAAGCCTTTTTTACGCATTTCTGGGACCACATAATGAGCCAACATCCGCCGATATCGATCGCCATCCACTGTATCGCCAACTTTGAAGAAATACGGTCCTATGATGGTTTTAGCGCATACGAGTACAGCAGCCCAATCAGTAACTTTTTGATCATATAGCGGCTCTTCATGAATAATGTGAGGATTTTGCGGTGCCCCAGAAGCGACAATTTTGTTTATTAACTGAGCCAACGAGCGTAAAATGTGCCTCATCGGTCATCAAAATTCGCTGCCAGAACTCCAGCTCAGCATTAATCATTGCAACGACATCTTGTGGCAAAATTCTTTGAGCCATCTGCACTTTGTATGGAAATAAGTGAAGATCATCCTTTGAAATTCTCCGCAAAGTGGTCCCACTGATGCCTAACTGCTGCGAACGGCGCCGATATGACAAACTTGGGTCTTCTTGAACACTTGCCTTCACAGACTGAATGATGAGTTTGAACGCCGCGGACGTGGCCTAGGTTGCTCACGAGGGCTTGCCACCAAATTGAAAAAAAATTGAGGCCCAACGACGAATTGTATCTTTTTTGGGCTAGCACAATCGAGCGTTCAATTTTAATGAACATTGAAACTATTTCCGCGCTTTCTTTTGGTGTGAAGCATTCCAAAATGCTAGGACATATGAAAATCGATTGACAATTGTTGAAGTTATTCGAAGTTCACATCGAACCATATGAGATGGCGCACTCTGTACTTAAAACATACACAGTTACAGGTCTCCGCTGAGTACCATATTGACTGCTAAAATCAACATAAAGATCGAAATAAATAAGAGGCTGCATGAATCCAGAATCCATGTTTACAAAATCATAGCCAGTGACACTTTACGGAAATGAAACGTGGTCTCTCACTAAGAACCAGTAAAATAGCTTTCAGGTCTTTGAAAACAAGGTCTTATGAAAAATCTATGATGGAAAACAGGACGAAGAAACAGGCGAATGGAGAAAACTACATAAACTCGAGAAACCCTACTCCGCCTCAAGCATTGTCAAGTAAATCACGAAGACTAAAACGGGCAGGACATGTAGAACAAATGGACGATGGACACACAATCATATTAATAATGAAGGAAAAACCCGTAAAATAAAGACTGCTAGGAACACCGCGTCGTAGATGGGGAAGCAGCAAAAGGATATACCTAGAAGATATAGAACAAAACAGCAAAACATGGGGAGAACGCACTCATGATAGGAAGGTTTGACATACGGTTGTCAATGAGGCTCTGAGGTTGCGAGTTCCAAATGGCCGATAATAATTATAGTAATTTGTCGTTACACGTCGTTTGAGGACTAGTCAGCACCGACTCGTTCTGTTATTTTGGAGAAAAGTGGATGAGCTTATATGACAGGAGGCTGTGGTGCTCTACAATTGAGAAATGTAGAATCAGGCATGATCTTGGGAGATATTAACTTTTCATTGGAACTGAAAAGCATTTGGATCGAAACTGTAGGCTTCCATGATTGAAATTCGTTCTCTACCATGGAACTTAATGAGACCAATGGATCTGAAGCCCGCATTTATAGGGGTTAAACTTCAATTTAATAAAATGCAATTGTTCTGAAAACCACGGACTACAATATCCAGTTAATCAGCACAGTACTTTACAAATTACTGACGTTTTTTTCTTACGCATATAATCGTGACAAAACCTTCCTAATGACAAAATGACACTAATACACAAAGACCTGTTTACATAACAAACAGGCAAACATCATAGGTGAGGTCTTAAAGCGAAGGAAACGAGGCTACACATACGACTATATTCACAAAATCTCCTCCACAAGCTGCTCTGCATCCGGCAGATTGTTTGTTTCCATTCTGAAAATGATAACCTTTACCCCGCAGCTCAAGGCAATTATTATATCATTGTGTTTGTCGTTCAAAGCGTCATCTGAGCAGCAGTGCATAGTGGTCCCATCGCCGATGCAATTAAACAGGTTTTCCTCACAATAGACAACAACAAGACAAGAAAATTCAGAAAAAAAAGATAAAAAAAGTGAAAAGAGGAAGAGAAAACGATAGGACGAATCCATTTTCTTCAAGGACATTATCTTGTCCCTGGCATCATTGCTCAAGAGAATCAGACAAACTAACGACGCATACAATTCAAATATTTTGCGTTTGCTTCGTGTGTGTACTCGCATCCATGGTTGAAGATGCTGTGCACTTTGCAGATACAACAGATTCCGTCACTCACTTGGAGTGCTTCAATAGAAGGCATATGCCTACACCTCTTTCATGACTGACGTGCGAGGAATGTTGAGGAACGGCCCTCTTATTTAGCCGAGGACGAGTTGAAATTCACTTAGGAACAGTGCACACACTACGGCTTGCACTCGTGAATGTGAAGACGACGACAGAAAAAATGGCCAAATGCCATGTTTACCGAATCGACATCTTTAGGACCGTGCTCGTGTTGATGTCTTTAAAGGAGTCCTATGCCAAGTAAGAACAATTGCCTTTGGCTAGTTGACGAATGTGTTGTCGTATGTAGATGTGCCCATGCGGTCCTCCACTTTGTTGCTTTGTTTTGATTCTCTTCATTCTCATCGGTCGATAGAGATGGGGTAACCAGCGTCAGCGTTGAGTTGTTTGCAAGGCACGAATATCCTGTTTATTATTTCCTTATGCGATGGCATTTTGGATGGTATCTCTCGAGGGCTGAATTCACAAACGATTTCCAACCTTCCTTATCGGTGTTGAGATAATACTGGGATGAATGAACCGTGTGCTGAAGAGGGAAAGAATACCAGCAACATAGATATGTGAATCATGGGAAAACGCTGAAAGAAGTCGGAAGCGAATGATCGATTATGTGTATGTTTTGTGGGAATCAATCATAAAGAGAAATGGAGAACCTTAAGTGACTCGTGATTTTTCTGGGAAAATCTAGATCAAGCAGACATTTAATAAGGTAAGATGAACTTCCGTAGTTTTGTGTACTCTATTCTATGTAATTTGGATGGTTCTGACCGTTGCCGACAAGCGACAGAAATATCGCGGTGAGGGAATAATGCGCCTTCCAAAGACAATTTTCTTGTGAATTACATCTAAAGTATGATTAGGCTCGTTAAATGAGACTTGATTAACGTTTGTTTATAAAGGGTGTTTGTTTTGGAGGATTGGTTTTTAAACTGGCAATCCTGTTTCTACAGAATATCAGAATATCAGAAACATATTCATCGGCCCATATTTCTTTAAGGACCATGCCGGCCAGAATGTTGGGCGTCACTGGAGGGACTATAAAACATGATTTCAGACTTTTTCGCTCCTCAGTTGAATGGCATTGGTTTCAACACGATGGCGCAACATGCCACACAGCGCGCGACACCATCAATTTATTGGGAAACATGCTGAGCGTGTAATTTCACGCAGGTCAAGAGTTACGCCCTTCTGGTATTTGGCACACAACCTGGATGGGGTGCAGATGGTTTGGGTCAAAGATGTTCGTTCACTACACTCTCGGGGTGGTTCTCCTAGATAGGATTCGAGAGATTAGACTGAATTTATCGCATTGGTTGTAATTGACGTTAACGTGTTTTGTTTCCCTGTCATTAACGCGTTATATTGGAAATGCACGCACAGAGAATGAATTTTTGGTTATCTTGTACTGCGAGTGTTGAGCCTTCGTCAGCATTTTTTTGATCATCTCTCATTCACAACTGATGTTGTTCACAGTTTTCCCGTATAGGGATTGTTCTTGGCTATGGACAGATTAGAATTATAGACCTCAACAGTCGGTGATGATTACCATTGCACCACGACAACCTGTGAACTGAACTCCACGATCCCCCTACTTTCTTTGGGGGTATGAGAAGTCACTAGTCTATGCCCATAAGCCAGAGACTTTGGACGATTTGGAAGTCAACATTTGCCGTGTTATTGCTGATATACGGCCTCATTGCCCATTGCCATTGTCTGGGTAAAAACCCGAATCGAGGCTCCAGTTGTTGTGGCTTGTGCCCTTGAGCGCGGCTATAACGTTTGATCAAGCCCTTCCTGGGTAAAGCACAAATCAGGGAACTGACCCTACGGTATTTGCCTCGGGAGTAGATACTGATAGGAGTTGACCAACCTCGTGTGGGTTAAGACCCGAGCATTGGTGCGTTCGTGCGTTCATACGTTAGAGCGTTAGAGCGTTCGTGCGTTAGAGTGTTCGCGCGTTAGAGCGTTCGCACTTTAGAGCTTTCGCACTTTAGAGCGTTCGCACTTTAGAGCTTTCGCGCGTTAGAGCGTTCGCGCGTTAGAGCGTTCGCGCGTTAGAGCGTTCGCACGTTAGAGCGTTCGCACGTTAGAACGTTCGCACGTTAGAGCGTTCGCACGTTAGAGCGTTCGCACGTTAGAGCGTTCGCACGTTAGGGCGTTCGCACTTTAGAGCGTTTGCACGTTAGAGCGTTCAGGCGTTCACGCGTTCATACGTTGTGCGTTCGGGCATTCATGCGATCGTGCGTTTGTGTTCTCCAATCACCGTTTTACTCGCTGAGCGATAGCCTCAACTGGTGTCCCTCGCTTGTAGGCGATGTAGTTGAAAGGACTGTCTCTTATAAAAAAATATTTAATTTCATTTTGAGCAATGTGATGCCGCTTTAGCGTCAACACTGCGTCGTTACTTTGACGAACACTTCTTACCTTATTGGTGTGTGTAGCTTCGGCAGGACTTTCAATTTCTTTGTCTTCCTTTCTTCGACGGTCTTTGTTCTTCTCCTTGTTGTTTGCTACTTCTTTTTGTTGCGACTACTTCTTGCTGTCACTGTTGTCACGTCACGTGTCCATGCGTGCGTTTATGCGTTAGAGCGTTCTCGCGTTAGAGCGTTCGTGCGTTAGAGCGCTCAAGCGTTAGAGCTTTCGGGAGTTCGTGCATTAGAGCGCTCGAGCGTTCATGCGTTAGAGCGTTCGTGCGTAAGAGCGTTCATGCGTTAGAGTGTTCGTGCGTTCGTGCGTTAGAGCGTTCGGGCGTTCGTGCGTCGAGCGTTCGTGCGTTAGAGCTTTCGGGCGTTCGTGCGTTAGAGCGTTCGTGCGTTAATGCGTTATTGTGTTCATGCGTTAGAGCGCTAGAGCGTTCATGCGTTAGAGCGCTAGAGCGTTCATGCGTTAGAGCGTTCTGGCGTTCATGTTTACTCAAATAACTTTCAAGTTTCAAAATCCTAGTACAGGCTTGAGAAATCACAATCCAGAATCCTACAACATTTTTTAAACGCATTTTCCAAGTAGACCGCGTCCGACAGCGACAAGATTGTGGCAATCAGTACAGGCAGCTGGTCTGGAATTCACGTTACTGGACTCCTCCGCGAATGCCAATCTCAGGTTTCGTTCATGTGGGAAATAAACTTACTGAGGTCGCTAACTTCTGCCCTAACAATGCAATCATATTCTTCAATTCTACAGATTGCATTCAATCATCACCATACGGCCTGGTACGCCGTAATAACCGAAAAGGTAATTAAACCTTTAATCTAACATTTCAAGCTCTGTTTTGTAGTCATGCAGGGTTTGATACCTGGCGCCTGGCCTGGCTTTCCTGTCTATCCCTGTACGCATATATCTTATATCCGCAAACTTGAACCCAATGAATGTGAATTATAAGCATGTATTATAATATATCTAGTATTATAATAAATCCCATCAAATACATAAACCGTAATTACGAGAAAAACTCAATTCACCAACCGCTCGCATTATTGTTGCCTACTTTTAGAAGTTAATTTTTTTGTTCACTAGTTTAAAATACGCGTTTTAGAAATTGGCGAATAAATGATAGATTGGGACGTGTCGCGAGGTATGCTTGTTGAGAACCGGAAATCCTCCAAAGCAGTTTATCGTATGTGGCTGTGCATGACAGAATTGATGGGACGGATTAAAAACATGAAACAAACATGCGTATACGTATTAGTCTTTTAGCTTGCAAAGCTAGGTTAGGAAAGATTTATGCAAAGGCTTTCCTGTCTATCCGTCTGTACAGATCCAAGTAAAAGTATGAAAAATTCAAGGTAGAAGACCTGCTGATCCCATCTTGTTTTCTTACAAAGTCGTATTGATTCAAACGTTGAAGTCCCATAGATTGCAGTTTTGTGGTTGCATCCTTAAACATTTGCACAACGATTCTAATTTCGTCCAAAAAGCCACCTTCTCAATATTATTTTATGACTGGCAACTAAACATACTTTATGGCGCGGCTTATATCGTAGCGTTAAAATTGGACTTCATTAAATGGCCAACACTATAGTCATGCTTCTGCAGCAAATTTGAGCAACTTGAAAATATTGAGGAAATATGGCAACGTTTTGAGAATTATACGCCGCGATCATAATATTAAAACTTTGGACATTTTGAAGTCCAACAATTGATGAGCTATCACTGGCAAAAACACTAATCTTGGACAGAGTGATGGAAGCAATATAAATGGAGCAGAGAACGCTCCGTATTCAGAGGTTACCAATAGCTGTCTAACCCAAAGTCATCAAATATTAAATTAAAACCACATATGCAGCCCTCATGGCCTTTGTTTCTCAAGCACCCCGTCGGCGTGCCTGTCATTGTCCCCCCGAATCAATTCATATAAAATTCCATCAACGAAATAACACAAAATGACTAAATAACCACACGGCTAATGCCGAAGTTCTGTCACGGCCCAAAACCCCGGCTTCCACAAATGTGCGGTCTTAACTGCCGGTGGGTCGCTGCAGGTGAATTAATTTAAATTGCTCCACGAGTACGTTATCGAGCCACCCAAGCACCAAACCACCCTATCATCCCCATCCCAGACCAATGCCCGCTTCGATGAATGAGCCAATGTGCACCTCACAATCCTCACATTTTCGGCAAACCGAGGCTCCATGAATAGAGGCTGCCTATAACAACTGGCTCGTATTTGTATAATTTAATGGAACTGCAGCGGGATCTGACGTGGCGTGGAATTTAATTCCCTTAACTAATTAGTTTCATGAATAGATTCTCACAGATAAATGGATGTGAATAAAGACGAAAATGCGAATACCGAGAGCGCCACAATGCCCGAATGAATAATAAATTTGTTTATGGTAACGCGATTAGCAGCGGCATTTGGCGCGTCAGGGCACAGCCGGTCGCGGTCGGGCTTTTCAGATTCAAATCAAAACTTTTCCTAACCGTGCTTGATGAATATACGTTTTTTTCGTTCCATTCCACGGCATTAATGGCACCCCGAACCACAAAGCACTACTGTGGACCGGAGATGGGACGCCTCGTGATACAGTTGGCGAGATACTTTTTTATGGCTTTTGGATAAATCTCGGAAATGAATTGTTCAAATGAAACCAATGGGAATGAAATTATCATGAAGCGACGTGTGCAGGAAGTTCGTAAGCCCAACCCGGGGATTATGTCATATTTTACTATAGGTAGGCATGGCGAATACATCTAGTTTTAAGGTAAAATAGAATTTTAAAAGAGCTTAAAAGTTTTCGGGTAGTTATGTGGGTCAAGTCTCTTGTGAAAATTGATTATGAAAAGGGAGAAATTTTTGAGAGAAAAGTTTTGAAACAAAGTAATGGATTTGGATCCGTGTCAAGCTTAGAGTCAATGCCTTTTTTCTCCAAAAAAAAAAGTTACAAATGTATTTACATATACGTATGTAAATCATAAAAAAAATTTAAAGGATATCTGTCCAAAATTTAAGGAAAACATGGAGGGTGAGAGGCATAAGTGGCATTGATATTGTAGAAAGGATGAAACACAGAAAAACATGTATGATCAATCACCATTCTATCCAGCTTTTAAGAATCTTCGAACAGATGACTCTGTTGGATCAAGACATCACTGATTCCAGCGGTCATCGTTTGGTGTCAATGTGAATACATCTGTATGTAGAGGCAACCAGGGAGATGACAGTCGCTTAGTTGACTCAAGATCTCTAACCTATTGATTTCATTCTCATGATTCTCATTAACTTAACTGAAACCAAGAAACATGACAGCCACATAAATCTAAAAGTTATCCTTAACCCATAGACTTGCATTCTGTTCCATCCCCTTCTCAGACCTGAGATTCACTGATTAGGCTTATAATGAGTATGGAGCAACTAAGGCAATATAGTTGGCATGATCAGAGAATACCAAGTTTCAAGGAACTTCAAACTTTCAATTGGTTTAGATGGGATAATATCCTTAATCATATATCCTCTGTCTCCTAACTTTTTTTTTTTTTTTTTTTTTTTTTATAATTCGTGCAGGTTCAAGAGTATACGCTCTTATGATGTTTGCCACACAACCTAGACGGAGTGCAGATGGTTTGTGTCGAAGATGTTCGTTCACTACTCTCCGGGGGTGGTTGTCCTAGAATTGATTTGAAAGATCAGACTGTATTTGCGTTGGTTGTAGTTCACAGTGACTCTTTTTAGTTCCATGTAATTAAGGTGTTATATTTGAAAATGCGCACACAGGCTATGAATTTTTGAAGTCGTCCCATCGATGGGAAAAGGTGATATTCGGACGGGGCAAGGTCTGGAAAGTACGGCGGGTGCGATAATATTTCCCAATCAAGCGCTTTTAATGGGTCATTCACCCATTTAGCGGTATGAGGCGGCGCATTTTCATGTTGCAAAATAACTTTGCCATGTCTTCAGGCCCATTCCGGCCGTTCTTCGATCAACGCATGATTCAAATTAATAATTCGTTGTCCGTAACGATCTCTATTCACCGTTTCACCAAGTTTTAATAGTTTGTGGTACACCGCGCCACTCTAGTCCCACCAAACACAGAACATTGTCTTACAGCCAAAGCGAGCTTACAGTCGATTAGCTGCAGAAACCAGAATGAGACGTGCGTCTTTCGTACGTCTTCCCCCGTAACACCCTGAAATTTTTCCGAGATTTTGACAGCGGTGCAGGTGCATAGCGACAAAACCCGTTACAAACGAGCTTCTATCCGTGAATACGTGTGAGCTCATTTAATTTTACCGCAGTGTACTCCCGCCACACACACTCTTGGAATTATAACAATGTGCGCGATTGTTTACAAAATTTTGACAGCACTTGAGGTACTCACATGCTCTTTTGACAGCACTTGAGGTACCCACGTGCTCGCCCGAGCTTGTAGGCAAACGTCGGCGGCCATTTTGAGTGGGACGTCTCATTGGTGGTTTCTGATTAGCTGGCTCCGCCAGGTGAGAGCCATGATTTTTTTCGCTTCGAGCTCTCAAAATAAATCCATTTCTCGTCACCCGTGACAATCCGATGCAAAAAGACATCCTTCTGAACTGTTGAAGCAGTTGAAAAAGTAGGGAAGGCTTTCCTGTCTGTCTGTCCATGTATACACATACATATGTACATCATATATCTATCTGTCGGCGCGAAGTGAATGTGAATTATAAACATGAAACACTGTGCTCATGAAACACTCAGCCTGCAAATATGCTTCGATATTTAATATCAACTAGTAACCTGTCGAAAAAATTTTCGATTAACAAAATGTACCTTTAACTACGAAAAGTTTATGGATATAAGGTTGAAAATGAAATCAATAAGAAGAGATCGGAGAATATTTGACCACAGACAAGATTGATTGTTGATTAGTCAACTATTGGCCTCAGTGGCCTGGCGTTTGGCTTCGCTGACGGCCTCGAGGCGTGGTAATTCCCAGTTTAACTTAAACTCGACTTGTGTAAATCGCTGGGCCATTTGTGTGATCACGTGCAAGTTAAAAAACAAACAGCATATTTAGATGGCGCCTTTATTCTCGAGGGGTGGAGTCAGCTGAACTTTGACCCCTTTATGCCACCCTCTGGGGTCAGACTTACCTTCACCCCAAACCTCAGCTCTCTAGGTCAACGGGTGTTCCCGTGAAGTGGACGCATGTTGGGGGGTGGTAGCTTATTATGGTTAGCCCTGGTAAAGGTCTTCGCTAAGCCACATACTTTGGCCCGATCCCCTAAATAAAGGGAAAAAAAAATACGGGGAAGGTCCGATCTGTCCGAGCTTAGTCTGTAGCAACCATGCTCGCAGCCGAGTGCTTCCGGTTCGAAGGCTGACAGGAGCGCGAATTTTTCTTTTCGTGTTATGTATTGGCTCCTTCGAATTTTCCTTTTTTTAGGAATTTGAACGTGGTCGTCAAAGCGCGAGGTTGTGCGCGGTATTGGTTCTTGGGCCGGTTTGGTTTTGTTTTTGGGGTTTTTCGGAGCGTGAACGTGAAAGCGCAAGGTTGGGCGCGATATTGGTTCCCGGGTTGTTTTTTTGGAGTTTGAAATTTACGAACTAGTTAATTTCGGGTTAAAACGGAAATCGGAGAGAGAAAAAGAAAGTGCCAACTCGCGATTTGAAATCGCGATATTTAAAGTATAGAAAAAAAAAAGGATATTCCGGGCGGTTACCCCGGTAACCCTCGTCTGACTTTCCTAAGGCCATTCCTTTTCCGCTGGGAAAAGAAAAAAACCAAGACTTGTGAGATAAGTGAAATTTCCCTCAACAAACAAAACAAAAAAAGAGGAAAAATAATATTAATAAGCGAGAGAAATAAAACGATTGAATTCAAAGTGAACTAGGGAAAAAAAAAAAAGGTTAAACATACTAAAATAAGAGAGGAGAAAAAGTGTCGTTAGTGGGCAACGAAATATTGTATTAGCATTTCATCGAGGGACGACGGTGAAGGTGATCAAGCCGGCGACAGCAGAGTTCAGGCAGGTTCCGGGTTCGAGACCAGCAGCTGAGTGCAGTTCTGCGTTTTTTTTTTTTTTCTTTCATTTTGTTTGTGAACTCAATATTGTTTTGTTTTTCTTTTTTTTTTTTTGTGTACCTTGCTGAAAGTTTTGTCACTATTATTATTTGGTTTTTATATTTACTTTAAGATTACTTGTGTGCCATAAGTTGAGGTTGGTTTGGGGTAGATTAAGGGTAGCTAGGATAGTTAAGATAGCCTAAGAATACTTAGCATTAAGCATTGAATAACCTATTTAGCATTAAAGACGAAAAAGAAGGAAAGAACGGGTTTATTTTATTAGATTTTTTCTTGTTTTCATTATTTTCTCGTCACGGTCCTGGGAATTAGGAGTGGGTCCAAAGCGGGCTCTAGTACCTCGTCGCGATTCCCGGTACTAGGGTAAATCGTTCATAAAGCCAAATCGCGCGGCGCCCTATTAACATCTAAACCTACGACCACTCTCGCAGAGTTGGTTGGGCGGCCTTGTGGACGATAGCGCGGAAGGGGGGACGGGCGGTTGGTCGGTAACAAGCTCTTCAGTATATTTAGATACCATTGCAGCATGTTTTCTAGTTTCAATGTTAAAACTGTCCTCCTTTTTAGTCAGAGACCAGGTTTCACATCCGTAAAGTGTCACTGGCACTATTATGGTTTTAAACAATGCAAAATTCAAGGTAGAAGACCTGAAATTGTACAGGGTGCGCCATCTCATATGGGTCATAGCTTAAACGTCAATTCAGTACAATTGCTTCACACCAAAAAAACGCGCGGAAAGAGTTTCAATGTTCATTAAAAATGAATGCTCGATTGTGCTAACTCAACGTGCGTATCGTGCAAAATATCGTGATCGTGTTACGCCCAAAAAAGGATACGATTCGTCGTTGGGCCTCGAATTTTTTTCAATTTGGTTCTGTGGCAAGCCCTCGTGAGCACCCTAGGCCACGCCCGCGGCGTTCAAACTAATCTATTCAGTCTGTGAAAGCCAGTGTTCAAGAAGACCCAAGTTTGTCATATCGGCGCCGTTCTCAGCAGTTAGGCATCAGTAGGACCACTGGTGAAGGATGGTCTTCACTTATTTCCATACAAAGTGCAGATAACTCAAAGAATTTTGCCACCAGATGAGCCACGGCGCTTGGCATACGCACAAAATGTCGTTATAATGATTAATGCTGAGCTGGAGTTCTGGCAGCGAATTTTGATGAGGCACATTTTACGCTCTCTGGATCAGTTAATAAGCAAATTGTCGCTTCTGGGGCACCGAAAATCCTCACATTATTAACGAAAAGCCGCTATATGATCAAAAAGTTACTGTTTGGGCCGGTGTATGCGCTAAAACTGTCATTGACCCTATTTTTTCAAACTTGGCGATACAGTGGATGGCGATCGATATTGGCCCATTATGTGGTCCCAGAAATGCGTTTAAAAGGCTTATTTCGCTTTTGGTTTCAACAAGACGGTGCAACATGCCATATTGCGGATAAAACAATGAACCTTTTTCGTAAGAAGTTCTCTGGAAGTTTGGTGTCAAAAAAGGGCGATATTGACTGGCCTCCGAGATCGCCGGATTTGACTCCCCCAGACTTTTTCCTTTGGGGATACTTGAAAAGCAAGGTGTATGCTAACGGCCCGAAGACAATCAAAAGAAACATTCGTGCGGAAATCGCAGAAATTTCGACCGAAATGCTCAAAAATGTCATGGAGAATGCCCGAAAACGAGCCCATTTTTGCATCGGCAATAAAGACGGTCATTTAATTGGTATTTTTCCAAAAATAAATAAATTGTAAAGGTCCAAATTAAATAAAAGTGTTTGAATTTCCAAAATCGGTTGAGAATTGTTGAAGTTATTCTAAATTCGCATCGACCCATATGAGATGGCGCACCCTGTAGCTTGGCTCCCAGCGGGCTGATTCCATCTTGTTTTCAATCATGGTAGAAATATTCACATTGACTATAAAACGATTCCACGCCCTCTATTTTCCCAATTCGAGAAAAAGAATCGGCTATGTTGAGCTATCCAGGTTTGTAGAAAATTTTGAACTTGAAAGCTTGAAGACGCAATACCCATCCTTCGCTTCGCGCGGAAGGTTAAGAGGTTGATTTGAAAATCGCCTCTAGCGGCTTATGGTCAGTGACTAATTCGAATTCAATGCCAGCAAGGTAATAATAAAATAGTTCGATGGCCCAAACTAAAGCTAGGCTTTCCTTTTCGGTTGGTGAATAACGCCGTTCTACTCTTTAAGACAAATTCTTGCTCGCAAATGAAATGATTTGCGGGGAACTTGGGTTAAACTGTAGCAACACTGCCCAAGGGCTACAGGACTCGTGTCAGGAATCAAACGTGTTTTAATCCTGACATTAAAATATGATAGTGTTGAAATTGTCGCCAGTTCTTGCTTTAGCCGCTGAAATGCCTCTTTCTGAATTTTGCCCCAGACAAGTTTGACGTCCTCTGTGATCAACATTCTGAGCCATTCTGTGATAGTAGCTAAATCAGGTATAAACTTACCCAGATATGTTACGCGTTCTAGAAAACTCCTCGTCTCTTCTTTGTTGTTAGGTGGCCTGAATTCTACGACAGCCCTCACTTTCCGGATCAGCTTTAATCCCAGTAGCAGTTAATTCATGTCCCAAAAATCGAAGTTGTCTTGTTTTCCAGCGATATTTTTCCTCGTTAATTATAATATTTATTTCTTTAAAAATTCTCAATGCTTATTCCAATTCTGAATTGTGTTCCTCCTCCATCCCCCCAAGTAATTTAATGTGTTTTCACACGACGTCAAAATGCTTTACATTGTTCATTGGAAAATTGTTGGTGCCGAATTGACTCCAAAGAGCAACCTCTCGTAGCGAAAGATTCCCTTATAAGCTATAAAAGCGACGACTTTCTTCGTCCAACTCCATTTGGTGGTACACATTTTTGAGATGCAATCTAGAAAAAAATTGAGCCTCTTCTACCTTAGCCATCATTGAGTTAAACGTTGGTAGTGAATAATTCTCTCTTAACATCGCCTCATTCACATGTCGCATATCAATGCATAAGCGAATATTACCCGTTTCCTTCAAGATAATCACTATCGGTGAGATCCAAGCCCTTGGTCAACATACTGGCTTAATAGTATCGTGGTCAATGGCTCCAATAATCTTATTTCCAACTTGGCAAGATGTACTTTGATGCCTTAAATTTTTGGAGAAATCTTTTCCTCTTATTAACTTCTAAGCCTAGTCTAAGTACGCCCAATTTCATTGCGGTCTCACGAGCCAATAAAGGCTGCCTCCCATTCTTAATCACATAATATGTAGCTATCATCCCTTCTTTACACGGATTACTCTTTCTCCCAGGAAATTAAAACGCGATCCTGAGTCTATAATCATCATCACCTTCAGGCCACCAATATAACAGCCTATATTTCCGTGCATGTTTCATTCGACATATATTCTCCGGTTATGGTACTTCTTGTCTTGGAGGTAAACTCTTTTGGTTTTGCATTTAATTGCAAAGAGCCCAAGAAACCCACATTTATTGCGTTTCTTACTCCTAGCTGGACATGCTTCATTATTTCCCAAGTGGCCCGCACCTCATTCTCAATCAGTGCACTCTATATTGCGATTTTTTGCTTGATTACTGATCTTATTTATACAAGGCGGCAGAAAATTAATCAACGAATTTTTTTTTTTTAATTAGTTTTTACTAAATAAAAAAAATATGATTTTGTGTGATGGAAATCTTTATTTGGATCTATAAAATTTTTTTCTGTTAAGTGCAAAAGATGATATCCCTCAAGTGGTTGCTGCGAGTGTTGATACACATTTGTACTCGTTTTATCGCTTTTTCCATGACTTTAGGAAAGATTTCCGATAATAATCGTTCGCATTCCTTAATCCTAAGGCTGCGATTATCGGAGGCTTGTTGGCATAAGCCCGCGGCGTCAAGTAGCTCCAAAAAAATAAGTCTGGGTTGGTTAGATCTGGCGATCTTGCTGGCTATGCCAAACCGCCAAAACGGAGGATTACGCGGCCAGAAAACGCATCCTTCACAATATCCATTGTGACTCGTGCTGTGTGTACGGTTCCACCGTCTTATTGAAACCCCATGTTCACCAAGCCCCGCTCATCCAATTCCAGCAGTGAGAAGTCGTTTATCAAGGCACTGTAGCGTTCGCCAATAACAGTAACTGTATCAAAAGAATACGGCTCAATCACTCCTCCCGCGTGAACGCCGCACAACACAGTGGCTTTGAGCAGATGTAATGGCTCTTCGTGCATCACACGCGGATTTTCAGTGCCCCAGAAACGAAGATTATTGACGTAACCACCTAAGTTGTAAAACGCCTCGTTTCTCATGATGGTTTTTGACACAAAATCGTCCTCTTCGATGTTGATTAAGGATGGCTTGACAGTAATTCACACGCGACTGACGGTCAGCAGGCATTAACTGATGCACTGTTGGCACTTTGTATGGGAACATGTGTAAGTCTTTCACTAAAATTCGCTGTAGGGCCCGTCTGGTGATGCTCAATTTCGTGGCCCGTCATCTAGTTGATGTTCCTTCGTTCTCAAGACATCGGCAGCCACAGTCGCGACATTCTCGGCAGAACGATCAGTCTGGTGGCGGCCACGTCCTGCATGGTCTCCTGTGGTTCCAGTCTGTAGCTAAGCGCCGGAAATCGATTAAGAAATCGATGTCGAAACTCATGTTGCGCTTACACCACCACCCCATTTATGGTCAAAAAAATCGACACAATTATTTCACGCTCTTGGCGAGTATAGCGCTCCGCTGTTTGTTTGTTTGCATACTGCAGCTGTCTAGCTTACAAAAGTCAAATATTATTGACGTACGACGCTATTTGCAAACATTATAAATTCTTCCGATAGGGTGATTAATTTTGCGCCGCTTTGTACTAAGCTGAAAGAAAATAACCTTCGAACTGTGAAATGTGGTGATGGCAGTGTCATGGATGAAATATTATGACTACCTCAACAATTTGAAAACAAATCTCCAGCAAAGCGCCACCAAAATGAGTTTAGGGCAAAATTATGTCTTTCAACAAGAAGACGACCTAAGCACACAATGTCAAAATGAAATTGCTTTCTAATGCTTGCTCGGAGCATTCCGAAATCAACCTCATTCATAATTTGTGGGCCGAACTTTAAAAAAAAATATTCGAAATTGAGCTATCAGCAGCAAAGCCTCTTCTAAAGAAGCTCTATTACGTGAACTTTTAAGCTCAGATATCTGAAAAAAAACTTGTCAATACTATACCAAGGTTAGCGCAACTATATACTGACTTACTTTGACCACTTACTTTGTTATGGTATGGTGTTACTGCCCGGTTGTTCACCTGTTTTTGATATGTTGCCTTGTCCATGCCATCATTTATGATGGTCAGATACCTTTCGCCAATGACAGTCACCGGCTGGCCATTCCTGTTTTGAAAGATGTGTGGCCCAATAACACTACCTGAGCAAAATCCAAGCCAAACAAAAATCTTTTAAGTATGGAAATAAGACTCTTATTCGCTCCTTAAATGCAGCAGTTTTGCTTGTTCACGAAGCCTACCAACCAAAAATGCGCTAAGATGATCTTCTCACCAAAATGTTGGTCCGTTTTCAATTATTACAGAACCTAATCACCGAATGTGCGATGAGTAATGATCTTCTTTCATTTTTATGTCAGTTGGACGTAATGTATGTCTAAGTCTTTTTGCGACATTCGCCATATTGAGGTCGCAGAAAGGTCAACTCATTGTGTTCGAAGAGGAATCGATGACTTGGGCCTTCAGACACGCTTTTAGCAACAGCAGCAATGTTCTCGCATGAGAACCGCTTTCCCCGAATTTCGTTGAATTGTTTACAGGTTTGGACGATCGTTTTGGTCGCAGATATTTCGAAGCTCGCGAAAAAGTTTGCAAACAGAGCACAAATTGTTATAAAAAAATTGATAAATTTGATTAGTTGAATGGTGTAGGAGTTCATGATAAGATAGTGATGACAGGGCACAAGCCTTGGTACTTCAAACGGCAAAGCAATAAACTGCTAAATATTGGACATTTGTGCACCTTTTGAGTACGCCTGATCCTTTGGCTTCACTATCGTATCATATCATATCGTATCGTATATTATAATCTCGATGTTGCAGATCTTATTGTAGAATTCGTTGCATGCTGGTAATGGATATATTCAATCACCCATATAGATATGTTTTTCAGAGCAATCAATCTTATGGCAGACGGCTAATTCGGTGCATTACCTTGACCAGACATTCACATGCCCACAGCCTCTGCACAACATTCAAACATTTTTCACTATAAGGACAGGCTATTTAGGGGATAAGCACTCTATTCCTATATAAATTACCGGTTTGACCGTCGACGTGGAAGCATGGCCGGGATATCCCCATGATTTTTTGCGTTTAGGGTTATCGTAATGAACCCATTTTTCGTCCCCGGTCACAATGTGATGCAGAAATCCCTTCCGTTTTTGCCTCTGAAGCAACTGTTCACAAACACACAAATGTCGTTCAACGTCTTTTGGTTTCAATTCATACGGGACCCTTCTTTCTGAATCATGCCCATGGCCTTGAGACGTTTTGAAATGGCTTGCTGTGTCACTCCCACTGATCGTGCCAATTCTTCTTGAGTTTGACGCGAGTCTTCACTCAGCAATGTTTCCAATTCTGCATCTTCGAAAACTTTCTCTCTTCCATCACTATGCCGGTCTTCGACGTTAAAATCACCGTTCTTGAAGCGTTGAAACTACTCACGACACGTTCTTTCACTAATAGCGATCTCACCATACGTATCTGAGAGCACTCGATGAGACTCAGCCGCTGTTTTCTTCCTATTGAAACAAAACAGTAACACCTCCCGCAAATGACGAGAATTTGAGTCGTAAATCGAGAACAACTTTATGATGCAGACACAAATCGACTAATGTTTGAATGGTGTTCTGTTAACCGAGGTCCAAGCCAACTGGCTGATGTCTGCGTTCTATTTTTTTTCAACCGCTACTTACCATTATCGCCACATATCGGCAAACGGTGGTAGCAAAGTTGTACACCTTTAATTGGCGGGCATTTCAAAAGTTTACAATCGCAACATATCAATTTAAAACTCTCAGCTTCACCTTTCGATCAACATGTATATTAACTTGCATCCGAACCTCTTCTCAACCAATCTAAGTCAAAACTTTCAATCATATGTCCCAAAAACCCCTACTCGCCATTGGACCATCACCAATTGACAGCGTGACCAAGAACCAATTGATGCTAAGCTAGTCGCCAGCAACATTTTCTGCAATTGCAACAATATCAGGTTGTGTGTCTCGGCTAAAATGAATCGTTCACCTTTCAAAACTAATGAATTCTCCACACCCAACTGACGACGTGTATCCAGATACATTCCAACCATCACTACGTGCATCTACGATGCGTCACCTACATGCCATTACGTATCTGTGTGCTTAGCAACACGTACACATGCAAACAGAGCTCTGCGAAAACTTTTTCATATTTGTGTTTGAAATTAACAAGTTTTAAGCGTGGCTTTTAGGTTTGGGTTTTTTCGGTTTTCTCTTCTCTCGAACAGATTTTCGTCATGCGGTCGAGTAAGGGGGGAACCGGCGGTATGACCACAAGAGCTGTATGTGTGCCACGAGCACGAGAAATGTGTCGACGTCGGCAGTTAGTTCTTTTTTCTCCTCTCTATGGTTTTTCGTTTGTTTGTAAATTCCTTGAGTGATCATAACGTTTTGATAACTAGGAAGCTTTGGACTAGGCCAAGCTGTAGTTAGAGCTGCGAATGAGGCATTCTTGTGCGGTGGAGGAAAATTGATTTGTTGAGAATGTGAAGGAGAAAAAGATGGAAAAAGGTGTGGCGACACGGCGAACAATGAAACGAGTTGTAGGCCGGATCGTATGCACGTACAAAGCGACCAGCGGTGTGCTGTATGGAATGTCACATGGAGCAATTAACATTGGAGCCGAGATTGGTGACTGCGATTGGCGGGAAACGGATGGAGGGTTTTTTGTTTGGTGTAAGACACAATCACTTTTCCGAATGTGATTTCCGACGAACGTGCGATTAGGTTGAGACGCAGTTGCTTTTGACTCAACCTTTGTCGCTCTTTTTCTGTGTTTTTAGCTTTGAAAACGTATCTAATTGATTATGTAAATGGTGTGTGTAAAGATATGAATCAGTTGGAAATTGCCATAGATGATTTGGTTATTGAAAGTTTCGGACAGGTAAGCCACTCTGTGAGTTAGGTAATAAGCCAGTTAAAGAGTAGAGACATACAACATTTTAGCCATGCAAAGGCACGAAAAGAGATTCAACTATTCAAAATAGTTTAAGGGAAACAACAGATTTCTTTACGATGACGAATTACACTTAGCTCCCATCCAACTGTTGTGTTAATTTAATCTTATTTAGTCTCTCTCGCAAGATATGATGTTCGGGGTTACTCTTCTAGAATTTTTAAGGGATAACATCTTTGAAATTAGATGATGATTCTACTAATTAATTAGTAAACCAATCAGTACAGACTACTTGATGCAGGCCCCCTAGAGGTAATATAGTAATTTGCAGCTAAAACTTAAAATGAACCCCGTTGCGTCAGGAGTATGGAGTAAATATATCACAAAGAATGAACTTTCTAAAGTATGGAAAATCCAGCGAATGCTCCTCTGGAAGTTTAAGGTCTCATATTCCAAGTTCCAGGATCTCACTATCCCTCGACCATCACTTCACCATTTTCCACTCTGAAAAGTTTCCGAAAAGCAGACTTAACAAAACTAAGAAGCCTGCTCAGCAATTTTCATTTCAATTTTCTCCTAAGTCCTAACACGTACAATTCATTGGATAGTACTCTTGCCCTATTCTAATCCAAAGCTATTAGTTACCTTCCATCCCATATTCACCAAAAAAGAACTGCACCTCGTCTCCACCTTGGTACACCAAGGACACCCCTGAGCCACAAACGGTATTAGCTTTATTAATGCAAAATGCCAATTCTTCAGCCAGACGTTCACCAAACATGTCTTTAAACTTTTGTTATATAAAAGACTGCCCTGACGTATCTAACTCCTGCCTTAGTCATCGAGAAAATACATCCTTTCCGGTCCTAACAGCATCGCCTCTATAGTTTTAATAAAAAAATGTGCCGACCATCTGCTCTTACCCTCATGGCCTTATTTCAAAGGGACTCTTTCATCAGCTTTGGTAAAATGCTTACTATTATGTTGGAAAACAATCAAACAAGGTTTAGTTTTTACTTAAATTTTTAATTTCAACCGATTATTCAAAAGTCACGTTGTGCCAAGCACAAGCACCCAAAAGAAAGTGAGGTTGCCGACCAGACCATCTGATGACAGCTCCCTTTCAATGCCCCTCTCAATTTTGATAACCTAACCGTAAATGATGCTATATCCATACTCTACAGGGAAATATTTTACTCTATCTCTCTTTACGTTAATGTTTCACAACGCAAAACTTCGTCCACCTCCCCACCCTGGTATAATCGCAGGCTCCGTTCTCTAAGAAACAAAAGAAATAAGCAATGGACTCAATCATCCAATGACTTTTCTAACTACCTGGGAAGCTATCTCCACTTTACCGCCCTACACAACTTCCTCTATCAACGCTATTTAACAGAAACGCAAGCCAATCTTATAAACGATCCAAAGTCCTTCTTTAAGTTTGTTAACTACAAAAGAAAATCCGATGGCTATCCTACCTCCCTCTCCTTCCACGATCAAACCTCGAATGATCGCCAACTTTTTCGCCACCTTCTTTAAACAGTCTTTCGCCGACGACTCGTTTGCTCCAGACTTCTCATACTTTGATTATCTACCGAATTTTTCGCTTGGACCATTTCTCCCACACACAGTCGATTCTCATGTCATCGAAAACAAATTAAATCTACTTAATGATGAATTCACTCCTGGACCCGACGGTCTCCCTGCCATATTTCTAAAAAAATGCTCGTCAACCATCTCTCGCCCTCTCTCGAAAATCACCCTATCCCTATCCCAAGGTGAATTCCCCCGCTTATGAAAAACCTCATATATCACCCCTATACATAAAAAAGGTCCGAAGAACGTTGTTAACAACTATCGTCCCATTGCCAAACTATCACATATACCTAAACTCTTCGAGAGTGTTTTGTACGAAACTCTAAGTTTTCGCTGCAAGTCTTTAATCTCCGCTAGACAACACGGTTTCCTCAAATGCAGATCCTCAACCACTAGCCTTGTTGAATTTGTGTCCTTTACCCTATCAGCCTTAGAGAACGGCAAAGAAGTCGACGTTATCTCAACCGATTTCAGTAAAGCTTCCGATAAAATCTCCCACAGACTGATACTCTTCAAATTGTCTTCCCTTGACTTCGACACCATTTCTTTGAAGTGGATATCTTCTTACCTGAAAAATCGCTATTACAATGTTCGTGTTAGATCTGCCTTCTCTAACCCCTTTTTAGCCTCCTCCGGCGTCCCCCAAGGCAGCCACTTAGGTCCACTTCTTTTCGTTCTTTCCATAAACGATCTTGAATTGGTGATCAAACACTCCCACATCTCATTATACGCCGACGACACAAAGTTCTTCAAGACCATTTCCTCCAGTCATGACTCTTCCCTTATTCATGGTCTAAAGAATTCTCGGACCCTTACGTTACCCGATCTCTTTACATAACCTTTGTCCGGCCCCTTCTTGAATACGCCTCCCAAGTGTGGTTTCCCTACCAACAAACTCACATTTCTAGAATCGAGAGCATCCAACGCCGATTCCTACGTTTTGCTCTTCGAGGTCTCCCCTGGGGCAATCCTTTGATTTTACCATCCTACCAAGACCGCCTTAAACTAATCAACATGAACACATTGGAAGAAAGAAGAGTTGTATCTGACGTTCTTTTCATCCATCGTCTCCTATCAGGTACCATTGACTGCGCGACTCTCTATAACTCTGTCTCTATCAACACTAACCCCCGCAACGTACGAAATCCCCGTCTCTTCTATCTACCCACACCCCGTACTGCCTATGGCTCCAATGAACCTATTTCTCGTATGCTGGGAATTGTTAATTCGAATCCTTACTTCGATTTCAACCTCAGCACTCGAAGCCTAAGAATCCGCCTTCTTAACCACCCTCCCCTTCTCCCTACCTAGTAAGTGAGATTAGGTTAAGATTAGATTAAGCTAGCTTGAATTAAGCCCAATAAATGGAGGCGTTCGCCCCCACGAAAATTAAATTTCAAGCTGACAGGTTTACCACGAGTGTTGCCGTCGTATATTATTATTGTATTAACACTTACAATGTGGCGCCCATCTATAATCCATTGCTGAACTCTCATTCCCAAACTTTTTGAGAGTATCGTCTACAGTAAAATATTCTCTCCTTATAAGCCCATCTTCTCCCCAAATCAAGAATCTTACAATCTTTGTGTACACTTTAGGATGGCAAGGAAGCAGACGTTGTTGCCATAGATTTCAGCAAGGCCTTCGACAGAATCTCGCCTCAAATTATACTTCTTAAATTCATGGCTCTTGGTTTCCCAACCAGTTTTATCCTATGGATCAATCCTACCTCGAAGACTGTCAGTACAATTCTATTCTCAGATCTTCTATTTATGATTCAATTAATGCAAGCTACGGAGTCCCCCAGGGTCTATTGATCTATTCACTATTTGGTGTCAAAAAATCTATTTCGTGCTCAATTTTCAGAACCATTTCGCAGAACCAAAGTTATGAATGTATGGTAATGAAGTTGTTGTTCCCGTCAACTTTTTTTAGCTGACTTAGGTGCTATTTGTGTCTGTGAACTTAACTTTTGACCTTTTGTGAAACGTTGGTCCAAGGAGTTCTCAAATCTTTACGTTACGAAATCCTTATAAGCTACTTTCGCTAGGGTCCTTCTTGAGTAAGCTAGTCAAGTCTGATCTCCAACTTACGTTATCCACCCTGCACACATGTGGGTTTATTCGTTTTGCCCTTCTTAGTCTTCCGTGGTATGATAACTATATTTATCACCTTATAAAGATCGCTTACACCTATTCAACCTAAGAACGACGCAAGGACGCAGATAAACTTTTAATCCATCGGTAATTTGACTGGTCCACATTGCTTCATATGATTCCCCTAAACGTGAATCCCGGAAATCTTCACCCCATGCCCCTCTTCGCATCCTATCGAACGAACTTTGGTTATGACTTAGAAATGTCCTCTACAGCCACCATTCATCCTCTCCTTAATCTTTATCTTCGTAATTACAATACATATTAAGTTTATTTTAAGTTTAAATTGCTTAATATTTATTAAGCCCATGAAGTGTCCCTATATGGGTGTATAAATTATGAACTGACTGTTGATCCTTCCCCTTGGATACCTCCAAGGCCTAGTAAGGATGTGGTCATCGTGCAATGGTAATCATCACCAACTGTTGAGCGGAAGGTCTGTAGTTCAAGTCTCTCCATAGCCAAGAACAATTCCTATATGGAAAAACTGTGCAACAACATCAGTCGTGAATGAGAGATGATCAAAAAAATGCTGGCGAAGGAACACACTCGCAATATAAGATCACTTCAAAATTCATACTCTGTGGGTGCATTTCCAATATAACACCTTAATGACATGGAAACGAAAAAGTTACTGCGAACTACAACCAACGACAAATTCAGTCGAATCTGTCGAATCTTATCTAGGACAACGACCCCCGGAGAGTAGTGAACGAACATCTTCGACACAAACCATCTGCACCCCGTCCAAGTTGTGTGACAAACACCATAAATGCGTAACTCTTGAACCTGCGCGAACCCTATAACAAAAAATAAAAAAAAGGCGAACGTGGGCCTTAACCAACAAAATTTTCCAGCTTAGCCATTTCTGGCTCACTGCTTCCAACGCCGAACTCCTTTTTTCCTTCCTTTTCACTTGTTATCCCCACCTTAAATACGGTTGCCTCTGTAGCGTCGTCCATCGAATTTGGAGTCGAAAAGTCTTCAGACCCAAACTGTTGTGCCATGTATTCGAAAACGTCTAACTAGGCTGGTAAGGACCATAACACGTTAATGCGCTTTCTTCACCAAACGACCAAAAATGTCTTCCTTAGTTTATGATAGGGTCCATTTCTGAGCGCCATATATTATAGTAGCACTGGGATATGAAGAGTTGAGGATTGCGTCTGCGAAGTTTCATATAACTCCCTGAAAGATCACCAAAAAAATCGACATTTACAAGCTCCAGTCGATGGAGTCCGTTGGATAATTTTTGATTACCTCTCGCAAGCTCTTTCACAGTCGAACACGGTCTATAAGAAAGCTGCTTAATGCAGTTAATTACACAAGTTATATGTGTATATGTAAAAAACAGAAAGGCTCCCAGTGTAGATGATCTAGAGAGCTTTGACTCATCTGCAAGATCAGTATCATTTACTGGTTCAATGGATATCAATCGTTTTAAACTATTCCAATAAAGCCTCTTAACCGTTGTCTTAAAGATCTTCCTTGACCACCTAAAACCGTTTATTAAAAACTTGTTTGATTTAGTTCAACATAGTTTCAGGCTAGAAGGTTTTCAAAAATGCAGTTAGCGACTATCGCGCGCCATCAAGGTCGGTTACAAGCTTAAAAATGGCTTCCTTGATGTAATTGGTATATCCAAAGACCCTATCATAAAATAACGAAGTGGTACTTGCCTCTGCCGTTCAGTACATAACCCTTCTCACCTAAAGCATTAATTTGTCAACCGCTCCACCCTTTTATAGATTGCACTATAAAGCCATCCATTACCAACAGCTTTACAACATTGTTGATAATTGTCATTACAAACAAAATTGGCTCCACGACAAGGCTACATCAGACGTAGCAGCAGTTAGGACAACTTTCATTTAACGTGTCACCACCTCGAACCTTGTACCAATGCATAGATCTAACGTACACGCGGATGTCTATTCTCGCACTTTCATTCGCTATATGATTTAAGTATGTTGTATTCAGGGTGATTTAGTTGAACTGCGATTGCTGTACTTTTGTTTTTTTTTTAAATTGAAATCGAAATGTATTGTAGTACAAGAAACAACATTTGAAAAACAATTGTGTGATATTGTAATTATAGCCTCGAGTCAGTCGATTGTTGCATGCTGCCCGAGCTTGAGCTTGCGGAATCTTTTCCCATTTTTAAAGAAGAACTTCTTTCTTGAGCGCATCCACCTTTTGATATATTTTTATACTAACCTTGGCTTAAAGATTTTCATCTAATAACTAGGGAGGACATTGTATCGGCCAAATAAAGCAAAGGATGTTTTTTAACCGCTTTTGATTGACGCGTGCTTTGTCTTATTGCAACGTCCGTTTTCTCTAACCAAAATATGTGATTGCCTTCGACTTCATAGCATCTTCCAAAACACTTTCTCGCTAAATGTTTGAATTCTCCCTAATGCCATGGTCCGAAAACACGAGCAGCGAAGGCCTCTCGGCCGTCACTGTTGCCCAAACCATGACAAATGGTAGCGCTTGACTTCTGGGGACAAATCAAAAATTAAAATTGTCCTATGACCTTTCCGTGAAATAAACACGATCGGCAACTAGCTACGTTCGTGCTCGCGCAACGGCTATCGAACTTCACTCCTTTTTGAGCATCGGTAAGATTTTTTCCCCTTTTGAACCTATATTTCTTAGTTCATATATAAATCACCGTTTTATGTTTTTTTTTTATATCTTCAGCTCAGCAACCACTTTTCTATCGAATACTGCCAGTATTATTATAACTGCTATGGTTCGAGATACCAACGATTTATAGACGTCGAACTGAGTTTGAATTCTCTTTCGCTTAAAAAAATCCACAAAACTGAGGCACAATTGCTTCCTCAGGTCTAGATCTGTAAAGAGTAAGCCCAATTTGGCGAAGCATTTATGTATCATTTGCTTTGGAAGTAACAATCTTTTCAAGTTGGTTGCAGTTGTATTGGGCCATACGATGGATGCCGTACAATATCGGTACATTGCAGCTAGTTGTTTAGTTTGCTTTCAGTTTCAAAGAGGCCTTTTATGTAACGGGTGATTCATCGTGAGGTTGGATTTATAATGTAAAATAAAACACATAAATTTGAAAGTGAACTTAAAATTTTTATTATCGATTAAAAGAACAATTCATGGCATTTACTTTTTGAAAGCGATATCATGTAAATGTTGGCCACGACTACGTCTGAGGTGGTCCATTCCGAAGGTTCAATTTTGGGCGACTCGTTCGAGCATAGCGACTGGTATCTCGCGAATAACACGAGTAATGTTGGCTTGCAAAGCGTCATTCGTAGCTGGCTTATTCCTGAAGACCTGAGACTTTACATATCCCAGAGAAAATAGTCCAAAGGTGTAATATCGCATGATATAGACAGCTAATTTACCGTAGCAAAACGTGAAATTAAGTTCTCACCAAAATTATTTATCCATAAGTCCATTCACGCGCTGTATGGCTCGTAACGACGTTCAATTCTTCACAAGTTGAATTTTGTATGCTTTTAGGCTGAGATCCTCATGTAAAATACGCCAAGTTGTGAATACGATAAGCCAAGCTGCTGAGAAGGACGACGAATCGATGCGTCAAGGTCTTTGCGTACACTCTCAGCTAGAGCTGCTATAGTCTCACCACTACATACTGGATGTGGTCTAACCGGTCGAGTATTATCCACTAATGTAAACTGGGACTCAAGTTTGCGAATGATATTGGCAATAGTGGTTTTAGTAGGTCGATTATGCGCACCGTAAGTTCCTCGAATCGCACGAATAACATTTCTCACCGAACGCTGATTTTCGTAATACAGCTGAACAATTTGGATACGTTGTTGTCGTGTGAGTCTTTCCATGATGACTTGTCAAATGATACTGAACAAAAATGATAAAGCAGTTTGATAGGAGTCGCGCGTGATCTGTCAAAAAAAGCTTATTGAAAATCAAACCTCACGATGAATCACCCTTTGTGTATGTTAGGGCGAACCAAATATAAATATAATTTGCCAAAAATAAATAGAACATTAAAAGATGACCGTTTCATAATCATATAAGAGGTTAAAACTGCGTCTCTGAGAGAGCTGGATGCTATCCCAGGGCGATTGGATGTAGAGCTTTTGTAGGTATTCAACATAGTACCCCTTTGAAGGAGATAACGTTCCTTGTGCAAACGGAAACACTCAGGCATTCCCTTCACACAGTTGCATTCCCTTCCAATCACAGCAGTATCAGCTATTAAACGAACAGTTTTTCTCGTAAAGGGTGGGCCATCTAATGGTGTTTTTTAGATCATAGATTATTGTGACAGTGACAGCTGTTTCCGGCTCGAAATCTTGACAGAAAGTCAGTATCATACCTCAACGAAATGAGTTGCTTTGTGCCTGAACAACGTTGGGAAATATTGAAAACTTATTTCCAAAGGGAGTGCTGTGTAGCACCCACCGCGACTGCTGCACGCAAGTTAGTGCAAAAAGTTCGAGAGACTGGTATGACAGTGGTCAACACTCATGGTCCTGCTATGGCCGGCTGCTGTGACCGAGAGTGTGAGACTCAATTCACGAACATCAACTCGCCATCGATCTCAACAGCTCAATATTTCACGTACTAGCCTAAAGAGAATTCTGCCCAAAGATCTCAGATTGTTCGCTTAAGGGGTCCAATTGACTCAGCAATAGAAGGCGCGCGACCATTCGCTTCGTTATCGCTTCGCAGCTTGAGCCTTAGAGCAGCTTGAAATGGACAACGATTTTAGGCGAAAAATCATATTTACTGACGAGGCATATTTTCAGCTCGGCGGCTACGTTCGACTCAGAAACTCGCACGTTATTGTTGAGAAGTCAATGCATCCACAGAGAGTGACAGTTTATCGGTTTTTTGATAACTTTACTTAACTTAAATAAATTTAAAACCAACAAAGCACTGTGCTAATTTAATCCATTGCGCCGGAGTGGATTGCTTGGATAGCAATCTTGACAAGTGTCTCATCTCGACCCATGTTAAACCGATTTCCCATAATATTTTACTTGGTTATCCTCTAAAGAAAGCAGATACAACTAAAAATTGTACTGCTAGGCAGGCGCCGGATAAGCTGAGGCAATTTCGATTACATCGTGGTTCCAAATTTGAAGCGGGTGTCATTAGTGTTAGAAACCGGACCACTTAGCCACGGTGCTCCCAAGACTTGGTTATTAATGTTTGGCTGGTAAGATTATTTATACAAACTATATGAACCACAACGCCCCTACTGGACAGGAGTTAGAATGTACATACGGTTGGGACTGAAAACAAAATGGCTGAGGTACTCGTAGGCTTAGATCTGCACCATTACGACACTACATTTAAACCAACATCAAAAATGATCTATGGCTAGGCTTCCCTGGTTAAATTATTCCGAGGATAAGCTAATTCCCGATCGGATCTTCAGGTGGGAGCCACACAAGAGAGAACATCAATGAAAGGCTCGTAAGTTGTAGAACGTACAGAACCTGCACAACGAAATAAATAAATATACATCGGATATCACAGTGGTACAAGAAGTTCGATTTTCAAACGAAACAGTTGCTAAGGATCGCTACACTTTCGTGTGTAGACTTTAACTACAGGACAACAGTCAAGAGATCACGCATAGAGAATATCCGACCTTATGAAAGGAACCTAGCCATGTAAAAAGTTTGATGCTGCAGTCTAATGCAAAAGATATTTCGATGAACTGCTTATATGTACATTTTTTTTCAATGGGGACTTGACAGCTTTGAATTTAATTTGTGAACGCACCCTTTCATCAATCATCGAACTGTTATTGTCAATTTATTCAGTAAACTCAACATTTTCATCATGGTAAAGTACACGAACGAGCAACGTCTGCAAATTATAAAAATTTTCTACCGAAATTCGGAGTCGGTGACCGCAACTTTAAGAGCGTTAACTCCAATTTTCGGTCATAATTCTCGCCCTAGTAGACAGGCAATAACAAGCTTAGTGCAAAAAATTGAGTCTACATATTCGTTGTGTGATGTTGCCGTGTCAGTGAGACAACGGGTTGGTCGAAGTGTCGAAAATATCGCTGGCGTTCAGGCGTCCGTAGCAAACGATCCAAATCAGTCAATTCCACGGCGTTCTCAAGAATTGGGCATCGCTCAGACCACATTATGACGTATTTTGCGTAAGGATCTTGGTTTACACCCATACAAGATCAAGCTGACTCATTAATTGAAGCCGATGGACCATTTGAAGCGATGTACGTTCTCCGATTGGGCTCTGGAGAAGATGCACCAAGATGATGAATTTCATCGCAAAATCATCTTCAGTGACGAAGCTCATTTTTGGCTCGATGGGTTCGTCAATAAGCAAAATATGCGTTATTAGTCGGGTGTAAATCCACATGTGCTTCATGAATCACCACTTCATCCACAAAAAATAACTGTTTGGTGTGGTTTGCATGCCGGCGGCGTTATTGGGCCATCTTTTTTCGTCGACGATAACGTTACTGTGAATGGCCAGCGTTATCGCGCCATGATTACCGATTATTTTTGGCCCGAATTGGAAGATATGGACTTGGACGACATGTGGATTCAACAGGATGGTGCCACAAGCCACATAGCACACGTTACAATCGATTTATTGAACAGCAAGTTTGATGAGCGTGTTATCTCAAGAAATGGGCCAGTCGATTGGCCGCCTCGTTCGTGCGATTTAACGCCTCTAGACTATTTTCTTTGGGGCTACGTTAAGTCATTGGTTTATGCCAACAAGCCGACGACGTTGGAAGAGCTCAGAGCCAACATTGAACGCGAAATAGCGGCCGTTGTGTGGCCGAGTCATCGAAAATTGGGTCCAACGAATCGACCACTGCAAACGTGCTCGCGGTGGCCATATGAATGAAGTCGAGTTCCATTCATAAATGTTTTGATTCTACTTCAAGCCGATAATAAAGTTTTTGAAATATCTCAAATGGGGTTTTATTTAAAAAAAAAGTTGTCAAGTCCTTTTTGGAAAACCCTATATATTAAGCAGTATTACGGGTATTTCAATTGTAGTGTAACCAACTTTAGACTGATGCAGGTATCTTTGAAACGTCAAACCAAATTGCCAAACGCTTAACAGCGTTTATTTGACCTAAAATAGTCTGTCAAATGCAAGTGCCCTCTTTAGATATAAGTTACATCGACCGACGCTATGAACTTGCAAATAAAACGTTACTCAGTGATCGCGCTTTATTTGGTGTAGTTGGGGCATCTAAACGGGAGTTTCATCTTCGTCTACCGGACCATAAAATGATATCGGGATACCGGAATAGTAAACAAAAAAAACGTGGTGGACGTCGACCGACTGCACCATCAGCTGAAAGCATGAAGAATGTGAGATGCAAATTGAAGTTAAATCCCCGTCGCAGCGGAAATGCACTGCCAACAGAGTTAAGGCTCCGTCAAACAGAACGCGTTTTAATGTCACGTTTTACCGACGTGAAAAACGCCGCGTCAAAATAATCTAACCGCGCCGTAAAATGACCTCACCGCGGCGTTAAAAACGCTCTCTGTTTGACGGAGCCTTTAGATGTGTCCGCCTAAAGAATGCATCGCATTTTGTGGAGTAAACTCGTCAAGCCCTTAAAAATACAAGAGGTTTAAGGCCTTACAGTTGCTCAGAATGCAATGCGGCTACAAAGATCGAAGGCGTGGAAGCAGCAACTCGTTCTCGGCGTCTTGAAAAATAATTTGTTCGCTGATGAGAAGGCGTTTACTATGCAGCAATTCGTAAACAAACAAAACGATCGGGTTTGGTGTTTGGTTATCTGAACGCTCTGCTATGAATTTGAATTAATTATCAATTATTATAATTAAATTTTGAAAGAGGTTTTTTTGCCGACATTTGAAAAACAAAATTAAATAAAAAAATATTCAGTCTTTTAAAAGCTAGAACTATTTGCCTATGTTACACTTCAATTGAAGTGCTCTGAACATGGGGAACAAGCATCATGGGCAAACGATATTATCCACATATCACAATTTCAGATAGAAATAAAGGAAGCAATTCATTAACAAAGCCACAGGAGTCGACTTGATACCATCAGAATTAATAAAATATGCAGAGAAGAAAAATTAACAGAGAAGTTACATGGGCTGATCACAACTATGTGGAACAATCAAACTATTCCCGAGGAATGGAAAAACTCGGTCATCATTCCCGTATTTAAGAAGAGTGACCGAACAGAATATAACAATTACTGATGAACATCTCTGCTATCAAGCCGAAATATGGTAAAAATTGTGTCACGTCCTTGCAAGGCTAGGAATACCAAAAAAGTTGATGGAACTAATACAAATATGCCTAAAGAAAATAAAAGGACGAGTTAAAGTAGGAAACGCCTTACCTAAAACGTTCATGATACGTAAAAGATATAAACAAGAAGACTCCTTGCCACCATTCCTTTTTAAATTACCTTTACGCAGATCTGGACCTAACGATCAGACGCTGATGATCTGGACCTTTTCAGAAATAGTGGGTAAAATGTTAGGAGAAACGTAGAAAGTCGAATAATGTCAGGAAAGGAAATAATTTTAGCAGTAAATGGAGAGAAAACCAAATATATGGTTACTGACCGACTTGGACCAACCCAAACCTTGCATTTGGATTTACTCAGGAAAGTCTTTGAGAAAGTGGACGAGGTCAAATATCTGACTCGTGTTGACTACCAAACAAGATAAGTGAAATGCAACAAAAACTAATATCAAAGGAAACAACAAAAAATCCTAAAAGTTGTATTAAAATAAAATACAATATGGAATCAGTTCGCCGAGAGCCAAGCTACAGTTCCAGGTCGTATACCTTGAACTTTGTAAACTTTTACCGGGATCACAGGAACCACAGTAGCTAGGGTTCTAAAACCGGTTGCTATGAGCTCAGAATCAGATAGTTTGGTTTGACAGGAAAGCCTTTGCATAAGTCTTCCCTATCCCAGATTTTCCATAATGATGCCATTGACGCCATCCGGATGTCAAACCTAATATCTGATTAAGAAAGAGGAAAATAGATTTCGGGTTTTTAAAAACAAGATTTTAAGGAAAGTTGATGCTGGACGAAGAAACAAGTGATTGAAGAAAACTGCACAATCAAGAACTCGGGGAATTCTATTCAGTGCCAAGCATTTTCCGAGTTATGAAGTCGGGAAAACTACGATAGGCAAGACAGGTAGAACGAATAGACAGTGGACGAACAGTTAAGAGAATAATGAATGGAAAACCCGCAGGAAAAAGACCAGGAAGGCCGTATCGTAAATAGGGGGGCAAATAAGAAGCGCCCTAGAAGAGATGGAACAGAACATCGAGACATGGAAGGAGCACATTCATGACAGAGAGGCTTGGCGAAGGGTTGTCATTGAGCTGAACTTCTGAAATCCGGATGGTCATTAATAATATTAGGTGTGCCTTTTATCAAGAGATGGCTCCAGTAGTAAGGACTGGTCGATTGTGATGGATACGTCACGTCATGAACCAAGCTTAGACATATGGTAAACAAACCGCTTTGGCACATTAGTGATTTTGTTTTTGCGTCATATACTTTTGGTTGTGTGAAAATGTCTGATTTTGTGCCAAATAATCATCATTTGCCGGGAAGTGTTGCTTTTCTTCTTTCATTCGAAGAAAACGGCAGCTGAAGCGCATCGAGAACTCCAAAAAGTTTACGGAGATGCGGCTCTAAGTGAAACAACATACCGTGATTGGTTCCGTCACTTCAAAGACGGTGATTTCGATGTTGACGTCCGTTCACATGAAAGAAAGCCAAAAACCTTCGAAGACGCTGAATTGGAGGCATTGCTCGATGAGGATCCATGCCGAACGCAAAAAGAGCTTGCTTCAGTATTGGGAGTTACCCGTCAAGCTATTTTCAAGCAACTGCATGCGTTGGGAATGATTCAAAAGCAAGGAACTTGGGTTCCTTATGATTTGAAGCCAAGAGACGTTGAGCGTTTTTTTTTTTCGCTTGTGAACAACTGCTCCAGCGGCAAAAAAGGAAGGGTTTTCTTCATCGCATCGTTACGGATGATGGAAAGTGGATACATTACAGCAATCCAAAAAGAAAAAAACATGGGGACAGCTCGGTCATGCTTATACGCTTCTACGCGGAACCAAACGAAACCATCACTGGGGAACGGTATCGAACTCAATTGATGCGATTGAGCCGAGAACTGAGCGAAAAGCGGCCACAATACAAGCAGAGGCACGAAAAAGTGATTCTACAGCATGACAACGTTCAGCCTCGCGTTGCCAAACGCGTTAAAATCTACTTAGAAAAGCTCAAATGGGAAGTCCTACCCCACCCGCCATATTCCGCAGATATTGCGCCGTCCGATTATCACTTGTTCCGTTCGATGGCACATGGTCTGGCTGATCAGCAGTTCCGTTCATAGTTCATGTGAAGACATCTCAAAATGGCTTGATTCGTGGATAACCTCAAAAGACGAGTGAAAAAGTTATCGCTAGCGATGGGCAATATTTTGAATGATTCATTTGTAACCGTTTTTTCACAATAAATTTGTATTTTAATTATTTATTATAAAACAGCCAGAACATAGTTGCGCTCCTAGTAATAACAATGTGAATCACCCAGCACGTTGCACGTGCCATTCCTGAGTGATTGAATTTTTTACCGGGAATTATCGTGAAGGTCAGACAATTGTTTCTTCCTTTAATATTATTGTTGCATCACATCATGAAGGAGTAAAAAAATCTCGAATTTGAAATAAACTGACTCACTTCACTAACCAGACTACCGAAATCTGATTACCATCGTAACGTAATACAGTAACGATTGTCAAAAATTAAATACAAATGCAGTAGAAAATATAGTTGTTTTCCCCATCTATGGAGTCTATCGAGATTTCAATTTTCGGAATTTCATCCATCTTAAGGATTCCACCTAACCATGAGTGAGAAAAAAAGGATTTTAATGGTTTGCCTGGGTAAGTCATCAGACTCTTGTCCTCTGCCATAACTTATATGACCTTCCGTGGGTACAGGAAATATTTGCCGGTCGCCGATTGCGGAAGCAGTCCTGCAAGCCAAAATCAACAAGTCGGGAACAGCCGATCGGTTCGAAGTAGATAGTGCAGCTATAGAGGCGTGGCACTCCGATGATCCGCCCGATCCCCGTGCTATCAGTGTGATGAAGAATCGTGGCCTTAATTATACTGGCACCGCCAGACAAATTCAAGCTAAAGATTTCGATGAATTCGATTACGTGTTTGGGATGGACGAGGACAATGTGAAGCTCTTGAGGCGGCTTGCGCCGGAAGGATGTAAGGCAAAGCTGTTGCTGTTAGGTGATTTCGGTTTGTCACCAGAGGAGCGTAATATTCACGATCCGTACTATGTAAGTAGACGCATGTATATGGGCGCTGTGGCGTAATGAGTCGGATTGTTTGTTTTAGTTCGTTGGCGAAGCTCCTTTCGAGGAGGTGTTCGATAAGTGTATGGTGGCTTGTGACGCTTTTTACAAGGAACTCGAAGCTGGCAACATCTAATGCAACAGAAAGACCTTGTACAGACATATTTAAGTATTTTTTTTATTTTAGCATTTATATATGTACCTAATTAAGGAAGTGTAGAATGGTTGTACTGTGATTAAACAAAATGCTTTTATCCGACGCGCCACTCATATTGACTGCAGAAAATGCTGTCCCGGAGGTGTTTAATGATGAGCGAAACCACAATTTACTGCATTTATTGGAAGATGTTTGGAACTAGGGGCACCTATTTCAATTCCAGAGGTGCGCTGACTGCTTACAAATCCCGACAACAAAAAAGGGTCGAAGGCAGTGAGTTCTTCAATGTATTAGTGTCATCTGGCACTGTTGGCCGATTCCGATTTAGCTCTAAATCCGAGTTGCCTAAGAAAAACAAATTACTGGCTTCGCGGGAACATATTCGAATACGCGTTCCTTGGCTAGGAGCACCTATCATTTTCAGGAGCCTGTTTCTTCCACAGATATGCCAATTTGGTTCGCTGAAACTCCAAGCGCTCCCTCGATAATCTGTTTGCGTTTCTTATTTCTTCCACCAATTGTTCCGCAGCAACTGCCTTCCGTTTCTCAAGAGCTAGAATGCGTTTCCAAAAGTCTTCCTGACTTGATTCTGTTGTAGATTGTCGAGGAGAATCGCGTTCTCCACAGCCAGCCTGAATTGGATTCCTTGCTTTACTTCTTACGCGGCTATCTGGGTTACTGGATGAAGTGCCAAGCTCTGGCTCAGGATCGATGTACGTTTCAGGCACAAATGGAGAATAAGAAGCTTCGGGTTCCGAACCCGAGTCTATGGAAATATCTAAATCATGCCCCACATCACTTAAACACGGTCTTTTTGCGCCGCATAGCTCTTGAAGTTGCTGTCGGTGTGCTTCCCTTGCCGCCTTGTCTCCGTATATCTCATTTAAGAATTTATAATAGGGCCACGTGATATGCTTTATTTTTCCCTTTGATGAGGCTTCCGAGACCACATTGTAGTGCTTTTTCATGTTGCGCAGCTTTCGATCGAGTGTTTCGTAGAAGAAATGATAGCCCTTTAGTCTGAGTACGCGACGTATCTCAATGAATATTTTGCGCCGTCGAACGTGTGGATTCCATAAATCTTGTTTTCGTTTGCAGCATTCCTGTAAGAAGGCGACTACAGCCTCGTGGCACCACTGGGCCTCTGTTTCGTCTGTTAAATGACCGAATGGTTATCGAAAACAATGTTTATGTGAAAGGAGATGCCTTACCGATAGACTCGTTCCCGGTTTGAGCGCCTTCAAGTTGTTCTTCAGCTTCGCCAACCACATTCGGTTTCAACGAGGCCTCCCCCTCAACGGCATTAACATCAGCTTTTGGGCTTAAGAGGTTATTCATCTTGTCATAGTATGGCCAAGTGATTGACCTTTTGGGGGTGCTGTCATGTTTTGGTTTCAATTTGCTGAATTGCCTCTGCAGACTGATAAACTTTTCCGCAAGGGTGTCTGCCCTAAAATTGAATCCCCTTTCAAGCATTTTCCTTCGAATCATTCCGAAGAATTTGCTTCCGGCGCAGTTCTTTTTGTGTAAATCCTTTTTCCTTTGTAAGCACTCGTCGAGGAAGATGTTTAATATAGTTGCGTTCCATACCGGCTCCTCTGCTGTTAACAATAAATGAAGCAATCGGTATCATTTCAATAATTTAAAATTGTTTTTAAGACATTTCTGATGTTGACATTTGGGTTGAGGAAACCGAGCGGCGAGTAGAAAGTGACTGAAATGTCATGCTGACTTACCATCAATACTCTCAATTGCATATTCCAAGTCGTCCTCGTCAGCAGTTGCCATTGTTATCCTTGAATAGTTTATTGAATTAAACAAAATTTTGGAATCAGTTAGCAGAAAACTAAAATCTTTGGGTAAATAGGTAGCGATACCAAGCGATTGGTTGAAAGTAAAATGGCTGCGTTCGATATAATAACGAGTAGCTGTATGGGAAGCGTTCAGCAACACATACACATTTACATGACTTATCTGATATATTGAACTGCCCAACGAAAACATTGATTATTAAGTACCAGGGCCTCAACCTCCTCAAGGTTTTCCAGCCAGCTTCTTCGACCTGTTTTTTTTTTTTTTTTATGGATTCGCGCCAAGAGATGTGGAATCTTTGATCAAGATACTGGTAGTCTGGGCTACCAGCATCCACGATTCGCAGGCTATTATTCTCCTTTTTCCACGCCCCTATGTAGTAAGCCACACCTCTGCACTCTTCAACCACTCTCCCCGCGGGACTGCGGTTAGGTATTACTTCGCGGGGCTGGTTAGCGATTTATGCTGTATTTCGGGCGGCGAGCTCTTGTGCTCTTCTCTCTGCTTCGGCTTGACGTAGCTTCGTTTGTATAAGCTCAATGTACGAGCATAGCTCGTTCCAGTTATCTACAGAGTCCATCATGTATGCGACCAGGTTTTCGGGGCTTAGTAAGTTTACCGCTTGCCTGGCCTGCGCGAAACGATTACAGTCAAAAACTGCGCGTTCTATCTTCCTCAGCATTTGGACATTGTGGACATAGTGGAGAATAATCATGTCGCCGTGTCCAGACAGAAACTGTGAAAGGTGGTAATTACAGTCTCCTGCTGATCTTGATGTCCAAGTTCTGATAACGAGAATGAGCCTGTGCGTCCATCTTCCTTTTGTAGAGACATCCCATCTAGCTTGCCACATAACTATGGATGCTGCCCGTTCTTCTTTTATGCGCCTGGCCTGTTGCCGGTCAGACGTTAGCTTGCGGGGTATCCGCATGAGCTCGTCTGCAAGGATGTCGATGAGTAGCATTCCTACTTGACGAACGCTACATCATCTGAGATGGTCCTGAATCCGCTGATTGTTCTTATTGCGCAAAGTCTATAAACTGACGTCATCAGTTGTCTGCCTGCGAGTGCACCAGCCCATATCGGAGCACCGTATAGTAGAACTGAACTGACTACCTTTGAGAGTTAGACTCTGCGCGCATATCTACCACCTACATTCGGGAGCATTCGTGAGAGCGCTCCTTGTGTAAGTGATGCCTTCTCGCTGGCATCGTATGTGTTACGAGTCCTAATAGAGAGCCTGTTATCAAGCATAACCCCTAGGTACTTCACCGATTTCTTAGACCCAATCGTCTGATCGCCGACTAAAAAGCTCCTCTTTCTTGTGGCTGGTTATGAGCACAGCCTCCGTTTTGTGAGTCGCTAGTTCCAGGCCGGCACTTACCAGCCAATCTTTCAGCTTAGAGATGGCTGTGTTCGTGGCAACCTTCACTTCCTCTATATGTATGTTTATCACCTGTGACAATGGCAATGTTTTCAGCAAAGTCGGTAATTTGTACTCCAACGGGAAGCGCTAGTCGAAGAAGGCCATCATTCATAATGTTCCATATTAGGGGCCCAAGGACTGATCCCTGCGAACTCCCGCCTTTATGGTATAAAACTTGACGCCCTCATCGGTGTAGTATCTGTTGTTGAAGTAGTCCATAACTATTTTCAGCAAATAGGGAGGGGTACCTATGCCAATTAGGCATCTGCGGCCAGGTTTACCACAGCAGGATTCTATTGTGTTGATCGTCCTTTTCTGAAGTCGCACTGGTTGTTTGACAGTGCACTATTAGCTTCCGCTACCGCCAGTAACCTACCATATCCAGTAGGTTCCAGTATCTTACATCTAGGATGGCTTTTTTTTTTTTAGGCAGTAGGACCAAGTGCTGCAGTTTCCACTGTGTGGGAAAGACTCCCTCTTGTAGGCATTTCCCCAGAGTGTGCTGGAAAGCGTCTGGCCTGGCCTTAATCGCCGCTTTGAGGGCCTTATTTGGGATGCCATCAGGTCCGGGTGTTTGCTGTTTTTCACCTTAGAGACAGCTTTGTATAACTCCTCAGTAATTAGGGGAATCTCCTCTGGGCCGATCCTTGCCGTGCAACTATTTGGGTGAGCATTTCAGGGTTTGTTATCGTCGGACCTCTATTATTTCTCATCCTTTTGGTAACCACTCTGTATGCCTTAACCCACGGATCTATATCGGCCTCCTCGCAGAGTTTTTTAAACACCTGGCCTTGCTTTCTTTTATAGCTTTTGCCAGCTCACATCTCGCTTGGAGAAGACGATCTTGGAAATCTTGCCTGATTCTGGATCGTTGGGATTTCCTTCGCGCTCTGAGACAAATTGCTCTTAGCCTTTGGATATCCTCGTTCCACCAGTAGCATGGGGAGCTCCTTTTTCTGGGTTTCCTCCTGGTCATCGCTGCGTCACATGCTACAGTTAGCACTGCTTGTAGATCGTTATCAAAGGGGGAGACCTTCCACTTGGGTCCTGTTTGGTTTGGACGCTGACTGCGTTTTCTGTCGCCGATCTCCATTGGTTTGTTGGTCGCTGTGCGTGTAGTCCTCGCTCACTCTCCAAGTTGTTTTTTTCGTGAGAGAGTTACTCACAAAGGTTATATCGACTACTAAAGTTGCTTCTTTCCGATCGGCCCAAAAGTATGGAGGTCCGAACTGAGAGTTTTGTCGTAAATCATAAAATAACTTCCTTGGCCGTCAATCCTACCTTGGCCACCATTTACCCCGGTTCAAACACAAACTCCGTTTTATTAACTTCAAACTGGGACTTCCAGCTGGTACATACGATAAGGTCTACAACGCCGATTTCTGGCCCCAAGGAGTACAAATCAAACCATTCGTCTCCCGTCCAAAAAACGAAGGAGGAATTGCTCAACCAGTGGTAATTTAACTGCCAACTCCGTAAATTACTTAAGTAAGAATATTTTTCACCTATATTATCAAAATGTTAGTGGTATTAGAACCAAATTAGATGCTCTGCGCTTAGGGCTGAATAATGAAATCTACGATTGTATAATATTAACGGAAACTTGGTTCAATGATGATATTCTCACTTCTGAGTTTGCTAATTTAGAGAAATATTTAATATTTAGAAAGGATAGATGTAAATACACGTCCGGATTGGAGCGGGGCGGTGGTGTTTTAATTGCCGTTCGATCGTGTTTTTCCTGTGATGTTGTAAATCTCCTTTCCAATACATTACCATCCTCCTCTGATTGGGACGTTGATCAATTAATAGTTAAAATAAATTTCCCAAATAACACTAATATTTTTGTTATCGGTAGTTATATTCCTCCTAGGAGTCACTTTGATTTATATAACTTACACCTAAATAATTGTACACAAATTTTTGAAAATTTATCTAGTTCACAGCATGTATTTTATGTAGGTGATTTCAATTTAAGCAGTGTTACATGGATATTTGATTTTGATGATCAACATCTTATTCCAATGAACATTAAAACGGAAACCGAAATATTCGTGACCGAATTTTTTAGCCAATTTAATTTAAAACAGTGTAATGGTATTTCTAACAATCTTGATCGAGTACTTGATCTTGTATTTGCTGATGACGAGTATAATATAACTCTAGAAAAATCTGCATCACCAATGTTTCGGAACTCCATTCATCACTGTGGTATTTACGCAGAACTTAAATTCTTACACTACTCCAACCCATGTGAGCTAAGTAAAAAGTCCGAGCTGGTATACAATTTCAAACGTGCTAATTTTGGAGATTTAAATAGTTACTTGAATAGTCAGGTTTGGGCGAGTATACTAGCGTCATCAGACCTCGGACAAGCCTATAATACATTTTGTTCCATTCTAAAGCATGCTATTGATCTATTTGTTCCAAAGAAACGAATTTTTAAGAATTCCAATCCCATTTGGTTTAATAAAAGACTATCTAATCTAAAAAACCAAAAGAATAAAGCCTTTAAAAAATTTCGTAATCATCCAAATAACCCTAATCTTAATTTCCAGTACCTCTACCTGCAAAAGCAGTTTGACTATCTCAATCGCTTCTTACATCGCCAGTATCTTTTTGCCGTACAAACTAATTTAAGACAAAATAGCAATCAGTTCTGGAGTTATATTAACTCGAGACGTAAATCAAACAGCATTCCTAATTCCATGAACTATTTAGGTGCCACCTCAAAGGAGATGTCCACTACCTGCAAAATGTTTGCTAATTATTTTAAATCAGTTTACTCCCACGACCGTCAGTCTGTTGAGATTCCTCGAATTCCAGAATTGTTTCAAATTGGTTCACTTGAAATTAACTCATCTGAAGTTTTTAAGTCCCTATCTCAAATTGATAGTAGTAAATCGACTGGACCTGATGGGTTTTCCCCATATTTACTAAAAAATTGTGCACAATCACTAACACAACCATTAACACTAATTTTTAATCTATCCCTAAGTAATGGTCAATTTTTAGATGAATGGAAAGTCTCGTTTATATCGCCCATTTTTAAAAGCGGTTCAAAACTCGAAGTTAAAAACTATAGACCAATTTGTAAACTTTCCTGTATTCCTAAATTACTCGAAGAAATAGTTTATCGGAAATTATATTTTTATGTGAATAGATACATATCACCCTTTCAACATGGTTTTGTGTCGGGTAGGTCAACCGTCACGAATCTTTCCATTTTAATTAATCATCTGACTCAAAACCTTGAAAGAAATTGTCAAACTGATATTGTTTACACAGACTTCGCTAAAGCATTTGATAGGGTAAACCACCGCATTTTATTATCAAAGTTGTCTTCTTTAGGTTTTTACTCCAATATTCTAAGTTGGATAGATTCCTATATAACAAGCAGAACCCAAATAGTAAAAATAAACAATTTCCTATCCGATCCTTTTTCCGTACCATCTGGTGTCCCACAAGGCAGCCACTTAGGCCCACTGTTATTTCTCTTATTCATCAATGATCTTCCCTCAATTTTTAAATCCTCACAATGCCTTCTCTACGCTGATGACCTTAAGATCTATAGAAAAATCGTATCCATTTCAGATTGTTTGCTATTACAAGAGGATCTTACACGCCTAATTCACTGGTGTGAGTTACATTCCTTACACTTAAACGTTTCTAAATGTGTTGTGCTTTCATGTTTCAGAACTAATAATCTTGTTGAATTTCGTTATGACCTAAACGGTGTCCAACTTATGAAGGTGTCGCAATTGAAGGATTTGGGTGTTATCCTGGATTCTAAATTAAATTTTACTTTTCACATAGATTACATTATAACGAAAGCAAATTTAATGATAGGATTCATAAAACGTAATACTATAGAATTTACTGATACTTTGGCTTTAAAATGTTTGTTTTTTGCTCTAGTTAGGTCTCCACTTGAATATTGTAGTGTTATTTGGAATCCATTCTACAATAATGCAGCCGAAAGAATTGAAAAAATTCAACGTAAGTTCACCCGATACTTATTCTTTAAACTGAAATGGAATATTGAGACACCATCCTACAGAACGAGATGTTTTTTGTTTAACCTTATCCCTTTATATCAACGTCGTAGATACTTTTCATTAATGTTTATTCGAGACATTCTTACTTTTCATATTGACTGTTCTTTTCTTTCAAGTATGTTGAAGTTGTATATCCCTCCAGCCTATACTCGAAATCGTTTGCTTTTTAAAACAGTTTTTCATCGAACCAATTATGGTAAGAATGAACCAATATCGCGATGTATACAAGAGGCTAACTTAGCTTGCAATGCATTGGATTTTTTTGATAACTCTTCCAGAGAATTATTTAAAAAACGAATTATAAGTTATTTGCTAAACTTAAGTGGTTAAGTTATCCAATTAATGTTACTTAGTCTATAAGAGAAATCTCTAATTGATGTAAATAAATAAATAAATAAATAAATAAATAAATAAAAATGTTTTTATTTGAAGTTGTCTTAAGCGATCCACTTTTCATCACCAGTCACCTCTTCAGAAATGACTCGATTTCAAAATCTTATTTTATTTTAAAGGCCCATGTACCTAGTCCTGCCATAAGTTCTGTTACACAATTTTCAGCGCTTATCGTTCAAAACTTTTTTCCGGGAATAGAACTGTTAACCTTTTTTTCAGAACACATGCACTGATCAGTGAAGAATACTAGTCAGTTTGGTTTCAGTTTTTGAACTATTAACATGGAGTGGGGCGTAAAAGTGAATCGAGTCGCGGTAATAGCGTTGCATAAGTGCGGAAAGAGTGCTGGCCAAATTTTCGAGTTGCTAAAACCATTCGCAATATCAAGAATATTCGTTTATCGGGCTATTACTAGCTTCGGCGAATTATCTGGAGTAGAGGACAGGCCATGAAGTGGTCGCACGCTCGTCGTTCGTACGAGTGCGGTAGTAAAGACATTACGTTAACGAATTCGGAGAATTCCCCTTAGGAAGCAGAAGATCATGTCCAAAGAATTGGATATATCAACCAGATCCACGTCTAGGCTGATTCGAGATGATCTGCATATGAAAGCATATCGTCGGTCCACGGGTCATCTTCTAACTTCTCAATTAAAAAAAATTAGGCTGGAAAGATGCAAGCGACTTTTGCAGTGGCACGCGGACAATGGCCATGAAAACATTCTTTTTACGGACGAGAAAAATTTTACCGTGGAAGAAGTTTTCAAGAAACAAAATGACAAGATTTATGCCACTTCATCCAAGGAAGCGAAAAAAAATGTTCCAAGGGATCAACGTGGTCATCATCCTGTTTCCGTAATGGTTTGGTGGGGGGTCTCTCACCATGGTGTCACATCCCTCCATTTCTGTGAAAAGGGCGTAAAAACTGGTGCAAAGGTCTACCAAGAAGATGTGCTAGAGGGTGTTGTGAAGGGTTCCACCAATACCCTTTTCAATGGACACAGATGGATCTTCCAACAGGACTCTGCTCCAGCGCACAAAGCCAAAACAAAGTCAGCGAACATGTCATGCCTATGGCCATGAACTTTGAGCTCCTGGTGCAGTTGGATCATGTACGGGTCTAGGCCCGAATCCGACGCAAAATTCGTCAAGTTTATGTCTGCAAAAGACCGAGTTCTGGTGCACAGCGAGGAATCGACTGTCTCGGTCTCACGGCGATGTTCTCGGCCGATTTTGCGTTCCTTTGACGTACGAGTATTGGTTGATTGATTACCTAACCGGTCATATCAAATTTGGCCACCAAACGTTGAAGAGTCGACTTTGAAGGGCCACCAGTATAAGTAAAATCGGCGCAACAAGCGCAATGTTTGCACTAACGAACCCCAATTTTGTTAATAAAATTGTATCATTTATACGTGCTATCGTGTAACTTGCTATGCTGATTTGGCATCAGTAACTGAATAATAAACAAAGGGTTGACAGATGTCACTTAAGCAACATGGCCGCCAGATGCAGCGAAAATTTAGTCGTTATATGGTATACTTTATTGTCAGCTTGTGTTTATCCGCTTCCTTTACTTAGTGATTAAAGATGAAGATGGCCCGAATCAATGTTACACTTATCATAAATTCTTCTCGGCTTTCGCCAATGTAAACACGACGCTCATGCTCACCCCTGTCTTTCACGCCTATGTGAACAAGCACAAGCGTTTCATCAGGGTCATCTGTAGTTGTTCAAACACGAAATAGGTCGCACTTCTTTTATTCGCCGGTGATTCCCTCACGAAGTTTTTTTAAAAAAAACCCTTATGACCCTTAAACAGCGAGAATTTTTCATTGCCACTCAGTGTAGCCTGATCGGTTTGGGTCGTTTAGTCGTTTATACGGACACAGCCATATGAAGCTCTTTGCCGTGATCCACCACTTTTTTTTTTTTTTTGGAGGCTCCTACTATCTGTTGGACACAAATACTGGTCCATTGTACTACCAGACAGACACCTTGTCTTTATTGTATTTACCTCGTTGTCCGGAGAAAAGTGAGGAGGAGCTTCAGTGATGTAGACCTAAAAGATTCGGCACACACCACGTCGGCCCCAAGGGTTCGCCACCGCGAGCGAAGGCGGGACAGTCACCGAGAAAGTGTTCTGCTGTGTCATCCTCCTCGGAACATGCAGCACAGGTAAGCGTCTCACTGATGCCAAGCACTTGGAGATGCTTGGCAAAAGTGTAATGGCCCGTAATGACGCCCGTAAGCCTTCTGCAATCATTTCTCCTTGAGAATAAGAAGAATGTTGCGAACTTCTTGCAGACATCAGGGCGTACGCGCTTGGTCATCCTGCATCCTGGATATTCCCTCCATCTACGACTGTGTGCATTAAAGACCCAGTCGTTGATGTCAGATTTGATCGTCGAAGCAGGTAGACCTAGGGCGGGTTCAGGTCCTGAGTTCATCCGAGATCTCATTTCCTGGGATCCCAGTGTGACCTGGGACCCATACAAGCCTTAGTGAATTAAATCTTCCGACTTTGTTCAAAAAAGTCTTGAGTTCATGCACTAATTTTAGAGTTGGATAGAGGGCTGGACACAGCTTTGAGTGCAGCTTGGCTGTCTATGCTTTTTCTGGCACAACCATTTCGCTTAAGACATGGCTTTCCGTGCGCCCCGTGTGATATATACCAAATATATATATACCAAATATTCATCATAGCATTTAGAGCAGCTTCCGGTGTGCTGAGGAAAGCTCTTTGGAGTTTGGTGAAAGAGGCTACGAGGTGTTTGTGTGTTAGCCTGTTCCACCAGACAACCGATGCATATGTGATTATCAGCCTAATCATTACCGTGCAGATCCAAAGGACCTTTTTCGGCGATAAGCCCCATGTTTTGTCAAAGGCACCTTTGCATTGCCAAAAAGCTGACAGCACTTTGGTGGTTTTAGACTCAACATGCTTTGGAAGTCAAGCTAAGGTGACTCCCAGGTACTTAGCTTCCTTGGATATCGCGATGGGAATGCCCTTTAGCAACAACTGAGTAATGCCAGTATTTTCCCTCCTTCTCGTGAAGAGAACGACATCAGTCTTAAGAGAATTAACCGACAGCCCATTTCTCGTGCACCAGTCTTCGATCACATCTAGCGCCGCCTGCGCTTTGAGACAGATAGTCGCTAAACATGAGCCGACAGAGATAACAGCAAGATCACCCGCATAGGCCTGGGCATAGATTCCAGAGAGCATCGAGCACAGTGTCGACTATCATGCACCACAACATCGGAGACAGGACAGCCCCTGTTTAATCCAGACTTGACACATTGTTCGAGGCCTGCATCAGCGATCAATGTCCTGTGCACAAGTATTGCTTTGATCCACAAGACCTTCATCTACGTCATACCGTCCAGCAGCGTTACACATGCTGTCGAAAGTAGCGTTGTCAAAAGCTCCCTCAATGTCGACGAAAATGCCCAATACGTCTACTCTTTTCTTTCGAGAGCGCATTCGATTCTAACAACTAGGTTTTGAAGCGCAGCCTCGCAGGATTTTCCGCGCTAATAAGCATGTTGCATGTCCGAGAGAGGATGCATTCGAAGGGCAACTTTGCGCACGTGCAACTCAACTAATATCTCCATGCTTTTCAGCAAGAAGGATATGATCCACCTTAGGGTTAAAATTTGTTTGTCGATTTTTCTAACCTGAAGAAACCACCCTAGAGTGTTCACGAACGATTTAAGGCCTCCACACAGCATCGAAGACATTACATTATTGACATTGCTTAGGAGATGTATGCCCTTGCGGTTAGCACAGTTGTAGGTATCCCTTTTCTTATGGACAGAAGCCTTACGTACCTATTTGCATTTCGAGCTGCAGTCGCAAGAGACCGCCAGAACCTTTGCCGGTCATGTCTCTCTCAAGATCTTTTAAGAACCTATCCAATCTACGTTGCCAAAGCGCCATCGGGGACGCTACCTGTCATGTGTTCGGTTTCAAGCCTTCGCCCACAAGTAACCCCTGGTTTGGTGAAGGATTTAGGCAGTCCTACGTAGAGAAACAGCAGGCTACGTTATATTGACGGGCAGGAGCTGCTCATGAGCTTTAAGAACACATAAAGAGGGAGAAGAAAGAATCCAAGAAGCGCGAAATTGGGATGTAACGGTTAAGGTAAAGGTTATCACTAAATGGCTCTGCTTATTCAATACTCTGACGCGGCCCCTTGCCTATCAGAAACTGTAGCAGCTGTACAGTGACATAAGCTTAAAAAGCTGTGACGACATATCTAGCTCCTTAAGACTCCGTAGGTAATAGTCTAGACACTTTTCAAGTTTCTCAACCAGCACGTCATCGTGGAGCTGTTTGTCGCATATAAATCCCATTATCCTATCGACATCAATAAATAACTTTCTTAGTACGAGGGTGGTCCAATAAATACTCAGCCTCACCGCCAGATGACGCCAGTATCGCAAGAGCAACTTACATTCTAGTACATTCTACAGACGGCTACTGTCGAAATTTCAGCCGGATCAGACTCGTAGTTTTGTTTTGACCGCGTGTGGAAGCGGGAGTGTTCGCGGGTTTTGGAAAAATGGAAAAAGAGCAATATCGGTCGGTGATTCGATTCTTGTTTTTGGAAGGGAAATCGCGCAGCGAAATCAAAGAGCGTTTGGATGCTGTATACGGTGACTTTTCTCCTTCGATGGCGACCATCAAAAATTGTCAACGTGGTCGCACGTCGGTTTTTGATGAGCCACGTCCAGGTGCCCCGAAAACGGCTACCACGGAGGATAACGTGACAAAAATCCACGATCTCGTATTGGCAGACCGCCGATTGAGGTGCGCGAGATAGCTGAAACAGTAGGTTTTTCAAAAAATCGCGTGGGTCATACCCTGCATTAAATTTTGGGCATGAGAAAGGTGTCGGCGCGATGGGTGCCGCGTTTGTTCACTCCGGACAACAAGCGCAACCGTGAGACCACTTCAGAGCAGTGTTTGACGCTGTTTAAGCGCAATCCGAAGGAGGTTCTGCGTCGTTCCGTGACACTCGACGAAACATGGATCGACTGGTACACACCAGAGACTAAGGAACAGTCGAAACAGCGGACTTCACCCGGCGAACGTGCTCCGAAGAAGGCGAAGACTGTCCCATCGGCCGGAAAGGTGATAGCCACCGTTTTCTGGGATTCACAAGGTGTGATCCACATCGACTACCTGGAGAAGGGCAAAACGGTCACAGGGCTGTACTATGCCAAATTATTGGGCCGATTCGACGCCGAAATCGAAAAAGAAAAAGTGCTCTTCCACCATGCTCACACCTCCGCCCTCGCCACGGCCAAATTTGTCGAATTGGACTACGAACTGCTGCCCCATCCACCGTATTCTCCAGATTTGGCCCCGTGCGACTTCTTTTTGTTTCCAAACTTGAAAAAGTCACTCGGCTGGCAGAAATTTCAGTCGAATGAGGAGGTCTTCGCCGCCACGGAGGCCTACTTTGCAGACATCGAGAAAACGTATTTTTCAGACGGGTTAAAGAAATTGGAGCATAGCTAGGTCAAGAGTATCGAGCTAGAAGGAGACCATATTGAAAAATAAATCGCCATTTCTCCAAAATTTTTGTTTTTCTTTTGCAGGCTAAGTACTTATCGGTCCACCCTCGTACCTTTTTAATACTCACACGGCAACTCCGCCAGCATACCTAAGAATAGACAATACTGATGTCACGTAATGAAGTAACCAAACGTCAGAAATTGAATGTTTACTTGTCAAATTTCGACCTTGGAAGTGTGCAGGAAGAAAGCACTTTCCCAACTCGCCTCTCTGCTCGTACTAGAAATTCAGTGCAAATTCAATTGAAAACCTTGCAACCATGACCAAGAAGATCTTGATGATTTGTTTAGGTAATAAGTACCATTGCCACGTTGTGACGTTTACTAATTATCCATTAACATCTCCTTCGTGTAGGGAACATTTGCCGGTCCCCCATTGCCGAGGCTGTGATGCAGGAAACCATCAGCAAAGCCGGATTAGCCGACGACTGGGGCGTAGACAGTGCTGCGATTGGTGACTGGCACGTAGGAAACCCGCCCGACCACCGGGCACTTAATATCATGAAAAATCACGGTCTGAGCTACTCAAATCGCGCCAGGCAAATCAAAGGCAAGGATTTTGAAGAGTTTGACTACATTTTCGGAATGGACAGAGAGAACATGGACGACCTCCACAGGTTAGCGCCACCCGGTTCCAAAGCGAAACTCCTCATGTTGGGTGATTTTGGATTGGATAAAAATGACCGAATCATAAAGGATCCGTACTACGTAAGAACAGCTGGCCATCTCCCATTCCTATTCATGTTTTCACTATGTTTCCTATTCTAGTTGAGAGGCGAAGCCGCTTTCGAAAAAGCTTACCAACAGTGTGTCGTAGCGTGCGATGCTTTTCTCAAGGAAGTTCAGTCGGGAAACGTCTAAATTTATATAAAAAAAATCAAAAAAAAACGAAAAAAAAAAACAAATTTAGTGTGATTTAGAAAATATATCAAAACCAAAACCAAAATTGCTCTTTTCGTCTCTTTTTTTCTTAATTTTTCGAAATATCTGTCGTAATACCACCACACTCAGTTGCAATGTCATCTTCTAAAAAGATACTCTTCGTGTGCATAGGTTCGCAGATAAATTTATTGCGTTTTTGCGCGATTAGATTGATTTTGGTTTGTCGTTCTTCTAGGCAACACATGTCGATCACCGATGGCGGAGAGTATTATGCGTGAATTGGTGAATAAAAATAAACTCCATTGGGAAGTCGATAGTGCGGGTCTACGTTCTTGGAATGTTGGCTGTCCCCCGGAACGTAGATGTACCAAGGTGCTGGCTGAATATGGTTTGACGTCAAATCACCTGGGAAGGGAGGTGCGTTGAAGAGGAATGCCATTTGAAAATGTTTTAGTAAAACTAATCCACTTCTAGCTGCAAGAGAGCGATTACCATAAATTTGATTACATTTTGGGGATGGATGAGGAGAATGTGGAGGAATTGAAAAATCGCGCTCCACCCTTTCATAAAGCCCAAATTGAACTTCTTGGATCTTACATGGAAAACGCTAGTAATAAGATTATAAGGGATCCATACTTTGTAAGTACAATTTATGTCAAGTCTTTTCTATACAAGTATTTTGGGTCATATGCCTCCAGGAAATGCTAGATTTTGTTGTTGTGAATCCGACTTTAGCCGAGCCACTAATGGTTAAACAACTCCTCAAGCCAGTAACTAATTGACTGTCCTTTTCGCCGAAGTAAAAGCGCTCATCCCGTGATTTGGAGTGTGTAAAACGAACAGTATGGCCAGAAAGTACGCTTTCGTACAACCTTAAGTGATGCTTCTGGGGTGAACCTGTCTCCTTAGGTCCCTTTCTAGTTGCTTGTACGACCTTCCTGTATCGTCCCTCGGGGTTGGGATCAAATACCAGGCGTGTAAGTTGAAACCAGCCGGTTTGTCTGGTAGATGTCGCTAGCAATATGTATACATCTCTATGATTTGACATATATGTCATTTTTTTCTATTGACATTAAGCTTCAAAAATACTCAATTCTCATTCCGTCAAAATAATAGCGTCATAGTTGTTTACCTCAGTAAAAAGTCAAGTTTCGTTCCAAGTAAAGAGCATTTGTGGCATTCGTTGCTTTTCTTCTAGGAAAATAGCAGCTGAAGCTCATCGTTTGCTGATAGACACTTATGGTGAACATGCTGCAGTGACTAGAACATGTGAGACATAGTTTCGTCAATTTGAAAGTGGTGATTTCGATTTGAAAGACAATGAACATCCTGGTGCAGCGAAAAGGTTTGAAGACGAAGAATTGCAGGCGTTACTGGAAGAAGACTCAACCTAATCGTAAGAGAAAAACACTAAATGTGGCCCGAGTAGCAATTTGCCAACGTCTTACCGCCACGGGAAAGATCCAGAAGTATGGGAAATGGGTGCCACACGAACGAAAGGCAAATGGAATACCAAAAAACCGTTTGTGAAATGCTGCTTCAACGTTTCGAAAGGAAGTCGTTTTTACATCGGATTGTCATGGGCGAAGTGAAATGGATTTATTTTGAGAAGCCGAAGCGAAAAGAATCATGGTTTTCAACTGGCGAAGCCAGCTCATCCACTGCAAGGGCAGATCGCTTTAGTCGTAAGACAATGGACTGTGTTTGGTAGGACCAGAGTCAAACGGAAGCAAATCGCTATCGACAACAAATTGCCAATTTGAATCATGCGTTGATCGAAAAACGAGCAGAATGGCCCGAAGACACGACAAAGTTATTTTACAACATGACAACACGCCGTCTCATACCGTGAAAAAAGATCGACAGGTACCTCAGACAAATGTATGATAAAATTAAGCAGACGATGGACAGTACGATACCACGCCAAGGACAGCATGATACCACAAACGTATACTAAAACGCGACTACGACTACTGACAAGACCCAATCTCTTGTACAGGCGGTTTACCGACAGACAAAACTCAGAGGTCAGGATACTAAAGTCACTGATTAAAAATATCCAACAGTTGATCAAGGAAAATTACAGAATATCTGTAAGTTTATAATGGAACAACAAAATTCGTAAATTCCAACAGCGTGAGTATGCTCCCGCAAATCAATAAAATATAGGGTCCGCCAAATAACTTTTTTTTTTTTGAAAATGCTATAAAAAAAACTACTGAATATTTTCTCAAATTTCTTTTTTTATTTGAAAGTACAATCCTTCCGGTTAATAATGGAAAATAATTTCATTCAAATGGCTGCCTCGGCTGGCCATGCAGTAGCCTACACGATCGGTCCAATTTTTAAGCACATTATCGATTGTGTGCAGTTGTATTTCACCAATGGCTTCACGAATATTGTCCTTTAAAGCGTCAATTGTCTCTGGCTTGTCCGTGTAACACTTATCTTTGACGGCACCCCACAAATAATAGTCCAACGGTGTCAAATCGCAGCTCCGAGGTGGCCAAACGACATCAGCTCTGCGGCTGATAATGCGATCTTCAAAAACAGGGCGCAAAACATCGAGTGTAGCTTCGGCTGTGTGGCACGTAGCGCCGTCCTGTTGAAACCAAATGTTGCCAACATCCTCCTCTTCAATTTTTGTGAACAAAAATTCGTTCAACATGGCCCGATAACGATCGCCATTGACTGTAACGGCCACTCCTTGCTCATTTTCAAAGAAAAATGGCCCAATTATGCCTCTGGACCAAAATCCGCACCAAACAGTGGCTCGTTTTGAGTGCACCGGCTTTTCAATGTATGCGTGCGGGTTTTCTGTGCCCCAAATGCGACAATTTTGCTTGTTTACATACCCGCCAAGATCAAAATGAGCTTCCTCTGAAAAGATGATTTTTTTGGCAAAATCGGCATCTTCTGTAAGTCGATCGCAGGCCCACTTAGCGAGGCGTTGTTCAAGCGTATACACAACCATATTCGGTCAGCGGAAGGATAAAACTAATTATCTGTCAAATCAGACATGAGCTAAGTGTTACCATTCACGAAATAAGCACTACTTGAAAAAAAAAACGTTAGATGGCGGACCCTTTATTTCGGAGAAACACTCAGAGTGACATTCAGCATCTGAAGCTTTCGAGAACGTCAGACGATTAACGTCTTTTACAAACAGTCAGCATTAATCCGAAGAACGCCGTCTTGGATGATGATTTCTGTGGCGGCAGTGGGAGCTATCTTCCAGGAAGTGTATAAGCATTATAATAGCATAATGATAGCATTCGCCCACACCGCGAATTGGAAAACAGAGTTCTACTTCATCACTCCTACCTTAGAAATGACATCGATCACTGGAGATCCGAGAATCTTGGTTTTATCATGTTCGATGACGATTTCATGGCAAATAATGCCGTCCCCAATGATGGGGCGAACACCTTGTTTATTTCGATGGGTGATCTCCAGATGATCTTCGAGTCACTGAGGAGAAAAAAATCCACGGGAATCTACGGAATGTCTAATGTTGTTCTCAGGCACCTCCCGCCATTGGCTGTAGAGAGGTACACCATCCTGTTCAACAATGTACTGAATAATGCATATTACCCAGTGCGCTGGGAGACAGCGGTGGTGCAACCAATTCCCAAGACGGGTAAAGACACCTCTAATTTGGCAAATCAGCTGTCAATAAGTCTCCTTCCAAGTATAAGCAAGGTTTTCGAGAAGATGGTCCATAGAGCCCTGTCTAAATGGGTTGAGGACGATAAAATTATTCCGGATAACCAATTCGGTTTCAGAGGGGGCATAATAATGCTGCGTCGAAAATCGTGTCAGATATCCAATGGGACAAATGTAAGAACCAATGCACGGATGCCTGTCTGATTGACTTGGAAATGGCTTTCGACATCGTATGATTAGAAGGGCTTTACTACAAGCTCAGTCGGCTGGGCATAATAAAATATGATTTTTGACATGTTAACAGGTAGAAAGTTCGTAGTGAAAATTGCCAACATGACTTCTACCCAAATATTTGATATTAACAACGGACAGTGAACTCGCCGATCCTTTTCAACATTTACTTCATTTGATAGCTTCTCTTCAACATTCAATAGCGTATGCGGACGATTTAATCGCGTACAGATCAGGTCCAACGATCGACGTCATTGTTAATCTTCTGCAGCGTGAAATTCAGCCGTATTTGATGACTGGAAGTTGAAAATCGACTGCCAGAAATCAGAAACTATTTGGTTCAGAACCACTTTGTCTAGGACCTCTCGGGACACTAAAAAAAATTGGCGCAGGTTCTCAATATTTAGATCGGACGGGCGTCCACTGGCGAAACAAAGTGTAGTCAAATACCTTGGGATCTGGCTAGACCAGAATCTTTATTTTGATAAAAATATAGGTTGCTCTGGCGAACGCCCGGGGCGCTTTTGCTCTTACCAGATGGCTGTTTCATAGCAACCAACTTGATTCGAGAGTGAGGGTTATTTGCTACATGGCCTTAATCAGGCCCATGATTACCTATGGATGTCCCGTCTGGTTCAATGTGAGAGCCAGCTTAATGGAAAGGATTCGGGTGTTTGAGAGTCAATGTCTGAGAAGTTGTCTTGGGTTATATAGGACACCCGAATCTGGGTACACGAAATTTTACCCGAACGAGGTCCTATAAAATAGGATAGGCCAGGATTGTACGAGTGGATAATTTTCTAATAAAACTGATCCGAGGTCACGTTTCAAGGGCAATGACTTCGGTCAATAACCTGATCTCCGGGGCTTACTTCCCTAATTACATGTACCACGGGAAACTTCGCTTTAGCGGCTTTGTCCCCCCAGAGGCATTCCGCTATTTAGATCAATGTGGGCTGATCCAGGACGAATTGGTGGTTCCGCTAATACTTTTTTTTTTTTATAATTCATGTGTTTGTCACACAACCTGGACGGGCTGCAGATGATTTGTGTCGAAGATGTTCGTTCACTTCTTTCCGAGGGTGGTTGTCCTAGATAGGATTTGAGAGATTCGACTGAACTCGCGTTGGTTGTAGTTCACAGTAACTCTTCATCTCATTAAGGTGTTATATTGGAAGTGCACACACAGAGTATGAATTTTGAAGTGATCTTATGCTGCGAGTGTTATGCCTTGGTCAGCATTTTGTGATCATCTCTCATTCACAACTGATGTTGTTGCACAGTTTTTCTGACAACAGTCGGTGAGGATCACCATTGCACCACGGCCACCACGTAAGTCTGTGGAGCGGCGGCTCCTCTACGAACGTGGTGTTGTGCTCCGCGAGCCCGAACGCCTCAGGTTTAATAGATCAGTGTCGCATCAAGATCGGGGAGACGTCGCAAAACTTGCCATATGCCAATGACAAGGGTAGATTAGGAGAGGTTAGAGTAGGTTAGGTTAGGTTAGGCAGGCTAAGGCAAGCTCGGGTGGCTGGAAGGCTTACTTTAGTTTTAGCTGTAATTGAAAAAAAAAATATAAACAAAAAAAAAACACAAAACAATAACGCAGAAAAAAATATATATTTTACATACAAAATATATATCACGTTTGTATATATATTTTAGTTAAGGTAGGGTTAAGTTATTTTTAGTTATAAGCTTTTTTTCTAAAAAAAAAGATCTGATGCTAAGTTTTTTAAAAATTATAACTTTCCTTAGCCTAAGTTGTTTATTTATTTTAATTATTGCAAATTAATCGTAAGGCCGAAAGGCATAGTCTTAAATTGATCTATTTGCCTTAGAGTGTCCGTATAGTGCCAGTAAGGTATTTTATGTTAGTTGTTATTTAAGCTAGTTTTAAGCATTTTTGTCTAGAGTAAATCTGTTCTTAATACATATATAAAAACAAAACTGAATTAAAAACAAAAACCGTTAATTAGTATCCAAAGAGTAGTTCCCTACTACGACAGTAGTTTCCTCGTGTTGCCCCTTGTTATCTCGTGTGTTTTTAGTAAGTGTGATTTGAAGTGATTTCAAATTGTCAATAACATTTTATAGGTTACTGAAAAGTTAATAAAAAATGGAAAGGCAAAATTTGAGTGATAGTGAGGTGGCAATAGAGTTAAAAATTGAAGAAAGTGGAGACGACTTTTCAAGCGATGACTTGGATTGAAAATAATTGGCTTCCAAGTGATGACCCTAAATCCGAAACAGACTCAGGACCTGAAGATTTGGATGCAGTTGATGGAGAAGCACCAGGAAGTGAAAAGAACAGTTGGGAAAATAAGTTAAGGAAATAACAGCTACAACTGAAACAAATAACTCCGTACGCTGGACGGAGTTTTATTCCCGATAAAACGTTTTTCCTTTTACTGGAAGATCCGGTTTTCTTATAGACGTCCCCACAACTATTAGTTGTCTGGAAGCTTTTAGCCTTTTCGTCGATGAGGAGGTTATACAACTTGTCTTCGAAACCAATATATACACGCAGCAGCAAATAAATCGCGTAAGAATAACTCGTACTTCCAGAAACAAGAAATTCTTTGGACTTGGATGGGTCTTGTGAAGGTGGGATTTTTGGAAGATTATTGGTCGAAGAAAAATATATATAACTTTGGGATTCTTGCGAAAACCATGTCGCGCAACCGTTTTCAACGTCTCCTAAACTTTGTTCATTTTGCTGACAACACCACTATAGCAGCAGGAGATAGGCTTGGGAAACTGAAACCTCTTTTGGACATGCTGCAGGGAAAGTTTCAGAGCGTGTTAATACCCGGGGAAAACATGGTAATCGATGAATCTGTCATTTCTAGGAGAGGTCGTCTAGTTTTTGACAGTATCTTCCTTATAAATCTCATCCTTATGGTGTAAAATTGTTCACAAAAATTTACTCCGGGAAAAGTTCGACCGGCGTTTGAGAAGTTAGTCTGGCGAAGAACGTTTGCGAAGAACTAAGTAACTTATTGAAAGGGGAAGGTCGCACTCTGTTTGTTGGCAATTACTATACGAGCTATGAACTGGCACGGTCCATGCTTGACCAACAAACACATGTGGTTGGGACTCTTCGAGCCAACAAAAAAGTGATGGATGCGAATCTGAAGAGAGGAGAAATTATAGCCATGGAAGAAGAGAATGGTATTGTTGTTCTTAAGTGGAAGGGCACCCGAGACGTTAGGATGCTTTCCACAAAACATGCGCCAATTATGGCTTCCGTGTGTAACCAACCGATCTCTGACCCAAACTTACCATCCACAAGTAGGGGCCAGAGACCAAGCCGACGTCAGGCAAATCGTGAAAAACCCCTTCCTATCCTAGACTACAACAAAGGAAAGTCGGGCATTGATCTCTCTGATCAAATGGCTCCTATGCAACTGCACTGAGGAAAGGCCTCAAATGGTAGAGAAAAGTTGCAATTGAATTTTTGTTGGGTATAGTTTGCCTATATGGCGGTTGTAAACGCATTCCTAGTTTGCAAAAAAAAAACACAAACAGTTGTATAATTATAAGAAAGTTCAGAGAGGATGTCGCTGAATGATTACTCGGCCATCTGTCCCCACAGCCAGTTACTTCCAGGAAGCACAATATTGAAAAAAGGAAAGATGCTATTGGTAAGACTATCAGATGAACCTGCGTTTTGCACTATCAAAAAAATCATCTGACGGGAAAAGATAAGAAATAACATAAAAAGAATAACAATATACTATCCAGAGTGTCCCAACAAACTCCAGCTATGTGTTTCTTGGCACCCTTAAGTACATATTTAATTCATATGCGTGTAAATTTCGCATTGATAGAACTAAGAATATAGTAAAAAGGCAAATTAAAATTTTGAACTTTTTTTGAGTTAGAAATATTTTTTACTTTGTACTTTAATATTAAAAAAAGATTACAATAACTACAATTATTGGCACCCGACCACAATTGTCGGCAGCCCAAAAATACACAATTATTGGCGCCCTTGAATTTAAAGAAAACAATTTTTTTTTTGATTTTTATTAATAAAATATATAATTTATTTATAATAAGAAAAAAAAAACATAAAGAGGAACACACATACACCGCTTCTTCTAGTTTATAATGGACAAAAACAAATAAATATTAAGTTAACAATAAAAAAGTGTTATCAAAAATTCTACAATTCTACAACAAATATAAATTAATTAATACACAGCGATTAATTGGAAGAAAGTTGTATTTAAGTATTTTTAAACATTTTATATGATACTCTCTAATACTGTTTTGGTCAAAAAGTTTGTACAGGAAAGCCACATCTGTCCACTATAAATTTTATTTTCTCCAATTTCTCCCAGTGGATTCGAAAATACGTTTCTGATATGAGAAATAACATCTTCCTGGCTGACTTTATTGTACATTTCCAGCAACATCTTTTTTCGGAAGAATATTCAATTAAAGCCAATGCACTGGAGGTTTTTGTGTGTAAAATAGGTTTTGGAGGAGGAAGTGTTTTTGCGATTTTAATTTTTTTCGGATTCTTTGGAACCTTAGTTTTTATTTTATTATTTTTTTCCAGTTCTTTAGCCTTTTTCTTTTCAAGTCTTTCAGCTTTTTTCTTCCTTTCATTTTTCAAGTTCTGCTTTTCTTCTTTTTTCTTTTGCTCTTTTTCAATCCATGTAGAGTTAGTGATAACAAAGATTTTATTTTGTTTTTGAGGTTTGATACCTTTACGTAGGGTATCGATCGATCCGTGCAGGGACGGGTTAAGAATATCCCTGCAGCGATACCTCTCGCTTGTCGTAAAAGGCGACAAAAACAAAGGTAAACGAAAATCACATCTAGGCAATTTAGAAAACACCAAGGTGAGCCTAGGTACACATATACCACCATTAAACTGCCCCACAAGTGTACATGCAAATCAGTGGGTTGACACGACTGGAGATCACCGGTGTTGTAAAAGTAAGATCAAACAAAAAAATCAGGAGCATGCCCGTGTCACAAAAAAAAAAAAAAAAAAAAGGCAGGCCGAAAAACAATTGGTGCAAACAAATGCAAAAACAACAGCATTTGATTGGACTCAGCGATGAAGTAATCCCAAACCGGGAAGCCTGCCGCTACTTTCTGAGATCAAACCGGCGGACCCCACAAGCGGACCAGTTAAGTGCGAAGGTTATGGTTCTACACTTCTGACCATAACAACGCCGGAAAAAGGAAAAGAAGAAGAAGAAGATACCTTTACGTAGGGGTGTTTCAGACCAATTTAATAAATCGGTCGCGCTAAGGACAAGGACATTATCCGTTGATATTATTTGTGCGTCTGTGTCATTGGTATTTTCAACTTCGAATTCGTCTCCAGCATACCAAAAATCGTTAATTGCACTTATGTCTATCAAATCGGTTGAGTCCAAATTTTGGGGATCAGTTTTAAATTCATTCGTCTTATAACAATTATATAGTTTATGCATCTGTGCTAGGTCATCGTTGTTTTCGCAATCCAAACTGAAACTTTCCAGCTCTTCTTTTTTCTGTTGTCCAATTATATTGCAAAAACTTTCAAATGCATCGTTTTGGTCCTGTACATGTTGAAGTTCGGTAGCATAGCTGTATTTGGATCTTCCCAGACATTTGGAGAAATTAATGGAGTTTTTGTCCCAAGGAAAGAGTCCGCAAGCCTTAAAACCATTAATAATGGTGGATCGGGAAATACTCTTGTCTACAACTTCTTTCAGAAAAAGAGCAAATATCTCTTTCGTTAGATTTAGTCCTGAATTTTTTCCAAGCGTTTTTAAGGGGTTTAAAACCCGCAACATCTGCTGGTTTCAAAAATCGGGTAGAGTTGGGATAAAGGGCTATCAGGATGATTCCAAGTTTAACACAAAGCTGGCTCACTTGGACTGTATTTTGAGTTAGGCAGTTGGCGCGACTTCAGTTCTAGCCTATAAAGTCAAATCTTGTGTGGTTCCTCCATGGTAACATAGCTGCCCGAGGTCGCAAAGTTAGCAAGTACAAGAAATTTGAAAATTGTATGTAATTTCACATTAGTGCTTATGGTCGATCCCGTTTTTCGGCTTGAGAGCTACTTTCTTGACTGTATTTTGAGTTAAGCAGTTGGCGCGACTTCAGTTCTAGTTCTAGTTCTCAAAAAAGGGTAAAACTCCTTTGAAATATATTCGTAAAATGTTTGTTTGGTCATCCAGGCGTTTTCACTTACTCCGCATAAAAAACATAAAATATCTGTTATCGCTACATTTGCGCTTGCTGATGAAACTGGATCAACTACTCTAAAAGTCAAAGAAGTATGACGCTTCAAAAAAGATCTAAAACATCCTTTTTCTGGTATTGCCTCGCTACCGAATGGATGCTTCCTCTTGCTTTGCTTAGAAATTCCTGGACAGAAAAAAGGGCATCTTCTTTCCTTTTTGGAAATTCTTTCTCTCGCGAAACTTTTAGTCGAAAGTGCGAAACAATAGTCGATTCTTCCTCTTCAGTTAAAACTGTTGTGTGCCCTGGACGTACTTTTGTAAAGTTTTCACTCAATCGAAACTGCAGAGAAGAACGCAGTATTTTATAGTTTTTGGATGCTGCCTTTTCAGACATTTGTCTATTTTTTTATGGCCAGTAGAGCTTCTTGAACATCCGGTTCTTGATAAGTCTTTCTTGTTTTTGGCATTTCTCTGAAAAGTAACGATTTGATTCTATAATTAATGACAGGCTAAAAGTATATTTATTGGCAGTGCCAATAGTTGTAGTTCCATAGAACCAATTATTAGCATTTAGGTGCCAATAGTTCAACACCCACTTTTATTGGAACCAACTATTGGCATCAATTTTTTTTTTAATTATCAATTAATTCAATTTAAATTTCTCATATCAAAAAACATAATTTTTTAATAAACAAATATATATTAAGAACTAAATAAGGCTTACCAAATCTTTGGTCCTAAACAGGAACACACGAAATTTTCCTAATTTTTCACTTTTTAAAACGTGTTAACACCTTCACTACCACTCACTGACTGAAGATTCTGATATTATTCGTTAAAACAAAGATTCACAATTGCGAGGAATAAGTTAGAATTTAAATTAAAAATTAAATTGACTTGCTTAGATAAATAGTTTTCGAAAAACTCGCTTACGAATGAGGGGTGCCAATAATTGTATCCGTTACGCTTGATCTTATTGCTTTTCAAATAAATAAAGTCAAACTGGTTTTTTTATAGACAATATGCCTACATTTTTTCGGATTCCTGCACCTACTATAGGTAGAATAGGTAATAATGAACAAATGTATTTTCTTTTCTATTTTTAAGTTCCTTTTTTATATATTGTTATGTTTTTTTATTTTGTTATAAAAAGTCTTAAAAACGAAGTCAAAATGCTGTAAAAAAAAACATGGAATTTATCTCTCATTTATTTTCCTTAATAGTCATCCTAAGGCCACGGCAGTTTGACCAAAATGTTCAGGAGAGGCCACATAATACGAAACTTATATAAAATCCACTATACCGTCGCACAAAACATACGACATGGCCTGAACTAAAGTACTAGGTGTCGTACGAAAATGTGCGACGCGGCTTCTGGAGAACTATAAGTTGTCGCACGAAAACGTGGCAGTCATGGAAGTCAATGTGTTAAACGGGTGAAGGACACATTAAAAGCGCTTAATTGGGAAATATTATCGCACCCGCTGTACCTTCCAGACCCCACCCCGTCCGACTATCACCTTTTTACATCGATGGGACACTCACTTGTAGTGCAGCATTTCGCCAGTTTTCAAGAAATCGAAAAATAGCTCGTTGAATGGTTGGCCTCGAAAAAGAAAATTGTTTTTTGGGATGGTATCTATAATTTGCCCAAAAGACGGGCAAAATGTGTAGAATCAGATGGTCAATACTTTGAATGAAAAAAAATTGAGATTCCCCCGAAAATTATGTGCTTGCTTTGACGAAAAAACCGGCAAGTTTCACCTTACATCTCTTGTATATGACGTTTGTTTTCTATTTACTCATCAAAATCTATTTTGTCAAAATAATCCTCCTCAGATATAACACATCTCCGCGAGCGCATTTTGCAACTCTCAAAGCATTTCAGTCTTTAGGTATTGTTTTTGGCCCAAAAATTACGCGTTAGCCAGTGATGCCACAGCCATGTATTTTTTGGCACAAATTCTGACGTTGTCTTCGTATTTTATCATGCAAACGGCGTATAGCTTCAAGAAAATATTGCTATTGATCTTATTGACGAGCTTGCAGCAAGAACTTATGATGGAACCACTCTATTGTTTTCTTCGGTTTGGGCTCTTCTAGTCGCTTCCTTTGGCCTTCGATTTCGAAGTTATAACCATGTTTTATCACTAGTGATGAACTTTTCTAGTATATCTGGGTCGTTATTCACGTCATTCAACAGTTTCTTAAAATTTCGAAATTTCGAAAGTATTACAACAAATGAAATTGAAATTTCGCCATATCCCCCTTTATGGTTGGATCTAGCCTAATTCCAGTCTTGAAGCTGACCCATCTTCGTATTTATCTAACTCCATCGCATACGTTTTTATTTTTATATTTTAATTAAGAACTACCTATTCGTACTCGTATTTACGATATTTGTTTGTATTTACAGGACAACGGAATCAAGAGCTTCCGTCGGTGTTTTGATCTTATTTCAAAAAGTTGCAATAACTTTATGTACGACCAACTACTGCTGGGAGAACTGACTTGAAATTGAAATATTTAAATATTTATACACATACTTATCAGATTGAGTATTATAAAAATCGTATATCGCACAACATATGTACGTGTTCTGGCGTTTGTTTTTTATTTTTATGTTATTGCCCCGACCTGGACGATTTGAACCCTTATCCTAAACATAAGCCCGATTAAGGGAATTTCGAATACAAGATCCGGCCAAACTCAACTTTAGATACGTATACAACGCCATACCCGAGATCCTAGTGACAAATTTTTGTATGTAACATTATCGCCAAGCTATCGTCCACGCTTGCGCAACAAGCGGGTTCAGGTTCCTAATAACTGTGGCACCATTAATATTAAACTTACCTTTTTCTAAATCAGAGGAAGAACTCGTATAGCTCATAAACGCTTGCCAGAAAGGAAGGGAATTGTCCTGTGCCCGTGATTTGAGAAGACTTTTTTCTCTTTACCTATTTTTTTTTTATTAAAATGTTATGGCTTACGTCCTTCGATAAATCCCAAGGAATTTGGAGTGACTTCCTTAGGAGCCACAATGTCTTTGAGAACGGAATGTTTCATAAGGTAATAGAGAGCAGTACGCTCACATAGCATGTGAAATCGTAGGTAAGTCTTGAACCTTTGAAAAATTGGATATTTTCAGAGTGTTTGTTTAAGGAACGTATTTTTTTTTAAATATGTATCTAAGAGTGTATGTATAAGTTTTGATTTAGAAATACCAAAGTAAGTAGCAGCGCTTATGTATGTGCCTTTAAAGAAGCCCATTTTGGCTAGAATAGCAGTGGTTTCGCTGCCCATCAAATTTTGATCTTTTAATTCTTGCTTAGGTACTACAGCTACCGGTTTTTGCGGTTTGATTGTCGGTAAGTATATTGATGTACATATATGTATGTCATTAATGGCAATTTCGAGGCGTAGGTGAACTGGAAAGCCACTGGGCCACATTCTGAATGCGTTATTCGTTCGAGCCATCTTTGTTTCACATAAGACGTATATGTTTACTGGGTGTCTCTCTCGTCTTTCTATTGTCAGAATGTAAGAGGTCTTTGCTCAAAAACTCAAGCGGTTGACCAGCAGTCACATGCTCTACCCTTTGAAATCTTTGCTCTGGCTGAAATAAATCTGATCCTCAGCTTAAATATCTTCGAGCTGTTCCCATCAAAATTTAATGTTTATCGCGAAGACGAACTCAGCCGACCCACCGATGGTTGCCCTTTTCGAGGCGTCCTACTAGTCGCTCTTAATACAAATGACTCTACTCTTATTGCAATATCATCCTCCCCACATCTCGACTTTGTTTCAATTAAGATTGTGCTACCCCAGAAGACATTATACATCGTTCGTTTTAACACCTTACCCTCACAACCTATATCAGCTCGGTGACTTCAACCCTCGTTATCTTAAATGGACTCAATCAGATGATCAATCGTTTTATATTGGCACTAATCCCACTACTGCCAAAGAATGTCTCTTCTTGGAACTCGTAGCTGATTCAAACCTTAGCCAAGTTAGTGGCGTCTTAAACTACACGGGTAGACAACTACACTTCATATTCACAACTGATCCTCTCAACTCTTCTGTTTCATTTTGTCCCCTTTCCCTGTCAACCATCGATAACTTCCATCCTTCCCTCCCCCTTTCCTTTTTTCACGATTTTCCATTACAGAACAATCCTATCTCAGTTCTGGCCTCTCACGATTTCCATAAAGCAATATTTCGTCAAATCAATGAATACCCTAAAAAGCCCGTCTCAATTTTGATAACCTAACCATACATGATACAATATCCATATTCAACAGTTAAATATTTAATTCTGTCTGTATCTTCCTTCGTACTCAATTCCCTAATGACTTTTCTACCTATATGGACAGCTATCTCCACTTTACCGCCCTTCACAACTCCGTCTCTTAAGTTCTTCTTTAAGCTTGTTAACTACAAAGGAAATCTGATGGCTACCCTACCTCACTCTCCTTCCATGATCAAACCGCAAATGACCCCAAAATTACTGCTTCCTTTTTGGCACTTTTTTTTAAACAATCCTTCGCCGACGAATCCTGAATTCACTCCTGGACCTGACGGTCTCCCTGCCATATTTCTAAAAAACAAAATGCTCCTCAACCCCTCCCTTTCCTCTCTCAACAACTATTAGTTTATTTCTATCTCTAGGTGAATTTCCCCATTTATGGAAAACCCCATTTATAACCCCTATACACAAAAAAGGTCCGAACTTTTCGAGAGTATTTTGTACGAAATTCTAAGTTTTCGCTGCAAATCTTTAATCGCCCCTAGACAACACGGTTTCCTCAAACGCAGATCTACAACCACAAACCTTGTTGAATTTGCGTCCATTACTCCAACAGCCTTAGAGAATGGCAAAGAAGTCGAGCTGTTGATAAAATCTCCCACAGACTGATACTCTTCAAATTGTCTTTCCTTGGCTTCGACGCCATTTCTCTGACGTGGATATCTACGAGTACTTACCTGGAAAATCGCTATTACAGTGTTCGTTCAGATGCCTTTTCTAACCCTTTTTTAGCTTCCTCCGGCGTCCTCCAAGGCAGCCACTTAGGACCACTTCTTTTAGTTCTTACCATAAACGATATTGAAATGGTGATTAAACATTTCCACATCTCACTATATGTATGCCGACGACACCAAGTTCTTCAAGACCATTTCCTCCAGTCATGACCTTTCCCTTATTCATAAGGCGTTCAAAAAATTACTTGGAGCTTAACATTTTCAAATGCCAATCAATCACTTTTTCATGAAAACGAACACATCGCACACATCGACGAGATAATCCATTATCAATACTCTTTTTATTTGTATTCTGGTTTTATTTTATACTTAGCGGTTAATATGTAGGTTCTTTCAATGAAGTCAAAAGGCCGAGAGAAAAATTTTATTTTTATTATTTTTTTAGAGTTTTTTTTTGTGTGATAGACTTAAGGCGGGCTCAGGTGCTAAGAAACTCTCGTTTGAGCCCCTTCTAGCGAGTTCATCGGAGATTTCATTTCCTGGAATCCCAGTGTGACCTGGGACCCCTACAAGCCTAAGTGAATTTAGTCTTCCGACTTTGTTCAAAAAAGTCTTGAGTTCATGCAATAATTTGGAGTTGGATAGAGGATTGGACACAGCTTTGAGTGCAGCTTGGCTGTCACTGCAGACGCATATGTATTTTCCCTTCCACCTGTGCTTCACAACATAGTGGATGGCCATTAAACTGCGTAAATCTCTGATTGAAAGACAGACGCATATTTTCCTAATGAGAAGTGCAGTCGAATTTTTTCGCGCTCAAAGATAATTCCAGCGCCGGACCCCCGCCCAGTCCTGTAGCCATCTGTGAAAATACGAAGACAGCCCATTCTAGGTTCAGTGTCTGACCAAAGCCAGTCCTGATACCATGGAAATGTGACTATGAAATTACAGCGCAGGCGTCAATGCAGGGGTCGAAGGATATTTCTCGCGCAAGAATACTGTCACTCCAATGCGAGATGTATCAAAGACAGTTTCTCTTGACGCAAGACATGGCTTTCAGTGCGCACCCTCTTATATACATATATGTCAAGGGGTGGAAGATTCATCATAGCATTCAGAGCAGTTCCCAGTGTGCTGAGGAATGCCCCCGTGTAGACAGACCACTCTTTGGAGTTTGTTGAAAGATGCCACGACTTGTCATATCATTGCCGTTTATAGATCCGGAAGACCTTTTTCGGTGATAAGCCCCATGTTTTGACAAAGGCACCTTTGAATTTCCAAAAAGCTGACAGCGCTTTGGTGGTTTTAGACTCAACATGCTTTGGAAGTCAAGCTAAGGTGACTCCCAGGTACTTAGCTTCCTTGGATATCGGGATGGGAATGCCTTTTAGCACCAGCTGAGTAATGCCAGTATTTTTCCTCCTTCTCGTAAAGAGAACGACATCAGTCTTAAGAGAATTAACCGACAGCCCATTTCTCGCGCACCAGTCTTCGATCACATCTAGCGCCGCTTGCGCTTTGAGACAGATAGTCGCTAAACATGAGCCGACAGAGATAACAGCAAGATCACCCGCATAGGCCTGGGCATAAATTCCAGAGAGCATCGAGTGTCGACTACCATGCACCACAACATCGGAGACAGGACAGCCCCTGTTTACTCCAGATTTGACACATTGTTCGAGGCCTGCATCAGCGATCAATGTCCTGTGCATAAGAATTGCTTTGATCCACAAAACCTTCATCTACGTCATACCGTCTAGCAGCGTTACACACGCTGTCGAAAGTAGCGTTATCAAAAGCTCCCACAAACGTCGACGAAAATGCCCAATACGTACTCTTTCCTTTCGAGACCGCATTAAATTCTCCCAGCTAGGTTTTGAAGCGCAGTCTCGCAGGATTTTCCGCGCTGATAAGCATGTTGCATGTCCGAGAGAGGATGCATTCGAAGGGCAACTTTGCGCACGTGCAACTCTACTAATCTTTCCATGCTTTTCAGCAAGAAGGATGTTAGACTGATTGGTCTATGAGTAGGCGAATGAGTAATCTTCTTTCCCTATTTTTGGAATAAAGACCACTTTCACCACGCGACAAGGAATAGGTAAATAGGCAAGTACCAGGCTAGCAGCGAAAATTCTTTTCAGAGTAGGAAGCAGCTGTCTTATAGCCCTTTGCAGCATAACAGGGTATATCCCATCAGGGCCCGGCGACTTGAAGCCATCGAAAGATGCCACGGCAATACAATGGCTTCAGTAGTCGCCGCGCGTGAATACCAGTTACGCCGAGTAGTTTTCATCGTTTTCGTCGCAGTTACCAATGAGGGAGTGTGCAATGACCCGATGACAGCCTGGCAAAAGATCTGAAGCTGAGAGTTTCCGCTTTAGACTCGGTTAAGGTACCATCAGACTTTCTGAGTACATCCAGCTTTGTCGATTTTCCTCGTTTGAGAACATTAACCAACTTGCTGGTCGCGCTCAGGGATTTGATCTCTTCAAGGATAATTCTTCAGGAATTATAGGAATCATTCTTCTCTTTACGAATAAGCTTCTTTTATTCCTTCTGCTTCGATCGATAATTATTTCAGTCATCTTCCGAGTTCGATTTAAGCGATTTGCTCAGGAGAATTCTGGCTTCCCTGCGAAGACATTGGAGCTCAGCGTTCAACCAGGGAACCGACTTTCTGCTGGGAGGTTTTTTTGACAGGACATGCGAGTTCGAAACAGTAGGTGATGACGCTGCTCAGGTTGTGAACGGCATCATCCACCAATTGCTTTGTTCTGAGTTTAGGCAGGGCTTGAGTGGATTTCTCAAGCTCCTCTCTGAATGGGCTGCGAGGGGGAAATCCCACACTTTAATTGGAATTCGATATATGTATCTATGGTGGCAGCGTAACATCTGGTAAGACTCTCCAGTTAGTAATGGCCTTCACATGCCTATTAGACAGGGTTAGGTCAATCACTTCTTGTCGTCTCGTCGTCACAAAAGTTGGTTGAGGGCCAATATTGTTGATGATAAGGTCAGACCGTCAGACGAAAGAGTGAAGTTTGGTCTCCTCTCCGGTTGCATTTGCTGCTGCCCCAAACAGTGTTTTGAGCATTAATATCGCAACAAATGAGTCCAATCTTTCTGGCTTTACAGTACTCTAAGAGTTCAGAAATCGCCTTCGGTGGCGGAGGCAGTACCGAGTCGTAGAGGAAGTAGGCAGACGCCACGACGTCCGCTTTGTAGCTAACTCTCGCAGCCACCAGATCTTATCCACAGAATTGACCAAGTTTGGTTGCCGATAGTGTGTTCTAAAATTATAGGCTACTTCCGGAAAATTTTGTCCAAGAAAGACCAGCCATAGTTGAAACCACGGTGGGTCAACGATTTTTGATGTGGTTTTGAGTGTGGTGTTGTTATGGTATATTATTGTAGTGATGTGAGTGTGGGTAGTGCAGTCATCAGCCTTACGCCTACCTCTATAAATTCTACATTGGGCTGAGATTGGCTATAAAACATCCTGATGGTTACTGTGTGGTGTAATACTTCGGAAATAAGGATGGAGAAAATAAGGAAGGAAAATGAGCTGAGACAGCGTTAGGATATTGGGTAAAGATGATTGTTCTGTATGAACTATAAACATTGTCAGATCTTTACCGAATGAGGACACAAAACATTATCCACAACAACACAGTTTAAGACAAAGTTTGCGTTCATGTTATCATTGTGCATATCGGTATCTGTCGTAGTTTGCGATGATTTTTTCAATCATATACAATCAGAAAATGTTTAAATTTAGATAGAAAAAATATTCCAAAAAAAAATAGTCGTTTAGGAAACAACAAAATTCTGATCATTTCCATATTGCTGTGTTCTTGCCTCTATTAATCAATGAGCCAGTCTTCGAAATTGAATACAACCCCATCACAACGAGCGCAGCCAGTTGAAGCGCCAACGCCGAAGAAGATACTTTTTATATGTCTCGGTTCGTAAATAGGCGTTGTATTGAATTTGTGCGATTGCAAAATGATTTTGGCTTGATCTTCTTTCAGCTAACACAGGTCAATCTCCGATGGCGGAGAGTATCATGCGTAGTTTGGTGAAGAAAAATGAACTTGATTGGGAAGTCGACAGTGCGGGTCTACGTTCTTGGAATGTTGGCTATTATCCGGAAAAACGGTGCCTCAAGGTATTGGCTGAATACGGTTTAACATCGGATCACTTGGGAAGGGAAGTAAGTTAGAGAAAAATTAATAGTTCAGATATAACTATTGCATCTCTAGTTGCATGAGGGCGATTATCATAATTTTGATCACATCTTCGCAATGGATAAGGAAGTATTGGAAGAATTGCAAAATCGTGCCCCGTCTCCTTGTAAAGCCAAAATTGAACATTTCGGGAATTACCTGGTAGCGCCTGAATCCAAGACAATGATTGATCCATACTTTGTAAGTAAATATCAATTTAACGATTTCATATTCGGTAGTTGAAGGTTCATCCTCAGAGCTGAGGTAAATGTCACATGATATTAAGCTAGCCCTCGTCATGTTTGAATTTATTTCATTTAATTCACATCTTTCTTTTGTTCCTTGATTTATACTAGCAAAAACCAAATTCCTATAGGGTACGCTAGAGTTTGTTGAACTGGATACAGCTTTAATAGCTTGAGTTATGAGTATAGCCTAGGTAGTCATGTGGATAGCCTAGGCATCTGCCAGTAAATGCGAAGGGAGAAAGACAAAAACAAATTTTTATAGTAATAGATGATTAGGAGAAAAAGAAACATCGTCAAGAGAAAAATATACAAAAATCCAACAAAAGGTGTCATTATAAAACAAATGGAAAAACCCGACGTTTTCATGGAAGATCTTCATATTTTATTTTAGTCTAAAGTATGAACTCTAGGTAGTAATAAATTGCAATATTTGCCAACTTTCCATAAATGTAGAAGTTTTTCTTTCTTTCCTTTTAGCCCATGAATGGTTAGCGGAACGTCGGCATACATTTTATATTTGAGATAGCTCCATAGAAAAAGGTTGGATGATGTTAAATGCACGATCTTTGACCCAAATTCCAGAAAGCACACACTCATTTTTTTTTAATTCGTGCATGTTCAGGAGTGTACGTTCTTATGATGTTTGTCACACAACCTGGGCGGGGTGCAGATGGGTTGTGTCGACGGAGTTCGTTCACTACTCTCTGGGGGTGGTTGTCCTAGATAGAATTTGAGAGATTTGACTGAATTTGCGTTGGTTGTAGTTCACAGTAACTCTCTTTTTGTTTTCCATGTTATTAAGGTGCTATCTTGAAAATGCACACACAGGGTATTAATTCTTGAAGTGATCTTATGCTGCGAGTTATCTTATGTTGTTCGTCAGCTCGTTTTGATCATCTCTCATTCAAAACTGATGTTGCACAGTTTTTCCGTATAGGAATTGTCCTTGACTATGGACGGACTTGAACTACAGACCTTTATTTTCGCCTTCATTTTGATAAAATATGGCTCAATGGGATTGTCGATCCAAGAACTGCACCAAATTGTCACTCATTGAGGTGAAGAGGTTTTTCCATTATTTATCTTCAGTTTTCTCTGTCTTAACGTACTCAGCTATATGGTCTTAAGCCTCACTTATCAGAATGATTTGGTGTAAAAGTCATGATCGTGTTCATAAAGTACCTGACCAAAGTGAAAAGGTCAAGATTTTTAAGCAAAATACGGTGCAAATTGATTGCGGATAGGTCCAATTCATGTGATTGTGTCGAAGGGCACACCTTGTTTTCCAGCCACACTCTAAACTATATTTTAAGCTAATCTTTCCTTGTGTATCTTCACATGAGTTGGAGTCTTCACTAAACTGTCCCTGATGTTCAAGTTTATCGACTATATTTACTCTAGCTGTGCGCTAAGTAAAGAGCCAAGGTGCTTAATATTGATCGTACTGAAGAATTATAAAACTTGGTTTTCATGAAATTTTTATAGTAAATTTTAAGAGAATCTAAACTATGTATTTTCAGTTTTTCGTGCCAGTGTGCATCTACATTTAGTTACCTCCTAGTATTTTCTTATCAAAGCTCATCACAATGATAGTCGAATGATGGCAGTAAAACATACAAAGTAATAACTCTTGATGGACCATCAGACTAGTCGAGTGAAAAACAGAGTACTACTACAGAAAGCCTATATGACTCACGTTGGAGCAACATTTCTGAGAAGATTTCGGACCCTCATCACGGGTCAATGAAAATACTCATCCTATATTTGTTAATTACGACATTCGATTCTCACTTTGAGAAAAGTGAAAGGGTCGCTTACGTCATTGCAGTAAGGTATACAAGGTTTGTTCAAAAAGTAAGGTGTTTTTGCTTATTCATCAAAATCTATTTTGTCTCCTTCAAAGTAATCCTCCTACCATATAATATACATTCCGTCAGCGATTTCTCCAACCCTCGAAGCACTTCTGATATATGCTTTTTGGTATAGTCTTACAATTAGCCTCTCCCAGCCGTTTCTATCTCCCTAATCGTAGAAAATCTCCGTCTTCCCATGGTATTTTCAGTCTTGGGAAGAGAATAAAGTCGTAGGTGGCCAAGTCCTACGATGCAACGATGAGGAACATGTGTGTAACTTGAAGGTAATATTCCTTATTGACCGCACGTCCTTCCAGTATGATCTTGTGATGAATCACGCCATTGTAATTGAAGAAAACAGTGAGAAACAGGTTCACATTTGACCGAACTTGGCGCGCGTTTTTCGGTCTTGGCTCTTCTGGTTTTATTGGAATTTAGTTTCTGGATTTGGGTATTGGTTTCAGCCTCATTATCATATACCCATTAATCTTCACATGTGATGACCCATTTCAGCAAATCTGAATCGTCATTCACGTCATTCGACAGAATTTGAGCGATGCTCATTTGAATGTTTTTTGGTAAAAATTTAGCAATTTTTGAACAAACTTCGTTGATGCACGTTTCATATCCGAAAGTTTCATGGCATAAGCCAACTGATACTGATGTGATTCTCCTCTGGTAGTGATTCGACGATTCTTCATAACAATTTTAGTCATGACGTTTTCATCTAATGTTGACAAGCTGGGGCGTCCAGGCGGGTATCGTCATTAACATCTTCTCGGCCTTATAATTAAAATCGACATGATAAGACGCCAGGGGCACTTTATTAGCTTAATACAGGCCTTAAGAAAAAATTTAACTTAATTAACTTATTAACTAGGTGACAGGGTGAAAACGATTAAGGGTTGTAGTATGTGAAGATCGAAAAGATTGGTGTTAGCTGTGTGAAGCATTCTGGACATTGGTTCATGGTAGCCATAATTTGTGCGATGAGTGTTTATACGGAAAAGGGCCATGGACCGAAGGTTACGTGGGTTGGTGTTAAGGGGAATCATGTGCCATAAATTTGAGCTGTCAGTGTTACCCCTGGTGAGGTCGTGAATAAAAAGAATATCTGCAATATCGTGTGGTTCTTTAAGGGGTTGGAGGTTGATTAATTTTAGGCGATCTGTATAAGGTGGTAAATTAAGAGCGTCAGCCCAGGGAAGGCCACGAAGGACAAAATGGCCTCAATACGCATAGTGTGGGATTCGAAAGAGTAGGACCAGACTTAACTAGCATATTCGAGAAGTAGCCTAACGAAAGTAATGTATAATGATTTCGTAACGTAATGATTCGAGAATTCTTTGCACCAAGGTTTCACCAGACCGGGGAGCGAAAATTAAGTTCACCGTCAGAAATGACCCCTAGATCAACCAAGAAGTTGACAGGGGGAACGGTTTCATTACGAATAATGTAGGTACTCGGTAGTGAGGAAGAGAGCATGCGGGAGTAAGTGATGGCTTGGCATTAACTGACATTGAGGTCGAGGTGGTTTTTTTGACACCAAGTAGTGAAACTGTTAAGGTCAGTTTGGAGAGAGCACGAGTCAACAAGGGAAGATATGTGTTTAAATATTTTCATATCATCGGCATATGTCTATGTATGAAGAGCTGAGAATTCAGAGTAACGCTGTCAACATCAATTATTGGTTAGAATAAATATCAATGGGCCGATATGACTACCATGTGGGACAAGAGAGGTAGCATTAATTGAATGAAGATCTGAAGATAACGTTATATTGATGATCTTCTAGATAAGATTTGATCCATTAGATAAAACCCGGAGAGAAACCGAGGGCAGTGAGCTTGAGGAGAATAATTTGGTGAGACATTTTGTCAAACGCTTTGCTGATGTCAGTGGCAACAACCTCTACTTCCTTGCCGGCTTCGAGTGCACACAAACATTGTGAAACAAACTCGACCAGATTGTTGTTGTCGGCCGCATTTCAGGAACCTATGTTGGTTAGGAGAAAATATGAGTTTGCAGTGAAAGAATAGCGCATCATAAACGATGCTCTCGAAAAGTTTGGGTATGCATGAGAACTTGGCAATGGGACAATAGTTGGTAACATAATTTTTTAGTCCTTTTTTGTAGTAAAATAAAATGACTCGCGCACTTTTTCAAAACTATGGCAGGCAGACAGTCGGGGCCGGGGGTGTCGTCCTGTAGGCTGCGTATTTTTTTGGTGATTAAGTCGGGAGCTATGTTCAGTGAGACAAGAGGCGTTTGGGGGCAGTCTTTCAAATATCGAAAATAGTCGTGATCGGGTTGAAGCACACTAAATCACGTCTAACATTTATATCTGTCTAAAATAACTGACAATGCCAACATATACAAGGGCATGTGTATCAATATAAGAAAAAAAATGGAAAATTTAATGTACGTATGTATATAGCTCGCGAAATTCAAAAAGTCACCTTGTTTCTTGAACAAACCTCGTACATCGAGTGGATGGATACGGTTACTATCCTCAACTTTTGTCCAAGGTTCTTTTATATGGTTCTTTCCCGAGTTAGTTTAGAATCGCTAATCATACCAAGATTGTTTGACTGTTTGAATGTTACACCTGCAAGCTGGGAGGGTTTCAAAAAAGGGTGATATTTTCCGTCTCTATGCACGTAACCAAAATCCCATTCTTCGCTGATAGGTTACATCAATTGCCTGCGCTAGTCGTATTGTTTTTACGACTTTCTCTTTGAAGATATTTTGAGTTTATATGAGCGTTCGTAGCCGTAGTCGACGTGATAGAAAACCTCCCTTATAGTGATTTTTTTGCTTGTAGCTACGGGTCCAACAAGCCGGTTGATGGTTCAGCTATTTACCTTATTAATAACTAAGTTTATGGTAGACTTGTTCACTTTTATGTCCACTAGAACTCATCATTCTAAATTCTTCCAGATGCATAGTACATATGTTCAGTTTTTCTTAAAATACCTTACGCCTGTCGTGTTGAAATTCGAGAGTTGATAAGCCCCCTTTTATACAGGCCTAAAACCTCTTTAAAGCTTTCAATATAAACGACAAGCAAGTTTATTTGGTTATATTGTACATAAACTATCTTCATACCTCTGAATTGCTTTGGTATGTAACCTCGCAAACGTCTTAAAAATTTGAAGACTTTGAATGATTCATGATGATGAAGAAGGTACTTTGTCTCATCAACTGTTGTCTTGACAGTAACTATAGTTTTGGGGACTTTACTGCCCCTGAGTAACGCATGGGTCCTTAGATAAGATCTGGAGCAGAGCTGCCTAGTTTATATCCTATATCGAATGTCTTCGTTGAAGTAACATTTTTATGTATTCCTGTCTTCGGCTCTTCTATTCATCCTTTGTTAAACAGGGTTCGAATCCTAAGACCTAACCATGATAAACTTAAGGGGATTAAGTTTATGTCAAAGAAAAACGATAGTCCCACTACTACGCTTCTCATTCGGTATGTTTACAATTTTCTTTTATTTGAAGTTGTGAAATTCCGGCTAAAATGTCTCAGTTCGTTGGCACCTTCCAAAAGCCCACTTAAGTTTAAGAAAACTCTACGGCATCAAGCATAATCCTATTACGAGTATAGTCATGCAAGACCATTTGAATGCAATGGGAAATTCAAGTAAGCTGGCGTAAGCCCACTTAATCTAGTCTTGAATTAACAACTTGTCTATCAGGCCTCGTTGATTTCTCCCGGGTTCAACGAATGGGAAAACACTTTTTAAACGAATCTTTCTCCACGTAGGATAGATCAAGTCTAGATGTACCTCGTGGCGGTTTCTAAAAGGCTTTCATTTTTCATGTTACTATGTTACACTTGCTTCCATATTGCAAATTAGAAATAATTTTTAAGAAATCTTATTTGCCGTTACAGGAAAGAGGAATCGACAAATTTCGCAAAAATTATAAGCAACTGTCAAAATGTTGCAATAATTTTTTGTGTAAGGAATTGCTTAATAAAAAGTGAACTTGAAATTGGAAGCTTGAATTTGATATTTATATATCAAAAAAAGGTATAAACCGTTAATATTCGACTATTCCCATGTAACAAAGTACATCTTGCAAATTTATTAATTTCAGGTTATTTTTCCCCTAAACCCGTAATAAAAGTCAATTTTGGATCTGACTTAGTATGAGGAATCGTCCAATGAACCAACCCGCAAATCTGAGCATTTAAGCTGAATTGAGTGTCTATTGGGAGCAAGTCTTTGTATGTAAAGCCTTTTACGAATTCGAATGGATATTCAGGAGACGAAATGGATATTCAGGAGACGATAAAGGTGATTAAAGCAGAATATGCATAGTCGCAATTAAGCTTTTGGAATTAGTCAGTTAAATTGATTCTTAAAACCGTTCTAAATTTCCGCAGTGTCTTAAGAGGTTTATTGAGTAAAATAAATATGGTATATCACGACTAAACGCAGTTTTTTTTATTTAATTATTAGAACAGTCAACGTAGTCTTAAGATCTTATTATTTAATGAGCATGAGAGGGAAGCACATTAATTCTTCCAACTGTAAAATAAGCTTAATATTTTCCGCGAACTTCAAATAAAATTTGCCAAACGGCCCATGAAATTTGCAAAAGTTTATAAAATATTTGAGTCGATAAGCCAATACCTGCCATTTACATTTTGAAGATTACTTCGTATAAATGTTGACCACAACTACGTTTTAACTGGCCTATCACTGGCTGGCTTCCAAGACAACAATTGACGCTATCTTAACGGCATAGGCTAGTAATTTCACGTATCCCCATAAAAAAATGTCTAAAGGCGATGAATAGCACTAGCCCGATGTCCTATTCATGGGTCCAAAACTCAATTTGGATTGAGTGCTCACTGACCAGAGGAGTTGGCAATACCTAGATGTTGGTCACACCTAGATGATTCAGAAGATCACTTGGCTTCGGGTCTGGTTTTCATGGTCTGTAACGACAATTATAATAGATTTAAAAGACCACCATAGTAGGAAGGCCATCAGTAAGTAGGCATGTTGTCTCTGATGGCAATAGCCGTGTCACTGAAATTGTACTTCGTTGTTTTCTTTCTCAACAAAATACCGATACCGATTCCCGATATAGTTTGCCTGTTTAGAAAAGCGTCGTGTCCTGTGTTGTGTTCACCTTAAGGGCATCGGCCGATTGTGGTTTATTTCCTTAGAACTGCGAGTTCAGGAAACCCCACAAGAAACAGTCTAGCGGGGTCAAATCCCAAACCTTGGTTTCCAATTCACTTCACCTCTGCAAGAGATTATCTTATCCCCAAATCGTTCATGCAGAATGTCAATCGTGGCATTCGCTGTGTGGTATGTAGCGCCGTCCTGCTGGAATCACATGTCGTGATTCAATTGGGCCAGAAAAAATTGGTTACCATCATTCTGTGATCCTCGCTATTGAAAGTGACCGCCTCACTAACGCCGTTTTCGAAAAAATACGGACCAATGACGCCGCCGGCCAAAATCCACACAAAATAGTCACTTTTTGGGGCCTCGTGTGGGTTAGTGTTGTAGTACGACAATTTTGCTTGTGAACATGGCCAATCATCCAAAAATGTGCCTCGGTGTTAAAAATGATTTTTCGGCCAAAATTGGGGTCGAGTTCTTGTGCACGACGAGAAATCGATTGCCTCGGGTTCTTTTGTACACTTTCACAGACCGCAGACATGTTCTTGGCCAATCTCGTGTTCCTTTGGTTGATTGATTACCGATCGCCTCAAATTTGGCCAGCAAATATTGAAGAGTCGACTGTGAGGGGCCACCACGTCTACAGTAAAATGGGCGCAACGCGCACAAATTTTGCGTCAATGAACACTCATTTTGATAATAAAATTTGGACCTGCGGTTCAATCGTGTAATAATTTGGCATCAGTAATTGAACAATATCCAACCGAAAGCCTCGGATAGAATGGACCGGATTCACGTTGACGACCCACGGAAAATAAAAAAGATGAGTTCTATGAGATCCTAGACAGAACATATGCGCAATGCCCCAGCTATGACATCAAAATTGTATTAGGAGACTTTAATACAAAGTTGGATAAAATCTTTGAGCAAGTCATCGGTAACCACAGGTTGCACGACACCACTTCCGATAACGGAATCAGGCTTATCGATCTTGCAAATGGGCAAAACCTCCTTTTAGCCAGTATCCGTTTTCCGCACCTCAAAATACACAAAGGCACATGGGGGTCGCCAGATCAATCAACCACCAACCAAATTGATCACTTCGCGATTGACGTCAGGCACTCCTCCACTATTTTTGATGTTCGAACATTCTGAGGTGCTAACATCGAATCGGACCAACATTTTGTAGTAGCCAAGATGCGCCTACGAACTCAGTGGAGCCAGAACACAAAAATATGAAATCGAGAAGCTACTATTGCCAAAAACTGCCTGTGCTTTTGCCGAACGCGTTTCCCTTAAGCTCTCCTATGGACCCCCATCCCCCACTCAGTCAGTTGAACCTTTGTAAGCAGGGCCTGGAAAGCACTGCCTTCAAAGTTCTGGGCCACCACGAAGGAACAGCTGGTTCGATGACGAGTGTAGGGAGGTGCATGCGGCGAAACAGGATGCATACAAAGCCTCGCTACATAGAAGGACGGGGGCTGCTATACGAGCTTAAAAGAAGGGAAGAGCATACGCTTCTCAGGAGGACAAAGAAAGAGCACGAGAAAGCGATGAAGACCTGGAGAGGTGCTACCACAGGCTAGACGTTCGAAAGTTTTATCAAAGGATAAAACGAACATGCCAATGTTATAAAGCCAGAATAGAAGTCTGCAGAGACGGACATCTTGAAGTAGAATAACGGTGCTGAGAATATGGGAAAACCACTTCTGCAGACTTCTAGCGGAATATATGCCAGTCAACATATCGCTGTCAGGCAGAACCTCTCATTCCTTAATGACGAAGGTCGTAAAGAATTCCGTCCCCCTGACCCAGAGAAAGATGGCCATATCTAAACTGAAGTCTAACAAAGCTTCTGGCGCAGACGGACTACCTACCGAGCTCTTCAAGGCATCTGGAGATGATCCGTTCGGGAACATGCTCCAGCTCATCTATAAGATATGGTCAGAGGAAAGCATGCCCGAGGAATGGAGCCTCACCATCGTTTGCCCAATCCACAAGAAAGGAGACTCCTTTGGCTGTGCCAACTACAGAGGAATAAGTCTCCTCAACATCGCCTATAAAATCTTCTCTGCCATTCTGTGTGAATACCTGAAACCCTTCGTAAACCAGGAAAGCCAGGAAAGTCCACCATCGATCAAATCTTCACACTATGGCAGATCTTGGAGAAGACAAGTGAATTTCAAGTCGACATCCACTACCGATTTGTCGACTTCGAAGCCACATATGACCGCGTAATTAGAGATGTTATACAACGCCATGTATATTTTTGACATCCCTGCCAAGCTCGTCAGGTAGGATGACTTTGGAGAATGCTCGCTGCTCCATTTGAGTCGGTGCAGAGCTAGCCGATAGCTTTGATGTCGAAAAAGGATTAAGGCAGGGGATGCGCTGTCGTGTGACTTTTTCAACATTATCTTAGAAATAATTGTGCGAAACTCGCTGTGAGGCACAATATATTTCAAATTATCACAACTACCTACACGGAGGACATTGACATAATTGGAAGGAAGGGGTCAGCGAGATGTCAATGATGCGTTGACGAGTATTGAAGCGGAAGCGGCGAAATTTGGTCTAACGGTAAATGAGGGCAAAACAAAATATATGCAGACATCAAAAAAGGACGCTCCCCACCGACGTCTTGGCCAGAATTTGGTCAATATTGGCAGCTACAATTTCAAGGTAGTTAAGGACTTCGACTACCTTGGCTCCGCAGTTACCTGGAACAACGACATCAGTGCAATTAAAAGCAGGATCACCCTTGCCAATCGCTGTTTTTTCGGGCTCAGGAGGCAATTGTAAATAGAGCTCTCTCGTACGACCCAGTCCTACTGTATGGCGCAGAAGCATGGACCCTATCAACAGTGGATGAAGAGGCACTTGGCGGTTTTGAGAGAAAGATACTGTTGGTGAGGCGTCTACGAATCCAACGCCTAAGATGGCTAGGCCACATAGAGCGAATCTCTCAGCTCGCATTATCTAATTAAAGCAAAACGCCAGGGTCAAAAGAACTATTTTAGAATTAACCTTAAATTAAGTCATAAACACCAACTCCTCCAATATTTAAGGGCAAAAAGCTTAACATACGAGTATAACCAATAAAAAGTAAAATCGTGCGATTCCATTTTATAATTTATTTTCCTTTTCTGCAGCAATCACTTGATCTAAAAATGTATCCCAGCTCCTTTCCAATATCTTGTAGGCCTTCGTTTGTTCCGCTTCACTTAGAATAGAATACCTATTACGAGACAAGATCGATTACTAAAAGCCTGAAACTGATCTTAGCTTACTTACTTTATTGAATTCCACACTAGCTGTTTCAGCGTCCGGAGTCCAGCGTGATTCGGTGCGAAGCTCATTATGGCATAATAAAAATCATAGCTTAATCCCTTGGCATTCCAGAAGCCCGGGTCATCACATGTTATAACGATTGGTATATTCTCCGACAGATAAAATGCCGCCGGATGGTTCCTGAGATCCCAAACTAAGCTGAGGACTTGATTCGATATCGGATTCACTTCAATGGCAATATCGCGCTTTTTCACAGCATTCCAGAGGACAGGATGCTTTAGAAGAGTAAATCCATGGCCTATACGAGTGGTGTTCAGGAGAATGGCATCCAATAGGTTGTAGTCGGTCGAAGAACCATACCAATCTGATGAGAAAATGAATAATCAAAGATAAAAGCGGTTTTAGGGATTACTCACTGGTCTCTCCAGCATGGAAAAAGTACTTTGCTGTTGGTGGAAGGTCATGCAATTCATTGACGAACTGGTGAAGGGGATTACCCAAATCTTCTTGACCGACCAGATCGAATCCGATTACAAAGTTGGGATATTTCTTGCTAAAAGGGTCAGTTGATAAGGTTTCCTCTGAGAATTGATAAAGTACCTACTGCAGTTCCTTAAATGTGTTCAGTTCCTGTTTAAGATCATTTTTTTCCATTTTGCGACTCGACGTTGTGATCACCTTCACTCCAAGGAAGTCCGGATTCTGTGCTCGAAACTCTTCGACCAGCCTCATAAGCTCTCTAGTGGCAAACTCTTTAGGTTGCTTGTTACCATATTCATCGTACAACTAATACGTCACATGTGTCCCAAAAAACCGATATATTAACTGCAATTTTACTCACCTTCTTGAAACTCATTCGCAGCTCGATATACATAACGCCGTCTGCATAGAGTTCCTCCATTAAGCGCCAGTGGTATGCCCGAAATGCCGGGATGTACATGATAATATCTGAAATCGTCGAAAACATATCTTGGAATTTGCTCCAAACCTTGCTAATCACTGGATAGTCAACTAAAACAGAACAAAGATAAGGTTTGCACCTATGGTATATTGGAATAGGCGCTTACGCTCTGGAAACGGCGTGTATAAGTTTATAGCCCTCTCCAACTGTTTGTCGAAAGCTCGTTTGTTAAATGTTTTCCTGCGGCTTTCATTCACCTCTTTAATGGGTGAGTAACAGCTTTGGTTAGCGTTTGGGCGAAACGATAATAGAGTAATACCCCTAAAGTCTAAACACGTCGTTAGCCGCGGCATATAAGTCAGATTCCGGACAACCCATTCCGAAGATACCAACGCGCTGTTGTGGGCATGAAGAAGAGCTCCTTTTGGCATTAGCTTGAGCATGTGGAATACTTTACTATTCTCAATAAGTTCTTTGGCTTTGAAGAAATGCATCCCAGGAGCGTAACTGTCGGGATTTTGAAATCCATACGATATCTCTGCTAGTTTGTGTCTCATGAATATCTCGTTTGCTACTTGTTCTTTTTCAGATAATACTATGCGGCCGCCTGTGGAGAGGAGGTCCTCTGCTTGTATAACTGCATTGCGGGCATCTTCATAACCTAGAAATGTCTACAGGGTAAGATCAAAAATAGGTTATGGAATTACGAGATTCTTACTTAATTTGCCCAAATCCTCTTTTTCGACTATTTCTGCTGAGCGGACGCTTGCTATAATTGCGACGAAAAACACTGCGGTAACCTTAGGCATCTTATATGGATATAGGCAAGATAGGTTTTACTAAGGACTGTAGGAATTTATATACTTCTACAGGACATTGTTTCTAAAATAAAAAAAAAGAATGATTAACAGGATAGACTATCATCTTATATAGGACAACCTTGAAAGAGTTGAAATAGCTACATAGCTCCTCAGGGAATTGGACATAAGCGAGTGAGAGTGAGTTCCAAGGAGAACCAAATATAGGTGTCAGCTCTTATCGCCTAAAGTATGATTGGCAACCCATTCGCTCTTCGGGCGCCTTCTCGGGGTGGAGTAGCTTAAGGGGTCAAAGACCTCGAACGAAGACGAACTGAGTCTTACATGGATGAATGGAAAAACAAATGGATGATAATACTCCAGGTGGCGCCCGCAATAGCGGAAATCCACCCGCGATCTCCCTGGTCGCGCCCGGGGCAAGGATTCTGGAGGCTCCACCACTCATTCCTAACTTTTCGGCAACTCAGAATGACACCGACTCCTGCGGCTCATTGTCCGACCACCTGGTAGGACTGAGCATGAGTGGTGCAACCAACAGACGCGACACCGACGATGGCGCGGCACGGGAAACCGCTAAGGTTGAACGAACCCCAGAATTGGGACGTACTGCAGATTGCACTGCTAAGTGCCAAAAAAGAAGGAGAAAGCGGCGTGCCCGAAAATCGTGCAAGGAGGCTGGCACAGACGAAGGCACGAAGGTTGAAGACGAACCTCTGGGGAAAGCAGTCAAGAGGATTCGATCGGCGGAAGTATCCCCTACCGAAACCCATTCGACCCTCTCATTTGCAGCCCTCGCACTTCTTGGCGACAGCGCAGAAAGCATCGGCGGCTACTTAAGGCTGCTGCAGGAGGCACAAGCATGCCAGCCTTTTCGGCATGCGCCTCAAACCCTCCTCCTATTATTGGCGTCGGTCAAATCCCCAGTAAGAGCATGCTACGTTCCAAAACTGACGGAGCTGGAGGTGTTCAGGGTCCTGTTATGGACGGCGCCACCGCCGAAAAAGGCGATGATGCTGACAGACAAACAGAAGGCAAAGCGGTTTTGGATCCCAACAAACCTCAAGCTGGCAGAGCTGTTGAAAAGTGGCGTCGGAAGGGAACAGGAGCTCGAACTGAAAAAGGTAAGAGCCCTTGTAAACGGAAGACGGCCGCCGGGGACAACCTTGCTGGGGAGAGAGAACGTGACGTGGCGGCGGGTAATCGGAGTCCGAAGGTAGACGCAGCGATCAACAAAGATCAAAGCAAAAATCTGAAGACGGAGAGGACCAAAGGCTGCTCCTCGGAGGCGGGCACTTCACAGAACAAAACCCTTTCCTCTGGAAAGGAGATATAAGTGACCGTAAAGAGTCGAGACAAGCACCTCTCCTACAAAGAGCACTGAAAAGGTCAGGATAGGGAAAGCTGTCAGCGACAGCAGAATGACCAGCGCATATTGCCAACACTGCGAGGATCATCAACTGGAGCTAGCTTCAGCAACAGACTTCTGTATTCAGGCGGAGAGGTCTGCTTTGAAGATTGGGACCTTCTGGTGAGCTGTTCCTCACAGCAGACATCTGCCTGGATCAGGAGCATGGTGCCGAAAATCCCTCTCCTGGGAACTACTACCTATCAGGTAGTCAGTCTCCCAAAATTAACGCGCGCCATCTGCTGGATTCCGGGAATACCTGAAAACAATCTGTAACTGCTGACGCGACTACGTGCGCAGAACCCGGGACTCGACACGAGGCCTGGACTGTCTATTCGTACAAAGAGAAAAAGGGCGCTTTGAAAAAAGAGGGCTGTTCTCTGATTGTGGGTTTGAACAACGGCTCTGTCGATACCCTGAAATCCGCGTACGACTCACGTCCCTACTTCGGCCTTGGTAGGATTTTATTCCACTTTGATGTCAAGTAGTCGAAGGATGGAACGTGTGCCGCAGTCCAAATCTATGATTTTCACTCAGATTAACTTACATCATTGTAAAGCTGCTACCGCTCTTCTCAGTAGCAGAATTGCATGCAGTAGTACAAATCATCACGTTGTATCCATTCGAGGCAGTTTGGCAATGGGACGGTAGTTGTTAACGTCATTCTTCGGACCCTTTTTGTGTATAGGTGATATAAAAGAGGTTTTCAATATCCGTGGAAATTCACCTTGAGAAAGGGTTAGGCTGATGATTTTTGAGAGAGGTAGAGAAAGGGAGGGGGAACATTTTTTTTAAATATAGCAGGGCGGCCATCGGGGGCAGGGGTGAATTCATCATTAAGTTGTTTTAATCTTTCTTCGATGATATCGGGGTCGACACTACGGGGGAGAAATGGTCCAAAGGAGAAGTTTGGTAAATAGTTGAAATAAGTAGGATCGGATGCAAAGGAATTATGGATGAAAGATTGATTGAAGAAGGTGGCAAAAAGGTTGGCGATGTTATGAGGATCATTGGAAGTTTCATTATTGAAGGAGAGAGAGTTTGGGTAGCCATCAGATTTCCTTTTGTAATTAACAAACTGAAAGAAGGACCTGGGCTGGGATTATTTATAAGGTTGGTTTGCATCTCGACTAAGTAGTGTTGATAGAGAGAGTTATAAAGCTCTACAAAATGCAGGTAAGTACCGAAACAATTAGAGAAGTCATTTGGGGATTGAGTACGAAGGAAAGTTGCCCAGAGCTTGTTCCGTTGTTTCTCAAAGAACGGAGCCTCTAATTATACCAAAGTGGGGAGGTGGAGGAGGTTTTATGTTAAAAGGAGGACTATTGAGATATTCATTGTTTTTTCGGAAGTTGGCTTCCGCACAACATCAGCATCAGTTTGAGAGCATCTGGGAAATTTCCTGTTATCACACTACGGTTAAAGATTACGGCCGGAATTTCAACCACTTAGCAACATCAACGTTCCTAAGGTTGCGGTCATAGCAGGACAGCGATCTCAATCAACTGCGGCTGGAGAGGCTTGTTGGTTGATGTTAAGGTTCACCCTAAACTATAGCGCCATCCAACTAAGTAAATCTCTAATAGTATGAAGTAACGAATAATGAAATAAATTCAAATTGTCGTTTAAATGCGTAAGTTGGCGGTTAATCGTATAAAAGTTGCAAGACACTGTTACAAACCTTTTCTAAAATTTTGGGTTTTAAACACTATTTTTATCGTTCTTTCTACAATTTCTGTAACGTATTTAGAACCTCCAATTACATCATTAGCACATACAAGTTGCCAACTGAGATGAAGCTGTTTTGAATACCAACGTAGTCGATTGTAAGCTTGTTTCTTTCAAGCTTGGGTGCAGCAAATAATCAAAGCAAGCCAGCAATAATTGCAATTGCTTTATTCAATTTGTATCAGTTGGCAGTTTGGTGAGTCTATATCATATAACACTTTTGACTATGATAAAAATCGTGGGACCAGTGACAAACTATTGTTGAGAAACAAAAAGAAGAAAGCAACCGGAAAACGGTTAAATCAATGCTGATCACTATTTCAATGTTAGTCCACAATCCAGTCTCTGAAAAAATTAACTTTACAGGCCAGGGGCCTCACTTGCCAAATGAATTAATTGACGACCAATAAACGATAAGTAAATGATTTTTTCCCGTTCCAAAATCTTGATAAGAGGTACAACCGTCCGCTATCCGTTTAACCCCAAAAGGGAGCTTGAAACAAAAATAAATATTCAATGACCTATGCTAATAATTAGATTGACAAGGAAGGCCTTTATTTTCGGATCGAGTAGTAATTTAATTTTTATTTTTCACTCAAGCCACCTACACCAGATTTAGATCAAAAACTCTCAACGCTGCATCGAAACCGTATTTGTCGAATTTTGAAAGTAAAATTCATTTTCATACACTTCAATCGCGGGACAGAATATCAAATTCGAGTTTGTTAGTACATCTCAACATCAAGGCTTTTTACTATCGATTTTCTTACTTTTTCTAAATCAATTTGATCAAATAGAGAATTGACGGCGCGATCAAAAAATCTACGATATACCGCTCTCAGTGGTCGACTCACCAATTAGCACTATTCAAAAAGCGAGTGCACGAGAACTGCAATCGCACTTGACATTAAATTAGCAATAATTTCACTTAAGGAAGTATTGTAGATACTTGACTTCCTATCGATGCTACGTACAAGTACGTCAAAGTTTTCATGAATTACCACCGATGTATTGTAAGTTTACGCGAAAGCTAAGTGCCTCCGGCCGTACCGATAGTATCTAAAAGACTGACTTGCGTTTCAATTGTCACTCAGAAGCAAAGTGATGATGAAGATCACATTCGGACTTTTTGTTTTTCCTTTTTTTGTTTTTTGGAGGGGAATTTGTGACGAATTTTTTAATGAGCCGGCCTATGAATTATAAAAAAAAAACCCGAATAGAGTTTATTTACCTATTACCGTATGTGATTGAATTATTAAATCCAGGAGGTGGTTTTTCGTAGACACACAGCTATACGAGTAGATGACAATATCGCATGTGGATGGGTGACGACAATTGATTGAAGAAACTGTTTACCGTTGTTTGTGGGGTGTGCCGGTGGCAGTGGTCTCGCTTCTTAATTTTTTGCATACGTTTTATATTCATTTGTGTGGGAAGTAATTGCTCGGCTAATAGAAGTAATGAAATCTCAAGTAGGCAAGCATTCTAAAGATAAGAAATAAATGAAACAATTCAAAGTATTTCTGAATATATTATTCAAGACTAGTAACTCTAAGGCTCGTACTGTTACTTGAAAAATATTATATGTATATTAAAATATTGATACAAACAAATTCTTCTGGTTCACTTGAGTCAACAGAAAACAGCTAGATTCCCTCAGGTAAATTTAAATATTTCCCGCATGGGGCTTAGGAGAAAAGCTGATAACAATGATATCAACATGCGTCACGCAGATACTGAAGGAAACTTAATATTTTTTCGCGCTAAATCGAATACCACCTTTTTAGAATGGTTCCCACTTATTGCATATTGCGTAATTTTTGGTTTTTGGAGAAGAATTTTAATCATCCACATCAATCTCATTATTTTCATTATATTATTTATGCTAACGTGCCTTCAATCCCCGAAACACATTTCCATCCAAATTGGGCACCGCATTTCACTATTTCATCTCATCTTGCCGGCTTTTAAGATTTCTGGGAACAGAAGAAATTCACATGGTGTCACGTCGGGTGAATGTAGAATCATCGTAACGATGTGATTCAGAGCAAACTATTTACTTTCACACAATTAGCATATTAATTATCGAGTTGCAGAAGCCTTAAATTGTTTTGCGACAAATCCGGGCGTTTCTTTTGGGATTTCTCGGGAAATGACGTTACAGCTTAAATAACAACTGACATAAAATACCTTACTGGCCCTACACGGACACTCTAAAGCAAATAGAAATACTTAAGGATATGCCTTTCGGCCTTACGATTAACTTGTAATAATTAAAATAATTAAAATAAATAAACAACTTAGGCCAAGAAAAGTGATATTAAAAAGGAACTTAGCATCAGATCATCTTTATTTTTATAAAGAAACTTATAACTTAGAATAACTTAACCCTGCCCTAACTAAAATATATATACAGGGTGTCCCACGAGCAGTGTGCCAAAAAGCTAGAGCGTGTATGGGAGGGGGGGTCTATTCCCCCCCGTTTAGCCGAGAGGGGCAATTTTCTAAAAAATTGACCTAATTTGGAAAAAAATATATTAAAAATCAACAGTTACATCCACAATGCCGTGATATATTTTTTGGAAAGCCAGAAACCTCTTCTTTCATCTTGTTTTTAAACGAAGCTGTTAATAAATAGTTTTTGAGAAATGAATTATCAAACTCAAAATTTTGAAAAAAAAAAAAATTCGAACTATTTTTTTTTTCAAAATTGTATGTAATTAAGTACTAATTTTTTTCAAAAATTCAATTCTCTTATTAGTTTTTAGTTAAAAACAGAAAACCGGATGCAAAAATGTCTTGTAGTTTTCGAGAAATTAAAAAAAAACCCGAACCATTTTTTTCTAAGAAAAACACTTTTTTTGGTTTTAACGCGGCTGGACTTGTAGGCAAATTAATGTATGAAACATTGACCTCTTTTTTATTATTTTTTAAAAAAATCGGAGTTTTATGAGGATACAATAAAGTGACACAGTATTGGAATAATCATGGATTAATCCTTTTTTTTCATTGGTAACACCTGAAAACTGACCTGCCAATTTTGTCTGGGTGCGCCGATGGGTCCTACCCGCTAGGACCTTAAGACAATAAAACCGCAATTTTTCTTTATTGAAAAACAAAATATTTGCAACCCAAATGTAAATAAAAGGCATCGCATTTTTAATAAAAAACCATTTCCAAATTGGATGTTAACTCATCAACACATTACGATGTCAAACTTATACTCTCGAGAAGAATTAACGGACATGCACTTCTGCTACGGTTTAGCTAATGGTCGAGATCGTGAAGCCGAAAGACTCTACGCTGAAAGATATCCCAATCGGAGGTGTCCCAGCCGTAGCATGTTTTCAAGAATCCACCGACGTCTGCGAGAGCACGGAGTGCGAGAGCATCGAAGAAGCGAAAGATCAGTTACAGATGGATCAGGAATCTTAGATGAAAGAATTTTGTATTTGGTCCGACGTAATCCCTCCCTTAGTACAAGGAGGATACCTATTATGGTTGGAGTGCCCAAATCTAGAGTACGGAGAGTGCTTCATACCGAAAACTTACACCCGTACCATTTTAGGACAGTTCAGGAACTCACCTCAAACGACAAGTTTTTGAGAGCAGAATTTTGTCGATGTTTCTGTTTCGAGATGAAACTGAACGAAACTATTTTGCAAGGATGTTCTGGACGGATGAAGCACAGTTTACCAGAGATGGAGTTACTAACTTCCACAATTTGCATCATTGGAGTAGCACCAATCCACACAACAAAAAACAAAACAAATCACAACACCGCTTTAGCTGTAATGTTTGGCTTGGTATTGTTGGACAAACTGTTATCGGGCCCCGGTATTTGAATGCCTGCAGTACCTACGAGACCTTTTGCCCGATTTGATGGACAACGGTCCTTTGGCCACAGCAGATAATTTAATCTACCAGCAAGATGGAGCACCAGCACACTACAGCTTACGGGTTAGAAACTCACTGGATGATCATTTTAGTGACCGTTGGATCGGAAGAAGGGGCCCCACGGAATGGCGACCTAGATCACCAGATTTAACTCCTCTTGATTTTTATGTGTGGGGATTCATGAAGAATTATGTTTACGAAGTGGAAATAGTATCTTTGGAACAACTGAAAGAACGGATTGAAGTCGCTATAGTCAAATTGCAGGAAAATTTGTCAAGCATAGACTTATGTGCAGCAGAAGGAGATATAATCTTTGCCTTCTAAAAAATGTTGATCATATTGAATATTTATTATAATAAAACTCCGAATTTTTTAAAAATAATAAAAAAGAGGTCAATGTTTCATACATTAATTTGCCTACAAGTCCAGCCGCGTTAAAACAAAAAAAAAGGGTTTTTCTTAGAAAAAAGTGGTTCGGGTTTTTTTTTAATTTCTCAAAAACTACAAGACATTTTTGCATCCGGTTTTCTGTTTTTAACTAAAAACTAATAAGAGAATTGAATTTTTGAAAAAAAAATTAGTACTTAATTACATACAATTTTGAAAAAAAAATAGTTCGGAATTTTTTTTTTTTAAATTTTGAGTTTGAAAATTAATTTCTCAAAAACTATACCCTAAAACAGCTTCGTTTAAAAACAAGATGAAAGACGAGGTTTCTGGCTTTACAAAAAAGTATATCACGGCATTGTGGATGTAACTGTTGATTTTTAATAATTTTTTTTTCCAAATTAAGTAAATTTTTTAGAACATTGCCCCTCCCGGCTAAACGGGGGGGAATAGACCTCCCCTCCCATACGATTTTTTTCTTGTCTTGACCAGACCTACACGCTCTAGCTTTCTGGCATACTGCTCGTGGGACACCCTGTATATACATCTTTTTTTTGTTTTCATTATTGTTTTATAATTATTATTTTTCAATTAAAACTAAAATTAAACTAAACCTACGTGCTACCGTGGCCCTAGTCTATGTAAGACTACCATTAGCATGTGGCAGGCTTTGCCTTAAAGAGGCCAACCTAACTTAACCACTGACGCAGACCGCACCATCCACCAGAAGTGTTGATGCTGTCGGACGACGTCTCTCCGATCTTGGCGTGACACCGATCTACGAAACCTGAAGCGCTCGGGCTCCCGGAGCGCAACATCACGAAGATTAACGGAATCGCCAATTCATCGTGGATCAGCGCACATTGATCTGAGCGCATTGAGAGGAATGCCTCTGGATGGACAAAGCCACTAAAGCGCACTTTCTCGTGGTACATGTAATTAGGGAAGTAAGCCCCTGGACCGTCTATTACTACAAAGGGCTCTCTAAAAAAAGAGGGCTTCACTCTGATTGTGGGATTGGCCAAAGGTTCGAGATCCTGAAATCCGCGAACGACTATCATGTCTCTACCTCGTTCTTGGTAGGATTTTATTCGTCAACCAACCTTTGTGATTGACCTAATCCTGCCCAATAGGCATTTGAAGGCCATCACTAACTGGAGAGTCTTACCAGATGTTACGCTGTCAGACCATAGATATATCGAATTCCAATTGAAGTGTGGGATCTCCCCCTAGCAGCCCAAGCCGAAGAGAGGAGCTTGAGAAATTCACTCAAGCCATGCCTAAACTCAAAACAAAGTGATTGGTGGAGGATGCCGTTTATAACCTGAGCAGCGCCATTACCAACTGTTTCGAACTCGCATGTCCTGTCGAAAAAACCTCCCAGCAGAAAGTCGGTTCCCTGGTTAAACGCGGAGCTCCAATGTCTTCGCAGGGAAGCCAGAAGTCTCCTGAATAGATCGCTTAAATCGAACTCGGAAGATGACTGCAATAAATATCAATCGAAGCAGAGGGAATATAAGAAGCTTATTCGTAAATCGAAGAATGATAACTATAAGTCCGTCGATCTCAAACGAGGAAAATCGACAGAGCTGGATGTACTCAGAAAGTCTGATGGTACCTTCACCGAGTCTAAAGCAGAAACTTCTAGTTTACTGTTGCAGACCCATTTCCCGGGAAATCAGACTGCCATCGGCTCGTTGCACACTCCCTCATTGGAAACTGTGACTGAAACGATGAAAACAACTCGGCATAGCTGGTATGTTGCGTCACGCGTGGCAACTACTAAAGCCATTGAATTTGCTGTGGCATCTTTCGATGGCTTCAAGTCGCCGGGCACTGATGGGATTTACCCTGTTATGCTGCAAAAACTTATAAAACAGCTGCTTGCTACTCTGAAAACAATTTTCACTGCTAGTCTGGCAATTACATACCTATTCCTTGGCGTCCGGTGAAAGTGGTCTTTATTCCCAAAATAGGGAAAGAAGATTACTCACTCGCCAAGAGTTTTAGACCAATCAATCTAACATCCTTCTTGCTGAAAAGCATGGAGAAATTAGTAGAGTTGCAGGTGCGCAATGTTGCCCTTCGAATGCATCCTCTCTGGGAAATGCAACATGCTTATCAGCGCGGAAAATCCTGCGAGACTGCGCTTCAAAAGCTTTGGAGACGAAAGACTACGTACCTATACTAAACATTTTCGTCGATATTGAGGGAGCTTTTGATAATGCTACTCTCGACAGCATGTGTAACGCTGCTAGACGGCATGACGTCGATGAGGCACTGGTTTCGTGGATCAAAGCAATGCTTGTGCACAGGACATTGATCGCTGATGTCGAACAATGTGTCAAGTCTGGAGTAAACAGGGGCTGCCCGCAAGGTGGCGTCTTGTCTCCGCTGTTATGGTGCATGGTGGTCGACTCTCTGCTCAATGCCATCAATGCCTCTGGAATCTATGCCCAGGCCTATGCGGATGATGTTGCTGTTCTCTCTGTCGGCTCATGTTTAGCGACTGTCTGTCTCAAAGCGCATGCGGCGCTAGATGTGATCGAAGACTGGTAAGACGAGTAATGGGCTATCGGTTAATCCTCTTAAGACTGATGTCGTTCTCTACACAAGAAGGAGGAAAAATACTGGCATTACTCAGCCGGTGCTAAAAGGCATCCCCATCCCGATATCCAAGGAAGCTAAGTACCTGGGAGTCATCCTAGATAGGAAGCTTCTTTGGTCAAAGCATGTTGAAAAATATGCGTCTGTCTTTTAATCAGAGATTTACGGACTCCTAATGGCCATGCACTATGTCGTGAAGCACAGGTGGAAGGGAAAAAGCATATGCGTCTGCAGTGACAGCCAAGCTGCACTCAACCCTCTATCCAACTCCAAATTAGTAAATGAACTCAAGACCTTTTTGAACAAAGTGGGAAGACTAAATTCACTTAGGCTTGTATGGGTCCCAGGTCACTTTGGGATCCTAGGAAACGAGATCTTCGATGAACTCGCTAGAAGCGGCTCAGAGGAGAGTTTCTCAGGACCTGAACCCGCTTCCACGGTCAAATCTGACATCAACGACTGGGTCTTTATTGCACACAGTCGTAGATGGAGGGAATATCCAGGATGCAGGATGACTAAGCACGTACGCCTTGATGTCTGCAAGAAGTCCGCAACATTTTTCTTATCCTTAAGGAGAAATTATTGCAGAAGGCTTACGGGCGTCATTACGGGCCATTACACTTTTGCCAAGCATCTCTACGTACTTGGCATCAGTGAGACGCCTACCTGTGCTGCATGTTGCGAGGAGGATGACACAGCAGAACACCTTCTCTGCGACTGTCTCGCCTTCACTCGTGCACGATGGCGCACCCTTGGGGCCGACGTGGTGTGTGCCAAATCTCTTAGCTCTACATCGCTGAAGATCCTCCTCACTTTTCTCCGGACAACGGGGAAAATACCAAAAAGACAAGGTAGTACAATGGACCAATATTTGTGTCTGAGTGCTCCAACAGATAGTAGAAGCCTCCAATAAATAAAAAAAATATTTTTTTTTCATGGAAATGTTGTTCACTTGGTTTTTAAGCTTTTGGATTATATTCTTCTTCTATAATAAAGAGCTTAATTGCATTATGCTCTCCTTCCAGGTTGGTCTTATTTTTCATTTAAGTACATTTTTATTATATAACCTTACCCTCAAATCGTACATACAGAACGTCGATTGTGACGTCCGCAGTGTGGCACGTAGCACCGTCCTGTAGCACCACATCTCGTCTGGTTCCATATGGTTTAATTTGGACCACAAGAAATCGGGTGTAATCGTTCTGTAGCGCTCGCCATTGACGGTGACCGCCTCATCAATGCCGTTTTCGAAAAAGTAGGGACCAATGATGCCGCCGTCTAAAAATCCACACCAAACGGTACATTTTTGAGGATACATTGTGGGTTGATGTTGTCATATACAGCAATTTTGCTTGTTAACACAGCAATTCATCCAAAAATGCGTCTCGTCGTTAAAGATAATTTTTCAACCAAAATTGGAGCCCTCTTCCAAACACTCCGAAGCCCAATAATTCGCCAAGCTGAAGTCTGCGAAAGGTCGAGTTATTCTGCACGGCGAAGTCCTTGACCGAACTTACGTTCCTTTGACGTACGTTGGTTGGCTGAACTCATTCTGATAACAAAGTTTTATCATTTGGACATGCTATTCAATCGAGTAGCATTTGGCATCAGTAACTGAATAATATGCAACAGATTTGGCAGATGTCGTCGAGCCAGCAACAATGGGAAACGGTCACAGGAAACGACACTAACTAGCCAGCATTCATTGATTTCTCTCGATTGTCAATTTGAATACATCGTACGAGAGTTGATTACCCTATGCTTTCAGGACCAACATGCCTAAATGATAATGGCAGCTTAAAGGCAAGGGTATTTCTCGTCGGTTGATAATAGCGTAGGCCTAATTACAAAAAAAAAAAAGCACGAGCAACAAACAAAGTTTTCCCCCGTCAAGTAGATAATTTAGTCAAGCGCAAATGGACCGTTTCCAGCTGTCTTCGAACAAAGCGCAATCCTAAATATTTAAAAATTAGCCAAAGCCGCTCCAAAACCACTGATTCTGTATGTCATTTGGAAACAAGTCATTATCGCAGTGACACTTAATAAGGAAATTGCTCGGAACATGTTGTTTGAAATAATTACAATGCAAAAAACCCGCAAACAAGCATTTAGAACCTATTTAGAATCATTTGGTTTATTTGTGAGCAATTATCATCTTTACTCCACTGATTACATATAAGTACGAAAACTAGATTAAATCGGTTAGCAGTTAGAATCGCAGGTTAATAACGTCATCAATAAACTCGTCCCATTTCCGCCTAAACACTTTGTTGATTTTCCGTCGCTCTTCGGGGGTAAGCACGGAATACCTGGAAGCGGAAAAAAGACAATAGAACATCATTAGGACTGATCCTATGACTATGACTTACTTGATTGAGTTTAGTGCGAATTGCTTCAGGATCTTCAAATCCGCTTCGACTGGCGCGAAACTCATGAAAGCGTAGTAGAAGTCATAGCTGAGACCCTTGGCATTCCAAACACCCGGGTCATCGGCCGATATGATTATAGGCAGATCTTCAGCGATGAAGAATGAAGCTGGATGGTTTCGTAGATCCCAGATTAGACCAAGAACTTGGTTAGAGATTGGATTAACTTCTATGGCGATGCCGCGATTTTTCACCGTCTCCCAGAGCTGTGGGTGTTTTGACAAGGCAAAACCATGCCCGATTCGTTGGGTGTTTAGGAGGATAGCATCCATAAGGTTCCAGTCAGTCTTACCATACCACTCTAGAAGAGACAAAATAATAATAAAGAAGCCCAAGTCTAGCGAAAAGACTTACTGGTTTCTCCTGCGTGGAAGAAGAAATGTGCTCCAATCGGGATATCAGACAACTCATTAACGAATTTATGAAGTGGGTCACCTAAGTCTTCCTGGCCGATCAGGTCGAAACCAATCACAAAATTCGGCTTTGCAGAGCTACCAAGACAAGAAGAATATTCCTTGATCAATATAGTATCAGGATAAAGACGACGACTTACTGGAGCTCCTTGAAGCGGACGATCCTTTCTGCCATGTCGTCCACAGTTCCTTTGTTCTTTTTAGCGTAAATCACTTTCATGCCAACGAAATCGGGGTTGGACGACTTGTAGTCATTAACGACTTTCTCAAGTTCATCGGCCACCTCCAGCGAGTCGTAGGTTTTGTTTTTGTCTCCATATAACTGGAATGGATCTAGTTTAATGCAGTTTGCTTGAATATGAAGGGAACTCACTTCTGATAGCGAGGCTCGAATCTCCGCATAAATAATATTGTCCTCGTAGAATTCCTCCATCATGCGCCGGTGGTATGCCTTGAATACAGGCAGGTATCTGTAGAAGTTATCGATCGAGTCGAAAATGTCCTCGAAACGTCTCCAGTTCTTCTGGTTCTCCGTCACAAGTGCTGAAACCATGGCGTTTGATTTAAAATACCTTCCAAATGACCTATAAACTTACATTCCGGATGCATGGTGTACATGTTGATGTGCTTCTCTAGCTGCCTATCGTACTGCCTCCGATCATCCGTGTTCAACCGTTCCACGCATACGTTCTTCAACTCGCTACTACACCGTGACGTGTTCCGAAACGTGAACAGCAATACGCCCCTCTCGTCCCGACACGTATATACATTGAACTGTGACGTCAAATTCTTGATTACCCATTTTGATGATACGATTCCCTTGTTATGACCGTGGAGGAAGGCACCTTTCGGCATTTTCTGGACGATGCGGAAGACTTCACTCTGTCGAATCAATGGTTTGGCGTGGAAGAAGTGCATGCCCGGCGGATAGGTGTCAGGGTTCTTAAGGCCTTCGGCAATCTAAAAATACAAGCCTACATTAGATCTTAGGTTTGCTATTCTCAAAAATTATCAAACCTCTTGCCGTTTGGCATTCATCAAGATCGAGTTGGCCTTCTCTTCTTTCGGCGACAGCCAAAGATTGCCACCAGTTGCAGAGAGGCGTTCCGCTTCCATGATTTTCTCGCGAACAGAGTCATAAGCTGCAAGGTTAAGTCAATTTATTTAAGTGTGTTAGGTGTTTCGAAATCATAGTGTAAAATTGCCAGCAAATTCTTTAAAGGGTTTTAATGTGTTCACTCTACGGAGGTTAGCGCTAAAAGGTGTAATCAACTTGGGTAACGTCTTGATTAATATCTTAAGGTTGATTTTTCATTTAAGCTTTTCGTGTAAGAGTGTAAGAATTTTTGATTTGAAATGACATGACATATCTTAAAAACGAAGAATGTTAGCTAAGTTAATGAGGGAAGTCTATAATTCATTAATAATTTGGCATAGCCAATTCAGGGTCAATTTCATGCTAGAAAGTCTGGATCGTTTAAGCATATGTAGCGTTATTAAATTTCCTTGGTGTCGCCAAGGTAAGAACACGGATATCGGAAATTTTAACGTCGAAAAACTACAATCGCAACCGACGTTGTCAAAAAGCTATCAAAGAAGCTGCTACTGATGTGCTGGGTTTTACGACACCACCACAGACCCACGTAGCCAACAAAACGTCTACAAGGGTATGTTTCATAAAACTCTACGACGAGGGAAGAGAACCGGCTTCTTAGAAAGAGAAATAAGGAGCATGAGAAGCACGCGGTCGAGAAGATGGAAAGGTGTTACAGCAGGAATGAAATCCGTAAGTTTTACCAGAAAGTAAAACAACCGAAGCCTGTCGGGTCGAAAATGGACGACTGTTAGTAGAGTCGCAGCCGATGCTGAGAATTTGGAAGAATCATTTCTGCAGACGGTTAAACGGCGAGGAAGACTCAAATACCGCTGTCACTCTGGTCACACTGGTTCACTCAATTTGGACGACGTTAGACAAGAATTCTATCCCCCCGACTTTGACGAGGTCAAGATAGCAATTTCAAGGCTGAAGTCAAACAAGGTTGCCGGAGCGGACGGACTGACCGCGGAATTGTTTAAAGCAGCTGGGGATGATCTGGTTAGGCGCATGCGCTAGCTCATCTGTAAGAAATGGTCAGATGAAAGTATGCCCGACGAGTAGAATTTCAGTCGTTTTGGACGATCCACAAGAAAGGAGACGCCAATTACAGAAGGATCAGTCTCCTTAACGACGCATAAAAAATCCTCTCTGCCGTTTTATGTGAACGCCTGAAACCGTCCGTCAACAACCTGATAGGTCCTTATCAGCGAGGTTTCAGGCCGGGGAGGTCTACAATAGACCAAATCTTCACACTACGGCAGGCCCTGGAAAGGACTCAAGAAATGCAGATCTACACTCACCACCTCTTGGCCGATTTCAAGGCCGTATATTATAAGGCGCCTAGAGACGAGCTATACAGAGCCATGTCCAGTCTTGGCATCCCTACCAAACTCGTTAGATCATATAGGATGACGATGAAAAAAGTTCGCTGTTCCATCAGGTCGGTAACGAACTTACCGAGAACTTCTATGTCAAAAAAGGTGTTAGGCAAGTCGACACGCTGTCATGAGACTTTTTTAACGTCATACTTGAGAAGATCGTGCGAAACGATCTTTAAAAAAACCCGTTCAACTTCTAGCTTACGTGGGTGATATTGACGTGATTGATCGAAAACAGCGAGCGGTCAATGAGGCGCTTGTAAGTATATCCTGTCATCAAGAAAGGACGCACAACATCGACGTCTCGGACAGAGGGTTACCATAGACAGCAAGACCGTCCAGTTAGTCAAGGACTTCGTCTACCTCGGATCCGCAATAACTAGTGCGGACAGCATCAGTACAGAAATTAAACCCAAAATTACTCTTGCCAATCGCTGTTTTTTTGGGGTCAAGTGGCAATTGGCTGGCTTTATATAATACTCTGATCACCCAAATCATGCTTTATGGTGCAGAGGCATGAACGGTATTGAAAGCGGATGAGGTTTTTCTTTTCGAGAGAAAAGTTTTGCGTGCGATCTTTGGTCAAGTTTGCGTTGATGGTACCTGGAGCAGAATATTCAGGTATGTACTGTACGCGTTGTACGGCAGCACGTGACTGGTTAAGCGTTTACGGATAAAACGCTTAAGATGACCAAGCCGTGTAGAGCGTATGGACAACACAGCTCCGGCCCGAAGGGTCTATGAATCCGAGTCATTGGGACAACGCAACAGAGGACGCCCTCGATTCAAAAAGCGCACTCAAGTGGAGAAGGAGTTCATCAAACTTGGTGTGCGCAACTTGAGACGGCTTGCAAGAGATGTGGATGGAGACGCTTGTTGGTTGAGACTTTGTTGTACACCGGACTGTAGCACCATGAAGAAGAGGAGTCATAAAATGATGTTTAAATCTACCATGAATCATTCAACATTGTCTTAGCTAAGGTTTGAGTTTCTAGGAGCATGGCCGGGTCTTCTTAAATTTTGTCTGACTTTATTCTAAAAGGATCCTGACGGTTACATTGAGACGTCTAGATATGTCAGTCAATAAAGAATAAATGGATAAACGGTAGTGTTTTGTATAATTACGAAGCTACGGGACTCGTTTCTACAAATACATGAATTGAGACATGTCCACTTGGGTTAAGGTTACATGAAAGACGGAGGCCAATCCTTTTTTTTCGGGGCACACACAATACCGTATGTTATACGAGATTTGGTGTTCACCCGCTCACATTGACTCATCACTTGTTATAGTCAGTGTAGGATTAAATACAGATCTTGCAGACACCGCGAAGCTGATCGTAATTCCACTTGTCGAGGCATGATAACATCTTTGTCTAACCCATATAGAAAAAAGGCATAAAAAATTATTGCTAATTAGCTCGACAAATTCGCAATGTCGTTTTGAAGAACAAGGTTATCATGAGAGAACTACAAAACCAGAGCCTAAGGGTGGAGGCATCGAAAAGTTCTAGTAAAGTCACGATCATAAGGATCAAAACGTACATTTCAAATATTGCTACACAACCTTAAAATTCGTCAAAGTATCAAACATCCTTTGAGCGTCGACACCCTTTGCCATCGGCTTTTTTATCACTCAAAGGCTGCCTGGTAGGCGGATACCGAATATCCTTAGTTTTTCTGCACAGACTGACGTTTTACTTATGACTGACAGAACAGACAATTAATAATTGTGATCTTGCCACATAGATGGCAGTGTTGCTACTTAGATATGATTACAACGAAAACAGCTAAGGTTGATCATAGACAGATATAAGGTTATACTGCAGTCCTACGAGGATTGTTCAAAAAATAAGGTGACTTTTTGAAACTGGCGTGCTTATTTTTTGCTGGTGAAGAAAATGGATCAAAGAATCTGTATTATAGTTTGTGTGAAGAAATAAAATGTTTAACATTCGACGAATCTACTGTGAGCAAAGAAAAGTTCAGTACGTCAACAAGGGATGAAAACGTTGAAGGAGTGAAAAAAAATTGGAGAATCGTGGGGTTACTATCAAAGAAGTTGCTGAGGACATTGGCATATCGATCGGCTTAAGCCGTACAGTTCTTTCCAGATTGAATTGAATTGAGTTTAATTTTTCTTTTATAGGAAACATTTACATTCATATTTTTGATAAGCACAACTTGCCCAGAGATATTTTATTTTTCACCTTACTACTGAAAGATAAAATGTTTTCCAAAGGCTTTCGGTTTATAAATAAGGTTGAAGGAAAAACTATGGGAAAAAACCTTAATGCGAAAAGATGAGATAATTTATATTAAGTGTATAGCAAATGAATTTTTTTTCAGGGCATGAAACGTGTCTCAGTGAAGTTTGTTCATTAATTGCTAAAATTTGACCAAAAGAACCGTCGTATGAGCAATGTTCAAAATCTGTTTAATGACAAAGAGTGATCCAGTTTTACTGAAAAGGGTCATCACTGGTGACGAAACATGGGTCAGCCCAGTCATCCCAAAGGAAGCGATCTGAAAAAGTTCGGTCAAATGTTAAAATGCTTTCTTCGATAACAATAGCGTGGTTCTTCATGAGATCTGGTCGCAAGGTTGTATGGTCAATAAGGAAAATTACTTAGAAATTATGCGCCATTTACGTGAATCGATATGAAGAGAACGTCCAGATTTATGGGAAGAAAATTCATGGCTGTTGCATTACGTAATGCAAACAATACCATACTCATGCCTCAGCCACCGTATTCACCGGACTTGGTTCCTTGCGACTTTTTTCTTTTCTAAAATTGAAAAGTGCCACGAAGGGACGAAGATTTGCCGCGATTGGGGTGATAAAGAACGGTCGCTGGAAGAGGTCAAGGCTAGGCTATAAAGCACATATTAGAAGTGCTTCGAGGGTTGGAAAAAGCACTCGCAGCAGTGTATTAAACCTGAGGTGGAATAATTTGAAATTAAAAAGCCAACTTATTTGAACAAGCCTTCTATAATGACGTCTTGGCAAAAATCGAAGAAAAAAAAAACGTTTTCGAAATACCATATTTTCATGGCGTTTAAACCGAGAAAAAATTCTTAAATGTTTCTGAAGTAAATGAGAAATAATCGCGATTATGTCAGAAATGTTTTTTTAATCATGATTAAATATTCTGTAATTGTTATGTATGAAGTAAAAAGCTAATGAGCTAATGAGCTAATGAGTCTAAAATGCCTATACATCACTAGCTTAAAATGTTTACAAGCAACCTAGACATTTTAGTGCAGCATTTGCTGAGATAAAGAAGACTTCAAGCTGATTCCGCCGGCTCAAAGTAATGTCTATGTAATAACACATAATTTATAAACTTAACTTAACCTTGCGCCGTGGAAGGGATTGGGTAATAAATGGAGGGCAGTCAATCCATGAGTCACTCCAAGGCTGACCAAGAAGAGCAAAGATGATCCACATCGAACATTTTTAATCAGGTAAATGTGGGTAAATAAATGGATATGTTATGTAAATCGTGTGGTCTATGGACTTCCCATTTGTAGGTTATTTTAATTGGTCCAATTTTCCAAATTAAAAATGGTGATGCAGGTATTTAGACATCAAAAACAACTCATGTTTTTGCGCCTCATAAATTTCGAAAAAAAAAAATGGGGCTGGTAATCTGGGTAGACCAGTTGCACCCATGAATTATTTTTTTTGGTGGAAATAACACATGTTAATTAATTAAGTGAACATGGATTAGACCGAATATTGTCACCACAAGCAATAGATTGATCGTATAATCCTGAACTCTGTCTTCAACAACAACATATGTACCTACAATTAAATTATATCACTGGTAAAAGTGGAAATGAATGTCAGTTGCTTGCTAATATGCGGCTAATTTGGATGGGAACTAACCGGAAAGTCAATTTTGTTTTTTATGGACAACTATAAAGAATTTTGTGGAGTTGGTGGTATTGGAAGGATACTTCAACTAAAAAACGGATAGAGCAGTTGACAAAATAATGTTTAGACATGAGAGACAAGTACTACATCGTTTTTTTCTTCCAGAGCTTGAGCTAAATTTTGATTTTCTAGGAATCGAAAAAAACTTTACATTACATTTTTGAAGACCGATCTCAGACGTGTTCAAAAAGTAATAGGAATTGTATGCGGTCATGGTCTGATTAATTCGATTTTTATTTGTATGCTACCAAACGTGTCCGAAATATACTGCCATGAAACAAGAAGAGAAAATCAAATATACCGTCACTGTCCTACTTGGACCGATCCAAACTTCGCACCTGACTATACTCGATAACCGCTCTGAAAAAGTGGACGGAAGTGGAAATTTGGAAATCGCATTGACTTATGGACAACGCGTCCTTCTTGAACCCTTTTATCTTGTAATGTTTTGAATACCGACAGGTTTCTGACGTTGAGAAGGCAAATCATGGAGAGCACTCTACACAAGTTTCATCACTGGGTCACGAATTGGAGTGAGACAGGAACCAAAGTCAAATGGTAAATCAGTCCTACTTTGCCCGAGTGCTAAGCGGGATACATCCTGGATTCCAAGTTTAGATGAAGACCCACCATCGATGTGTGGGCTAGAAAGGCAAGTATTCGAGACCTCCAACTTAAAATAATTCTATAGAGGTACACTGCCGTTGTGCACAATGTATTTACACCCCTGAAGCTAATATTTAGTGGACGGTGTTTAGAGGCTTTACTGGTGCTATAAGAACCTACCCGAGAGACGCCTTAGTAGTCAGGTACCTTCTCCCTTTCGATTTCTTTATCCAAAACAAGTTTTTTGCTGATCAGTCCAGCTTAGATAATTTGGCTGCTGGGTAAGTCGCCAAGTAAGTTGCTAGATATGTACAATACCTCAGTTAAAATCCCAACAGAAATACAATGGAGAAACTGAAGCTTAATAAGAGACTGTAACAATACGATCGATACAGAATACAGACGATGATATATGGAGTTGGCCCATCTCCTCAAAAAAGAAACAATTGTCGGGATATACTCGCCTACTGACCTATTTCAAGGTTTTGTAGGCGAAGTGCCCCGGAATATGACGAAAACGTAAACTTGTCTTTTACGTATCAATAAGTCCATGAGATGTGAATGAACTGTTGGAACTGTTTACAATCAGGTATATGTGGTCCAACCACAAACAAAGGAATATAGTTCGCGATGTTTAGTGGAAGTCCGAAAACGATTGATAAAATTTTGATTGATTAACGAATCAAAGTGCGAATAAGTGTCGCGTTTTTGTGCTTTTCCATTGCACTCCCGACGAGTTCCTGCATCGCTTCATTACTGAAGACATAATATCATTATACTCCAGAGAAAAAGGAACAATCAAAATTAGTGTTCTTTTTAAATCGAAAAGGTTTTGAAAAAGGTGAAGAGGGTGGAATCTGCAACAAAGTTATGCCGATTCAAGCGAAATTATCTACACCGATTACTTGGAAAGAGGAAGAACAATGGTTTGAGCACCATCCCATGTCTATCATATTAAACAATATTCAGCTTGTTCAAAAGAGATAACAGTTAAACCAGTTAAATGAGAAACTTCTATTACCGACCCTTTGCATCTTTTTCCGCGAATAATCAAACCCCTTTGTCTGAGATTTTGTTTTTGAGGGTTGCCGATGAAACAAGTTAATTCTTCAAGCGTCTTCCCAATAAAACTTTTACATTCAAAGATCAGCTTTGTCAAGGTTGGAAACTTAGCAAAGATCGGTTAACTATTGTTTTGTATGCCATTATGTTGAGAACTGAAAAGCTGCCCACTCTTTAAATTGGGGAATCAATAAGCTGAAGACGCTTCGAATGTCTCAGAACTTTAACTGATTATTATCAAAAAGCAATAAGACCTGGATGACATCGGGTGTCTTCGCAGATTAGTTAGAAGGAGTTAACACCGAAAGCAGAAAGTTGTTCTGTAGGGAAATTTGACCTTCAGTGTGTGTTAATTCGAAATACATCAAATTTCGTGCCAAGAAAGCAATATTCGCGGTTAATTTTTTGAAAAATTGAAAAATGCCAGTCGCTCTACCCGAAAAGATTCACCAAATTGTCTTGCTACATGATAACGCTCAGCCACAAGTTACTCAGGTCGTTTGGATTTACCTGAAATGGGATATTCCACCCTACTTACTGTATTCTCCTGACATCGTCCCTTCCGACGATCTACTGTGCCGATCGATGACTCACAGCGTGACTGAGCAACTCTCCTCGTCTTGTAAGAAATGAGTTGCACGTATGGATCAAGGTGTTATCAATAGTTTCAATTTTTGCTATAGAAACGAAGTCATGCAATTAATTCTAAAATCTGTAAAAGAGAAGTCAATATCATCCGGGCCATGAGAGTTGTGGGAAAAGCTTGATTTTCTGTGAGTAGAACTACCATTGCAGGTTTTTTTTTTTAGAAAATCAGAATTCAAAGTGACAAAGTGGATGTGAAGGCTTACAAGATGAACAAGATAGATGTGGAATAATAGTCAACTTTTGAGTATTTTTACTGACGCTGACTTTGTTTGTGCGTGATCTTCCTACTCTTTAGAAGTAGGAGAAAAGGACTCCCAGGAAGCTCGCGCCGAAGATGGGAGGACAATATAAAGAAGAAGAATAATAATATGTTTTAACGCAAAGGATGATAATATTGTCAAATTTCATCGTGGAACGACCTGAGAGAAAGTCATGCTGCTTATTCAGATATTCTTAAATAAGAAATTCGATTTTAGTTCTTGTGATGCTTTCAAATAATTAGAGCATTGCAAAAAGCTTACATATTAGTTTGTTATTTTCAGCGTTACTTTAAGTTCCAGGAATATGGATAGAAACCAAGAACGACTTCGCCCAAACGTTGCGAAATAGGCATATCAATATGAGTTAGAGTCAAAGATCCGATGTCGAAACGATTGGGGGGGTCGATTGGAGGTGTACTATCGCCGTCGAGGTTGGTATACTCGTAAAGGGGTTTTCTATTGGCACGAACAGATTCAATTTGCGGCCTTTGGCATATTGTTTTGGTGACATTTGTCAAATCTGTTGTATATTATTCAAATTCTGATGCCAACTTACTCGTACCATGGCAAGTTACACGATTAAACAGCACGTCCAAATGATAAAATTTCATTATCAAAATGAGTGTTCGTTAGGACAAAAGTTGAGCGCGATGCGCCGATTTTACAGTGCACGCCGGAGGGCCGGGTTTGGGGTGCACATCAATTGTGCCCTGAATACTCCTCTGGCGGATAACAATATAGCAGAACTGTGACTAAATTAATGGCTATCCCATCAATGGATAGTTCATTGATCATTGTGGCTCACATTTAGCTATTTAGCTGTTTGGCTTTTGCTATTCAGCTATTTAGCTAAATTTCCTCTCTTCCTATCATTTCTGAGGCTCTCAGTTGCGGTGTAGGGTAACCCAACTGGGAGTAACGGCTCAACCGGAGGCCTAATTCTGGTGCCACGGAGACAGGGGCCCCCGGGACATATTAATGTCAGTAAAATGACAGTCCCGGCCTGTCTTGCGGTAGGCCACCTTGTGGGAATATCGTGGGGGCTGTGGTTATCCCAATATGCGGGAAGTTGCTTGCAACAGAAATATAAGCTGAGTTGCTTGCAACAGGGCGCCTAGACCCTTAGATCGGTATGAGCTTTGGGTAGGCCTCGCCCCTGACCAAGGGGGAAGTCCATGGTCCTACACATGGCTTCGAATCTGGCGCTTGGTAGCAAATAGAAGGACGTTGGTTGTCATCTCAAAAATCAACCCCTTGTGCGAAGGCCCGCCGTGGAATTAGGCCGACAAGGCAGGTGCCCACTTTGAATACTCAGAGCAATCTGACCCAGGAGCTCAAAGTTCATGACCATAGACAACGCCGTTTGTTCGCTGACTGGGCTTCGAATCGTTTGGAAAATCATCTTTAGCGACGAGACGTATTTTTTGAACCAATGACTGTGTTAACATGTAAAATTGCCCTACATGAGACTCATACGAGGTTCACCTACAGGTGACAATACATACTCAAAAAGTTGCCATTTGGTGCAGATTTTGGACCGGCGGTGTCATTGGTCCGTACTTTTTCCAAAACGATGTTGGTGAAGTTACCGTCAATGGCAAGCGCTACAGAACGATGAAAACCAATTTCTTATTACCCAAATTAAACTATATACACCTAGATGACAGCGGACACCACGACTGACATTTTGCATGAACGATTTGAAGATACGGCTATCTCTAAATTATCTCGGAATCTCAGGGTTTTCTGAAGCCTCAGGTTTATGTGATTAAACCACAATCGACCGATACCCTTAAGGTGAAAAGAACACAGGCCATCGCTCGAATTCAGCCAGATCTATGCAAAATACTTATTGATAATTGAACAACTCGGATCCGTACCACCGTAAGAAGCCAAGATGGGCATTTGAACAATGTCATATTCCATACATAATGGCATCAAGGGGTCATTATTAGGGGGTGGTCGCGGTGCAAGGGTAATCATCATCGACTGTTGAGCGGAAGTTCTGTAGTTCAAGTCTGTCCATAGCCACGAACAATTCCTATACGGAAAAATTGTGCAACAACATCAGTTGTGAATGAGAGTGATAAAAAATGCTGACGAAGGCATAACACTCGCAGCATTAGATCATTTCAAAATTTATACTTTGGGTCTCCATTTTCCAATATACAAATGAAACCTTAATGACATGAAAATAAAAGAGTTACTGTGAAACACAACTAACACGACAAATTCAGTCGAATCTCTCAAATCCTATCTAGGACAACTACCCCCGGAGAGTAGTGAACGAACATCTTCGACACAAACCATCTGCACCCCATTCAGGTTATGTCACAAATACCATAAGAACGTACACTCTTGAACCTGCACGAACCCTACAAAAAAAAAGGCATATATGGGCCTTTGAAATAAATTTAAGAGTGGATTCGGTATTGTTAAATTCAAAATTTCTAAAATGTATAGAATTTGGAATCTCGGTTAACTTTCTTCTTTTCATGATATAAAAAGTTGATGGCAGGAAAAAAAAAAGCAAAGTTTCCCCCTCAAAGGCCATGTTAGTTACACCAAAATGTTCAGCGAAAGCTATACAATTCTAAAAAATTTCATATTGTGCTGCACAGAAATGTGTGACATGATTTGAGCTGAAGTACTAGGTGTTGCACAGAAACGTGGTGTAGCCTCTGGAGTGTTGGGTGTAAATGAAAAATCTCTTTAGTTGGTTAAAAGGTCATAAAGATGCCAGATCCTTAGAAATTTAAAAAAAAAAAAAAAAGACTATCGCTACTGGCCGATTGAAGTGTAGTTGACCAAGCTCGAAATCTATCACAATGTGTTTTGTTGTAGCTACAAGTACGGAAATGAGAGGGCAAGATCCTGGTTAAGGTATTGTGATTGGCACAGCATATTTCAATACCCCAACGAGGTTTCTAGCAAATACATCGAACATAATTCCTTAATTCCTTAGTTAAATTCTTTGGATGGAGTTAGATTTTTTTTACTCATATTCATTCCATCTGATATGCTAATGGAATCGATTACATAAGTTTTTCTGCAATTAAAACTAATCACCATAGTGCCAATTGTCACTCGAAGGAAAATGGAACTTAGTGGAACTGCCAATATAATAAATCAAAACTCACTTAAAGGTCGCGTTTGCTTAGTACTACTTAAAATAGGTGAAGTGAAAAGACCACTTAAAAAGGGATAATTTTTGTGTGTGGTAGCTTTAATGTTTTCTTTACCGTTAGTTTTCTTTCACATTTAGTTCATAACTTGTTAGTTTTCTATGTTTATAGTGCGGAGACGACTCTAATAATGTGGTGTTACATAAACAAATTAGATTCAAGTGCCAACTATCATAGCTACAGCTTAGTGCACTAAAATATTGTTTTTTTATTTACATTACCCCATTTCTTTGTAAATCCACCTGAAACAAGATATGAAAATTCAATTGGAAAGCAGTTACTAAAACTTAGAGATACAAAAGCAAAAGGACAACAACAACTCTACGCAAATAATCAAATAATTCGCAAATCGGACGAGGGTTGCGCACCCCTATGTTATACATGAAAAAGCCAAAATACAAAAAACAAAAAAAAAAAAAACCAAAACACTAAACAACTATACAAGTGTGCATCCAAGTATCCATATATCCATCGTACTTACACAATTCGAGCGTCTCAACTGCACACGAAACGAACGAGTTTAGTGCGGCTACATAAACGACCAACATAATCCGATTCATTTTTGCAAATTGCTCCGCAGGGTAAACAAATCAATTTTGTTTTGCTTACGAACACTTCACAACACAATAATTGGATGGTAACTTGGAGGTTACTTGATCAATTAGCCCCACCTAGAGTGGTTTGACCAGTCATTAGCACATCGACAATCAATCGAATTGAACAGAGTCCTTACCGCGGCGCTTCGAGACGGATGCAATCCGTTAGAGATGAATTCGCGTTTACAACTGAAACGATGACGAGAGTGAGGCAATATCTGTTGCTTCGGCTGTTGGTCTTGATGCTGGGGTGGATGCTATGTGTGTTGAAGTTTATATGCAACTGGGGACATAAATATCTAGATGGAATGGATGTTGGATTGCTTTCACCCGTTTTCTATTTATGTACGGACGAGTACGAGGTGTCAAGTTCAGGTCAGTGTAACAGTAGCTGACATACATTAATAGGACGTGAATGGCCTAGTGAACATGATTGCTTGAAATTATTGACACGTCAGCGTACCCTATAAAGTCGGTTGGTAAAAGTGTTTTCCTCTCACTCCCATGATGACGGGCAAAACATCACGCCTCATCCGGCTAAGCACGTTCAATTCGTAATAAAACCAAATGTCCGGAATATGATGCCACATTGGAGTCGTGACTGTTCAGCCTCACTGTACTCATATGCACATCTAATGCTCATTGATTAGATGCTCCGTTGGATGCCTCACTCTATTGCAATGATGCTATTCAATCAACAGGTCTCCTCCGTGCGTCAAACGTAAATTATGGTAGGGAAAAGCTTTCGTAGCCAAGGTCGACTGTAGTCCTCTTGCATAAAAAACCCGCATATACCCATGTGTATACAGGGATTGATGGAAGGTAAATTAAAGCTTCAGCACACTCATTGACGAAATTAAGCGAAACAAGTTTAGTTGATTGTTTACGAACGTCTGAATAGAGCGAAAGAAAGTCGAAAGCTTACATATAACGTGACGAGGGAGTTAAAATCTCACTCTACCTTGTCTAACTTAACTAACTTTCATTCTGGTTTACCTTTGTACACCGCATGGTTCAATAGGTTGCGGTCCTTGTGAAATCGACTAATGAAGACGGCGGGTTTAAGCACCAATTGCCCAATTTTTTCATTCTCAATCACTAACCATTTACTTAGAGAGTAACTGATAAAAATGCTTTTCCTACCTCTAGCTCTTTACCAAAGGGCACTGCTGATATAGTACAAGTGTTAGGTTTAAGTATGGACCATCGCAAGCATGTTTGCAGTGATCAAATCTTCAGGCCAATTTTGCCACCACACATATTAACTGGAACACTGATAATTTGGCGTTCCTGAGCTCAGTCTAACTTTGTTTGCTTGTTGCCTTGATAATTTATTGAACGTGACACTATGGTAAACTTCATTGACCGTAACATAGGAATCATTTTGACAGACAAAAATTAAGGTCCAGTCACACCATTGGCATGAAATCCACACCTCATTGTCACTGCAAGATATTTTGAAGCACATGCGGATTTGTTACAGTCCAATAACGCATATGTAAAATGATTTTCTATAAGGACGAGTAGATGTCAAAATGGGATAAAATAAGCTGTGTGAGGTATTAACAAATTCTGGTTTATTTCAAAGGCGCATATTTGTACATATGTCATTATGTTTTTTCTTTGTTTTTATAATTCGTGCAGGTTCAAGAGTGGATGCTCTTATGGTATTTGTCATATAATCTGGACGGGGTGCAGATGGTTTGTGTCGAAGATGTTCGTTCACTATTCTCCGAGGGTGGTTGTCCTAGATATGATTTGAGAGATTCGACTGAATTTGCGTTGGTTGTATTGTAGTTCACAGTAACTCTTTTGCTTCCATGTCATTAAAATATGACACCGTGCAAATATCTGTTTCGACTCCTTATGGTGGCACGGAGCCGAGTAGTCCAATTTTCAATGGCTCTTCCGCATAGATCCGGCTGAATTGGCCTATGTTATGTACATCTTAAGGGTATTGGTCGGTTATGGTTTATTCGTATTGACATGCGACTTCAGGAAACCCCACAAGAAAAAATCTAGCGGGATCAAATCACATGACTTTGGTGACTAATTCACGTCACCTCTGCGAGAGATAACTTTAACCTCAAATCGTTTATGATCACCTGTCGTCTAGGTCCAAATGGTTCAATTTGGGTCATAAGAAATTGGTTATCATCGATCTGTAGCGCTCATCATTAACGGCGAATGCCTCACCAACGTCGTTTTCGAAAAAGTACGGGCCAATGGCGGCCTTAATTCCATGCCAAACGATAACTTTTGGAGGATGCATTGTAACCTGATGAACCTCCATTCATCCAAAGATGCACCTCGTCATTAAACATGATTCTTCGGCCGAAATTAGGGTCCAAATGCTTCGAAGCCCTGTCAGCGAACAAAAGGGCATTGCCTATGGTCATGAAGTTTGAGCTCCTGGGTCAGTCAGTTGGATCTTATACGGGTGTAGGCTCAAGTCCCGATTCAAAATTCGGCAAGTTGAAATCAGCGAAAGGCCAAGTTCTTGTGGACGGCGAGGAATTGACTGAATCGGGTTCTGCTGTACACTTTCACAGATCGTGGCGATGTTCTCGGCCAATCTAACGTTCCTTTGACCTACGAATGTAGGCTGTTTGATTGCTGAAGCAGTTTGGCCACCAAAGGCTAAAGACTCCACATTTTATCATATAGCACGTCCATATCAATCCTGTTCCTTGTTATGATGATTTGGGATAAGGAATTAAATAATAAATAACAGATTTAACAGATGACCATGGCCGCCACAGGTTGCCAAAATCTACCCACGCCAATTAAAGAATCATTTAGCTTATTGAAAAGGCCAAAAATGAGATTCATCGTTGAAGATAATTTTGCGACGAAATTTCCTTAAACTTTTGCAGAGCCCAATGGGGGAAGTTTCAGCACTTCAACGAATCAAGAGGCTTCAGTTCGTTAGTTAATTTGAGCTTGTAGTGGCGTTCAACAAAATCTTTATGCAAAAGTCGCGACAATTCTTATAAAAGGCGTGGAATCGAAATATTGAACTGAAACACAAAAAAATGAAGGTTACGACTATTATATTTTACCCCAGATATGAAGTACCTTGATACTGACTACTAACAGCTTTGATAAAGATAGACGGTTGAAGTGAAAAGGCAAAATCAGGAAATATTAACAAAGAAATTTGTAGGTTCTACTATTAGTCTCCGTGTGATTTGTATTTGTAGCTAATCATTTGTCTAAGATCAAGCCTATTTAACCTTTTGATGCCCACCGTTGCCATATGACAACAAGACTTTCAACGAAATTTCTCTTAAATAGAAGTAAACAAAAACCGTTATTCATATTCTCCTTTTCTTCTGTTAACCACTCACCCAAAAAAAAAAAAATTCACTTTTTGTATCTACCTACAACCCATCACTCTTAATAGAAATATTTTTCATTTCTACTAAAACATAATTCGGGCATCAAAGGGTTAAGTCCAATATGACATTATCTGAAAACGCTTTAAGACCCTTTAGAAATAGAGTTGACATTAATTTTTGGAATCCTACTTTATGATAAATTGGCAGAAAGCTCGCACTCGATGGATTTAGTGGAATCGATGATCGTGTATTTATATCTCACGCACGGATTTATAACTTTCGCTAATGACTCAGTAATAACATTGAAGTTATCCAGCGAAGTATAATAGAGGGAGGAAGCTCCAGAATGTTTTGATGGTACCTAGAGGACCCGCTGTGAACCACTTCTCTCAACCATGGGTGATTTTATGGGGAGTATAAATCGGTCTGCTTTCTTGTCATCGTTCATATTCCTCGTAATGCACAGCTCAAACGCATCAGTTGTAGCAGCTCATAATGCGCAACACCCTTTTAGTCCCACCAGATACACAGCACGGCCTAAGAACTCAAATTTTGTTTTGGTGTTGATGTTGAGATCGATGGTAACAATTTATTACGCTTAGCGCAGTATTTTTTTCTATAAATGCAAAAGTGTGATTTCACACTGGTATCCGACAAACTTACAATACCTCCGAACCGAACTCTTACATACCAATTTAAAACGTATGTGGACATTGTATTCTTACCATAAGATGGGCCAGATAATCATTCTCGTTTTAGATGTTATCATCAGGTTTGAAGAAATTCCAAACATACATATGTAATTGGTCAGCTTTGGATGGAAGCTAGCTCTTATAAACCACAATTTAGGCGTAATGTTATATGGCGATCTTGATATTGAAGGAGCTCTTGATAACACAACTTTCGATAGCATGTGTAACGCTGATAGACGGCATGGCGTAGATGAAAGACTGGTTTTGTGAAACAAAACAATACTTGTGCACAGGACATTGATCGCTGAGTCTCACGTAAACAGGGGCCCGTAAGGTAGCGTCCTGTCTCCGCTGTATATAAACCTGCTATGATAAACCTTCCACCCCTCGATCCCCACATCTGAGGCACTGATTGTCATGCCTCACCTCAAAAAAAAGGCATTGGATAGACAGTGTACGTGAACGAGACCAATGTCAATCAAAAAAAAAAAAAAAAAAAAAAAAAAAATGGTGGTCACATAATTAAGGGCAACATTGTGTAATGAAAGAAATTATTGTTTTTTGCGATTCCTGTCCGCTTTTTTTTTTTTTTGAGTCAAATCACTATTAGAGAAGTTGAGGATATTGACACATCGGTTGGTTCATGCCATTACATTTTTGTCAGCGAAGTTTTCCTCCAGAATTATTAAATTTTGACCAACAGAATCCTCGCATGAACGTGGTTGAGGAGCTCTTGACCGACGTGAATGGCTATGTAGATTTGCTGAGAATGGTTTTCATTTCAATTGAAGTGACCAAAAAAAGTCACGCCAAGTTCTTCGATTACAATTTTGTGGTTCATCAAGAGTTCTTGCCGAAAGGTCGTACGGCCATTAAGGAATATTACCTTGAACTTATGCTCTGTCTAAGTGAAACAATACGGACGGAAACGTTCGGATCTCTGGGAAAAAATTCATAGCTATTGCATAATGATAATTCACCTGCTCACTCATCATTGCTTGTGCGTAATTTTTTGGCCAAAAACAGTATCGCAACCATGCCTCAACCACCGTATTCACCTGACTTGGCTCCCTGTGACTTTGTTCTCTTCCCAAAACTGAAAACGTGTATGACTTACCACGATTGAGGAGAAGAGAATCGCATCTAGGGCCGCATATTGGAAGTGTTTCGAGGATTGGAAAGGGCACTAAGGGAAGGGTATTATATCTGAGGGGCAGGACAGAAAAAGAAACAGTCACCTTGTTTTTTAACGAAGCTCGTATGCAGAACTATCATTGCTCAATCGTTGTATAATAGTCTAAAGTCCAACTTATGATTATTTACGTGAAAATATATATATATAAAAATAGCGTTACAACTTCTGAATGACCAGAGCCGAAGTTTCTCTTAGTCTCCTATGTTGTTTGTCATCAGTTTTTCTTACAATAAGTTATACTTAATACAAGCCACAAGCTCCGTGTCATCATCACTTATCGCTAAGCTCCTGTACTTCTCAGTAACTATTATTCACCCTTAATCGCCTTGCCGAAAACTGACTATGGTGAGCCTGGATAATAAGCACAACAAGAGAAGAGTCTGCCACTAGAAGAACCGTGTACGTCATCACACCAGATCTGTCATGTCGTTTCGCTCAACATGGTTAAGCTATTTAAGTCAATGGACTTCAAGATAGTTAATAAGGCCGCTATCGCTTTAAGGTCCGTAAAGTCCGCGTCTGAATCTCACCATATTTGGAATTTTTTTATTATTGATCTGGCAGCTGGAACTCTTCCTAGAGATTCTGCGCACATTCAAAAGGTGTTTCAAAATTTAAATGCAGAGACTCGTTGTGCCTTAAAAGCTTGCAAGGGTGGTCCGTATAAAAAGTTTTTGCTTACTTCTAAATGCTTACCGCTACATGCAACCCACAAACCTGAAAGACCACGTTCTTATTAAAATCTCCGAAGCCTCAAATCTCCTTGGCCCATTCATCTCTATCTCTGTAGTAGACTATGGAGGTCAGATGCAGCTATGGCGGTCCATAAATCTTACCTGCGAACGGTACGTAAAAGCCTGAAGGGAACTTTCAAAAGATTCCCATTTTCATCCCAAGCTCAATCACGTGGAGGCGAAAGTAGAAATTTTAAGGTAAAAACAAGCTGTTGACGTCTATGTCTGAAAACCGTCTTGTTATCGCTTCTTATCCCTTGTACCATACCAACGTTCTTCTTGTAACCTCTAACCTGACCCATCTATTATAGTCCGGGGAATTAAAATCAGGAGGGTGGTTTGTACCAGCTTTTCCTCGTTTGACAACTACGTGCTGGATACTGGGACACATGCGCCCAAACGTATACTCATCAACTAATGTCTAAACACATTAATAAACTAAGTCTTGTGTCTTCCAATCGCAACATCAAGTAGAATACCTGCCGCCAGCAATTTGACTTTTAGGCTTACTTATAGCGTGTGTATCATAAGATAATTAATTAAAAAATCCGAAAAACCGAAAAATCCAAATTTGTTGCACGTTCACAAGGCTGTAACCCAACCGGCAGATTCCATCGTAACATCTTCACCTCTTTCGCCAATTAAGATAAGTCCTTTATAATCTTGAACTCAATACAAAATTTACTACACATCAATTGTACTAGAAACAACTTTAACTACACGGTATCTGGTGCAAACCATCCGTGTAAGCATTTTGGAACAGGACCACTTGTATGGAATTCACATCTTCCCATCTCCGTCCAGGTTTTAGCGCACAAGACTAACAACCCGACGTGATTGTCGTTGACACCGCCCCAAACCATGGCCGCAAGCACAACACCATCGTCTTCATCCTGCAAAAACAAATCATTCATCCGAGCTACAATGCGTGATGATTTATGAATACCTTTCCATCTGGTGTGGGAACAAAGATCGGTTCACTGGGATAGCAATTTACCTCACACCACTTCTGTGCAGTTTTCGACACTACGTCAACCTTGATGAGCTGGAACAATTAAGGTTTGAATAAAAATTAATTTTCTTGAAAAATTCTATGAAAGCTTACTGTCCCAGGATTATCAGCGTCAACATCTGAACTGATCGCGTAGAAATAGCGGTATTTCTTTCCCAAATACATGTCGTAATTTATCCTTGGCGTTTCACATCCCAAATCACAAAGTAACTCTGGCCTCACCATAATGCTTTTATCCGGCATCAGATATGCTTCCGCCTCGGAGTCCTCCAGCTTGATCAGATTCACCAGGTACTCGTATCTGCAGTCCCGATCCTTCTGTGTTTCCGACTTTAACGATTCGCATTTGTTCGTTGCAATGTTAGTGATATCATCGTAATGTGATTCGGATCGCCTAAACTGGTTAGCTATCTTAGCTTGTTGGAATCTGGAACTAATTCCACCTAATGAGAATGATTTCGTAAGACCCCGCGCTTGAGGCGTCGCACCACTAAGCGGGAGAACAAATCTCAATGGTCGGCCTCGGAACATGGCCGCATAGTTGGGATTCGTTTGCATATTCATCATACTATCCAGGTACATGCAATTAATCATCGACGGATCCTTATAGCAACAGATGTCGATAATAACATAGTTATCCTCTTCATACTGATTGATGATGTGAAGATAGAAGAACGGCTCGGATCGGAAGGTATACATCAAATTTCCGGTTACACGATCAACCAAATAGAAGTGGGTACTCTTGTTCTCGAACCACTTGAGGCACGACGAGAACTTCTGGTTGCTCAGGTGGGATTTGACGAATTCTGTTAAGGACACCGACAACGGCTGTTCAACGACAATAAAGTAGTTATCTGTGATTCCTATAAATGGGAAAGGTTACAATTTGAAAGAGAATTTAAGAGGCACATAGTGACTTACCGAAGGTGTGCATATAACCAGGGTTTAGAACCCAACGGCACGGTATCGATGAGACAACGAATGCATCTTCAAATATACTATTGCTACTGGGAAAGCATATTATGTTATAGGTGGGTCCGTACCTGCCAGATGACATTCCTAAGTTGTACACTGTCTTGTCGGGCATTACGTGTGGGTGGGATGTATGGCTAACAACTCCCACGTAGTCGGTGACCAAGACTCTTCCTTCTGTGGCCAGTGTGACGGGATTTATTCTAAAAAAAGAAATTAATATCAGTTTAATGCCTCGGGATATGATTATGAAAAGACTGAAGATAAAAGGTTTCAAGGGTGTGATTGCAATGGGGAAATACACTTTTCTGTACTGTCATTCAAAAATAATAACACGACCGATGGTTTTATAGAAGAACTAGTTTAATTGATGAAAAAGTTGTTCAAACCTGTCGAACAGGGAGTTGAAAACTTTACTGGTGACAGGACAACATCCTATCGATCGTTGTAGTTAATACCTTGGGGTTTAAAGTTGGAGTTTTATGGTAAAAGGAGCGTTACGGAAATAAATCAAAGTTTTCAAAACATAAGATGAGCGAAGCACTGCATTGTCTGGGAAACTTCTGTTCCTAGCGGCTGATTGTGCACCATGGCTGTCATTGACTGATGTATGCCTATATTCTTAACAGTATGGAAGCGTTGCCTGCATGAAGTCTGCTGTGAGTTGATTACGCTCCTAAGACTGCCGAACGCTGTGGTGAAAAAATTTACCTTTTGGTTAACCGCTTTGGTCTAGATTTTACTAAGTTCCTCCTTTATGAAAAATCTTCAATGGATATATATATACGAGGGTGTCCGATAAATACTTAGCCTCACCGCCAGATGGCGCCAGTATCGCAAGAGCAACTAACTATCGTGAGCACATTCTAGTAGACTGTCAGCCGGATCGGACTCGTAGTTTTGTTTTTGACCGCGTGTGGAAGCGGGAGTGTCCGCGGATTTTAGAAAAATGGAAAAAGAGCAATATCGGTCGGTGATTCGATTCTTGTTTTTGAAAGGGAAATCGCGCAGCGAAATTAAATGTATGGTGACTCTTCTCCTTCGATGGCGACCATCAAAACTTGATTTAACGAGTTTCGTGAGTCGCACGTCGGTTTTTGATGAGCCACGTCCAGGTGCCCCGAAAATCCACGATCTCGTATTGGCAGACCGCCGATTGAAGGTGCGCGAGATAGCTGGGACAGTAGGCATTTCAAAAGATTGCGTGGGTCATATCCTGCATGAAATTTTGGGCATGAGAAAGCTGTCGGCGCGATGGGTGCCGCGTTTGCTCACTCCGGACAACAAGCGCAACCGTGATATCACTGGTCGACGAAACATGGATCTACTGGTACACACCAGAGACCACAGTCGAAACAGTGGACTTCACCCGGCGAACGTGCTCCGAAGAAGGCGAAGACTGTCCCATCGGCCGGAAAGGTGATGGCCACCGTTTTCTGGGATTCACAAGGTGTGATCCACATCGACTACCTTGAGAAGGGCAAAACGGTTACAGGGCTGTATTATGCCAAATTATTGGACCGATTCGACGCCGAATTGAAGAAAAAAACGACCCCACTTGGCGATGAAAAAAATGCTCTTCCACCATGTTAACGCACCGGCTCACACCTCCGCCCTCGCCACGGCCAAATTGGTCGAATTGGGCTACGAACTGCTGCCCTATCCACCGTATTCTCCAGATTTAGCCCCGTGCGCCTTATTTTTGTTTCCAAACTTGAAAAAGTCATTCGCCGGGCAGAAATTTCAGTCGAATGAGGAGGTCCTCGCCGCCACGGAGGTCTACTTTGCAAACCTCGAGAAAACGTATTTTTCAGACGGGTTAAAGAAGTTGGAGCATCGCTGGGTCAAGTGTATCGAGCTAAAAGGAGACTATATTGAAAAACGAATCGCCATTTCTCCAAAATTTTTGTTTTTCTTTTGTAGGCTAAGTACTTATCGGACTACCCTCTAAGGTGTTCTTATTTCTTCATTTTGACATTTTGTTCGATAATTTATGCCATTTTAAAGGTAATTCTACTATGCATCTTTTGTAGAAGCTCTCGTCGTTGTTAATAAGAATTTGTTAATAATTTTTTACTAATAACTTGGTGTCACGCTTGGAGCAGCATATATTGTAATAGATGTGTCCCTGCCAATCTCACCAAACATGCAGCAAGATCTTCCTGTCTGCCAGTCCTTCCTTGATCAACATTTGCGCCGACTCATCGATGTTGGATCTTTTCATCACCATTCATCTGCCTCAGAAATGGGTCGATTGTGTTGCGATTCACAGAACGAAATTCGATCTACTAAGTTTTTTGGGTTAAACCTTATATAGTAGCAACTCATACATCGAGATTCTTTTTGTATCCAGCCTCATTGCTCCCATGGAGCAGGTCAAATGGACCAATTTTCATATTTTTTTTGTCTAAATAAACAACAAACAAAACTCTAGATCCTCACGAAGCCGAAATTTTAGTTTTTGGCCTACAAAATTTTTAAAAAAAAAATATTTTCAAACCGCAATGTTAAATCGATTGGAAAAAAATTCACGCACTTTGGATAACATAAATTTTAAATTTCGAAGTAAAATTAATTCAGTTTAATACGAATTAAATTCACTATATTTAAGTACTAGCTGACCCGACAGACGTCATTCTGTCTAAGCCAAATATATTCGATTGGATGAGGTAGGAAGAAGTAGAAAAAAATAAGTGAAATTTAAAAATCAAGTGAATATGTAATTTTAAACAAACTTATCTATCTAGAATATAAAAAAAATTAACCAATTGGTCAATAATTTAACTCCTTGTTGGCCAAGCAATCAAAAAAGCATTATAAGATTTTTTTTTGATAATTTTTGATTTAGAACTGTTATTAGAAGGAAAATTCATGTTTGGTTTCTCAAGGAATTCAAAAACTCAGTTGGATAGTTGGTTGCTTCGTCTTCGTTTGTTACACAGTCGATAGATTTGAAGGAATCCAGGGAACCAACGATTTGATCTTCAATTGTGCAATTTAAGTGATCCACATTCTTGTTCTTTGCCGCTAAAATTGCTCTTTCACTCAACCAATCGTATTTTTTGTGGTTAGCAATGATGTTCGGAAACACTTTGTTGATGAGCTCCTCTTTCGTTGAGATGAAATTGCAAAATGTATGTCATGTTGAACTATGATATCGATACTCGCCATTCAATGGATTTATCATTTTGATATTAAAATAATATCCATCTTCTCCTTGCCAAAACATCAGCGGGTATTGCAACGTGTGTTTATATGAACGATGTGTTTCAGATATTTGTTGCAGTTGCCCAGTTTCGCGACGTGTAAGCACAATATCGCGTGTTTCCAAGTTTTCACCAACAATCAGGATGGCAACTTCGTTTCACGGGCTGCTTCGCTTTGCTCTTTTGATTGAGAAGCACGAAGCCGAGCCATACTAACGCGGCGCTCTTCACGGGCAATTTCTTGTTCTTCTTCAGTCCTTTCATTCGCAATGTTTCGTATCCTTCTTGCATTACGGCTTTGTCGGGAAAGATTCGATCGTCTTGGTCGCGACATTATTAACGATGATTCAAAGAGAATACAAATTACTGATGATTATTGATTTCTGACAAAATTTATAATTATCAAATTTTCAACCATACTTAACCATAGACAAAATTACGTTTAGCTGTCATTTGCGTTTTGTTATTCCATGTCAGATACTTTTTTATTATACCAAGTTTTATAGTGACTTGTATTCTCTTTGACGTTTTATGTCACGTCACACGGGAACGCGGTGGTCGAACGGGATAAAAAGTATCCTTTATCCGACTCCTGGTTCTCTGGCTACCTCGCAAACAATTTTCAGCCATATCGGTTCAGCCGTTCTTGAGTTATAAATAGTGTAACTAACACGACTTTCTTTTATATATATAGAGATAGATATAATAACTGTGACATAGTCTATGACTGCAAAGAAGTTGGTCGTTTCATAGATGAATTCCCAATATGAATTTTAGTTTAGTGTGATACACATACTGGACCGTTGTTTAGAAACTCTGAAATCTTGCCAATTCGTCTAGTTAGTGTTTCATTCAAAAAAACACCAACAATTGCAGCCAGCACATGCAATGAGCATTCACCGCTCCCAATGTCTTACATTGGACAAAGTATGTAGTTATGGACATACATATGTAAGTGACAACGAGGTTGCCTTTGGAATGACGTATGTTACACTGTCAAGAGTGCGTAAAATGTATGGATTATTCCTTGATCCATTTGTTTAAGAAAATTGGTCTTTGGAAAAAAATTTACTAAACTTAAAATCCCCTCCATTATGTTGCTGCGAAGCCTTATCGTTAGTCTAAATGTTTTGATCTCTACAGACTGCGCCATCTCATATGGGTCGATGTAAACTTCGAATAACTTCAACAATTGTCAACCGATTTTCATGTGTCATTGGAAACGTTAATTCAGTACCATGAATCGCTTCACATCAAAAGAATGCGCGGAAAAAAATTCAATGTTCATTAAAAATAAACGCTCGATTATGCTAACTCAACGTGCGTATCGTGCCAAATATCGTGATAGTTTTGCGCCCAAAAAAGATACAATTCGTCGTTGGGCCTCGAATTTTTTTCAATTTGGTTCTCTAGAAAGCCCTCGTGAGCAACCTAGGCCACGTCCGCGGCTTTCAAACTCATCTATTCAGTCTGTGAAGGCCAGTGTTCAAGAAGACCCAAGTTTGTCATATCGGCGCCGTTCGCAGCAGTTAGGCATCAGTGGGACCACTTTGCGGAGAATTTTGAAGCATGATCTTCACTTATTTCCATACAAAGTGCAGATGACTCAAAAAATGTTGCCACAAGATGAGCCACGTCGCTTGGCATACGCACAAAATGTCGTTGCAATGAGTAATGCTGAGCCGGAGTTCTGGCAGCAAATTTTGATGACCGATGAGGCACATTTTACGCTCCCTGGCTCAGTTAATAAACAAAATGGTCGCTTCTGGGGCACCGAAAATCCTCACATTATTCACGAAGAGCCGCTATATGATCAAAAAGTTACTGTTTGGGCCGGTGTATGCGCTGAAATCATCATTGGACCGTATATCTTCAAATTTGGCGATACAGTGGATGGCGATCGATATCGGTGGATGTTGGCCCATTATGTGGTCCCAGAAATGCGTAAAAAAGGCTTATTTCACTTTTGGTTTCAACAGGACGGCGCGACATGCCATACTGCGGATAAGACAATGAACCTTTTGCCTAAGAATTTCCCTGGGAGATTGGTGTAGATCAATAAACTCGGTAAATGGGTCCCACATGAGTTGAATGAACGTTAAATGGAAAATTCCAAAATCACTTGTGAAATGCTGCTTCAACGCTGCAAAAGGAAATCATTATTGCATCGAATTGTGAGGGCTGACTAAAAATGGATTTATTTTGAAAACCTGAAGCGGAAAAAATTTCGGCTTTCACCTGGCGAAGCCGGTCCTTCAACATCAAGTCCAAATCGCTTCGGCAAGAAAACCATGTTCTGTGTCTGGTAGGATCAGGCGGTATTGTGTTTTATGAATTCTTGAAGCCTGTCGAAAACATTAATACACAACGCTATCATCAACAAATGATTAATTTAAACCAGGCATTAATCAAAAGACGACCGAAATGGACCAGAAGACATGGCAAAATGATTTTGTTACATGACAACGCGCCGTCTCACACGACAAAACTAGTGAAAGACACCTTGAAATCGCTTGGATGGGACATCCTTCTGCACCCGCCGTACTCCCCATACTTGGCTCCATCTGATTAACACCTCTTCGTACCAATGGGGTACGCGCTTGCAGAACTTCACCGTTTTCGAGGAAGATGCAGAATTGAAAGACTGTCGAAATGTGTAGAAACCGATGGTCAATATTTTGAATGAAAAAAAATATTAATTTTACTAGAAAATTATGTATTTTTCTTACCAAAAAGTCTGGAAAAAAGTTATGCATACATCTGGTATACCCATTCATTCGGAACGTGACTGGAACAGATAAGAGATTGTTATAGATCAAATTTCTGAGCGCGACTAGCTAGTGAGTTAAGTTCTCATGGACTCAGAAAATCGAACGGCACCTACTTCGATTCAAATGTACATAGAAGCTATGAGACTTTCGAATCGAATCGATATAAACCGACTAGAAAATCACCCGGCGCAACTGATTATAATGATTGGTTACTGCTGAAGCCATCGAAGAATTTCCATTGCAGGCCTGGCACTCGATAACATACCTTTTCCTTGGCGTTTGATGACAATGGTTTTTAAACCCATCAGCCGTAAAGAGTTTTAGTCCTATTAGACTGGCCCCCATCCTGCTAAAAAAAAGCCAAGTGAACAGACCAAAACAAAGTGGCTTTTGGTGGCGCAACTTTGGACTACATGTGCAATAGAATTGCACATTGGTATTGTGGGTCAGAGCAATGCTGGTACATTTAATTTTGATCCTTGATGTAAACCTATGTCTGGGGTAAAAAGAGACTGCCCATAAGACGGTAAACACCGCCTCGTTGCTTTAAAAGTTTCGAAATCTACAAATACGCATATTTCGTTATTCAAGTATTCGTCTGTCTTTTAAGTAGAGTTATTTGCAATCCTAATGATGATGGTAAGAATACCGATAGCCAGACTGCATTTAACCCTTTCACCATTTGCAAAATTGTGGCTCATGTCCCATGTGACTGGTAAGTTAGACAATGGTATCTCCAATGATCTGGCCAGGACGCTGGGCCCATTCCAATTCTGTCTGAATCTTTGTTTGATTCCTCAGTCACCACCGAAAGCTTCAAGCACGCCCCCATATCCACAAGAAATTTACATCCTTCATTTTATCATTAAGGAGCATTGACTCCAGAAAACTTATGGGACCACTACCCATTTACTAAGCACCTCAAAGTGCTTGGCGAGCAACACATTTCAGCAGTCAGGCGAGCAGTGAGGAGTATTACTTATCCGACTGTTTCGTTCGCCTCAAGTGGCTCCACTTTGGACCGGTAATTGTATTGAGTGCTCCAGCTAAAGTCTTCAACAAGAAAAAAAAGAAATACTCGCCAAATGAATTACAAAGCTAAACAATTCGTTTCTTTATACACTTCTTCATTATTGTCAGAATTAACTACCTAAAACGTGTTATTGGGAGAAGATAGAATACCATTTGGAGAATGATCTCTTACTGCAACCTAGTTCCGCAGAAGTTGTATGCACCACCACCAAAAGACATCATATAAATAGTCGATATATGCCTATATGCATTGAATTACATATCTATTAGATTATATTCTTATAGTAGATCCAAACTCAGCATACTCGTACACATTTTACTTTACCTTTTCGCCTTCACTTGGAAATACTTCGTCAAATGCCAACACAGTACACCAGAGTTAAGTTATTCAGGGGTGTACATTCATATACGATATTTGTCGTCGGAATACCAACTGGCTCGTTGGTCTAGGGGTATGATTTCCGCTTAGGGTGCGGGAGGTCCCGGGTTCAAATCCCGGACGAGCCCGAGGTGTGTTGATTTCTTTTGGGCCTTTTTTGCATAATTTATTTATGTATTTCCGCTTACCTGTGTATAAATGGTGCTTCGGTAAAGGTATAATATTCGTCACCAATTGGATAAATTGAAATCATGCTATTATCGGATCCACTGTCTGTGCGGAATATGGCAGAAACCCTTAGTATAAATAAATAAAAAAAAGGTGAACAAATAAATATAAAGACTGATGGAGCGGTGTTACCTGTTAAAAATCGAATGACAGGGATCGGGTACTGAAGACGTTCCGAATTCAGTCACCACAATACGTTGAGCCGACCTGTTCTTCTTCAGTGTCTCCGTCTGTACGAATCTATTTTGATAGGTGACTGTTCCATTTTTGATCGCAAATCTATGCACTAAGGCCGAACAGTCAAATAGGTGTTGAAAGGTCATATCGCCCACCTTCCAGTTGCCCGGGCCATTACGCAAAAGACTGCCATTTAACCAGGTGGGTATGATTCCTACAATTGGATACATGACTACAACGTTTCTAGAGATTCGTTTCTATTCATACCTTTGACTTGTCCATGAATTGGTTCAATCACCTCCTGCTCACAGGAACGTAACCATACATCAGAGTCACAATTCGGATAACATCGGCCACTACCATCGATGCGTTCTGCTTGCGGATCATGTTGTTTTGCGTCGTATTTTACCTAAACAGACGGTACGAAAAATATGTATATAAAGTCACGTGGGATTACAGCACAGAACACATCTGTTGACAGCGAATTGAATAAATTTCTGTATAGAAGGACCCCAAGTCCCAGATGTACGAGCATGTGGCACATTCTCCTACTAACCCCCAAACAAGAGCAGTAAATACAACAATATTATCCCTTCCACTACAATAAGCGGATAAATCAAGTAAAATCCGTACAAGTCTCACGACATGTGTGTAACAAAAGCCACCACCCCCTTCTCAGAGGTGATTCGTTTTTTTTTGCTGTGACATATACAGCCACCATCCTTGGCGGCATTCCCCGAAAACAATCGTAAGTCTCATGTTCAATTGAGAAACACGTGAAACCACACATGAATCACTTGTAAAATGCACGCCAAAAGCTATTCCCACACGCTATTCAACACCTACGAGTAGTAAATGCTTAACGAAACACGTTTCATTGCCTAAGAGGGTGGTTCTACCGAACGGGGGAAGTGCAACGTGCAACAAGTAGCACAGAATGTCTATTTCGTGCTTTCTAATCTTTTGTTTTTATTTTCTTTCTTTCTATTCTATGAATGCTTGTGTCGTTGAGTTAGGAGATGAACCTGAAATTATAAGTAGGTGGAATCGGCTTAGGGCAATATGGCTTTCAAGGTTGATTTCATATTATTCTTCGTTTAGTACCGGTACAATGGAATAGAGGATCTAGTGCTGCAGAAAACAATTTCGAAGGATGAACGTGATGCGGAAGGAAGTCTTACAGAAATGTGTCGCTCTCTTGGCATTTGAAATTTATATTTTTTAATAAAATCCAAATCGTTTTTAGATTTAAATGAAATGAAATAAAATATATTCTCTTGCCAAAATGATATTCCCGGGTACAATACATCCGTGTTTATATGGCATATGCAAAAACGGCAAAAAAGTGGAATGATAAATGGGAAACGTCTCATTGTCAGACGAAAAGGAAAATTATGATTTAGAAGCCTTACATAAATAATCCTCGCAGGCGAAAAAAAATATTTAAAAAAAATAATTAGGTTAACGGTGATTAACATGTAGTGGACAGAGTACGAACGGACACATCAGGTAAGAGAAATATCAAATTTAACAAAAAAACGGAAAATTAGCATTATTCAAACTTCAACCAAATTGACTACTAACTAATAACAAGGTGGGATTAGCTCGCCGGGAGCCAAGCTACAATTCTAGGTCTTCTTGGATTTTGCAAACTTTTACAAATAATTTTTGACCGAAAATTAAGTAATTCAATTCACCACTGGCGGTTGGTGAATTGGGTTTAATGGTCAGTGCGGTTCATGTATTTGATGGGATATATAATAATACTAGGTACATTATATTACATGTTTATAATTCACATGCACTTCGCGCAAGTTTGCATATATATGAGATATGCGAACAGACGGACAGGAGTGCCTTTGCATAAGTCTTCCTCACCTCAATTTTGCAAGGTAGACGACTAGAAAGGAAGAATCACTGAGTTCCATTCAATAGAGTACTTAACCTAGTACCTATGCCCACTGGGTGAGCAGTTCCCAGCCACTCCCTGACTCCCGACCACATTTGACTATAGGCACAAAAATAAAGTTGAAACAATTACTAAATTAACATCGCTACAATCGATGTTCCAAAAATAAGGTGACTTTTTGAATTTCCCGAGTTTAATACATTCCACTTCGGACTTTTTTTCTATTATGCTGGCATACAAAAGCAAGTCAACAACGGATGAAAACTTCCGAGCGGTGAAGAAAATTGATATGAAGATTCGCTATCAAAGAACTTACTGAGGATTTTTATAAGACGTCTATCGACGAACTTTGATCAGAAATTGCTAAATTTCGACAAAAAAAACCTATCGCTTAGCTTCGCTCAGACACCTACAACTTAATAAAAGCGACCAGGAGAGCCAAGACGGCCAAATGTGAAAAGTTTGCTCACTTTCTTTGATTTATTTCATAATTAACGCGTGCACAAGGGGTTTTGCTTATGACTAACCTTAAATGTCAAGACGCAGCAAAGGTCGAAGATATAGAGGGAGAGAAGAAAATGGAGTACCGGTGCACATTGGTCTTTAATGTTTGTGGATTGTAATAAGTGGGAAAAGTTGAGCTGGGAAGAGCATTCCACATTCGTGTGGTTCGGCTAAAAAACTAGTCTCTAAATATGGCTATATATCCGAAGACAGGCTTGGGAGTGAACTGATGAGCATTCCGGGCGAGACGGGTATTGCGGTTAAATTCTTCAAAGGGTGGAATGCAATTGGCTAGCTCACTTGAGCATTGTTTGTTAAAATAACCATAAAACAAGGAGAGATGAGATTACGTCGATGTTCGAGTGAGTAGATCGACTTCGCGATATTGTTGTCTCCATGAGTTTTATCGCTCGCTTTTGTATTCTAGCAGATGTCGCGAGAGTACCAGACCAGATATGAGCCATCTACTCAAGCTTGGGGCGCATGTTAGCCTTCTAAATTGAAGCCAGATCAGAGGGCGTGAAATATTTCTTGCATCGTTTGAGGAAACCTAGACATTTCGCAGCGTTCTTGGCGACCTCGAATATGTGGTCATTCCAACTAAGAGTTTTATTAACACACATACCAAGAATGGAAAGTCTTTCGGTTTCATCGACACAAGCGCCATTCAAGGATAATGGCTGATTATTGATGGTTAGCTTGAGTGACAGTAGACAGCCTTGTGTTTTGGAAGCATTAAGTTCCACTCTATTGTTTATACCTCATTTAATTATACCGTCAAGGTCGTAATTTAATTTACTTAACAAACGCTACCATTCCAGTTCTACGGCTGACGTGAACGAATATGAAAAGCTAAGAGTACTGTCATCAGCGAAGGAGTGTATTGGATTAGAAGAGTGTCGGTGACAAAACAGAGCCCTGGAGAACACCAGCGTTTATTTGCTAAATATCAGACTTTTAACCGTCCAAAACAACTTGGTGGCTGAAACCACCCCGTGCTCTTTATGAATCTTAGAAGATCCGATATATCTGCATTTGCCACATCCGCAATCTCTGTAAAGAATCTTTGGCCCAGCGACGCTAGGCGTCGATTCTGGAGAGCTGGGCAGTGGCAAAGCAGATGTTGGATCGTCTCAGTTTCTTCCTCATCGCCGCAGCTCCGGCATTGCCCCAATGGGACAGTTTCCTGTGATCACTCCGACGAGCATACGGATCGAGTTACGGTCGAGCGCCGAGCTCTGGCCACGATGATCTTGTCGTGTAGCTGTCGTTTCTTGTAAGCCAAGACAAGTTGGCTTCTTTGATGCTTGTGTCATTTATGATCCGGTATAATGCGCTGATCGGTGGTTGCAATGACGTGTCCGCTTCGCTGATGTCCAGTTCAGACCCTTGTCTGGCCAATTCGTCTGCTCTTTCGTTTCCTGCCATGAAATGGTGCAAAGATTGTTTCCACTTTTCGTTGAGATATAGGGACGTTAGTGCTATGGATCGGTACGAGATGGGGGACGAAGATTCAGCCTTTCTAGGGCTGGGCTAGACAAATGCTCTTTTTAAATCTACTCGGACAGAGACTAGAAAAATAGGAAATATGATAAAGCTTACGAAGTGGTTTTGTCATCGTGGAAGATCACCTCTTCAAAAGTATTTGGGGAATACCATCAGGGCCAACGGATTTGTGCACGTTAAGATCCTTAAGTATGCCTGCAGCTGTACGAGTTCGAAAATGTATTTGTCCCATGGACGATTCTACGCACTCAAGTACGGGCGGAGACAAAGTGCAAGCTGGGAAAGTTGAGCTTGAGAAAAATGAAAAATTAACAAACCTCGTTGCCTATGAAAAATTTGCTAAATATTATATAACACATAGACAATCCATGTCTGGCGCGCTCTGTATATGACCATATGGGACGCCCTTCCGCAAAAACGATGAAAAGGCCCCTCAAAACCTCAAAGTACCATGACGAAGATAGTATATCTATCATGTGTTCCTTTCACCAAATATTTTCTGTAAAGTAGCTGCCAGTTTTAGTACGTGTCATTTGGTTGGAGAGTCAATAATAACACATTCAATGAAAACCATTGTTTTTGAGGAGATGTTGAAAGGCGATTTTTCACTTGTGAGCAGCTGATTCAAAGGCAAAAAAGAAAGGGCTTTTTACATCGGAGATGAAAAATGGATATGTTACGATAATCTCAAGAAGAAAATGAAAACGCTAAGCGTGGTGTATGATTACCATCGACCTCAACATCAACAACAAAGCAAAATTTGAGTTCGAAGGTTATGCTGTGTGTCTGCCTATCTGGTGGGATCAAAAGAGTGTGAGCTGCTACAACCTCGCGAATCCAGTACGGGCCAACGGTATAGACATCCATTTCGAGAAAAAAGGGCGGAATACGTACGAGACATGATAAAGCTAAAAAGGATCAAACTAATTTGTACTCTCAATATGTTTCAGGTGGCTTAAAATCTATTTGCGCCAAATACTTTATGTTTGGCCGGGACTGCAATCATATGTATGTCTTCTTTTTCTTTCACCCAATACCGAATTAGAGTGTTTTATAAAATAAATCGTGGTTTTAAGCTGAAGACAAGTTTAGAATTTAGACAAAAAACAGTTAAATGCAATGGAGAGGAAAATACTGTCCTAGAAATCGCTGATCAACTCGGAAAAAGCTGCTCCACTCGTAATGACATTCTTACATACTTATATGACACAAGAAAGGAATTTAAACTGTCGTACAAAAGCAAGAAAGAGTACGGTAAAATATTGATAGACAAAGAAAGACGAGCAATTTGATGGCACTAAAAAAAGTTTCGCGAGAAGTAAAAATCTTCTCAGAAAACGAGACTAGATAAGTTGCGTGCTCGAACCTAATACAGTTAACGAAATAATAACCTTTAAACAGATAACTTCTGGAAAATGATAAGTATTAATTGGAAGGCTTCATTGATGTGTTCTAATAATTCTTTAGTATGGTACTTGTATATTCTAAAGCTCCTAAAGTAAGTTTAATCTGGATTGGGCTATCAGCCGCATGGGTGGTGTAACTTTGATTGATCTAAACAACACCAAGGCATTACAGATGCCTCGTCAGTCATCTGATTTAAATATTATTGAGCACTTACGGAAACAGCTTGCGAGAAGAGTTTACAGTAGGAGCTAAAACACAAAGCAAACACAAAGCTTTGATGAGGTTTCGGGGATGAAGTGTGAGCGAAATGGCGAAGCCCAGTCGCTGAAAGATGCAATCTGAAGGGTGACAACTCCGAACGAGTCTTTGTTTTATAAAATTTTCTTGGCACAAGATGACTCATTTATTTATTTTATTAATCCTAGTGTCGAAAGACATAGTTTTGAGTATATATTTTCTGTCCGTTTTACTTTAGAGTGACCGTATAGGGCCAGTAAGGTAATTTAAGAAAGTTAATTTATTTAGCTAGTTTTAAGCATTTCTTCTAGCATAAGACAATTATAAGAAATGTGAAATAAATATGAATTAAAAAGAAAAAAAACAAGAGTGTTAGCCAACCTGATTATAGTTGAAAATACAATTAAACAGCTTAGGATAGGTTGAGCCTTAGAACGAACAAAAAATTAGATTTTTTAAATAAAGTTTTTTAGGAAACAAAATTTTAAAATGTAGTTATACAGGGTGTCCCACGAGCAGTGTGCCAAAAAGCTAGAGCGTCTAGGTCTGGTCAAGACAAGAAAAAATCGTATGGGAGGGGGGGTCTATTCCCCCCGTTTAGCCGGGAGGGGCAATTTTCTAAAAAAATTGACTTAATTGGGAAAAAATTTTATTAAAAATCAACAGTTACATCCACAATGCCGTGATGTACTTTTTTGTAAAGCCAGAGACCACTTCTTTCATGTTTTTAAACGAAGCTGTTTTAAGGAATAGTTTTTGAGAAATTAATTTTCAAACTCAAAATTTAGAAAAAAAAAAATTCGAACTATTTTTTTCCAAAATTGTATGTAATTAAGTACAATTTTTTTTTCAAAAATTCAATTCTCTTATCCCCCTATACGGGGGGATTAGACCCCCCTCCCATACTATTTTTTTCTTGTCTTGACCAGACCTACACGCTCTAGCTTTTTGGCACACTGCTCGTAGGACATAAAAATGAATAAATAGGTTTAAGCCGAAAGGCATTAGCAATTAAGAAATATAGTTAAACTCACACAAGCCAAATAACACACATTATATATTAAGATGCTTTGGATTTAGGTTTAAATGTCTTTGTTTGGTAAATAGGGATAGAAAAAAAACAAAACGACAAAATAGAAAAAAAATAAGCAGATCCGCTGCAACTGAAACCGTGGTGGTGTGTTACATTCGTATAAACACATTAACATTCAATAAAAACGTAAAAGTATTTATAAACATAAGTCGAGATAGTTATTATGCTAATAAGTTTCAGAACTATGAACGAAACGTAAAAGAAGAGTGGAAAGTTGTCAACAACATCCTTGACAATCAACCTCAAAAGAAAAATATTTCCAAAATAGAAGTTGATTGTGAAATAATATCAGAACCCATGGCCATCGCTAATCGTTTTAATACATTTTTTGTTTCTGTTCCCACTAAGCCAAAACCCCTTTCCCTACAAAGTATTTGCTCATGTAATACATTTGCAGATTTAGTTGACCAAACTTTTATTCTTAATCCGTTATTTCCATTGGAAATCCCTAAGCAAATCTCATCTCTTAATAATAAAAATACTTCCAACAGCATTACCACCTGACTGTAGAACAAAGTTGCAGATTTTCTATGTCATATGTTCATTTCATTTCATTTGTTTTGTGGGGTTTTTCCTGCACCTGCACCTGCAAATCCGCTGAAGTCATTCCATTATTCAAAAAAGGAAATCGAAGTTTACTGTCTCAATATAGACCTGCTTACATTCTTCCAACTGTCAGCAAATTTAAAAAAAAACAAACTTATGAAAAAGCGTATGGTATCAGTAGCGATAAAAAAAAATTGTTTTAGGGAGGATCAATTCGGTTTTCGGGAAGGAAGATCCACTGAAGATACCATTTTGAAAGTGTACAGTGAAATAAACGATGGCTTTAACAAAAATAATATCTCGAGAGCTTTGTTTATAAATATAACTAAAGCGTTCGATATTGTCAACCACAACATACTTTCAGATAAATTATACAAAGCTGGATTGAGAGGTGTTATACATAAATGGCTATCTTCGCATCCTTCAGAAAGAAGTCAACGTGTCAGGTTTGACTCTAATTATAGCGATGAAATAAATATTAATATGGGTGTACCACAAGGTTCCGGTCTAGGATCCATTTTATTTTTGGTATACGTGAACCCGTTATGTAAACAAAACTTTAAAAGTCGTGGCTGATGATATCACCTTTACGTATACGAATAATAACTTATTTGACTGTACAGTTTATTTGAATATGGACGTTAAAATACTAAGGCTATATTTTGCGAAACATCAGTTACTTATAAGCGACAAAACTAAATTGCTGTTTTGTAATTTAAAAAGTACTTGTCTTGAAAATTGTGAGATTATTTTCCACTCCCCCACTTGTCCAAAAATTTCCTTATCTAGTCACTTATATGGTAAATCTTATTTTTTAAAATTGAAAGTGTTCAAAATTGATATAAACTTGAATTGGAAAACTCACGTGGATGAACTTAAGAAGTACAAGTATATGTATGTTGCCTGTTACGCGCAAAATGTTTCTGTTGAAATACCACTGCTCAACTAAAATTATTTTGATGATATTAAGGGTGCGCCATCTCATATGGGTCGATGTAAACTTCGAATAACTTCAACAATTGTCAACCGATTTTCATATGTCGTAGCATTTTGGAAACGGCAATTCAGTACAATCGCTTCACACCAAAAAAAAATAGTTTCAAAGTTCATTAAAAATTAACGTTCGATTGAGTTAACTCAACGTGCGTATCGTGCAAAATATCGTGATCGTTTTGCGCCCGCGCCCAAAAAAGATACAAATCTTCGTTGGGCCTCGAATTTTTTTCAATTCGGTCCTGTGTCAAGCCCTCGTAAGCAACCTAGGCCACGTCCGCGATGTTCAAACTCATCTATTCAGTCTGTGAAGGCCAGTGTTCAAGAAGACCCAAGTTTGTCATATCGGCGCCGTTCGCAGCAGTTAGGCATCAGTGGGACCACTTTGCGGAGAATTTTAAAGCATGATCTTCACTTATTTCCATACAAAGTGCAGATAACTCAAAGAATTTTGCCACAAGATGAGCCACGGCGCTTGGCATACGAACAAAATGTCGTTCCAATGATTAATGCTGAGCCGGAGTTCTGGCGGCAAATTTTGATGACCGATGAGTCATATTTTACGCTCTCTGGCTCAGTTAATAAACAAAATTGTCACTTCTGGGACACCGAAATTATTCACGAAGAGCCGCTTAATGATCAAAAAGTTACTGTTTAGGCCGGTGTATGCGCTAAGACCATCATTGGACCGTATTTCTTCAAAGTTGGATATACAGTGGATGGCGATTGAGCGATCGATAACGGTAGATTTTGGCCCATTATGTAGTCCCAGAAATGCGTAAAAAATGCTTATTTCACTTTTGGTTTCAACAAGACGGCGCGACATGCCATACTGCGGACAAAACAATGAACCTTATGCGTAAGAAGTTCCCTGGAAGATTGGTGTCAAAAAGGGCGATATTGACTGGCCTCCGAGATCGCCGGATTTGACTCATCCAGACTTTTTCCTTTGGGGATACTTGAAAAGCAAGGTGTATGCTAACGGCCCGAAGACAATAGAACAGCTCAAAAGAAACATTCGTGTGGAAATCGCAGAAATTTCGACCGAAACGCTCGAAAATGTCATGGGGAATGCGCGAAAACGAGCCCATTTTTGCATCGGCAATAAAGGCGGTCATTTAATTGACATTGTTTTCAAAAATTAATCAAAAATTGTTAAGGTCTAAATTGAATAAAAGTTTTTGAATTTCCAAAATCGGTTCAGAATTGTTGAAGTTATTCGAAATTTACATCGACCCGTATGAGATGGCGCACCCTGTACTATGGGTTAGCACTTTCTAGGCACACTCAGTATGGTATTGCAAGTTGAGGTGGTGTATATAATTGCGCAATGGAAATATTAGACGTTGCCCAAAAGCATCTAATACGAATTATTTGTAAATTCAACAGGCTCGCGATAAGTTGGCCTCTGTTTTACAAACTCCGAGTTCTTCCACTAACTCATCCCTACGCAAGTGCTACAAAATGATACCTTTTTCTTAAAAAAAGAAAAAATAAATACCTATTTTGAAGTAAAAAGTTTCCTTCAAACATCGAACGACATGCTTTGCTAAGCCTGATTGTTCATTAGTATTTCTCCTCTTCACATCATAATTGCCCGCGACCTGCGTGGTATCTTGGCATTGTGCGCGAGTGGGCATGTGGGCACAAAAGCTTAGTTCTAAAAATCTTCAAATCTAACTCCAAGAGAAAGAGTGACATCTGGGATAGTACGCACGGAAATATACCTCAGCAGCGATGCTTTAGACTGATATACCATAAGTTAAGGACTCACTAAGAAGAAGAAGAAGAATTCCAAAGCACCTCTGTTAAAGTCTAATTAAGACATGGGAATAAGTACTCGCAATAGTCACATAGTAATGAACTATTTACTAGAGAGACACTTTTAACAAGAAAGAAAATTAGAGTTTAACCCTTGTGGAAACAAACCAGCTTCTCAAGCTAAGGTTTTTAAGCACTCTCAATAAGCTTTAGGTACGCTGCCTAGGGTAAGCATGAGTTAACTCTTAAATCAGAAATTAAATTGCAAGAAATGTTCTTAATATCATTTGGATGATAAAGCGGGCGTTAAAGCTCGTGGAATACGAAGCCGAAGCTTCTCTCAATCCTCTACATATATTTTGAACAATTCATTTTTTCCCACAAAATAAAAGAACCTACTGTTTAATACCGACAGGTATATTACAGGGGAATTCGTTAGATTTCGACGACTTGGTTGTTGCGGGAATCAAGCCCCATGTAATCGGCGTAAGAAGCCAACACACCAGCTTCATACTCAGTGATACAGCCAGAGGACACCGGAAAGATAGTTCATTAAAATAATTTACTACAATAAATGAAAAAAAAAAATTAACAGATCACTGCTAGAAATAAAGATTAAAAAAAAAATCAAAACTAATTTTGCATTAACCACTCTTGTCCCCGTCCATGCTACATGTGAGACTCAACACAATGCCCGCATTGCATTAAACTTCATTCAAAAATAACAATAAAATTGAGAAAAATTTTCAAACTATTTTGAAAAATTTACTGTCACAAAACACCGCTGATTTTGTTCATCCATTAAAGTTCATAAATCCCACGGGTTCGCCTTTTCTACCTTTGCAACGACACAACACGATAATCAATAAGCGCATCAAGTGTTCCAGTCACACAATGAAACTTTAACTTAAAAATAATCCAACTCGGAAGGATTCAACGAAGGGTCATTCAAATTATACAAATTACCACTAACCGCAAAAATATCTCGAATGAAACTCTTCAATACACTGTCGCCCATATTGAAACCTCGGATACCGAATCGTTCGCGCGTTCTAATCCTTGAATGGGTTTCGACCAAACATTCATCCAAAAAGAGAATAGACGCTCAAAGCAAGACGAAAACAAAACCAGGACGACTGGTTAGGAACTACCGAATAAGAACACCACGCGACAACCGCATTCGTTGGATTTTTCCCACCAACTGAATATCGAATCCAGAAAGTACGAACATTCTTCCATAAACTCAGATCAGAACTTGACGATGACGACAAGTAAAGCATAATACTTGTTTTATGACAATAGTCCTCTCGCTTGGGTAGAGGAAGAACAAAAAAGCGCTGAACAAAGGGCGGAAGATGATTTAATAGAAAACTACCCCAACTGCTGGCTTACGTACAGTTGTACGTACCCGTAGTGTGTCGTAAGGAATGGAATGGGGGTTGACGGTCGACCGTTGGTTCTTGGCAGTTGAGGTTTAAGGAAAAATAAGCTTGCCATGAAACGAGCTAATGACGTCTCTATGTCTCATCGAATTAGACTGACTCGTCCACGGTCAGCAGCAGCGGTATGTGCGAGTACTTGAGCAAGAGATGGACGACTACTTTAGGGGTTTCCAACGTAGCCCTGAATACAATCTGTCGCCCCCCCCCCCCCCCCCCCCCCACACACCGACATTCTGAGTGCGCTCGTAAGTCACCAAATTGTGCCGACGAGTCTTCGAGCCGCAATTTGCTTCCGATAATGCCGATTCGATTCATTCCTGGAATTCTTGGTGTGGGGTCGGGCGAACTGATTTGTGGGTACGAGTATGTGGCGTCTATGTCGATCGGCCTTGACAATTGTAATCAGAGATGGCTATACGTATGGACGCTTCGTGGTTTTCCATGTAAAGATGATATCCACCTTTGGTTGGAGACGTATTCGGCGGTGCTTAACGACGTACTTGGGAACTTGATATGCAGTTTAAGAGCACTTGCTGGTTATATACGGTAGCGAACTCAAGCAAAGATTGAAAGTGAAGGAGTTGAAGGTGAAAACCCGCCACTGCCTAAGATGTGCTCGAACAATTGACCCAGCCGAGGCGCATCTATGTTCCGATTTGTTGAATTCGTTTGATGATTGCTTCAATTAGCGCATTTCAATTGTTTATTGAGGTAATTGAAAAAACGTTCAAGGGAGGGATCAAGTCTAGGCTAGTGGAACGATGAAGCACGTGGCTGAAATGCAAACCAGAGCAAGGGGGCCGAAGGCACCATGACAGCATGTCGATGGCTTACTTATTTGTTTTTTTGCTTGTACAACTGACTGTTGACATAATATACGAAACGTAATGAGAGGAATGTCAAGTTCGGAAGCCTAAGTGGTATTAGTTCTTATTTAGCTGCTAGGGGGAGGCGAGTGTCTTAATTTATGGTTCATTTAGTTGTCAGATATGTTTGAGTTGTTTATGCGGGACAAAACGCCCTGTGACAAGCAATTGCCACGTCGTGGTAATGAAATTTGTTGCGAAGGCCTACGGTTGAATGCCTTTTGGATTTGTTTTATTAAAAACGTTAGATGGTGATGAATGTCAAACGACGAAATTGCTGATGAATTTGACATGATAAAAGCAAAGGCTTGTATAGGATGATTTTAATGCTGTTTGCTTTTTCGGTGTTCCATTTTTGATAGCTCACGCATGATTGGTGACATTTGTCAAAGCCAAAGAAAATCAGTAAGTCGTGCCATTTTATCATAAAAAGGTTTACATCTAAGCAGCTCTTACAAATTATTAAAATTTGTTATTAAAATTCATGCGCTCTGCGTCTAACTATATTTCTAATGCCTTTCGGCTTAAACCTATCTATTCAGCTTTCGTATGACTACACTTCAAAATTTGATTTCCATATCCTAAAACTGAACCTATCCTAAGCTGCTTAATACTAAACTTAAATATAAACAGGTTAACCAGCACTCGTGTGCTTCGCTCCAAGTGCGACTTTCAGCGATTGGGCTTTTTACTATACTTACTAAGATAAGTGAGGAGGAGTAACGCACCGCTCTGGGAGGTGTTTTCACCCAACAACCGCCTGATTAATTATATGATTTTTACCCTGCGTTCAAGTTGATTGCTATGAAACAGACTGCCTTGTCATACCGAAGGCTTTCTTACCTCCAGCGTCTATGGAAATATATGTAATACTAGTCAAGCCTTATACTAAGATATCTAATCGCTTTTCTCATCATTAATGGTTGTCCATGTTGCCCAATGGTGGCGAATTTGCTTCAGTTCTTTTGGGTGTCATTTGAAACGCTAATAAACGGAGTCCTGGAGAGCGTTATTTTCGACTTTTGAAAGTAATGAAATTTCCAATCATCGCAATACCTCTTAATATGATCGAAGTCACAATGCAGGCTTGTATTGATGACCTCAATTTTTGGACCTGATCTGTACGCTACTAAATCACCAGCTTTTGAATGGCTGAAAAGACCTACAAGTTCGCTTGTGTATCGGAAGAGTTTAACCCATTTTAATGTCAAGGATTCTGCTAAAGAAACGTTATCATATTTAAAAACAAACTCCTTCCCCAGAGTGATTACGTAAATCATGTACAGAAGATGCCTGACGTGATGAGCTTATAGAACAGACTTTCTAACTATACGGTGTCGAAGGCCTTTCCAAAGTAGGCAAGCACCCGCACATTGATTTTTTGCCTTAATCCCCTGAATATCGGAAACAAATTTTCAGCAGCGTACTCGTACCCCTCATCTTAAAACCAAACCGGTTTTATTATTTTCTTTTACTCAACCCGTTGAATCAGAGTTCTGTTAACTTTCGGAAGCAAGATAAGCGGGGTTTGTTCTATCTTTATCCCGTTTAGGGATAGGATGGACCACCACTGATTATTATTCAGAGCGTTGTTGAACAACTTGGTGAGAATATCTACTGCTGCAATTGGCAGGTGTCTTAAAACGACGTTTGGAATACCTTCTATTACCGATGATTTTTTTATTTTTAACTGAGTCCAAGATGCAAAGAAGTTCATTCTTTTTCACAAACAAACTGGCAGGAATTCGGTTATTGGCAAGGTTTCCATCAGTGAATATGGCGAAACCGTTATTCTTTGATCTATTTCTGCATGAAGCTGTGAATGGTTCAAAAAGGCAGCTTCTTCAAGCTCGTGATTACTGCGATGCTGTGAACCGTGTACATAGATTCAAAAAAAAAGCGCTTATATTGACCAAATTTCGTACCAATTCCATAATTTAAGACACCAAGTCACCTATCCGTATGTGAAGAATGTGTACAGAGTATACGAGTATAGGCCAGTGTTAATGGAAACCTTGATTTGCCTCTTAATCGCCATTCGCAGTGATTGGAACTGTGTTACTCGATTGCGTTGAATACTTTACCCAAGAATCCTGATCTAAAATCTTACAAAATACAGCTCGGCGAGAACTGAAGCCGGACGACCACAGTATCAAATTTTCGCTGGGTGGTCCTTACAGAGGCTGTAGGAATATCCAAAAAATGTCTTCAGAACATTGATCCTATCGGCTAATACGCAAGGGCTTCCAATGCACCTGAAAAAATTCACTGCTTAGCTTAATTCAAAAAAATCATACTCGGGAATTTTAACGTGAGAATAGGAACATGAGCGAGATACACGCCAACAATAGGTGAGGAATGCCTCCGTGGCTCATCAAACGATATAAAGGGTGTTTTTTATAGAGGTATAAAACTTTGAAATGGAATAAAACAAAGATGATTTTTTTAAATTGACATGAAGTTAACTTTATTCAAAAGATAATCTTCTAACATTATAGCTTAAATATAATTTCTGGCATATGACCGCCACGGCTGGCTCGGACGTAGTCTAATCTGGAGGTCCAATTTTCGATGATTTTTTCCAACATTTGTGGCCGTATATCGGCAATAACGCGGCGAATGTTGTCCTCCAAGTAGACTAGCGACTTCACATATCCCCACAGAAAATAGTCAAGCGGCGTTAAATCGCACGATCTACGATCTTGGAGACCAATCCACGGGTCCGTAACGTGAAATTATGCGGTTAACAAACGTTTCCTTCAATAAATCAATTATGGCACGAGCTGTGTGACATGTTGCGCCGTCTTGTTGAAACCACAGCTCCTGCACATCATGGTTGTTCAATTGATGAACGAAAAAGTCAGTAATCATAGCTCTATAGCGGTCACCATTGACTGTAACGTTCTGGTCAGCATCGTTTTTAAAGAAGTACGGACCCATAAAGTACACCAAACAGACAGTTTTTGTGGATGTAACGGTGCCTCAACATACGTTTAAGGATTATCATCACTCCAAATACGTCAGTTTTGTTTATTGACGTATCCATTCAACCAAAAGTGAGCTTCATCGCTAAACAAAATTCGCTTATGAGAATTTATAGTAGAAAACAGGACAAAGACACAGACGAATGGAGAACTCGAGGAACTCTATTTAACCCCAAGCATTGTCCGAGTAATTAAATCGAGAACACTAAGATGGGCAGGACACGCAGAACGAATGGACAGTGGACGAACAATCAAACGAATAATGAGTGGAAATTTAATTTTATTTTAATTTAATTTCGTGGAGGCAAACACCCCCATTTATTGAGCTTAATTCAAGCTAAACTTAACCTAACTTAATAACTAAGGAGAACGGGTGAGGGGGCGCGATCCTTAGAAACTAAGATTGGAAGGAGGGACGGCTATTGAAAAGACAGAGTTTTATGGATGGAGTGCTGAAGTTGAAATGGAAGTTAATATTCAAACTAACACTTGCTAGCATATGGGAAATGGGTTCATTGGAGCCGTATGAGGTGCGGGCGGTTGATAGATAGAAGAGATATGGAGCTAGTCGTATAAAGGGTGGCGCAGTAAATGATAGCTGTTAGAAGTTTATGAATCAAAAGGATATCAGATACCCTTCTTCTTTCCTCCGACGTACTCAAATTAATAAGTTTATAGGGCGGTAAGAACAAAGATTTGTTCCAAAGAGCGAAACGTAGGAACCGACCTTGAATGCTTTCGATTCTAAAAATGTGGGCTTGTTGGTAAGGGGGCCACACTTGAGATGCGTATCCAAGAAGAGGGCAAACAAAGGTTATATACAAGGATCGAGTCAGAATTCTTAAGACCAACGCCTCACAAAACCGAGTGCAGACTTTTTTGAATTGAATTTAAATTTTATTATTTTACTACGATAGCTACAACAGTTGCTTATCTGCAAAGCCATAAAGGCTTGTCTGCAGAAGACTAGTTACGAAGACATTCCATATATTATATTGTTGAAAATCCATTAATGTTAATTAAGAAATCATTAAAAGTATTAAATTTAGTACATTTTAAGAATTAACAATTTCAAAGGATAAGAGAAAGATAAGATACAAGTTTAATTCAGACAATTTACATAAATTTCTTTCACTTTTTTCATCATCTCGTGTTTAGGCAGGTTGCGATACTCAGGTGGGACTTCATTGAGTATGCTCGGGACAGATGCTTCTAGTGTCATTCGGCCATATTCATTCCAGAACCTTGGAATATCATATAGCTGCATCTGACGTCTTCTGGTGTTGATCAATTGCTGCGTTTGATTTATGTAGGTGTTGTCGTCTCCGTAATTTGCCAAGATATCCAGATTGTGTAGTTGTTGTATTTTGAGCAGTCCTGCTGTTTCGTGTCTATGTTGCCGCCCTTCCCTGCTACCTTTTTACTTTTTGTATAAGTTTCTGCGCTCTGATTTGAATTTTTTGAAGCGGTTTCGTTCGTGATGCTCTTCCCCATGCTAAGATGCCGTATCTCAGGTGCGATTCCACTAAACTAAAGTAGCACTGTGTAAGGTGTACATAAGTTGCTTAGGTGGAAAAGTGCATACGTAGATTGGTACAGTTTTTTCTTTAATGTGTCTATAGGGTTGTTCCACTTAAAGTTGTAATCAACTGTCAGCCCAAGGTATTTGTATAGTACGTTCTACGACAATCTACGTCATGTATTTTAATCTTAAGTTTTGTTCTGAGTATATGCGGCGGGCGAATGTGCATTACCTTTGTCTTAAGTGCGTTGATTAGTCCATGGTCGTGACACCATGCTGCGACTCTGTTGAAGTCTACTTGCATAAGCTTTAAAGCTTCTTCAACGCTCTTATGGCTAACTACAATCGCTGTGTCGTCCGCATACGCATAGCCCGTACTATACTTTAATACTGACAGTAAATCATTAACATATATAATGAACAGGAGCGGACCTAGTTTTGAACCCTGCGGGACACCGTATTCTACTTTTTCTTCTTCGCTGATCTCATTACCAATTTTGACTCTGAAGGATCTATTGCTTAAGTAGTTTTCAAACCAAGCTAATATGCGACCTCGTATTCCAATTTTATTCAGCTGTCCTAGAATTTGTTGATGACTTAAAGTGTCGAAGGCTTTCTTGAAGTTGATGAAAACCGCAATTGTGCTATGGTTCTTGTCTGGGCTTTTTGTATATTTTGTTTGCAAAATTCCCAAGCAGTCTATTTATATTTTTGCCTTAACGAAATCCATATTGATTCTTATTCAGAAGGTTGAATTTTTCAACGAATTCATAGAGCCTTTTTGTTAATATTTCTTCCCACACTTTGTCGACAGCTGGTAGGGTCGATCGAGATAGGTCTATAATTCAAAATATCATTATTCTTGCCACTTTTGTGAATCGGTCGGACTATTGATGTTATAAGAATATTTGGGATCGATGTTTGATCTAAACTCATCTTGATCATCTTCGTTATCACTGGCGAGAGTTTCGTTGCATTGTTTTTTAGATATCTCGGTCTTATTCCATCAATCTCTGCCGATTTATCTCCTTTCATTGTTTTGTTAACCCTTTCATTGGGTTAAGAACATCCCTGCAGCGATACCTATCGCTTGTCGTAAAAGGCGACTAAACAAAGGTAAACAAAACTCACATCTAGGCAATTTAGAAAACACCAAGGTGAGCCTAGGGACACATATACCACCATTAAACTGCCCCACAAGTGTGCATGCAAATCAGTGGGTTGACACGACTGGAGATCACCGGTGTTGTAAGAGTAAGATCAATCAAAAAAAAAAAAAATAAAAAATCTGGAGCATGCCCGTGTCAAAAAGGAAGAGAAGAATGAAAACGGTCAAACCGTAGCATTATGGAAAAGAACGCTAAAAGGAAAAGCACTACCCCGCCAGGCACTACTAATGGTCGTGATCCTGGGACGAGCAGCAATGCTCGGGTCAGAGCTATAGGATTTCCGGGGGATAGCAAAGTAATGCAACGGCGTAAGCCACATTTAAGAGTCGCGAGTTGGAACGTTGGAAGCATGAGTGGGCGCAGCTATGAGCTTGAAGAAATGATGGTTAGAAGGCGAGTAGACATCCTGTGCGTACAAGAGACGAAATGGCGAAACACCGGTAATCGGGCACGTTTCTTGGACGTTAAAACAAAAGCCTACAAGATGTTTTACTATGGATTGGAACAAGGAAAAAACGGAATCGCCATCATCCTTGCGGCAGAGTTACTTGGCAACGTCTTAACCATTTCAAAGTCCAGTGACCGTTTGATGGCTCTCAAATTGGTGATGCATGGTGAGGTGTGGAACATCGTAAGCGCATATGCCCCTCAAGTAGGATGCGAACAAAAAGATAAAGATGCATTCTGGCTAGATTTCCACAACCTTGTCAAAATCATCCCAAAGGAAGAGCTTTTGTTTGTTGGGGGAGATTTAAACGGACATGTCGGGAAGACAAGCGAAGACTATGAAGGCTACCACGGAGGGCTGGGATACGGCACCAGGAACTCTTCAGGTGAAGATATCCTAAACATGTGCAAGTCGTACGGTCTTATAGTGCTAAATACAATGTTCGTCAAACAAAGCCGGCACCTGATCACTTATAGTAGCGGTGGAAATGAAACTCAAATAGACTATCATTTGGTATCCAGTTTCATGAAGCCACGAGTTAAAGATTGCAAAGTGATCCTGGGAGACGCGATCGCCCCTAAACACCATCTCCTCCTGACTGAATTTTTTATGGATGCGAGAAAGAAGTCAAAGCAGCAAACGAAGGTGTCTGAGAGAATCAAGTGGTATAAGCTGGATAAAGGAAAAGGCGAAGCTTTTAGTACCAACATGAAAAACTACCTCTCTTCCATTACCGATGAGGTCGGCAATGAGGAGTGCAGAGCATAAGACATGTGCGATTCCCTACAACAATCTGGCCTGGAGAAAGCCAAATCACTGCTCGGAACATCTAAAGGCCCCTGCCAACACGCAAAAGAAACCTGGTGGTGGACAGACGAAGCCAAGGCAGTGATACACGAAAAGAAAATGGCTTTCCAAGCTTGGGCAAAGTGCTGTTCTACTAATAGAGAGGAAAAAGCTCGCCGTGAAAAGGTATATAGATATTGCAAAGGTATCGCGAAGAAAAAGTGCGCCCAATTCAAAGCGAAAAGCATGGAAGACCTCTATCAGGAGTTGGAAGAAATATCGTCTTCCGCGTCTGACAGGAACCAAGCTACCCAGGAGCTTCGACAAGGCAATTTGAACAAAGGAGCAAATATCTTTAAGATAGCCGCCCAGAGAAGAAGAAATGCTCAGGAGATTCGTTTCCCAAAGCTTATTAACAATGCTGAAGACCAACTCCTTGTGGAAGACGAAAAAATTCTCCACAGATGGCGACAGTATTGCGAGGAACTTCTGAACGAACAGTTTCCCCGAGTGTACTTTCCAAGAGCCGCCCCGAATCATGCCGAAATATCCGACATCACAGTCGAAGAAGTTCGGTACGCGGTTAAAAACTCCAAGAAAAGAAAAGCTGTTGGGCCGGACGGGATACCCTCTGAGTTCTGGAAAAAGATGGGAGACATCTTATCTCCAAACTTATGAGAGGCGACACTATGCCTAATCAATGGAGGGAAAGCTATCTTCTTCCATTGCACAAAGGAAAGGGTGATACGCGAAATTGTGATAACTACCGTTCTGTCAAGCTGATGTCGCACACCATGAAGATCGTTGAACGGGTATTAGATAGCCGACTGCGGAAAATAATACGACTATCTGATGACCAGTGCGGGTTTGTCTCGGGTAAATCAACAACAGATGCAATCCAAAGTATAAGGATCATGATGGAAAAGCATCGTGATTCTTCAAAGGACTTGCATATGGTGTTGGTTGATTTCGAGAAGGCCTTTGACCGGCAACCAAGAGATCTTTTATGGGTAGCGCTAAGACAAAAAGGAGTTCCAGAAACCTACGTGCGAGTGATTATGGACATGTACGAGAGAGCAACGACAAGAGTAAGATGCACCGCAGGAGTCACCGAAGAGTTCGCAATCAAAGTCGGTGTACACCAAAGGAGCGTCCTCAGCCCACTGCTTTTTATAGCAGTCCTTGATTGCTTGCTTGAAGGAAAAGTGACGGACCCCAATGTGCACCAGCTATTCTTTGCTGACGATGGGGCCATTATAAGTGATGATCAGGCGTCCCTACAACGAGCACTTGATGTGTGGGTGGACATTTTTGAGGGACACGGGTATCGTATTAGTTCAAAGAAGACAGAGTATCTGTGCTGCCCGTTCTCTGACCCTCATCAGCCTATTCCAGACATTTACTTGAATGGAAGAGTGTTTCCCAAGTGTGAAAAGTTTAAATATCTGGGATCTATGATTAATAGAGAAGCAACTTGTGATGACGACATCAAACATCGCGTAAGCGTAGGGTGGATGAAGTGGCGGGAAAACTCCGCCATCTTCTGTGATCGAAAAATGCCCCCTAAGCTGAAAGGAAGGCTCTACACTTCAGTTGTACGTCCGGCGTTCACATACGGTTCACAATGCTGGACAATGCACAAAAAGTATGAGAGCAAATTAACGGCAACTGAGATGAAGATGCTTCGCATGACAGCGGGAGTAACAAAGCGTGACAAAATTAGAAGTTCAAAGATCCGAGGAAGCCTCCACGTAAAAGAAACCATCACAAGAAATATAGAGCGCGACCGACTCAGTTGGTATTGCCATGTTCAAAGGAGAGATCCTTTGAACCCCGTCCAAAAGGCGTTATCAATCCACATTCCAATTTCAACACGCAAAAAAGGCAGGCCGAAAAACAATTGGTGCAAACAAATGCAAAAACACCAGCATTTGATTGGCCTCAGCGATGAAGTAATCCCAAACCGGGAAGCCTGCCGCTACTTTCTGAGGTCAAACCGGCGGACCCCACAAGCGGACCAGTAGGAATGCAGTTAAGTGGGAAGGTTATGGTCCTACACTTCTGACCATAACGACGTCGGGATAAAAAGGAAAAGAAGAAGAAGATTGTTTTAAGTATATTGCATACCTCTGTGACGGAAGCATGTTCGGCATATATTGAGTGTGTATCGCCTGGGAAGGCTTGGTAGCTACAATCATGAACAATGTTTTTTACTTCTGACGTTAAAAATTTTGCAAATTTGTCGGCAAGTTCCTTTATATTTGTTTCATTTGCGAAATTCTTTGTTAAAATGTCATCCAGATTACTCGTATTTCTCCCTAGTATCGAATTAACGATCTTCCAGGTCTCTCTCGGGTCATTTTTACTGTTTTGAAACTTCTGCTTGTAGAAACTGGCTTTTGCCTTTGCAGTCGTTTTTTAATTCAGAGGTCATCCAACTATGCTCTGTGCTCCTTTTCTTTTTCACCACAGTTGCAGATGTGTATAATGTGTATAATGTGCTCATTATTTCTTTAAAGTTGTGATACATTTCATTTACTTGTCTTGCCTTCGTACGTTCTTGCGTTCAGGCGTTCGTGCGTTCATGCGTTTATGCCTTCGGGTGTTTATACGTTCAGGCGTTCGTGCGTTCGTGCGTTCGTGCGTTCGTGCGTTTGTGCGTTCGTGCGTTCGTGCGTTCATGAGTTCATGTGTTCATCCGTTCATGCGTTCGGGCGTTCATGCGTTCGGGCGTTCGGGCGTTCGTGCGTTTGGGCGTTCGTGCGTTTGGGCGTTCGGGCGTTCGTGCGTTCGGGCGTTTATACGTTCGGGCGTTCGAGCGTTCGTGCGTTCGTGCGTTCATGCATTCGTGCGTTTGTATGTTCATGCGTTCGTGCGATCATGCGTTCGTGCGTTCATGCCGAAGTAGGGACATGAATCGTACGCGGATTTCAGGGTCTCGACAGAGCCGTTGTCCCACAACCAGAGTGAAGCCCTCTTCAGGCAGATGTCTGCTGTGAGGAACAGCTCACCACGAAGGTACCATCAGGGCAGACCTCTCAGACTGAATACAGAAGCCTGTTGCTGAAACTAGCTCCAGTAGATGATCCTCGCAGTGTTAGCAATCTGCGCTGGTCATTCTGCTGTCGCTGCCAGCTTTCCCTATCCTGACCATTTCAGAGGAGGGAACTTCCTCTTTGTAGGAGAGGTGCTTGTCTCGACACTTGTATCTCCTTTCCAGAGGAAAGTGTTTTGTTGTGCGAAGTGCCTGCCTCCGAGGAGCAGTCTTTAGTCCTTTTTGTCTTCAGATTTTTGCTTTGATCTTTGTTGATCGCCGCATCAACCTTCAGATTCCAATTACGCGCCGCTACGTCGGAGGAGGAGACATCACGTCCTCTCTCCCAACAAGGTTGGCTCCGGCGGCCGTCCTCCGTTTGCGAGCGCTCATACCTTTTTCGGTTCGAGCTCCTGCTCCCTTTCGACGCCGCTTTGGAACAGCTCTGCCAGCTTAAGGTTTGTTTTGTTGCCTTCTGCGATCAGAGTATGTCTGTCAGCACTATCGCCTTTTTCGGCGGTGGCGCCAGCCATAACATGACACCTCCAGCTCCGTCAGTCTTGGAACCTGGCACGCTCTTATTGGGGATTTGACCGTCACCAATAAGAGGAGGAGTGCTTGAGGCGCATGCCGAAAGTGCTGGCATGCTTGCGCTTCCTGCAGCAGAATTTACTAGCCGCCGACGCTTTCTGCGCTGCGCACCGCCAAGAAATGCGGGGTCTGCTGATGAGAGGGTCGGATGGGTTTCGGTAGGCGATACCTCCGTCGATCTAATCCTCTTGACTGCTTTCCCCAGAGGTTCGCCTTCAACCTTCGTGCCTTTAGCTGTGCCAGCCTCTTGCATGATTTTCGGGCACGCCTCTTTCTCCATCTTTTTTGGCACTTAGCAGTGCAATCTACAGTACGTCCCAATTTTTGGGCTCGTTCAACCTTAGCGGTTTCCTGTGCCGCGCCATCGTCGGTGTCGCCTCTATTGGTTGCAGCACTCATGCTCAGTCCAACCAGTTGGTCAGACAATGAGCGGCAGTCGGTGCGTTCCTGGGTTCGTGCGTTCATGCGTTAGGGCGTTGGGGCGTTCATGCGTTCGTGCGTCCAGGCTTTTGGGCGTTCCTGCGTTCATGCGTTCAGGCGTTCAAACGTCCAGGCGTTCATGCGTTCAGGCGTTCATGCGTTCAGGCGTTCAGGCGTTCGGGCGTTCAGGCGTTCGTGCGTTCAAGCGTTCGTGCGTTCAGTGCGTTTCGTGTTACTGTAAAAAAGCGAGGTGAAAACTACCATCAACGGTGATTGCTCGATCGTCTTGATAAGGATTTTGGTGAAAAAGTTGCTCACACGGATAGACTTGTGGGATTTCTTTGTTTCTTTCGAAACCAAATTTCTTCTTTTATAATTAGCGGATGTAAAAGGGTTTTTGAATGCGCTTAAATGATCTTCATCAAGACACAACATGCGCCGAAAGTATAAAGTGAGGGGAGATATGTACATACATATGTACACACATATACAGGTGCACATCAGTTTCAAATGCTTATGGATTGTAATGTGTGGGAAATATTCGCCTGGTTCGGCTGAAATGAATCTCTAAATTTAACTATACGCCCGGAGACAGGCTTAAACGTAAATTGATGAAGATTTCTAGCGAGACGAATAAGGCGGGTTTCATTAGATTGACAACTTTTCGAAGCCTATTGTTATACATACGTAGTCTGGTCACCTCTTCCTTTCATTTATTTGTCGACACGTCTCTTACACAAAATAATTAACAAAATGCGGCCAACTGATGCTTGGGAGATGAATAGATCTTGTGAAAATTTTCCGCAAACTATAGTAACAATTTTCGAGCATCAGTTTCCTCACTAAGCCGATGTTTCCTTCAATTACTGCGGTTGCAGAACAGTTTTCAACAACTTCACGGCCATTTTTGGACGCCCTATATCACTCAAATGTTCTCTAGGCTTTCTGTCAGTAGATGACAGTTGTCACAGTATCAGAAAAAACAACGTTTTGAGTAACCATTAACGCGGGCGGTTTGAATAACTCATTATTTCCAGAGAATCTCCACCTCTCTGCCTTTTTTAAAGGTATAGAAAGTTATCATAGCATTTCGAATACATTCTCGCATATGAACGGCTTCCTGTCTAAGACCGAGGTGTGTTGCTTATCAAAGAACCCATTTATAACAAAAGGTACGAATTCCTGCAATTTATATCCGAATCGTTCACCAAGTATAGAAGATGCTGTTTGCGTTAACTCATTTAATGTCGATAGATGCAGTCCTTAGAAGGTTCCTTTGCACTTTAGGCCTTACAGTTTCATAGGTTTGAACAGATCTTACGTATTGAATATATGGAACAAAATTGGACGTTTTTTTATGTTAAATTCTCTACTAGGCAAGCCGGTTTTAGTAAGAAAAATCATAACATTGCATAAACACGTCAGTTATCTGCGACGACATTTGGGGAAAATAATAAGTCGTTATATTCAAACTTCATATTCACAGCTCACACCTTCACAGTGCCATCTTCAGACGCGTTTTATTCTCAAATTCGCCCTAAGCCAATACACGAACTATTTGCCAGTATTCCTCAAACTGTTCGGTAGAAATCAAAACACCAAATGACAGAACGACGGCCGCCTAATCAGAATCAGCTGTTTCAACCAAACAAAAAGAACGTCACGAGGAATTGTGCTGCAATTCCAGCGCAGCGATTAAAGTGCCAGGACAGTGTTATAAACATCCCAGTCCACATATTTGTGTTTGTTTTGTTCATTGTGTAATTTTCGTTCGTTTAGTGGAGACAGGAAATACTTTAATTTGTTTATGAGTTGTGTTTGTTAAAGTGTTTTAATAATTATAATCCGTTACGTGGGAGAATAGATAAGCAATTTAATCAATTGTCCAGACCATGGCGAGTAAGACGCGTCGTCCGAATCTCCGGAATTTGAATCCGGTATTCCACAAGCGTGAAAAATCCGAGGACAACAGCGAATTATCCCAGGCGATGATCAAACAATCAAGGAAGACGGGTGTATTGAATCTATCCGGGAGGGGATTAGCCACAGGTAGGGGGCCAACTGCAATGGGTTTCGAATAAGCTATGATTTTACACAAAATCGATATAATTTGTAATTTTTATTGATTGAGTGAGTTCCTTCGAGTTTCTTTGTTCGGCATGGAAGGACTGTACCAGTGTACAAGGTCGAACTTTATATGCCGGTCATTCCCCGCGGGGGCTATTTATAGCGCAAAGTGCACTGGTAAAATGGTGACATATTAAATCCTTCTGTCGGAGTGCATTTTGTATGTGTGGACTTTGAAAAAAAAAATTCATGTCCACATCCTCGATGAGTGACTTTTAAGGAGAGATTTTGCATCCCAAGTTGATCAGGCTGTAGATGCGGCATTTGAACAGTCTCGCAATAGGGGGACAATGTCAGGTTTAATGCTTTTATGGGCAAATTCAATGTTAGCATTGCACATACATACATATAAGCAGGCGAGTGTGGCTTGTGTTATGTACTCTCGTTCAGATTGTAACACATCCCATATAGCAACAGATTTATGATCACGATTCCGTCGTGGATAGCGAATTAAGCAATTAACTTACTGCGCCGGTTAGTAGGCTGTGCTCAAATTCAGTCGTAGCGGATGCTATGATTCTGTTCTCGTATTGATAGGTCACTAATTAAAGAAACAATTGGACGTATGTATGTATATTCCATTCAGCGCTTGAGAGTAAATTAGAATGGAAAACTATTTTACTCTATATCGACTTAGTTATCATAAAGATGCGAATTATTAGGTTGTAGCATGTGCGGATGTCGAATTTCATGGCGTAGCTTTAAACGACGGTAGCTCTTTTGTTACTCACAGACCGCGGACCCCACAAGCGGACCAGTAGGAATGCAGTTAAGTGGGAAGGTTATGGTCCTACACTTCTGACCATAACGACGCCGGGATAAAAAGGAAAAGAAGAAGCTCTTTTGTTACTCATATATTGTAACAGGCACCATTATATGAAGTTCACTTTCCCCAACGTATTACCAGCAGGTACGAGGTATGTTCAAAAAATAAGGTGACTTTTTTTAGACTTGCGCCCGCACTTTTGCAATTTTTGAAGCACATGTGATATGATGTGATGTGATATGACCACACGTTTCATACTCAAAATAACTGTAAAAAAAATCAGGGCATGAACCAATCGATATGCCAATATCCACAACAACTTCTCTGCACTTGCTTCCTTCGCTGCTTCAACGTTTTCTTCCATTGTTGACATGTTGGAGCGATCAGAGCAAATATCGTTATTAATATCTCGGCCTTTTGTGAGCATTTTTTTTTTGCACAGAATAGACCCGCCAAATGCCACGGCCAATATTTCAAGTACATTGATCCATTTTTTTTCAGTACCAAAACAAACTAACTATCCAGAATGGCTGACAATGTAAACATGTGTACCAGCATAACAAAAAAAAATTATAAAAGTTTTAAAATCGAATGTATAAATGTAGCAGGCAAAATTTCAAAGTCACCTTATTTTTTGAACGAGCTCGTTACCGGTCTTGTCGAAATCCAGATTTTTGGATTAAAGAAAAAAATGGTCCAAATGCTTGACAAAATGGTAAACGTATGACAACAGGTCGAATGAGACAGATTTTTTTTTTGGACTGTAGTTCTTGAAATACAGGGTGGAGCAAAATAATATGCCCTGTTTCAAATGCGCGACAAAATCGTACACTTTACGTTAGCGTGACGATTTCGACCCACTCTAGTGTCAAAAAGTACGCCATTTAACATACAAATACTTGGTTAGTAGTCAAGGTGTTGTGGACGAGGCAACAACTTTCTTTCGCGGTAGAGTGCTTTTTGATTAATGGTGAACGTGTGATAACTACGCAACGTGCTTTTAAGAAGAAGTTCGCATTAAAGCGTCATGAAAACCCTCCCGACCCACAAAAGTATCCTGAAATGGGTTAAAAACTTTCGCGAATTCGGTTCTGTGGTCGGTAATAATCGTTCCGGTCGTCGTCGGTTTTCACGGACCCCGCAAAACATTGAGAAAGTGCGTGCAGCTGTAACCAAAAGTCCGCGCAGATCTGTGCGCCGCCAAAGTGTCGCCTTGAAAATTTCCCGTACGTCGCTCAGAAGAATAATCCGAAATGATTTAAACATGCATCCGTAAAAGATACAGCTTACACAAGAACTTTAGCCAGCTGATAAGCCAAACAGGTTGAGTTTTTGCAAAAAATTTTTAGACATAATCGGAAAAGAATATATGGATTTGGATAACTTGTTGTTTAGCAACGAGGCTCACTTTGAATTACACATCCACGTAAATAAACAAAACATGCGATATTATGCCACCGAAAACCATCAGCTGATGCATGCTAGGCCGTTACATTCCCCTCGTGTTACTGTGTGGTGCGCAGTGTCGGCGAAGATGATAATCGGTCCGTACTTCTTTGAACGGTACGGTTAATAGTGAGCGCTATCTAATGATGTTGAATGATTTTTTTTCCCCGAACTGATAAGAAAACACGTTCGATTGTCGCACACATGGTTTCAACAAGATGGCGCCACATCGCATATTTCTACGGATGTTTTGAATCTGTTGAAACAGAAGTTCCAAAATCGACTGATTTCGCGCAACACACCGTTCATTTGACCGCCGCGTAGTCCCGATTTAACGCCTCCGGATTTTTTTTATGGGGCTTCCTAAAGAGTAAGGTATATGCAGACAAGCCTGCCAACACAGAGGAATTAAAATCGGCGATCCGGAGAGAAATTGCAGCCATCAGTAGAGCTACACTCAAAAAAGTAATTGATAATTTTGAAAAAAGATTGAGAGAATTTCAGCGTCAAAATGGCGACTATGGAATGGAATTTTGTTCAAAACTAATATATTCGAATAAATTGCGTACTTTTTGCAATATTTTTGCGTTTGTTTCATTTCTCTATCTTCAATAGTCTTTATTTTAAACGCATTTGGAACTGGGTATATCATTTTGGCCCACCCTGTACTTACCTGTTGTCGAGACGTCACAACGTCCTTGTATCATTTTTATTAAGCAGTCATAGGCTTGATTAAAGATATGTAGCAGAGTACCTTCACTCTGGATCAAGTTGGCTGCTATAAAACAGCCATCTTGTCGAAGTGGAAGTGCTCCGGACTCTTACCAGAGCAGCATTTGTATAATATTTAGATATTAGTCTAGCCAGATCGCAGGGATTTGGACGCTCGTCCGATCGATATTTTTTTTTTTTTTTTGTTGGAGGATTCTACTATCTGTTGGAGCACTCAGGCACAAATACTGGTTGTACTACCAGACAGACACCTTGTGATATAGTGCTAAGATATTCGGCACACACCACGTCGGCCCCAAGGGTGTGCCACCGTGCGCGATCGAAGGCGGGACAGGCAGAGAAAGTGTTTTGCTGTCTCATTCTCCTCGCAACATGCAGCACAGGTAGGCGTCTCACTGATGCCAAGCACGTAGGGATACTTGGCAAAAGTGTAATGGCACGTAATGACAACCGTAAGCCTTCTGCAATAATTTCTCCTTAAGGATAAGAAAAATGGTGCGGACTTCTTGCAGACATCAGGGCGTACGCGCTTCGTCACTCTGCATCCTGGATATTCCCTCCATCTACGACTGTGGAAAGACCCAGTCGTTGATGTCAGATTTGACCGTGGAAGCAGATAGACTTGGGATCTTGGGATCCCAGAGTACAAGCCTATGTGAAAAGTGAATTTAGTCTTCCTACTTTGTTGAAAAAGGTCTTGAGTTCATGCACTAATTTGGAGTTGGATAGAGGGTTGGACACAGCTTTGAGTGCAGCTTGGCTGTCATGCAGACACATATGCTTTTTCCCTTCCACCTGCGCTTCACAACATAGTGCATGGCCATTAGGATTGCGTAAATCCCTGATTGAAAGACAGATGCATATTTTCCTAACGAGAAGTCCAGTCGAATGTTTTCGCGTTCAAAGAAAACTCCAGCGCCGGATCCCTGCCCAGTCCTGGAGCCATCTGTGAAAATGCGAAGACAGTCCATTCCAGGTTCAGTGTCTGGCCAAAGCCAGTCCTGACGCCATGGAAAAGTGACTGTGAAATTACAGCGCAGTAGGATGGCAGGTCATTGCGTCAGAAGGCATATACATGAGACAGGGCTCGTAGGATATTTCTCCCGCAAGTACACCTTCACTCCAATGCGAGTTGAACCAAAGACCATTTCCCTTTAGGCGAGAAATGGCTTTCAGTGCACAGCCTCTGATATATATGTCAAGGGCTGGAAGATTCATCATAGCATCTAGAGCAGAGGTGTGCTGTGGAAAGCCCCCGTGCAGCTGAGACAGACCGCTCTTTGGAGTTTGGTGAGTGAAGCCACCGAGTGTTTGCGTGTTAGCTTATTCCACCAAACAACCGATGCATATGAGATTATCGGTCTTATCATTGCGGTGTAGAGCCAAAGGACTTTTTTCGGCGATAAGCCCCATGTTCTGCCAAAGGCACAATTGTATTGCCAAAAAGTTGACAGCGCTTTGGTAGTTTTGAACCCAACAGTCGCTAAACATGAGCCGACAGAGAGAACAGCAACATCATCCGCATAGGCCTGGGCATAGATTCCAGAGGCATTGAGAGCATCGAGCACACTGTCGACTACCATGCACCATTACAGTGGTGACAACCACCTTGCGGGCAGCCTCTGTTTACTCCAGACTTGACACATTGTTCGAGGCCTGCATCAGCGATCAATATCCTGTGCACAAGCATTGCTTTGATCCACAAAACCAATGCTTCATGCCGTCTAGCAGCGTTACACATGCTGTCGAAAGTAGCGTTATCAAAAGCGTATCCTTTCCTTTCGAGAGCGCATTCAATTCTTCCAACTTGGTTTTGAAACGCGGTCTCACAGGATTTTCCGCGCTGATAAGCATGTTGCATCTCTGAGAGAGGATGCATTCGAAGGGCAACTTTGCGACTCTACTAGTCTCTCCATATAAAACTCTTGGCGAGTGAGTAATTTTCTTTCTCTATTTTGGGAATAAGACCACTTTCACCGGGCGCCAAGGAATCAAGGAATAGGTATGTAGGCAAGTGCCAGGCTAGCAGTGAAAGTTCTTTTCAGAGTAGGAAGCAGCTGTCTTATACCTTTTTGCAGCATAACAGGGTATATCCCATCTTGATGCCATCGAAAGATGCCACAGCAAATTCGATGGCCTCAGTAGTTGCCACGCGTGACACAACATACCAGCCACGCCGCCGTGTTGATTTCATCGATTCAGTCGCAGTTTCCAATGAGGGAGTGTGCAACGAGCCGATGACAGTCTGATTTCCCGGGAAATGGGTCTGCACCACTAAACTAGGAGTTTCTGCTTTAGACTCGGTTAAGGTACCATTAGACTTTCTGAGTACATCCAGCTTTGTCGATTTTCCTCGTTTGAGAACGACGAACTTATGGGAATCATTCTTCGATTTACGAATAAGCTTCTTATATTCCTTCTGCTTCGATCGATATTTATTCCAGTCATCTTCCGAGTTCGATTTAAGCGATCTGTTCAGGAGACTTCTGGCTTCCCTGCGAGAACATTATAGTTTTTTGACAGGACATGCGAGTTCGAAACTGTTGGTGATGGCGCTGCTTAGGTTGTGAACGGCATCCTCCACCAATTGCTTTGTTTTGAGTTTAGGCAGGGCTTGAGTGGATTTCTCAAGCTTTCCGCTCTCAATGATTCCGCTTGGGCTGCGAGGGGGAGATCCCGCACTTCAATTGGAATTCGACATATCTATAGTCTGACAGCGTAACATCTCCAGTTAGGCCATCACATGCCTATTAGGTTAGGTCAATCACTTCTTGTCGTCCCGCCGTCACAAAGGTTGGTTGAGAGCCAACATTGTTGGTGATAAGGTCAGACGAAAGAGTGAAGTTTAAAAGATGGTCTCCCCTCCGGTTGCATTTGCTGCTGCCTCAAACAGTGTTTTGAGCATTAGCATCGCAACAGATGATGAGTGCAATCCTTCTGGCTTCACAGTACTCTACGAGTTCAGAGACCGCCTTAGGTGGCGGGGGCAGTACCGAGTCGTAGGAGAAGTAGGCAGACGCCACGACGTTCGCTTTGTAGCTAATTCTCGCAGCCACAAAATCTTGTCCACAGAATTGACCAAGTTTGGTTGCCGATAGCGTGTTCGACATGATGAGGCAGACCCTGGGCCTTTCGGATCGCTGATCATAAAGAATCGTAGCATCACATATACCACCAAGATCACACAGGCGTTTATTGCACACCCATGGTTCCTGAATGGATACAATGTGATGATTTGTACTACTGCATGCAATTCTGCTACTGAGAAGAGCGGTAGCAGCCCTGCAATGCTGTAGATAACAAAGTGATATTGAAAATAAAAAGTTTTAAAAATGGTTGCGAAGAAATATTACCCCTGCCTTAGATTTAAGTGTTGCAGAAATTTTAAGTGAGGGTTATCAAGTGTCGGGGAGTGTATTTAGTATATGTTCTGCCGCAGCAAGGACAAGAAATTTAAATTTCATAGTAAGTCTAGACTTCTGCCACACCAAACAGCGGTAGAAAGGTAAAATGGGTTACATATATTCGGATTCCAGCACATATATTCCGAAAAAAAGTAATTTGTAGCTAAACCAGCAAAAATGTGCTCCAATTCTTAAAGTTTTTTTCAGATTTATTCTTTTCGCGTTCCACACATCATGTGTTAATCTAAAGTACAAATTACGCAAAGCACTATTATGACACACGCAATATAGCACCTTTGTTACTTCACTTTGTAACAACATCTAATCATGCGATTAATCTAAAAGAAGGCAGAACGCTATAAATGCTTTAAATAGACTCAATTAAACTCGAAAACAAACTTTGAATTTTTCTCCTTCGCAAGGTACCCCATCAGGTAGAGAGGTAAAAGAACATACCATATACAATAAAAACATGTAGGAACTAGTATTACTCTGTGAATCTAACTATGTTTTTTGTACATGCCCAGACTGCATAAATATGCCCAAGCCTTGCCTTCATATATCTCCACGTCTTTATATTCTTGATATTGGTGGGGTACAATCTACTCAGAAACTTATTCGTTCTTCATTCTCCTACAAACTTTGTACACTTTGAGGTTTTGCCCAACATTTCTATTCAATATTGTTCGAGAATTGTTCAAAAAATAAGGTGACTTTTTGAATTTCGCGTGTTTTTCTTAACGAGTTTTTGGTATTGAAAAAAAATTAATCAAAAAATCTGTTTGGAATCTTGGGTGAAAAATTAAATTAAACGTACTTGAAATGTTGACTGTGGATTTGGCGGGTCTACTCTGAGCAAGTACAAGGTCTAAGAAGCTACAGAGTCGAAAAGATGTTAATGCTATTACGTTTAAGAGAAATGAAAACGTTTATAGAGAATCCTAAAATCACTGTCAGTGATATCGTCATATCGGTTGGCTCATTTTTCAGATATTTTTGGCGTGAAATGTGTGTCAGCGAAGTTTGTTCCGAAATTGCTAGATTTTGACTGTTTAATGCCGTGAATGACTATCCAGATTTGCTGAAAAGGGTCTTGCCCCGTGACGAAACATGGGTATATGGTTATGACGGAAGACCCAAGACCGAAAAAAGCAAGCCAAATGTAAAAGTTTAGCATACTGCGCGGAAAGTCTTACGGTCAGTAAGGAAAATTAACTTTGAAGTTAAGGGGCCGGAAGAAAACGTCCGGAGTTGTGGCTCACTCATCATTCCTTGTGCGTAATTTTAAAAACAATACAATAGACATGCCTTAGCCACCGTATTCAGTAGACTTGGCCTTTTGTGACATTTTTTCTTCCCAAAACTGAAAAAAAACATGAAGGGATGGAGATTTACCACTATTGAGGAGATAAAGACCGCATCACTGGAAGAGCTCATGGCTGTACCAAAAAGCGCATATCAAAAGTGCATCGAGGGTTGGAAAAGCGCTGGTGCTAATATATTATATCAGAGGGGAATTACTTTGAAGTGGACAAAATAGATATTGATGAATAAATAAAAATTCTCCGAGAAAAATAAGAAGTCACCTTATTTTTAGAACAGACCCCGAATGTTTCTTTGATAAATGCCCCCCTAATTCACTTATCGTATGCAACATCTGATTCCTATTTTCTTCCCTGAATATGTTTACTAGAGTAAATCAACAAGTAACTTTCCATTAAGGAACCGAACATCTAAATGCTTGACCAAAACCTTATCCTACATCTGATTTGTCGGGAGCTTAATTGAAGGTACCCAAAATACCATCGTATAATAATAATTTACAATTCCCTGTGTGACACCGTTCACGTCGCTATAGTCAAATCAATAGTTCCATAACCCGACAAACCCAAACAAACACTAATCCCACGGGCAATCTAGTTTTCTTTGCGCAACTCCTGAATGAAAGCCAATAAAATTATATCATTACTCACCTCCGGATGTTGGCCACAAGACTAGATACAACGTAGACTTTTGTTGAACTTGACATTGAATTCTGAATTTAATACAATACACGCCCAAAAGTAAATTTCACGGTTCAGGGAGTTTGTAATTTTCCCAAGCGGACTACGAGTATATTTGGTTTATGGCACAACCATCCAGTTCGCTTGAAACCTCCCACGAAAGTAGTTCTCACTGTTTCGGTTAAAACAAAAGCGCAATCAAACCGATTTCTTCGATGGATAAACTTACTTCCCAACGCACAACGCATGCACTGCACCCGAAACGTAAACTCATTCGCCCACGGAGTATGGAACTCAAACGCATGGATAACACATTCGAGCAAATTCCACTTGAGCCCGAGTCCACAAACAGTACACTATACGTCTGAGTCAATTGCAAAAAAATTGTTTTTTTTTTTTGTTTCCAGTTCCCGACAAGGTGTGGAACCTGCACGAACCGGAGCAAAATGTTGAAGTAACACTCGACACTTTGATGGAAAGGGAAGATGAAGCCTGGTGGAACCAGCGAGCTCTAACTAATCTCGACTTGAGTTCCAATACTCTGACGAGCATTTCACCAAAAATAGAGAACCTTCACGGGCTGACGGTTTTGAGTGTAAGTAAAACAGCCTCCAAATCGTCAATGATAAATCAAATTTCTTTGTGTTGTACTTTCAGCTGCACGATAATGCTTTGACTTCGATTCCTAAGGAAATCGGTCAACTGGAGAAACTAACTCGAGTCAATTTGAGTCGAAATAAACTCACCGAGTTGCCTGCGGAATTTTTCCGAATTCGAGATTTGAGATACTTGAACTTGTCGCATAATTGCTTCGAAGAGCTTAGCCCGGATGTAAGCGACTTGCATATGCTGGAGATTTTGGTAAGCTGCAGTGGGGGAAAGGCTTAGGACACATAACTAATTTATTTGATTATTTTTTAAGGGAAAACTATATTTTTAGTTAGCGACTAACCATCACGAGCGTGACTAAATCATTTTATTTTTTTTTATTCAACTGGTGCAGGAGTTCTAGTATCGGTTCCCGATTCAGGTTTTACGCTGCAGAGCTGTTTCAGCTAATTAGTTACGTATGATACCTGTTCTAGGATGGTTTTGGATAGAAAGTAATAGCAAAATCGTATGGCGACCATATTGTAGACATGCTCCTTAGCCAGCCGTATTCTGTACATTTAGTATAGGCGTCTTCACTTTGTGTGCACTCTCTTAGGCTTGTAAGTCCTCTGCTCCGTCGTCTGTTGGTATGGGAAACAAAGACTTCGCAGCGGGATGGTAGGTCCATTCACTCTACATTAACAGTCAATCTTTGAATCCATTGAGGCTTAGCTAAGCCGATGTCGTCCTATACAGCCCATGTTTGTATCTTCTTCTTCACTCTCGGTTCGGCCTTGTACCTCTTCCGATTTTTTTTATTTTTTTTTTATTTGATTTCCGATTTTTTTTTAAATAGATCGTGCCCCTCGTATTATTAATGGACCTTGAATAAGTTCTCGCTGTTTTTTTTTGCCTTGTCTTATCTCTGCTCGTCTTGTGGCCATTTTTCTTTCAATGCCTGGTTCAAACATATCGAGTTCAGTCGATCGTTAGTGATCGGTTTAAGCAGATCGTATCGAACTACACCCTGCTGATCCCATCAAATGCAGAGCAGACATGCACGATCTTTAAATCTTTAACAAATTAGTTCGGTCCGTTTCAAAAGATGGCTCTGGCTGTTATAAATTGGTCTGTTCAATGAAGCTATGCTGGATTGTTTCGGATAAAAAAGTTCACGTTTTGCTGTTCAGTGAGAAACACTTCTGTCCGAAAGTGTTCTGCTTTGTATCCATTGGGAGCGTTCGGGACACTTTAGAACACGATTTTCTGCACCTACTCTTGAGTCAGAACAGAATCGTGAAAAGTGTCAAAAGCAGCTGTCTTTGAAAAAAAGCTAGAGTCCTCGCTAAAATATACATATTGTCACTGGAATCTGTTGTCGACGAGTCACTAATCACACTAATTTCACTATCAGTGCCCTCCACAACTCTTCCAAGGAACGATCTCGGCTGTATGCTTTGGATCGTTATCTTGTTGGAACCAAAACTCAGAATTTAGTTGAAGTTTATTCGGACTTTTCTATAAATTTGTCTTCAGAATATCCAGGTATGTATATTTGTTCATTGTATACTCAATAAATTCCATTTCTCGAACTAATCCACTCGCCATGTACCCCCACATCATCACACCTCCAACGCCGTGCTTAACTGTAGGAGACAAATTTTGTTTATCGTATCGTGGCCTGCTTTCGTCACACGATCTTGCGTCCTTTAATTCCAAATATGCAAAATGTAATTCCTCATGAATTGAAATCGAAGAACAAATGCTACGCTAAGCATGGTGATTCGTCACCATCAAAAACCACCAATGAGACTTAAAATGGCCGCCGACGATTGCCTACAAGCTGCAACGAACACATGGGAACCCGGGGTTCTGTCAAAATTATGTCAATAATCACGCACATTGTTATAATCCCAAAAGTGTGTATGGCGGGAGTACACTACGATAAAATGAAGTGAGCTCAGACGTATTCACGAATATAGTTTGCTTGTATCGGGTTTTGTCCCTACGAACCTGGACTTCATTCAAAATTTCAGGGTGTCGCGGGGAAAGACGTACGAAACACGCACGTCTCGTTCTGGTTTCTGGTTGCGTCAGTCGGCGTTCGAGATATGCGTGTGTACAAGGTATCAATAACAATACAACACACAAGGTACAATAGCAATATATATCGATGCAAACAATTGCTGGGGTTTGTCACACCCTACCACATTCCCGCCGGGTTAAAACCAACGAATGGTGTGGAATGGTTGGTGGACTGTTTCAAGGAACTCCCATTTTATTTCTAAAGGCTGTCGTATAGTGAAAATGTGGTCACTCGTCCAGCAGTTCTTTCTGAAGCTACATTGGTAGTCTCCGATTATTTCCTTAACGTATGATGTTCTCTCTACAAGGACTTTTCTTTATTTTACAGCACCTTATAACATCTTGATAGCAGCGATAGTTATTGTTGCATTCTGTTTCATTGTATACGGACGGGAATGATGACCGAGTTTTTCCATTCCGTGGGAATGATTTCATTGCTCCATATAATAGTTGTGATGTACCCATGTATGTTAGGTTAGGTTAGGTTAGAGAAGGGGAGTGAGATGGTTAGACATCATTTCCACTCGGAGGCCAATAGGCCCATTGTGATTCCCTTCGTTTGTGTGGGTACACATAAAATTAACCTGTCCTATCACGTGGTGGCTGAAACCACCCCATGCTCTTGATGAATCTTAGAAGAGCCGATATATCTGCATTAGCCACGTCCGCAATCTCTGTAAAGAATCTTTGGCCTAGCGACACTAGGTGTCGATTCTGGAGAGCTGAACAGTGGCAGAGCAGATGTTGGATCGTCTCAGTTTCTTCCTCATCGCCGCAGCTCCGGCAGAGATCGCTGGATCCCGAGTCCCATTTCCGGAGCATTGCTCCAATGGGACAGTGTCCTGTGATCACTCCGACGAGCATACGGATCGTGTTACGGTCCAGCGCCAGCAGCTTCTTTGTTTTTCTGACATTGAGCTCTGGCCACGATGATCTTGTCGTGTAGCTGTCGTTTCTTGTAAGCCAAGACGAGTTGGCCTCTTTGATGATTGTGTCGCTTTTGATCCGGTATAATGCGCTGATCGGTGGTTGCAATGACGTGTCCGCTTCGCTGATGTCCATTTCAGAACCTTGCCTGGCCAGTTCGTCTGCTCTTTCGTTCCCTGCGATTGAGCTGTGGCCCGGGACCCAGCAGAGTTTAACTTTATGGTGTCTGATGGACTTCAGTGAGTCGCGACATTTCTTGACAGCCTTTGATCTCGTTATACAGGATTCTATTGACTTCAGTGCAGCCTGGCTGTCTACGAAGATGGTGATATCAGATGGTGGGATATCGGCTACCTGTAGGTGTTCACGCTGCACAGATCAGGGAGTCTGAATGATTCCTGTTTGTGTAGGGTATCAGAGTAAAACCCGGCCCCAGTGCCTGTGTCCATTTTCGATCCGTCGGTGAAGAGGGTGATCTCATGGTCGTTGATTACGGCGTTTGATAACCGCTCTTCTCTGTCGGAGAAAAGGATAGGTATACTGAGAGAGAAGTCATTTTGGGGGGGAATATAGTCGGTAGTAGCTGCGAGGCTACTAAAACCATGTTTCCTTCCCAGGTCGTCTATTAACTTAAGTATGGCCGCATGTCCATAGTTTTCTTGCTTCAACAGAGAGGACTCTCTTAGTCTTAGAGTGCTCTTTGCAGCGTAGCCTTTTATGAATAGATCCAGGGGGAGGAGATGAAGAATCATGTCCAATCCTGCTTGCGGCGTGCTTCTCATGGCTCCCGTTGTACAAACAGCTGCTAACCTTTGTACTTTGTTGAGCATGTTCATATAGCTTTTTGTGCTGCTAGCAGTCCACCAGACTAGGGCCCCATAAGTTAAAATGGGTCTGATGATTGCTGTGTACATCCAATGAATGATGTACGGTTGCAAGCCCCATCTTTTTCCGAAGGTCTTTTTGCATGCATAAAAAGCGTTCAATCCTTTTTTCATCCTCCAGGTTCCTTTTCCAGGAGAGTTTGGAGTCAACAATGCTGCCTAGATATTTTGCTTCCTCTTTGAGTTTGAGTGGAGTGCCCTCTAACTTTGGGGGAGCAAATGTCGGAATTTTCCTTTTCCTGGTGAACAAGACCAGCTCGGTTTTCTGGGGGTTTATTCTCAGACCGTTCTGTCTTGCCCACGAGGAGAGTTTACTCAGCGCAGATTCCATTAGTTCACTGATAGTTGGTAGAAATTTACCGTTTATCAAAATAACCAGGTCATCCGCGTACGCTATGATCTTTGTTTCTTTTTCCATAAAGAATTTGAGGATCTTGTTGACTGTAAGAAGCCACAGTAAGAGGGAGAGAACTCGTCCTTGTGGTGTGCCTCAAGTTGTCACTTTCCTTATAGAACTATGTCCAATGTCTGCATTGATAATTCTGTTCTTCAACGTATTCTCAATCCAGATAACAATGGATTTGTCTACTTTTATGTCCTCAAGAGCTGTTGTTATGGCCTCTGTGTTTACATTGTTGAAGGCCCCCTCTATGTCGAGGAAGGCTGCCATTGTAAACTCTTTTAAGTTCAGCGAGCCCTCAATCTCACGGACAACACTATGCAGAGCACTCTCCACTGATCTGCCTTTGAGGTAGGCGTGTTGAGTGTTGCATAAGTTTCGTGAATTTGTGAGTCCTCTGATGTATAGGTCAAGGAGTCCCTCCAAGGTTTTTAATAGAAATGACGAGAGACTAATTGGCCTATAGTCCTTTGCGGCAGTATGGGATGGTTTACCCGTCCACTTACTGTTCCTTTTCGGACCACAGCCGGATACTCTTCAACATTAACGTCATTAAAGAAAAACCGAAACCTTTCAGAAACCCTCAGAAGACAGACTGGAATCTTTTCTCAAACCTAGTTGCCAACAGGTTAGGACCGCCACAAGACACCACTAATCCTGATCCAACTTACATTGAGAATTCAGTCGAAAATCTTGAGAGAAATCTGAAAGCGGCTTTCAACAAATCCTGTCCTTTGCAGCGTGCTCGCAGGAAGACCAGCGCAGTCTGGTGGACCACAGAGCTAAAGCAACTCAGGACCAGGACCCGAACTCTATTCAACAGAGCAAAGATCTCAAAACGAACCGAAGACTGGGACAATTACAAGTCCAGTTTCAATGAATACAAGAGCAAAACAAGAGCAGCAAAATCTAAATCCTGGCGGGAGTTCTGCGAATCAATAGAGGATCTCAACGAAGCCGCAAGGCTCAGGAAGAGAAGCAAGCCGGTTATTAAATTAATTCTGGTATATTCTGAATACAAGATCCGATCCAATTCTCTCCACTGCATGCTTTGACATCTAATACGATGGTATGGTGTCTTCTGTCCATCAGAAAATTGTCCATTTTATTGCACATTACTCTTTCTGGTGATATCTATGCAGATTGTATACTCTCTCGTATTTGAATGTTATAATTTTCACGATTAAGATTCCATTAGGAATTTAGTGGCCTTTTATATTGTAAAAAATAAGGTGCATCCGGCAGGGAGCATCGCCAGGCGCAATACGATGCAGAAAAACCTTCTTTCGGCGTATCTCGGCTTTTACTCGTACAGCACCCAACGTCCTTTTCTGAATCATTCGTAATGCTGTCAAACGATTCGAAACTACTATCATATACTTGTAATGGTTTTGCAAGTTCAGCTAACGTCTGACATAGGTCTTTATGAACGAATGCCTCCAATTCTTCGTCTTCTTCGGAGTACGAGGGTGGTCTGAAAAGTTCCCGACCTCAACGTAAAGATAGCAGCACTCGTTAATAAAAGCTAATGAATGTAGTTGTGCATCTTTTAGTTCAGGTCTTCACCAAAATGTCAGCCATGTTGGACGCGTAGTTTTTATGATGTGAATTTTTGTGAAAATGGATAAAATTAAGTATCGAGCTGTCATTAAATTTTTGTTTTTGAAAGGCAATACGCCTACGCATATCAGAGATGAGTTGGACTCTGTGTATAGGGACACCGCACCATCATTTACTACAGTGAAATCATGGGCAGCTGAATTTAAACGTGGCCGTGAGAGCTAGGGAGCCGAAGAAAGTTCGGGACGTCCAAAAACTGCAACAACTGAAGATAATATCGCTAAAGTTCACCAATGGTGCTAGGCGGCCGTCGAGTTAACGTGAGAATTATAGCAGAGGCTATGAAAAGGTTCAAAGAACGTGTTTGTCGCATGTTAAATCAAGATTTAGGCGTGGGAAAGCTGGCTCCGCGTTGGGTGCGCTCACGTTAGACCAAAAACGTATTTGAATGAACATTTCCACGTTTTTCGCTCTGTTGGCGCAGTTTAGGCGCAATAAATCCGAGTTTTGGCGCCGATTAATACAAACAGTCAAAACAGTGAACTGCAAAGGGAGAATCGGCTACAAAAATAGGAAAACACTGTTTTTTTTCGGCTGGGAAAGTGAAGGCGACTGTTTTTTATCAATTAATTATCTTCAAAAAGGAAAAATCATAACAGGAGCATACTACGCATCATTGCGTAACCAACTGAAGGCAGAAACGGCGGAAAAACGAGAACATTTACAAAAAAAGAAAATCTTGTTTCACCAAGACGTGCCGTCTCTCACCTCAGCGGTTGCTATGGCGAAAATCTATGAATTACGGTTTGAACTGCTTGACCATCCGCCTTACTCACCAGATCTAGCCAAAAGCGTCTTCTTTTTGTTCCCTAATCCAGAAATTGCGCTCAGAGGAAAGAGATTTTCGTCAAATGAGGAGCCAATCACCTTCGTATTCTTTATCTTCAACAACCAATCTCTGCATGTCGTATCCGACAGAGCACGCCCACTGTGTTTCAAAAGGAATTGAGTGTGCCTCAGTTGCAGATTCCTTTTGAATAATGGTTTCCCGAAAACTTTTCCCTTATTAATTAAAAACTAAAAAAAAAAAAAAAATTTACAATAAAGGGTACAAGTTTCTTTTTAAAAATACAATGAAATGAACAAAATTAATTCTTTTCCATATATTATGGCTTCATAAGTATGGCTGATGTCGGACATCGTTGATTGTTGAAAGGGTATTAGATGGCCGACTGCGGAAAATAATACGACTATCTGATGACCAGTGCGGGTTTGTCTCGGGTAAATCAACAACAGATGCAATCCAAAGTATAAGGATCATGATGGAAAAGCATCGTGATTCTTCAAAGGACTTGCATATGGTGTTGGTTGATTTCGAGAAGGCCTTTGACCGGCAACCAAGAGATCTTTTATGGGTAGCGCTAAGACAAAAAGGAGTTCCAGAAACCTACGTGCGAGTGATTATGGACATGTACGAGAGAGCAACGACAAGAGTAAGATGCTCCGCAGGAGTCACCGAAGAGTTCGCAATCAAAGTCGGTGTACACCAAGGGAGCGTCTTCAGCCCACTGCTTTTTATAGCAGTCCTTGATTGCTTGCTTGAAGGAAAAGTGACGGACCCCACTGTGCACCAGCTATTCTTTGCTGACGATGGAGCCATTATAAGTGATGATCAGGCGTCCCTACATCGAGCACTTTATGTGTGGGTGGACATTTTTGAAGGACACGGGTATCGTATTAGTTCAAAGAAGACAGAGTATCTGTACTGCCCGTTCTCTGGCCCTCATCAGCCTATTCCAGACATTTACTTGAATGGAAGAGTGCTTCCCAAGTGTAAAAAGTTTAAATATCTGGGATCTATGATTAATAAAGAAGCAACTTGTGATGACGGATGAAGTGGCGGGAAAACTCCGCCATCTTCTGTGATCGAAAAATGCCACCTAAGCTGAAAGGAAGGCTCTACACTTCAGTTGTACGTCCGGCGCTCACATACGGTTCACAATGTTGGACAATGCACAAAAAGTATGAGAGCAAATTAACGGCAGCTGAGATGAAGATGCTTCGCATGACAGCGGGTGTAACAAAGTGTGACAGAATTAGAAGTTCACAGATCCGAGGAAGCCTCCACGTAAAAGAAACCATCACAAGAAAGATAGAGCGCGACCGACTCAGTTGGTATTGCCATGTTCAAAGGAGAGATCCTTTGAACCCCGTCCAAAAGGCGTTATCAATCAACGTTCCAATTTCAACACGCAAAAAAGGCAGGCCGAAAAACAATTGGTGCAAACAAATGCAAAAACACCAGCATTTGATTGGCCTCAGCGATGAAGTAATCCCAAACCGCGAAGCCTGCCGCTACTTTCTGAGGTCAAACCGGCGGACCCCACAAGCGGACCAGTAGGAATGCAGTTAAGTGGGAAGGTTATGGTCCTACACTTCTGACCATAACGACGCCGGAAAAAAGGAAAAGAAGATTATGGCTTCATAAGTTGGAACAAAGAGGCAGATATTGGCCTTAAGTGCTTGAATCGTTTCCGGATTGTTGGCATAACATCGGTCCTTCACGGTTCCCCACAAAAAAAAAAGTCCAAAGGGGTCAAATCGCAGCTCCAAAGCAGTCAATTGACATCACCAAGACGACTGATAATACGATTTGGCAATTCGGTGCGCATAAAATCGATTCTGGCATTGGCTGTGTGGCATGGCGCGCCATACTGCATGAACCAGAGGTTGTCCAAATCCATGTCTTCAATTTAAGTAAAAAAAAAAAGTCGGTTAACATGGCTCTGTAACGCCCACCGTTGACCGAAACGTTGTTCCCAGCCTCATTTTCGAAGAAAAATGGTCCAATCATGCCACCACTCATGCACTAAACTGTCACTCTCTGTGGATGCATTGGCTTCTCACAAATAACATGCGACTTTTCCGAGCAGCAGATGCGGCAATTTTGTTTGTTAACGTAGCCACCGAGATGCAAATGCGCCTCATCAGAAAATATGATTTTTCGCCCAAAATCGTTGTCCAATTCAAGCTGCTCTAAGACCCAAACTGCGAAGCGATAACGCGTGCCTTCAATTGCTGAGTCAATTGTATCTTGTAGGCGAACAATCCGAGATCTTTGTGCAGAATTCTCCTCAGGCTAGTGCTTGAAATGTTGAGCTGTTGAGATCAAGGGCGAGTTGATGTTCATGAATTGAGTCTCACTCTTTCCGCCACAGCAGCCACATTCTCATCTGTGCGCCCCGTACGATGACGGGGACCATGAGTATTGTCTACTAGCATACCAGTCTCACGAACTTTTTGCATAAACTTGCGTACAGCAATCGCGGTGGGTGCTTCATTTCGGCCAAAACTTATTTTTAAAAAACGTACTGTTTGGGTTACAAAGCACTCACTTTGGAAATAAGATTTCAATATTTCCCAACATTGTTCAAACATAAAGCGACTCATTTCGTTCCACGGAGGTATGATACTGACTTTCTGTCAAGCTGTCAGTGTCAAAATAACCTATGATTAAAAAAAAAACCACCAGATGGCCCACCCTGTATTTGGCGAATTAACATGCAGTGAAGGTAAAGCTTGCTTACAGTACTTTCTTGTAGATGCGTTAACATCCTAAATTACAAGCACGTAGGCCGGGCAACACCATCTATTGGAAAACAGTGAGAACTTGTTTAAGGTCCCAATAACATCGATCTCAGTAAGCTCGTTGCTGACTGTAATGGACGGGCATTCTCCATTGCCCTCCTGCAGACCCTGACAAGTTTGGCATAGAATATCACGTCTCTGATGAGGCTGTTGACTTAAAATATGTGAAGCTTCTCCAAGGTCTGCCGTAGCTAGAATATTTGGTCTATCGTGAATTTTTCTGGCCTGAAATCACACTGACAATTCTTAGGAAGCTATAGGAGACTCCTACAAATAGCGCACTTAAAGGGTTAAAGGGCAGTTCCACAATTTGCGAAAATTATCTTTCCATATTCTCAGCGTCAACAGTAGTCATAGTTAATTGTCCGTGTTCATCCCTGGAGGCTTTCGGTCTGGCGACATAGCCTTGCTTTGTTACGTCTTGTAGGAAATTGTCTTTGACAACATTTCTTTTGCTGCTCTAAGTGCGTTATGCATCGAATCTAGAAAGCACGTGTGATACATATTCGACAAAGACCCTGGCGGTCTCCTGCAACAGCAGCTTTTCCTCGTCAATTATTGGTGGGATTTTTGGTACCTTGGATGCAACGAGGATTAGTTGACCGTTAATTGTCTTTGCTTAGTTCAGTAATGTTTTTAGATCGCTTCTAGTCAAAGTACAAAGTACGCACAAGTTACTTAAAAAAAGAGTTCTGAAAAGAGGTTTGGCTGTATTTGAATGTACGAACTATAACACCTAACACCATTTTATTATTAATTTATTTCCAAACTTGTCTCTAACGCAATCATGGTCACGGCTCGTCCTGCCGTGTTGAGCTTAAGTTAGAGTCGCCAATGCTTTGTTATTATTCACTACTTTTCAAATAGCTTTTAGCAATATTTTTTTTAATAAATCGCTTAAATATATATTTTTTAAACGCAAAACTATAATTCGGCTTAAAAAACAAAACCGAAACGCTGATAGGACACGTCAAACAATAATCTTAAATCGCTTCCTGGTGGTATTGGGTTTCTAGTCCGACTAACTCAGCTGCTATGCTCATATAATCATCTCAAAGAACTACCCGACGACCTAGTTAACATGAGATGTAAGTCTAGCTTTCTCTACCATCCCTAAACCATTAAATTCTATTATATGTACATCAACCTTAACGTGTCCTTTTCAAGCGCTCGAAAAGCTCGACCTAACTCACAATGATTTGGAATCTCTGCCGCACGATATCGGTAGCCTTCGTAAGTTACAATGTCTCTATGCACAGCATAACGACATCAGGCAATTACCCGAATTTGACGGATGTGTCGAACTGCAAGAACTCTACGTCGCCAACAATTTCATCAAGGTATTGAGGTTCATATTCGTACGATAGTAATTTCCTGAATCCACTTTGACTATTTGATTTTTAATCGAAATTTAGGATGTACCTGGGGAGCTTTGCACTAAATTGCCACATTTAAAAATTTTGGACTTGCGTGATAATAAGATCGAGAAACTTCCCGACGAAATCGCTCTCCTTCAGAGTCTAATACGGCTTGACTTGTCCAACAACTCAATTAACAGTCTGCCCAATTCTCTACACACATTGGCTCACCTGGTTAGTCTTCAAGTTGAAGGCAACCCTATCAAATCGATTCGTCGCGATATTCTTCAGTGCGGAACGTCACGTATATTGAAAACGTTACGCGATCGGAGTCAGGTAGACAATAGCAGTATGGCTGAAATCAAAGATTCAGCACTGATTGGAGAGGAGAACAATGTCTTCCCTGACAAGTAAGAACATTAGATGCCTTGTAAGCGAAATTACAACGACTTTTGTAGGTACAAAATTCGAAAAACCCGAAACCTTATAGTGACGATGCAGAACATTGTATCGGTACCGAATCAAGTATTTATGGATGCTCAAGAGGAGTGCGTGAATATTGTGGATTTTTCAAAGAATCGATTGGAGAATGTGCCTGAAGGGTAAGTCATCCGCATGCCACCATTATCACTCTCTCACATTTGACTCTTTTCTTCCAGACTGCAATATCTGTCTGAATGCATTTCGGAGTTGATACTGTCCCATAATCTAATTGTGTCTGTTCCAGCCTTTATGTCGCAGTTCACTAGACTCAACAGAGTTGATCTCTCCTGCAATTATCTCTCAGACCTTCCAAAGGAATTTGGCCTTTTAGACATGCTGCGGGAACTGAATATCGCCAATAACAAGTCTGTAGACAAGACACTGGAACCTCAGATTCTAGCTTTATTGGTTTGTATTTCATTCCCAGGTTCAGGAAAATTCCCCCTTGTGTGTATCAATTGAAAGGCCTTGAAATCCTTCTTGCGCGCGAAAATCAAATTGATGAAATCGATGCGTCCGACCGAGGTCTGGGCGCTCTACGACGATTAGCCACGTTGGATCTACGAAACAACAATATCGAGCAGGTTCCCCCGACATTGGGAAACTTGCAGAACATTACGTAAGTGGTCTTTAATATGTTGTAAAGCACCTAAAACCATCACGTTCTTTCGTCTTTTCACAGGTCCTTGGACATAGTTGGCAATCGCTTCAGACAACCGCGTCATCAAGTTCTAGAGAAAGGAACCGATGCAATCATGTCCTATCTTAGGGACAGAATTCCAGCCTAACAACTCAAGGTTGGAATCACAGCAGTACACTAGCTTTTGGATATCGTTTGTTATTAGAATTTCTTCCGATAGATGCACTAGTCAGGGAAAGCTTTTTGGAAGTTTGTATTTTTTAAACATGTATTTTGAATATAATCTACGCACAAGTTAATGTTACCAAATCCACACACTTATATTATGCAGTACAGTGTTGTATAAATTTTGTCCAAATATAGTTTGTGAAAGCTTTTTAAAATAAACAAATGTAAAAAAAATCGTAAGACAAACAAGTGGCGACTTAAATTCAAATTTGTGACCCATGCCACTTCAAAAATGCCTTGCCTCAAGAACGTATTGGTATAACTGACTCTTGTGATGTAACACACATGTGGGGGGTTATTTGGTATTGCTATAGTATCGGAAATGTATTCGAAAATCGGAAATGTACACAATTCGCTTTCGGAAATTTGGTATTTTGTATTCCGAAAGTGAGTGTCAAATTAGTTATTTCTTACGAATTTTCATTCGGAAGCTATTTGGTTGACGGATTATGCGTACCAAGCGAGTGTTTGTCAATTTTTCCATTGATTAAAGAGATTTTTAAGTGGTTTCAGGCATATTCAAGAGATTCATCATATTTAAAATATGTGAGTATATTTTTTTCTGTTGAATACTCCTAACTTAATTAGTTATTTGATTATTCAGTCCAAGTCCAAGCAAATGCGTGCCACTTATGCCATTAGAAGAAAAGGTAATTGAGATATTGGATCTCAACGTCGCGGTGAGAAACACGCCCAATACGTTATCGTATAGGATACCCTCCTCAATGCCTCACGAGGATTTAGATCCTATGTACGAGGATTGCATCATGGAACAGTCGCAGACGAAGGACGATAAAGAGTTGTTCTGCTTTGGGCAGTGATTCAGAAGTAATGACCATCGACCAACAACAACGAAAAAAAATCTCTGTTAGAAACTCAAGTAAAAAACCACCACAATTTTTAACCACCCATCAATTTCCCATATACAGTCTTCTCCCTCAGTTCCACCAAAACCACAACGCCAAGGGGTCAGCTTTAATCTGAACCAACTAGTTCTTCTACCAATACAACCTTATCACCTCCAACAATAACACACGACCCGGATCCAAATTCATCTCCAAATTTCGACCTTAAGTCCAGAGCAAAGCTCCCACCTCCTTAATCCCTCAATACTCGCCCTATCTAATACCTCCGTTACAGCTAGATTCTCATCTCTTCCACTATCTACAAACCAATTTTCTGCAACATCTGTCCTCTCTAAAGTTTTCGTTGATTCCCTACTGCCACCTTCAGTCAAACTTAACCAGCAATCTATTGACCCCAACGAATGACGATACGCTCTCTCCCGATTAAGAGATAAAAAGATATATGAGAGCATTCGTCTCTTCTTGGCTTATCTTCATGACAAATCAGACTCGGTTTGCTATGAAGGTAAAACAAACACCAGCGTAACGGTCTCAATACAACAGAAAGGTCTTCCCACCGATTTAACTACCCTTAAAAACCCTTTTATTAAATATCACGAGTTGTTCAATATATCACCCAAAAAACTATCAAACGATGATACCTTCAGACAATATATACACTAAAAGCGTATATCGCACCTTCAGCGTAGCAAAGCTGACCATGATAGGTTTTTTCGTCCCTAAAAGTCTCCCCTCCCTGCCACTCTAACGCTCCCCGAAAACCTTCCTCTTACCTTTTATTATCAGAATGTAAGAGGTCTGCGCTCTAAAACTCAGGCAGTCCTGCAGCAATCACATGCCTTACCTTCTGAAATCTTTGCCTTAACCGAAACGAACCTAATCCCTAGTATAAACAACCTTGAACTTTAACGTTTATCGCGACGATGATGTTTACCGATGCACTTATGGTTGTCCATGAGACGGCGTCCTCCGAAACTCAATTGACTCCTCCCTCATAGCATCTTCATCTTCGCCGTGTCCCGACTTTGTTTCTATTAAGATTGTATTACCCCGAAAATCGCTCTTCGTCATCTGCTTTTACATTTTGCGATCATAACCTGCAAACATATAACTTGGCCATTGATACAATCGATAATTTAATTGATTTCCGAGATCCCCAAGACGAGATCCTAGTTTTCGGTGACTTCAACCTTTCTCACCTGAAATGGATCTCTTCAGACGACTAATGGTTTTACATTGCCTCTAGTCCAACTGCAGCCAAAGAATGTCTCTTGTCTCTTGTCTGATCGCCTAGCTGATTCCAGCCTTAACCAAGTCAGCGGCATTTTAAATTAAAGAGCAGACAACTCAACCTCATTTTCACAAGTGACCCCTTTAACTCCTCAGTTTCAGCTTGTCCGCTGTCCCTATCAACCGTCGACAACTACCACCCTCCCCTTCTACACTCGTTCTTTCATAACTTCCCTATACAGAACTCTCCCCCCACTGTTCGAATGTCTCACGATTTTCACGATATTTCCAGTGCCGTGGACAACTGGTCTGAGTCCGCCAAAAAATTCTTTCTGGGGGCCGACGACATCTTACGCACGGTCAAAAATCTCGTGGATACCAACTTGGCCCAAGAGTTCACCAACAAGCTCGACAAACTTGCGTCTGAGACAAACCGACTACTCGTTGCGTCGCGAAAGACACCGGACAGTCTTAAAGACATGGTCACCTCTTTCCGCTCCGACCTCGACACCCTCCTACAATCCTCGTCTAAATCATTTTTTTTTTTTGTAAATTCATTTTTATTTATAGTTTCTTAGATCTATCTTATCCTAGACAAAAATGCTTAAAACTAGCTTAACTATCCTTACAAATTTAGGAATCTTACTGGCCCTAGGCAGACACTCTAAAACAAACTGTATAATTTTAACCTATGCCTTTCGAATCGTCTAAATCATCTAATCCTGAATATGTTCAGATCGACTACTCCCCCTTAATCGATGAATTTCTACCCAAGCTGAATAACTTAAGTGATGACCTTTCGACTACCCGCCTATCCATTGCCAACATAGTCGCCGAACTCTCATCGCTGACTACTAGACTCGATTCTCTTCCTTCCATCATCAAATCACCACATCCTCCTCTGAATATATCCCTATTCGACGAGTTGCAGAAATCACCGACTTTAAAGAAAACTACGCCTATCCAAACTGATAACAGTGATACTGAGATTAACGCGCAGCCGTCAACATCTACCGACCCCGCAAAATCAATTCAAAAGTTTGGAACCTCGTGGACAGAACCTGAATGTGCACACCGTCTGGATAAGCTCAATAACATGAACCTTTCCGAGTTCTACCTGAAAGGAGCCCCTCCCCACGCCAACGTTTCCTGGCTCAAGAAATACTTTCTCGACCATTACTCCATAACAATCCTTCAGTGTGCTGAACTTCACCAAATCAACCTAACAACAGAAGTCGGTTTAAATTCGTCGTTCCGTCGAAATATGCATGGCTCTTCTCAAACCCCTTCAATGACGTCCTTACCATCGGAAACTTACAAATATCCAAGTGGATTTCATCAAAACCGGACCTCAACAGCAGAAGCAGCAATAAGAATAGTAATAGCATTAGTAAGAGCAATAGAATTAATATACATAAATCTAAGCCCAAAAATAAGCCAAACTTCTCAACTAATAATATCAACCACAAACCCATTCTTTCCAACACTTCGCTTTCCTCCATAAGCCAGAATTCCACAAATCGTCATGCGAAACCAAATAAGCATCCCAACCCTCCCCCTACCCTAACCCCGGCGACAACTGGAGCTTCAAGACGAATCTCTTTCCTAATTTCACACACCCCTCCATTTCTAATGTACAACCTTCTTACTCTGCTCCTCCCAAACCCCAACGTCAAAGGGTTTCCTTCAAACCGACCCCAAACCCGACCCAGACCCGAACCAAATACCCCCACCGAGTTCATTTCCCAATTTCGACCTCAGATCAGGTGCAAAATACCCAAATTTCTGCAGTTCCCATATTCTCAACCCCACACCATGCTCCATCTCCTCTGCCCCCAAATCGAATTCCATCACCTACAACACAACCAATTCCTCACAAATTCCTACATCAACAGGTCCCTACATAACAAATCCTTCTTCTGTCTCCTCTCAATCTTTTATCGACCCCCTTCTGCCCCCCACAGTCAAACTTACCCAGCAAATCGCTAACCCGGTCGAATGTCGTTATGCTCTCTCGCGGTTAAGGGATAAAAGAAACATACGAAAACATCCGACTCTTCCTAGCTTATCTCCATGATAAGTCAGACTCGGTTTGCTTCGAAGGAAAAACTAACACAAGCATAATTGTATCAATCGAACAGGAAGGTCTTCCTGCTGACTTCGCTAGCCTCAAAAACCTCTTCATAAAATATCACGAATTCTTCAATATTTCCCCTTAAAAAGTCTCAAATGATCTCGAAACTTTCCTTTACACTCAAAGCGGATATCGCACCTCCAGCGTAGCCGAGCCGACCACGACAGGTTTTTTCGTTCCTAATTGTCGCCATCCCCCTGTCACCCACACCCTCTGCAAAAACCTCCCTCTTACTATTTATTATCAAAATGTAAGAGGTCTCCGCTCGAAAACCCAAGCTATCCTGCAACAATCACATGCTTTGCCCTTTGATGTCTTCGCGTTGACTGAAACGAACCTGATCCCCAGCATAAATAACCTCGAACTGTTCCCACCAAATTTTAATGTTTATCGCGATGACGAACTCAGCCGACTCACTGACGGTTGTCCTTGTCGAGGCGTTCTACTAACCGTCCTTAATACAATTGACTCTTCCCTTATTGCAGTATCATCCTCCCCACTTCTCGACTTTGTTTCAATTAAGATTGCTCTACCCCAGAAAACACTATACATCATTTGTTTCTACATCTTGCCTCACAACCTGTTGAATCCTATGAACTCGCCATCAACACAATCGACCAATTAACCGATTTAAGAAACCCTCAAGATGAAATCCTTGTTTTCGGTGACTTCAACCTTCCTCATCGTAAATGGTCTAAATCGTCTTACACTGCCACCAATCCCACTACTGCCAAAGAATGTCTCTTCTTGGATCGCCTAACAGATTCAAACCTTAGCCAAGTTAGTGGCGTACTAAACTACATGGGTAGACAACTCGACCTCATATTCACAACCGATCCTCTCAACTCTTCTGTTTCACTTAGTCCCCTTTCCCTTTCAACCATCGATAACTTCCATCCTCCCCTCCTCCTTTCCTTCTTTCATGATTCTCCATCACAGAATAAACCCCCTACAATTCTGGCCTCTTACGATTTCCACAAAGCAAAATTTCATCTAATAAATGAATACCTTAAAAATGACGCTCTTAATTTTGATAACCTAACCGTAAATGATGCTATATCCATACTCTACAGGGAAATATTTTACTCTATCTCTCTTTACGTTGCCATTTCACAACGAAAACTTCGTCCACCTCCCCACCCTGGTATAATCGCAGGCTCCGCTCTTTGAGAAACAAACGGAACAGGCTCTGGACAACATTCCTTCGTACTCAATCCCCAAATGACTTCTCTAACTTTATAGCTTTATATCTCTCTCTATCACCACTACTTAGTCGAGATGCAAACCAACCTTATAAATAATCGAAAGTCCTTCTTTTAGTTTGTTAATTACAAAAGAAAATCTGATGGGTACCCAAACCCTCTCTCCTTCAATAATGAAACTTCCAATGATCCTCATAACATCGCTAACCTATTTGCCACCTTCTTCAATCAATCTTTCATCTATAATTCATTTGCATCCGATCCTACTTATTTCAACTATTTACCAAACTTCTCCTTTGGACCATTTCTCAAAATGTTCCTCCTCCCTTTCTCTACCTCTCTCAAAAATCTTCTGCCTATCCCTTTATTAAGGTGAATTTCCCGGATATAACATCTATACACAAAAAGGGTCCGAAGAATGACATTAACAACTACCGCCCCATTGCCAAACTGTTTCATATACCCAAAATCACCGAAAGTATTTTGTATAATAATATAAGTTTTCAATGCAAGTCTTTAATCTCCCCCAGACAACACGGCTTCCTCAAAGGTAGGTCTACAACCACAAACCTTATTGAATTCGTTTCCTTCACCCTTTCAGTCTTAGAAAATGGCAAGGAGTCGATGTTATCTCAACTGACTTTAGTAAGGCCTTTGATAAAATTTCACACAGATTAATACTATTCAAACTGTCTTCCCTTGGCCTTGAACCCATCTTATTAAAGTGGATTTCCTCTTACCTGGAAAATTGCTACTACAGCGTTCGCTTTAGATCTGCCCTCTCTAGCCCCTTCCTTGCTTCCTCCGGTGTCTCCCAAGGCAGCCATTTAGGTCCGCTTCTTTTTATCTTTACCATTAACGATATTGAAATGGTTATCAAACATTCCCACATCTCTCTATATGCCGACGATGCGAAGTTCCTTAAGATCATTTCCTCAGAACATGACTCTTTCCTTATTCAATCGGACCTCAACAGCTTTTCCACCTGGTGCTCCAAGAACTGCTTCGACCTTAACATTTCCAAGTGTCAATCTATTACTTCCTCCCGCAAACGTAACAAACCTCCTCCCAGCATCTACTTTCTCCATAATCAAATCCTTTCTACCGTTCAGGTGATCCGTGATCTTGGTGTATTATGCGACCAGGAACTCAATTTCCTTGCACATATCAGCGATATAATTCTGCACTCGGCTTCGTGAAACGATGGTCTAAAGAATTTTCCAATCCCTACGTCACTCGGTCTCTCTACATAACCTTTGTTCGCCCTATTCTCGAACGCGCCTCTCAAGTGTGGTCTCCATACTATCATTCACACATTTCCAGAATCGAGAGTATCCAACGTGGTTTTCTCCATTTTGCTCTTTGTGGCTTACCCTGGGACAATCCTCTGATGAGCACAAATGAATTTAAAATTTGTGTCACTTTCTCAGGCTCAAAGCTCTCTTGCAGCCAGCAATCATCTAAACCTGCCCTTTAGAACACCGAAAGTCCCCTCCACTAAACTTCTTGCTTTCGACTTGTAAATACAAATATTTGTTCCAAGAACACTCACAGACTAAACGACTATTATATGGAAACAAGCTAACTACGGATAACCGACTATCATAAAGACAATAAATGATCTGAAGAGGCATTGTTGTTCCGGCACCTTCACAGGATTACATTCTTCCCCACAATGACTTCAATCTAAGAATACCCGTTTCACTTTCCAACAGAAAAAGTGCAGAATTGAATGTCGATTCGAGCAAGCATGAGATAATCTCTCCCTGACGGGTCAGAAATAGATTCAGGTACGAGTCAAGCTTCCCTAAGATCTTACGATTCAGTACGATCAAATTGGATGGCCGTGAGAGTATGTTGTAATCATCTAGCACAGGGTTAAACTTGGCTGGTTTTCCGATCACAGTACGGATCGAGAAAGCGGGCAAATTGATCACGCGAGACGCTGAGATGGACATGAGTGAAACCGGCCCATCAATATAAGAGACCGATTCATATTGGCTCACGGGGAATATATTTAGGAAATTACTCATAACTTTACGTGAAATTTGGTAAACCAGCAGCACTCGGCCATCCTTACTTATTCGACTGTCCTCAGTCGAAATGGGCAACTTCGGATTCGTCGCAATCTCCTTCATCATCATCACTATCATTTACCCACGGCTTCATGTGATCAGCAGAGGTGGATGTTAAGTTGGGTCCATCATGTTCGTCAATTTTTCGGACATCATATCAATAGTTTCCCCTTATCGTAGGGTCCCATAAACTTGATGTATAACCTAAGACCGGCACTAAACTGTTCTTTTGATAGCCACAAGATCATGTAACTGGCAACATCTGGATGTTTTCCTTTTTCGATTGACGTCCTCTTATTCTGCTTCTGTAACTTCTGTATCTCTTAGGTGTTTTCCTCATTATGTCGCGGCTGTTCTCGAAATCGTCCAGTATTGCCTCTATCCTCTTCGCACTAATATGACCCACCCTGTGAATAAACCTTAGAATCTCCGTCTTCACATCAACTTGTGGAGACTGCGGCATTTGGTCGATTAGAACAGTTTTCTCGATTTCGTCGGGTTTTGTTCACTCCTCGACTGGTAAGCTTACTCGTACTTCCTGATGTGTCACTGCCTGTTTCAACATTGCTTTTAAAGGCAACCTGTTCTCCATCTCTTTTTCGATCTTTCTAGGAACAATTTTCTTGCGCGGCTTCCCCTCAACGACTCGTCATCTTTTCGATGGTTGCATTGATTTTTTGCACTTCGACCCTTTTCCAGATTTCGCTCTTCAATATCTTGGACCGCATCTTGGGTCGCCTACCGCCGTGGTCTTCCTCTATATCTTCTTCTTGATTAAGTACTTGTTCGCCCAAGATCTCCGAGTTGCGATCGGTTTTGCTTGTCTCTCGGGTTTTCCTTCGCTCAAGCGACGCTTATGATTAACCACGTTCGACTTGGGCGGACGCCGTTCCTCAGGGCTGCTTATCTTCTATTCCGATTTGTTCCGATCTGGAGCTTCCTCATATGGATGTTCTGTTTTAGATGGTCCTTCTCTGGCTTCCGGCTCAGCAGGCTTTTTCTTTTCTCCTTGACGGTTGAGAGACTTGATTTGTTTTTTCAATCGACTGAGTTTCAGACAACCGGGCTGACCAAAGAAAAATGTCGGCTGCGGTTCGGATTCGCCAATCTTTGCGTTTCACACCAAACACTTAGCTCCCGTACACTCATCGACTACAAAGGGAGTTGTTTCTTCGTTTATTTCGCTGAGTTTAGGCTTTTTGTCGAAAATGTCAGATGGTGATATAGGAAGCAACTCCCGCGTTCCTTCCCGCTTCCCACGACTTTTACTAGGAGTGGGAAATCTTCAACAGCATCATCGACCCGGCACTACCCTCTTGAGCTTCATCTTCTTCGTCATCATTATCGGGGTCTTCTTCTTCGGCATTCACACCCTCGTCTTCAGTTTCTTCTTCACCTTCGTCGTCCTCTTCTTTCCCTTCATCACGATCCACCAGTCCGATGCTCAAGACATCAGTCTCGACCAGTTCGTTCATTTTATATTGTTCTGACCTCTCCGTATTCACCTTCTTCACATGCTTAACTTTCCCGTGAGTTATCAGCAGTTCTACATTCTGTAGAAAATCTCTTCCCACCAATATCCAATCTAAAATCCATTTGTCCGGAACCACTTGGAAACGAACCCAATGATCGTCTGAACCAACTCGTATTTTCAGAAGACAGGAACCCGTCGTCTTTTAGGGAACGTTTCCAAATCCTTTTAGTTTAGTATCGGTTTTGGGTTGGCGGTGTTATTTGACTATATGATGCGACAGTTTCAGCGGGCGGACTTGGAATTGACCCGCATTTATTTGATTTTGTTTTTTTGCAGGCTCTGGACGTGGAAGACGTTTATTTTTGGCAGAATGGAGCAACATACCACAACAATGACTTTGTTGCCATTCAGTTCAGATTTCAGTGGGCCGTTGAGATAGTGTGATTTAAGGTTAGACTTTTTCCTTTGGACAAAAGCAAAAGTCTACACCACTGCTCCACCGATTTATGCAATAAAAGAAAATATCTAAAATATAATGAAACAAGATGGGATGAGATCGCCGAACCAAATTACAATGCCAGGTGTTCTACTTTGAATTTTGCAAACTTTTACCTTGATCTCAGGAACCACGGTAGCTAGGGTTCTAAAGCCGGTCGCTATGAGCCTAAAATCATGTACTCTATAACATAGCCAAGTTTCAGACTCATAGCTACTCGGCAAGTTTGTTTTGATATATAAGTACGGACAGACGGACGGGCAGGAAAGCCTTTACATAAGTCTTCTCTGTCCCAGTTCTGCAAGGTAGTAGAGTAAAAATGAAAACATTCCGTAGGCCGGATCAGACAAGAGTCTTGTACTTAAGCTTAAGGTGGATGTAGACCTTGAAAATTGAAGCCAGAGCAAGGGCGGTTTGAGGAAACCTAGACATTTCGCAGCTTTCTTGGCGACCTTGAATATGTGGTCAGTCCAGCTAAGAGTTTAATAACACACATACCAAGAATGGAAAGTCTTTCGGTTTCATCGACACAAGCGCCATTCAAGTTCAAGGCCATTGATAGCTAGCTTCAGTGACAGTAGACAGCATTGTGTCTTGGAAACCTTAAGTTCCACTCTATTGTTTATACCCCATATAATTTTGCTGTCGCTGCCATTCCAGTTCTACGGCCGAAGAACAGGGACGTGAGTTCTAAAACGAATTTGAAAACCTAAGAGTACTGTCATCAGCGAAGGAAGATATTGGATTAGGAGAGTGTGAGTGACAGAACAGAGCCCTGTGGAACACCAGCGTTTATTTGGTGAATATCAGACTTGAAACCGCCCAAAACAACTTGAATTGAACGGCCCAAAAGGTACGAGTAATTTCTAATCCATAGAAGAAGAGACTCATCGATACCATAAGCACGGATTTTCGACAAAAGAGCCTGACGCAACAATCTTGCTTTCGCTGAAATCGTGCAAAGATTGATTCCACTTTTCGGTGAGATATGACATCAAATCACCAATGGACTTGTGCTGCGGAAACCGTACTGCCGGTCATTAAGAAGTTTCCGCGATTCAAGCTGTTATGCTGATTTATCAGCGTTTCAATGACCTCAGAAAGAAAGGACGTTAGTGCTACGGGTCAGTGGGAAACGAAGATTCGTCCTGTTTAGGGCTAGACAAATGCTGCTTTCCATCTTCTCGGACAGAGACCAGAAAAGTAGGAAAGATGAAAAAGCTTACGCAGTGAGTTTTCCAGCGTGGGGGAACACCTCTTAAGAAATATTGGGGGACTATCATCAGGGCCAGTGGATTTGTGCACGTTGAGATCTTTAAATACGAGTGCGAAAGTGGATTTGTCCCATGGAAGATTCTACTCTTTCAAGGCGGAGACAAAAATGTGCAAAATGTGGGGCTAGTGTTGGCTTTGTCTAAAGAGCTGACAGCTGGGATGTCATTGCAATTAAATGTAGGGAGTTTTGTGCCTTTAGGACAATTAAGCATTTTTTGCCTCAACTTTTGGTCATGGGAGAATTTGACCTGTGAGTCAATGCATTTCTGGGTCGTTTAAACTTATTCCGATTTTCCTCAGAGGGGTTGGGCTTTGTAAGTTCGGAAAATTAACTCTCTTAATCTGATAGTTTTTTTACAGCTCGAGTCATACAATGCATAAGGTTTGATACTCTTCACTCCATATAGAATGAAGAATCTCATACCCAGCAGGAGTATGTTCGTCATCGCAGCAGCAATGGCATTCATGTTTCTATCGACGAAGCATAGTGACCAGTTAAAATCCCTAAAGAAGTTGTTAAATCCGCTCCAATTGGCTATCTCGTAGAGCTATGTGGCATCTGGCACCATCTCTTTGGAACCACATATAACTGACCTTAAGTTCATCCAATTTTAGTCGAAAAATTATAATCTAACATGACACCATAGCGAACTCCATTGATCGTAACTTGGCAATCACTTTCATGGATGAAAGATGAAAAACATCAGTCTAATCCCACCTCCGCCAAGAAATCCACGTGTGGTTTTTACCGTCCAATAACGCATATTTCGCATAATTAAAAAGCCTTTAGACCAAAAATATTATTTCTTGATAAAGTCACGGTTTTTTTTTCAAACTTTTGCAAAATCCAATCGGAGTAGTTTCGGTGCTTTATACGATCAAGAGCTCCAGTTCTTGAATTCATTTAATCTTGAAAGGATGTAGGCCAATGTCTTTTCGTGAGATTCGCTAAAATGTGAGCTGAGAGATTCCCAATTCCTGAAAACACCGTCAATCACCTTATTTGGTTCCTTTCGAGCACTTAGGGCTGCGATTTTTCCGGTACTGCGACTGACGATCAAAATTTGGAGTAAGCGCCCTTAAAGTTGCGAGCATCAACTCAGAATTTCGGCAAAATCGAAAGGTTGCAACAGAAATTCAGAGCAACGTGCAGTTCTTTTCAGGCTTGACAACTACGCACAACTTACAGTAGAGTAGGTGCAGCAAATGCAACTACGCTTTTTCTTATTTTCAACGCGAGTTGGGGATCTGAGTTCCACCAAAGAGGCTACATATCGGCCTGTAAGTAACAACGGAAAAAGAGCCAGAAAAATCCATGCAAAAAATAACCGACTAACACGTATTGCTACTTTTGAAAGTCAACTGATTCTTTAACCTCAACTGTCGACGACTTGTCAAAAATGCGCGCCAAGAGATGACAGCTAAAATATTCAGTTACTTTAGAGAGAAACTCTCTTACCTCTCTCTGTCTCTCTCTATTGTATCTCTTACTTGAAATAAAAATTATTCGATTCATTGAATTGTTGCGAATAATCACGAACGGCAATCAGTATATTTCAGACAGTGCTTAAGGTTGATTCGCGTACTGCTTCCACAATCATGACAAGTGTTTACGTCGGGCAAATTGTTCACGCAAAATCTTTGAATGAATTCGTCGTTCTCCCACATGGATTCGTTGCAGTTGATATTGACGGAAAGGTAAGTCCGACTGCAATCACATCGATACCATTTCTCTTTATACTCATTCTCAGATAACTGACGTTGGAAGTGACTACGCTACATGGCGTAGCCAGCGTGATATGAGCAATGTACGCGAAACCCAGTTGAGTTCTGATCAGTTCTTAATGCCTGGTCTGGTCGATTGTCATATCCATGCACCGCAGGTAGCCCAGATCGGCTTGGGTCTGGATATGCCATTGCTCGATTGGCTGAATACATACACATTCCCGCTGGAAGCGAAATTCGCGGATCAAGAATTCGCTCGGAAAGTATACAAGCATGTCGTGGTGAGTGTTTATTATACATTATCTGAGATAGCTGGTTGATTACGTACAAGTATGCCGGACAGCGTTGTTTATTCCTAGTCTTATCAGAGTTACTTTTAGTTTAATCGGCTATAGTGCGTCTAATCACTTGATATGCGGAAGTAGTAGGCATAACGAGTTTTTTTTAATTCAATTTTGCCAGGTCCGACTTGCCATACTAATGTTTATGTCATTCGGAATCGTCTTCTGTTGCGTGCAATTCAATACTTTGAAACGTGAGTAAAAGGTGTAAATGCAACACTCGGCGAAGCATTGCACATGTACAGTGGTGGCACTATAAATAGGACATTTTGATTACTCGCAACTATAGTAGAATACTTAATCGTCCTTCGGGTATAATGCTTAGAGTAATGTACATCGAGAGAATCCCAAAAGCACTTAATGCGCTTTAGGGTGTAATGGAGACCAGGAAGTAACCTCGCTTATAGTATTTCTTGAGTGTACGCTCTTATGGTGTTTGTCACACAACCTGGACGGGGCGCAGATGGTTTGTGTCGAAGGTGTTCGTTCACTTCACTCCGGGGGGTGGTTGTCCTAGATAGGATTTTTTTGAGAGATTCGGCTGAATTTGTTGCGTTGGTTGTAGTTCACAGTAACTTTTTTTTTTTTTGTTTCTATGTCACTAAGGTGTTATATTGGAAATGCACACACAAAGTATGAATTTTGAAGTGATCTTATACTGCAGGTGTTATGCCTTCGGTCAATATTACCGGTAAATAGGTCATGGATATAAAATTTGTGTGCGACCTTGGCGTTCCTCTAAGTGTTGTAGCTTGATTAGTTTTAAGAGATCCTTATAAGGCTATTTTATTTTTTTACACCGGATAGTGAACCTTTCTAGATCAGATTAGAGGGGGCAGGAATTGTTAGGAGGTCTTCATATTATCAGCGCATAAGGACAGATGAGATTTTTCCATGACAGAGTTAACATCATTTATGGTTGGGATAAATACCATTAGGCCGAGGTAGCTGCCTTGGGGAACTCCAACGTTGGCATTAATTAGATCAGAAATAGAAGATCTGAAAACAACATTGAACTGACGGTCATCGAAGTAGGATTTGAACCATAGGATAAAACCGGATGGGAAAACCAAAAGATATTTGGTTTGACGTGGGATTCTCTGGAAGGCATTGCTCAAGTCTGTGGCGGCAACGTCTACTTCTTTGCCATCCCGAAGTGAACACAAGGATTGTAAGGCAAACTCAACTAGGTTACTGGTTGTCAATTGACCTTTTAGGAACCCATCTTGATTTGGAGAGAAGATGGGTGAAAACAGTGAAAAATATTGCATCGAAGACGATACTCTCAAAGAGTTAAGCAATAGGATACCTCACTCTGTTATCTTCTTTTGTGTCTCGGGATGATACAAACGTTTCGGGTAGGACCAGGCGGTCGACACATTTTTTCTTAAAACTATGTTGGGAAAGTTCACACAATACGGCAGAGAAAATCTTGTACGTGATTGTTAAGGATACTTATTCCTCTATAGTTGACGCAGCTAAAGGGGTCTTCCTTCTATGGACTGGGTAAACGATTCGTCGGGCATGCTTTACTCCGACCATATTATACAGATGAGCTGGTGCATGCGCCCAACCAACTCATCTTCAACCGCTTTTAATAAATCCGCAATTAGGCCGTCAAAGCGGGCGGCTTTATTAGTTTTGTAGCGTCGAAACAATAAGCTTAATTTCACCTAGGTCAAGTGGATGGAAAAAAATTCTTTATGGATAATCTGTGTGTGGTTTCAGGCCAGATAAGTCCACAATAAACCAAATTCTTGGAAAAGACTCAAAAATTCCATATTTTTGTCGTATTTAAAGCCGCATATGACAGTGTGCATGGAGACGAGCTATACCGAGCCATGTCTAGTTTTAACATCCCTGCCAAATATATAATACAGTACAGGATGACAATTAACATTATGTAATTAATAAATTAACATTTGGTAGGGAATTAACAGAGACCTTCGATGTTAAGGATTTAGGTGCTTGAAAAGATCATATGAGACTCACTGGCCAACACAAGAGATACGATCTATTTCAAGTCTGCGCAATTGGTTGCGTACGCGGATGATATTGACGTAATTGGGTGAGCACAGCGAGACGACGAAGTGTTCAAAAGCATTGAAGCAGAAGCGGCTGAAATGGGTCTTTCGGTGGACGAGGATAAAACATTCAAAAAAGACGCACAACACCGACGACTTGGCCAGAACGTCACAAATTTGAAGTGGTCAAGGACTTCGTCTACATTGGCTCCTTAGTGACCACAACAACAAAACCAGCGCTGAGATCAAACGCAGAATTACTCTTGCCAACCGTTGCTTCTTTGGGCTCAAGAGGCAACTGAGAAGCAGGGCCCTCTCTCGAAAAATCAAGGTAGCATTATACATATAAACACTGATCATCCAGGTCATTCTTTACGGCGCAGAGACCTGGACCTTTACGAAAACCGATGAGGATGCCCTTGGTCGCTTCGAGAGGAAAAATCTCCGTTCAATCTATGGTCCTATATACAGGGTGTCCCACGAGCAGTGTGCCAAAAAGCTAGAGCGTGTAGGTCTGGTCAAGACAAGAAAAAAATCGTATGGGATAGGGGGGGTGGTCTATTCCCCCCCGTTTAGCCGGGAGGGGCAATTTTCTAAAAAAAATGACTTAATTTGGAAAAAAAATTATTAAAAATCAACAGTTACGTCCACAATGTCGTGATATATTTTTTTGTAAAGCCAGAAACTTCTTCTTTCATCTTGTTGTTAAACGAAGCTGTTTTAGGGAATAGTTTTTGAGAAATTAATTTTCAAACTCAAAATTTTGCAAAAAAAAATTTCGAACTATTTTTTTTCGAAATTGTATGTATGTAATTAAGTACTAATTTTTTTCAAAAATTCAATTCTCTTATTAGTTTTTAGTTAAAAAAATCGGATGCAAAAATGTCTTGTAGTTTTTGAGAAAAAAAAAACCGAACCATTATTCTCTAAGAAAAACCCTTTTTTTAAGTTTTAACGCGGCTGGACTTGTAGGCAAATTTATGTATGAAACATTGACCTCTTTTTTATTATTTTTAAAAAATTCGGAGTTTTTTGCGGATACAATAAAGTGACACAGTATTGGAATAACCCTGGATTAATCCTTTTTTTTCATTGATAACGCCTGAAAACTGACCTGCCAATTTCATCTGGGTCCGCCCGCCGCCGATGGGTTCTACCCGCTAGGACCCTAAGACAATAAAACCGCAATTTTTCTTTATTGAAAACCAAATATTTGCAATATAAAAGGCATCGCATTTTTAATAAAAAACCATTTCCAAATTGGATGTTAACTCATCAACCCATTACGATGTCAAAGTCATACTCGCGAGAAGGATTAACGGACATGCACTTCTACTACGGTTTAGCTAATGGTCGAGATCGTGAAGCCGAAAGACTCTACGCTGAAAGATATCCCAATCGGAGGTGTCCCAGCCGTAGCATGTTTTCAAGAATCCACCGACGTCTGCGAGAGCACGGAGTGCTAGAGCATCGAAGAAGCGAAGGATCAGTTACAGATGGATCAGGAATCTTAGATGAAAGAATTTTGGATTTGGTCTGACGTAATCCCTCCCTAAGTACAAGGAGGATAGCTTTTATGCTTGGAGTGCCCAAATCTAGAGTATGTAGAGTGCTTCATACCGAAAACTTACACCCGTACCATTTTAGGCCAGTTCAGGAACTCACCTCAAACGACAAGTTTCTGAGAGCAGAATTTTGTCGATCATTACTGCTTCGAGATGAAACTGAACGAAACTATTTTGCAAGGATATTCTGGACGGATGAAGCATAGTTTACCAGAGATGGGGTTACTAACTTCCACAATTTGCATCATTGGAGTAGCACCAATCCACACAACAAAAAACAAAATAAATCACAACACCGCTTTAGCTGTAATGTTTGGCTTGGTATTGTTGGACAAACTGTAATCGGGCCCCGGTTTTTGAATGCCGTTATTAATGGAGAATCATACCTGCAGTTCCTACGAGACCTTTTGCCCGATTCGATGGACAACGTTCCTTTGGCCATAGCAGATAATTTAATCTACCAGCAAGATGGAGAACCGGCACACTACAGCTTACGGGTTAGAAACTGGCTGTATGATAATTTTAGTGACCGTTGGATCGGAGGAAGGGGCCCCACGAAATGGCCACCTAGATCACCAGATTTAACTCCTCTAGATTTTTAAGTGTGGGGATTCATGAAAAATTATGTTTACGAAGTGGAAATAGTATCTTTGGAACAACTGAAAGAACGGATTGAAGTCGCTGGAGTCAAATTGCAGGAAAATTTGTCAAGCATAGACTTATGTGCAGCCATTAGAAGGAGATATAATATTTACCTTCTAAAAAATGGGGATCATATTGAAAATTTATTATAATAAAACTCCGAATTTTTTAAATATAATAAAAAAGAGGTCAATGTTTCATACACTCATTTGCCTACAAGTCCAGCCGCGATAAAACCTAAAAAAAAAGGTTTTTCTTAGAAAAAAATGGTTCGGGTTTTTTTTTTTTTAAATTTCTCAAAAATTACAAGACATTTTTGCATCCGGTTTTCTGTTTTTAACTTTTTAACTAATAAGAGAATTGAATTTTTGAAAAAAAAAAATTAGTACTTAATTACATACAATTTTGAAAAAAAAATATGTAGTTTGAAATTTTTTTTTTAAATTTTTTTTTTTAAATTTTGAGTTTGAAAATGAGGGACTCCCTGTCTAGAGGGGAGAGGAGAGGGGTATTTACATATACCATAGATGGGATATGATACCGATTCTGAAACAGGCTGAAGCAATCGGCAAAGGAGTACTGAGGCATGCGGAGAAAAGTACCACTTTATTAATGATTCGACATTCTAAGAAAGAAAATAAAATTATATCTGAGAACTGAACTTACGTTTGCCTTATTCCCTGATACTTTTTCATTCAATATATGGGGTTAAGTTCGAAACGTATCGAGAAATGTAAAGGTTCACGGGTTTTAATAGCCTGATTTATCCTCTATTTGTCTTACCAAGGCCGCAACAATACGGTGTGGAACAACTCTAGCATCCTACTTCGGTACCAATCATAAAGATAGCACACTGATCTTGGCTCAAGAAGCTATTCATCAGGGGCAGCGAGCTTTAGTTGGGAAAGTTTGTTCCAATAGATGCAGTCCTGATATCTATGTGTAAGTAAGAAATAGAACCTTTTAATACCTGTCTTCTAAACCTTGCCAATTGCAGTGAAACTTCAGATCAATCAGTGGCAGATACCAAGGCGTTTGTCAGCGACTTCAAGAAACTCCAGACACCACTGGTTCTACCCATAATTACACCACGATTCGCGATTAGTTGTGATGAACATCTGTTATCATCGCTTGGAGAAATTGCTAAGGAAAACGATCTTCACATTCAGGTATATGAGAAAAGGATTCCTGTGATCCTTTAAATTTCTCTATCTATTGCAGAGCCATATCAGCGAGAGCGTTGCTGAAGTTGAGTTTGTCAATCAACTCTTCGCGAAGAGTTATGCCGAAGCCTACGACGATGCTAAGCTACTCACCAACAAGGTGAGTATTAGTACGTGTATATGTTAAGGTCTTACAGAATATATATTTCTCAGACAGTCTTAGCTCATGGCGTTCACTTGGATGAGGCAGAACTGAAACTTCTTAGCTCTCGAGGTACTGCGATAGCTCACTGTCCATCGTCGAATACTATGCTCTCATCGGGCTTATGTGATGTGAAGCGGCTCTTGGCGAATGGCATAAAAGTTGGTCTTGGAACAGACGTATCTGGAGGAAATTCGATGTCAATTCAAGACGCAATCCTACGCACCATGGATGTATCGCACCAGCTGGAGTTTAGAAAGAAACAACAAACCAAAGGTTGTCCGGAAGAGAAGCTGCAAAGTCAGTGTGACTACAAGGTCATCGATTACAAGCAAGCGATTTATCTAGCAACCCTAGGTGGCGCACAAGCTCTGGCTTTAGATCACCTTACAGGGAATTTCGAAGTTGGCAAGGAATTTGACGCCCTACTCGTCGATACCAGCTTGTATCCTTTGCATAATTTTGATTCCTATGGGGAAAAGGATAAAAATAAGACCGACGAAAGGAGGCTTTTGGAACTAGTGCAGAAATTTATTTATGTTGGTGACGATCGTAATATTGTAAAGGTATTTGTTGCTGGTAAAAGAATTAAAGGCTAACGATGAAGGGGGCTTAAACTTGTCTTCTTTACTTAATCTTAATTATCCAAAGTGTTTCGTTTTTTTTTCATTCTCTGCTTTGGTGTTGAGACACCTTGGGTCTTCGTCTACGTCTATGTGCCATCGCGAACAATTTCTGCAAAAATGTATGTCGTAGAACTACCTAGCTTCTTACTTTCATCAGAATATTTTAGTCTGGAGGTCAGAGCCTACCAAATATACAGCCAACATCCCATAGGGCAGACTTTACAGAATGACTACGACCAAACTAAAAATTGGTTTTAAATTAACTACAGAATATGAAACAAAAAGGCGCCAGGACCTAATGCTACCCCTATCAAAGCATAGAAGACTACTGTGCAAAATTGTCTTGAGGATACTAAGGCTTCTTATTTTTGTCTTATAATTGTATTGAGCGTTACAGCCCGTGGAGCATCAGAGCCGAAGATTCTTTCCTATGTTAGGTGTGGTCCATCGTGGGATCTACTATTAATGGCTCACTTTGATTGTTTTTTCAAGACAAGGGTACCGGTAAGATATGTTCTTAGAAGTGATACTCAACAACAGGCTGCGGCTTAAAACAGATGCGGACTACGCGAGCAATCATCCAGCTAAAAAGGATCCTATTATCTTGAATGGTCAGCTTTCTTCTCATACAAGCTATAACAGCCTGTGTAATTGCTCTAAAAAAACAGAAAATTTAAACCTGCCGGAAACAGTCATCAGTATACCCGCTTTGTGCACTAAAAACAATTAGCGGCTACCGGACGCTATTGCGCGAAGTCACATTTGTGATCCCGTCAGCGAGTAAGGGAGAATTTACCGCAGAAGACTTTTAATTTCAATGAAGGCTAATGCAATAAGGGTTGTTGTAGAGGTAGAAAAGACATCTTCAATGCAACTAGGCGCAGGCTTACTTACACCTTGATTCCATCAATCAGTGAATAGGCAACCCGAGCGAAAGAAATCTATAGCTACCATTTAACGCAATTCTTCTTTGGTCACGGGAATTGTCGCAAATAATTACACAGATTGGAATATGATTGACGTTCGCGTAGGGACTTTTTATTGGATAGATGCAAGCCTTAATAATGGAACAAAATATCTTCAAAAAATTGAACCTTATATCTCTTAGAAATAAAACAATTAAGGAGAAGGTAAAAGGCAGTGGTAGAGGACATTTCTAAGACAAGTTTTGTGAGGTGTAGGTCGAAAAGAGCCATGAAACATGGCAAAAGACTAGTTTCTCTTTACCAAAAATTGACATGCATCCCCAGAGTTTAACTAACGCAGAATTTGTTTCTGGCTAAAACACACCCCATGTTTAAATCAGGGACCTCTCCGGTTCTCCGTCGAATATACTGGATACCATCTGATGGATTGAGGTTGCATTGATTGCAACCTGCCAATCATTTTCAGTCCAATTTTCATAAGTCTGGCAAAGCCCAATCTTGCATCTGTAATTTCTAGAGTCAAATGTGAATTTTTCCTTGATCATCTAGCTAATAATCCGAACGAATTGAGTCTTCTTCTGGCCGTTGTGTTTCTATTTGTTTTATTAAGAACGCAACTAAGTTCTCGCTATTTTTTTTGATGAAAATGCAACTTTATTGTGAAAATAACGGTTACAATTGAATCATTCAAAGTATTGCCCATCGCTAGCAATAACTTTTTCCCATCTTTCTGGCAGAGCTCGCATACCATCACGGTTGAAGTGTTCGTCTTTTGAGGCAACCACAAATCAAGCCATTTTGAGATGACTTCATATGAATGGAACTGCTGATCAGCCAGACCATATGCCATCGAACGAAACAAGTGATAATCGGAGGGCGCAACATCTGGGGAATATGGCAGGTGAGATAGGACTTCCCATTTGAGCGTTTCTAAGTAGGTTTTAACGGGTTTGGCAACTTGAGGCCGAGCGTTGTCATGTTGTAGAATTACTTTTTCGTGCATCTGCTCGTATTGTGGCCGCTTTTAGCGCAGTGCTCGGCTCAATCGCATCAATTGGTTTCGATACTGTTCCCCAGTGATGGTTTCGTTTGGTTTTAACAGCTCTTAATAAATAACACCGCCCTGATCCCACCAAATACACAGCATAACCTTCGCAGCGTGAATATTCGGCCGAGCCCACGACGTAGAAGCATGACCGGGCTGTCCCCGTGATTTTTTTCTCGTTGGGTTTTTGTAATGAATCCATTTTTCATCGCCCGTAACGATGCGAGGAAGAAAACTCTTCCCTTTTTGCCGCTGGAGCAGTTGTTCACAGGCGAAAAAAACTTGAGCGTCGTTTTTTGGTTTCAAATCATAAGGAGCCCAAGTTCCTTGCTTTTGAATCATTTCCAACGCATGCAATCGCTTGGAAGTAGATTGGCAGGTAATCCCTAATACTGAAGCAAGCTCGGTTTTTGGCCTTGCTTCACGCGAACGGTCGTCAACATCGAAATCACCATCTTTCGAGCGACGGAACCAATCACGGCACGTTGTTTTACTTAGAGCAGTACCTCCATAAACTTTTTGGAGTTCTCGATACGCTTCAGCTGCCGTTTTCTTCGAATGAAAGAAGAAAAGCAATACTTCCCGTAAATGACGATTATTTGGCACAAAATAAGACATTTTCACACAATCAAAGCTTGGTTCATGACGTTTTGGATACGACACAATCGACCAGCACTTTCTACTGGAGCCATCTCTTGATAAACAGATAGAACTTAGTTGCACACCTAATAAAAGAAGAAGAAAGTGGCACTGTGGCAAGCCATGTGGGATAACATGGCAAAAGGCTGATGAACCTTGGGGAAAAATAGCACATGGGGATTGCAATTACCACCTTACGCAATTCCTGTCAAGTCACGGCGGCTATCGAAAATATCTTTACAAATTTGGACACGAGAGCTCGCCCTTGTGCTTAGAATGTTCAGAGGAAAAGGAAGACACAGAGCAGACAATATTCCACTGCAGACGCTTCGCAGACGCAAGAAGGGACCTGCCGATCCCGGTAAGCCACATGATAAGCTCAGAGGACTACTGGCTGGAAAGCTGCTTCTTCATAACGAGGATGCAGAACGAGCTAAGAAGACTCGGAAGATTAGGAAGAGCTGAAACGGCAGATACAGAGCAAATAACATAAGTTGCTGACCAGACCTAACAGCAGTCCCGCGGGGAGAATGGTTGAAGTGCGGAGGGTGTGATTTAGTACGTAGGCATATTTCTGGCATCGAGTATTCGGGTTTGCGAACTGTGCATACTAATAACCTGGGCTACTTTGGCGCAACCATAAAAAAAAGCCCTCGCGATTGCGGTTTTAGAACCGGTTAACAGGCTTGGCAAACAACGCGCAACGACGTTTTTCCTCGCAATTCGTTCGCCAGCCTCAGCTATATGCCTGATGGTCACTCTTCGGTTTGCCAACACACTTTCGAAATTTTTACACGATATCTTCTGTGAAGTGGATGTTCTGCCCAACTTAAGGGGGGAGTATCGTGTAACAGGTCAAAAATAAGCCGATTTTCATGAATTTTTTTACAGAAAACTATAAAACTTTTATTGATGAAACTTCGTGAGCATGTTATATACATATCGAGCAGTATTCGTAATTTTTTTCAGATGACTACGATTACAACTAACGGAGATAATCAAATAAGCGTGGAGGCGTCTCAAAAAAATTTGTCAAACTCCGTGCACTCTAGCACCTCGTAGAATGGTCCGACCGGGAGCAGGTGAAAATCTCGTCTTCTTCTAACCCATAGCTTCTATGTGAACCTAAAAAGCGAATGATTTTAGCTTTTTAAATTTATTTAAACTCAATTTTAAAAAAAAAAGTTCACTTTTTGCGGAAAAAAAGCATGTTTATCGGCTTGTATCTTTTTTAAAAAATGTTTCGCAATGTTAGAGGTTCACACAGAAGGTAATTTAATTACCTTTAATTTAAAAAAAGATTCAGGTCGATCCGTCAAAATTTCGTGAAGTTATCGTGCACGGAGTGTAACAAAAAACCGTTTTGAGAAAAACGCGATTAAAGTTTCAGAACTAGAAACTACATAGATAAAAGCTTAATAAAATTGAAGCGAAAAAATCTGACGTAATATCAATATCAATCGATGTACACGAGGCTTCGACGACCAGTATACTCGAAAATAAACTACATATGTATATGTATGTATATATTAGATATGTAAAACCAGCTTTGAATGTTGCGAACAGTCGCTACGAGAGCGCCTCCAAAGCGAACGCAGATATCGGCACCTCTACATTCAAATCGAAGAAGCTCAATTTCAGCGGGAAAAAATTAAAATTCAAAAAAACGCTTTTGCACACATATTCTACACATGTCGTACTACCGATTTATGCAAAAAAAAAATCGATTTTTTTAAATGTCTACACGATACTCCCCCCTTAAGCTCCTCGGCCATGGAGAATATGGAGAAGCAGAGTTATCGGTGACAAATAGTTTTCGTTTTTCTCCACTTTGATGGTATCCCTTCGAAGGTTCATTCAAATGATTCGTTGATCGAGCGGAGCGTAGCGGAGCGAGAGCAATCACCCACTTTTTGGCTCACTATATTTGGGGAATATAGTGCTCCGAAAACGATTTCGGACTAATCCTGTACGCACTAAATGTAGATATCGGCTATAACCACACATGTGTGCAGCATGTCATTCGATAGATCTAGGTCTGTAGATGAGCCATAAATTATCAAATGAAATTGTTTGATTGAAAAATAGTGAGAAATAACGAAGTAAAGTTTAGAAAAGTGCCATGCGGAGCGAGAGCAAGGTTGATAAAACAACAAATTTGCTCGCTCGATCAAAAATTTTCAGTAGCGGAGTTAAGCCCGCGCATACTGATCTGTCTAGTATGATTTTTTACGCTAACCTTGTGGATACATAAACAAGCAAAAAAATTTGGGTTTTTATGCGGACTGGAAATAACCGATTATTATCATTACATTGGGATCACCAGATCAATTGTAAAAACAGCAGCAAACTTATTGGCTATTTCTCCCACGGACCACAGTCATTGACCCACTTCGGTTTATTTGATCCATTGGTGGTTAGAAGTTGCGAGAATGAAAAAGATAGATATCATTCCTACTAGAAATTATATCCAAATATTAATATGATGTGAATGATGGTGAACGGATAGTGGCAGAACATGTTCAAGCAGCTAGAAGAAACTATTTCCCGTTTACCCAACTCGGAATGGGAAGACATCGGAGGACCCCTAACAAGAAAACAAAAAACAACACAATCTACGCTTAACATATATATTTCTCCATATATACATGCATTTCAGTGCCGTCAATTCAATTCAATTTACAAAGCTTAACATAACAATTACATGTCACTAGACAGTATTACGCCGTTGCTTCCTCCCGCCGCAATATATCCCAACGAATACATCACATAACATTAATATTGCATCAATATAACTCAGACGTATGTGTACAAGCGTATATTATACCTCTCCGACGCACGCCCTCCCTTGATTTGATTTGAATTAATTTAATTTTTATTTCATTTCGAATAAACGTTTGGAATGAATTCATTAATAATCAATGATATAACAGTTAACTCACTATCTAACGTATTTTAGGAAGTAAAACGTTGCTTAAGAAAATAATATTTATACCTTTGTAAATATACTTATATGCGTATGCACTATATACTCGCAGGGTTTCATACATATAAATAGATTTGTTATAATATTCCTTTCTTAATGGATAACAGTTTCACTTTGGACAGTTTCTCCTCTTCATCTATCGACTTTGTGTTGCGGTAAACAAGTTGTGTATAAACTTAAGCAGTCTCCATTTAATAAAAGTCCTTTAAATCCACTTTGTATACATTGCATTAATATATAACAGAGATATAACAGAGAAAATAATAAAAAAAGGCTGAAGCACTATTCAGAAACTGAACTGGAAAACTCTACAAATCGAATCCACCGCGGTTGATATTAACTAAAAAAAATTGTTTTCTCTTACGCACTACATGTTATGTTGGACATAAACACAATAAAGGCTAAATGCTAAAGATCGGCCTCGTAATCGGGTGTGATGGAACGAGCACATCGAATCGTATGCCTAAGAAGCCCATGGTATGATACTTAAGTAAACTGTCCTTGCATTTTTTTTTTCTCGTATATTAATATATAAAACGAAAAGAAATTAAAAAATAATTCACGACATACTTATTTGCATTTAGTAACATTGAATTTGCCCGCACCGGTAGGTCTTGCGGTTAGACTTGGAAATTATAGAATCTCAAAAGGGCTTATAATCATCTTAAAAAAAAGGGTATATATCGGTATATATATAATATATGTATGGTAACGGTAATAGTATTTGCTGGTTGAGTGTTACGTTTACGAATTAAACATGTTTTGTTGTGTAGCATCGTCCTCGAAATCACTCCAGGCATTGTTGAGCTCCATGAAGATTAGTTTTGCGATTTCCTCGTTATCCGTTCCGTTGTGCTGAAAGAAGGAAACCAAAAAATTATTATATATAAAAAAAAGGTGAATAAAGAGATTTCAAAGCTGATCTTCCGTTTTCTCACCAAAAATGTGACTCATGACCTTATGTATTATAAAGGGTGTCTCAGTAAGAGTGCACTTTTTCATTTTAAAATAAAAACAAGTATTTTATGACAGAGTTGTGATATTTTTATTGTATTGTAAAGAAAACATGTTCCGATTAAGTATGGAATAAAATATCCGGCAAATGACCCCCACGGCCCCGATGACAGGCCATTACTCTTTTCATGAAATTTTCGATGACTTTTGCACAGAGATGTGGCTGTATCTCACCGATGACGCGTTGGATTTCCGATTTGAGCTCAGGAATTGTTTCGGGTTTATTCGCATAAACCCGAGATTTCACAAAACCCCAAAGAAAAAAATCGCACGGCGATAAATCGCACGATCTTGGTGGCCAGTTGACATCAGAATTTCGTGAGATAATGTGTTCTGGAAATCGTTGCTGCAATAAGTCGATTGTTTCATGCGCGGCGTGGCAGGTTGAGCCGTCCTGCTGAAACCACATGTTGTCCAGATTCATGCCGTCCAGTTGAGGCCACAAGAAGTCCGTTATCATATTCCTGTAACGAATGCCGTTCACAGTCACTGCAATTTCGGCCTCATTTTCAAGAAACTAAGGTCCAATCACGCCGCCTGACCAAAATCCACATCAGACAGTTACTCGTTGTGGGTGCATTTGTTTCTCATGGATTGCATGAGGATTTTCTGAGTCCCAAATTCGACAATTTTGTGTATTCATGAAGCCATTCATATGGAAATGCGCTTCATCGGAGAAAATTACTTTTTTCGAAAAATTGGCATCGACTTCACTTTGCTCCATTACCCATTGAACGAATTGCCGGCGCTGGTCTGCTGGTTTGAGCTCCTGAGTTAACTGAATCTTGTACGCATGAAGGTGGAGGTCTTTAGTCAAAATTCGCTGCGTAGTGCTTCGTGAAATTTGCAGTTGTTGAGAACGATGTCGAATTGATGTTTTCGGGTTTTCGGCGACACCCTCGTTTACAGCAGCAATGTTTTCAAGAGACCGACCGGTACGTTGACGCAAAGGATTCTTATTATCCATAATTGACTCAGTTTCTTAAAATTGTTTGACCATTCTTCGAATGGTTGACACATTAGGTGCACTTTCTCGGCTGAAAATTTGGCGAAGTTTGCGAGCGGTTTCAGCGTAACTTTCCCCATTTTTGTAATGAGTTTTCACAATTATAACGCATTGTTCTTTCGAAAAGCGCTCCATTTTTAATAATCGGAATAAACAGAGGTGACAGCTGTCAAATTTCAGAGTTGCCACTCGCATGAAAAAAAAAATATTCCAATTTTAAAAAGTGCACTCTTACTGAGACACCCTTTAGAAAAAAAAATTAAATTGGTTTATGCGGCCAATACACCACGCAAGACTGAAATGCCACGGCAATCAGGTTAATGATCTTCAAAACCAAACCCAGAAACCTTAATTACGAGGGTAAGGTGAAAAGTTCTCGGCTTGACACAGAGATGGCGTTCCCATCCGCAAAAATACATGTTTCCTGCCCGAGTAAATGTTTCATTAGCTCGTATAAGAACTTTCAACTTGCCCTCTTAAGTGGGTTGTTTATACGAATTTGTGCATTAGACGTCTTGGGTGTTTCTGGTTAAATGGATAAATTTCGTTTTGGACGGATTAACCCCTAAGGAAATTCATCCGAAGTTGGCACAAGTTTACGGATACCCTGCTCCTTCGATGTCAACCGTAAAAACCGCAACCACGCCGGAAACCATCGAAAATCATGTGGGACAATAGACGAGGGAAGTGGAGTAATATAGCTGAGGCTGTGGGGATATCGGAAAAAATAGTGCGAAACATCTTACAGAAAGATTAGGGATGTAATGCAAGATGCGTGTCGCATTTGCTAAACGCAGATGAAAAGCAAATGCGATTTTTGCAGCAATCCTTGGACCGATTCAATAGGAATCCGACTAATTTTTGTGCGGCGATTTGCCACAATGATACATGGGTCGACCACTACAAGCCAGAAAGCCTCAGCAATCCAAGCAATGGGTGGAATCCAAACCAGCCAAAAAAGCGCAATCGGCTGAATCTGTTGGAAAGATCGTGGCCAGCGTGTTTCGGGATGCGACAGGGATCCTGTTAATTGATTACCTTGCAAAAGGCAAAACAATTGCAGGCGAATATTACTACAACCTCTTGGCCAATCGTGAAAAGGGGCATGGCCTGGCATATGAACCTGTACTCAAGGGTGCGTTTACGATAGGAACACTGCGGTATGTGAGGTACGATTTGCTTCAGACTTCCATCTGTACCCAAACTTGAAGAAATTTGTTTCGAAGAAACGCTTCGCATCCAATGAAGAAGTTGAGAGGGCCGAAGATGAATGAATGAACTTTATTAACATCTAATTAAAAATACAATGCTAATGTTTAGTAGAGCCAGGGCTATCGGCTTAACAGCTACAAACTAGGATTATTATATGCTATTTACAATATTTACTTCACTGAGGAGCTGGTAGACTCCGTTGATGGTTTTAAGTATATTGGATAGGGAATTGTTTGGTAGATGTTTTAAGATTTGTTTGATTTGATTGCACTCATGTGTTTAAAAGACATTGCCTAATTATTGTTGCAAAGGTGGTAGATGGGTGGGTCGTTCCTGGACATGAGGTGGTTGTGGGCGAGGTTTGCATGTCCTAGGTGGAGGCTTAAGAATACTTTTTTTTTTTTTTTGGGCAGTTGATTAGATAAATAGTTTTTTCGGCATTGGGGTTGATTGTTGCATAATGGTGGTTGTGGTGTTGTTTCCAACCTTCTTTTTTTTATATAATTCGTGCAGGTTTAAGAGTGTACGCGCTCTTACGGTGTTTGTCACACAACCTGGACTGGGTGCAGATGGTTTGTGTCGAAGATGTTCGTTCACTTCTCTTCGGGGGTGGTTGTCCTAGATAGGATTTGAAAGAATCGACTCAATTTGCGTTGGTTGTATTGTAGTTCACATTAACTCTTTCGATTCCATGTCATTAAGGTGTTATATTGAAAATGCACACAGAATTGCACAGTTTTTCCGTATAGGAATTGTTCATGACTATGGACGGACTTGGAACTACAGACCTTCGGCTGAACAGTCGGTGATGATTACCAATTCACCACGACCACCCCGATCACCCAATCTTCTATCATTTTTGTTTTCCAATGCTGGGAATTTTCTATTGAAGTCATTCGTGGATCTGGTGTAGAAAAATATTAATGGCTCCCTAGTCGCCGATTTCGCGATTTTGTCTGCCGACTTTTATACCAACATGGCCTGGTACCCACATAATTTTAGTTCTATGGCTATTTGCTATTTGAAAATAGGTGTTTTGTTGTTGATATTTTCGATCGCTTTGACTGTTGCCAGGCTATCGGAACATCGGACTATCGGACTGACTTTTTGTTTTTGGTAAACGTTAGTGCTTGGAGTATCCCCATAGCTTCATCCGTTATAACTGAGGAGCATTCGTCAAGCAGTCCTTTGGTTAAGGTGTTACCAACTTGGTCAACTACAGCGAAGGCCACACCAGTTTTTGTTTTTGATCCATCAGAGAACAGGAGGCACCAGTGTTTTAGTTCATTTTCCATTAGTTCGACGAACATTTGCTTGAGCAATTGATTAGGGGTTGAGTTTTTTGGGAAAGAGCCTGATTAAGTAGCCATGGTGGGTGAGACGGTGGCCATCACCTTTCCGGCCGATGGGACAGTCTTCGCCTTCTTCGGAGCACGTTCGCCGGGTGAAGTCCACTGTTTCGACTGTTCCTTGGGCTCTGGTGTGTACCAGTAGATCCATTTTCGTCGACTGTCACGAAACGACGCAGAAACTCCTTCGGATTGCGCTTAAACAGCGTCAAACACTGCTCTGGTTCAAGCGCGGCACCCATCTCGCCGACAGCTTTCTCATGCCCGCAATGTCATGCAGGATATAACCCACGCGATCTTTTGAAATGCCTACTGTCCCAGCTATCTCGCGCACCTTCAATCGGCGGTCTGCCAATACGAGATCGTAGTATTAAAGCTGGGGCGTACGTTCGGTCCAAGACATCATAGAAATCATCCTTGAGTCGATCATCTTTTTCTTCCGTAGGCGCATGAACGCATATAAGGCTTATATGCCTTAAGGATGCCTTTGATGCGGATTGCTATGATGCCGGAAGCCCAAAACTGTTAGTCGGATTCTTCCTCGATTAACAAATATGCATCCGAATAGGCGTTGCTTATTTTCCTTTAGCAGTTACCATAATAGACATCACAGCTATTTATACTTTTTTTGCTTGGTCCATCCCAAAAAGAGTTACTGTGAACTACAACGAATGAAAATTTAGTCGAATCTCTCAAATTCTATCTAGAACAACTACCCCGAACGAATATCTTCGACACAAACCATCTGCACTCCGTCCAGGTTGAGTGACAAACACCATAAGAACGTACACTTGAACCTGGAGGGCCAGGTTCGCTGCACACATTGGTTCAATACCCGGCGGATGCCAGGCCAGCTATTCATGAGGCCGGCTTTTTTCTCAAAGTCTATTTTTCCGCCCTTAAGTAAGCGCATTATAGATCGACTATACTCAGATTAAAAGAAACATCCACAGATAATAAGACATCATGCTAGGTGTTATCCTGGTTATTAATATTAATGAAACTCCTTAAGACACCAGTCCTCAGGGAAAACCAGTCTAAATAGCTTAAGTTTTTAATACGGTACGATAACAATTCTGAGTATTCTTAGAGAAAATCATGAAAATGTAATGAATGGACTGACATCAACGCCAGATCATTGAAACGTGTAATCGAAGAGGAAATTGGAACACCACTATGCCCAAACCCTTTTGTCATATGTAAGACAAGAATGGTAAACAAACGATGGGAAGGTGCTAGCTCAGTATCAAGCAGAAAGGCAGGGATAAGACAGAAATGGGCGGAGAACACGTGGGTAAACGTCTAAAGAGATGTGATTGAAAGAACTTACTTTATCGGGATGCACCGCTAAGCACGCCCTGCGATACGCCTTCTTCACATCAGTCGGTGTTATAAGTGTCGACATTTCGCACTTTTTCCATTTAGCATCATCCCAAAGCACCGTATGCATCGAGCACAATAACGCACGAATATTATTCTTCTTCCCCTCCGTCTGCAAGATAGCAAAAATATACATAAGCTCCAGTCCAGTACCATGTGTCACTTACCCATTCCATAATTCTCAACTTATCCGGATCCATATCCTTTACCAGCTCCTCTTTTCTCATTTCATTTATGGACCGCGGGCCCTGATTCGTCTTGCTGCCAAATTTATAGCCCTGCTCGCCAAGAATATCGGCAAATATATCTGCATTTTTAGGTGTGGCACTTGATGGTGCTTTCGGTTCGAAATGAGATCGACTGTAATCAGGCCGGTTGTTAGCCGATCCTGATGTAGTTGTCGTCGTTGTCGCTGACGCAGGCGGCACCTGTTGCGGTGTTGTCGGGTTAGTAGATTGACTAGAGAATTGTAGGCCAATTCCACCGTTCGGTGACTTCATATTATGAGATGGCGATGGGTTTGAGATATTAATTGGAGTCGATGCGGTGGCAGTTGCGCTCGGACCACGTGCATAAGTGTGTGTTGGACTGGAAAATTGTGTGGCGTACGGACTGTTTGCTACTGGCGTTGTACCTGGTGTTTTGTTACTACTAAGTGTGTTTGGATTGAAGTTTATATTTAGACCGGATGCTAGATTTGCAATATCCGCGAAAGGATCTTTCGACTGAAAGCAAGGCGAATCGTATAATATGGGAAAGACAGTCACCAAGTTGTATTACAAACCTGTTGCTGTTGTGGTGATGTTTCCTTACTGGGCGCCTGACTGGAACTGCCGCCGGCGGTGTAAGTTGTCGTTGCTGGTGCCGGAGTACGTGGAAAACTTAATGGCACTGAAGGAATGACTGTCGGTGCTGGCGTCGGTGGCGCAAAGGCATTGAAATCTAAATTAAAATCAGCAGCAGCCGGTGCGGGTGTTGAGCTTATTGATCCGAAAATATCATCCAAACCGGCTGTGGACTTTGGTTCTGTGTTATCTAAAAGCAATCGAAAGAGTCAAGCGCACCTAGATAGTGGGCTGCATCATTGCATTTACCGAGAATATCAGGGATTGGAGCCGAACGGATATCACCAGTATCGAATGAGCCCAGCAAATCAAAGCTAGCTTCCTTCGCCGGTACAGTGGGAGGCTGATTTTGAATAATGGGTTCTTCGGACGCCGATTGGCTTCCTAAATTAAGTAAGTCAATAGGCGGAGCTGGTGATGGGTCTCGTGGCTGTTGATTATGATCGGTCACATCAGGCATTACTTGTGCTGTTTCGGAATGGTAAGCTTGTGATTGAGCAGCTGAGGGTGCATGGGTTGTGGGAGGTGCTGGTCGCGTTGGTGGCGGACGTGCTTCTTGCGCTGGCTCTGGCTGAGGCATTGCTGTTGGTTTTGTCACTACAAGAACGGAAATTATACTACACCCCTCCCTGATTGAAAACAAGATATTTACCGAAATTGTCTACCATTTCGTCGTATTCCAACTGAGTGCTGAAGAGGTTTAGTGGATTTCTCTTTGGTTTCGCCGGTAACCATGGGGGATTCTTCGACGGGCGACACTCGCTGTCTGTCACTACGATCGAGAGCGACACGGTGAAATTCGGCGGAACATGCTCGTGATCAGGCAACTCGTCCAAATCACTTGCTGTATAAGTGATCAGGGTCTCCTGTTCTGGAATAAATCCTGTATTCAACTGTAATTGACAAATTTTCAAGCCCTGCGGCCGGCCCATTCCCTTGAGGGCATTACGAGCGTGATAGAGAACCACCGTGAGATCGCCGCAGACAGTCAAATTGATGGGAAGCACAATCTTCCCCGGTCCCGCCAAATACAACCTGTAAAGGTCGCATTAAACACTGAGGGATACAAATCCATTATTACTCACTTCATTTTTTCGTAGTCTTGCACCGTGTTTAGCAGTAACCGGTCGTTACAATAGACTTCGATGAATATCCTACACCCATCGCGGGCTTTAGTCATTCGTGGAACTGGCTGACACACTAACGAAACCACATTCAACGTCTTATAGTGCGGCAAATGCGGTGTCGTCCGCAAAATATCGCCTAAATAATACAGATAGCGAAACTCTGACGGCCTAAGGTTGATTGGATGTCGCTTTACTGCGAAAACCTGCACAGCATCCTCGGGTTCCTGGAGTAGCCCACTATACATCAATAGAGCACAGACCATCGTTGCTGCACTACAACCACCACTGTCGCTGGTCTGGATAATGACAATACTCTTCGGATCGGCAGTAAGGAAGCCATACATGTCTTCGGCAATCGAAAACATTCCCTGCAGCTGGGGTGCCTTAGCCTGCGGGCACGTAAATATCGAACCAGCTTCAACTGTTCGCACGGGAGGTGATAGGCGTGGGCAATTGCGATTCCCAAAGTTGTAAACGCTCACTTTCGCTGGGTTATAACGACTTTCGATTGATAATCGCACATCTTCTATGTTGTTGGTCTTGTAGGCGGATTCGAAGCCTTCCGACGGGCACGGCATCACGAGAACTCTGGATGTTATATAGCTAATGTCGATGTCAGCGCGAGCGATAGTCTGTTGCATGGTTTGCATAACTTTCGAAGAAGTGTCTTTCAGATTTTTGAAAAAGCTACCGGCTCCACCGCGGATAGAGGAGAAAAGACTGCCGGATTGAACTGGGCTTGGATTAGGCGGTTGATTTGGTGCTGGGTAGTTGTACTGCATGTTGTTTGCCATCGGCGGGGGCGGGCGTGCAGGATGCTGTTGTTGCGCGTAGCCCTCTGACGGGTTGTCCGAATAAGCGGAGAGGTTTGGCGAATGGCTAGGTCGGGGAGGTGCAGGTCGAGATGGTTGTGGCGTGTGTGGTGGGCCATTCGTGTGCGCTGGACTCTCCTCCGGTGTGCCACTTGGTGGTGTCACGATCGGTTTACCCTACAAAGGAGAGTTTTAAATATCGGCAAAAGAATGATGGAATCAAGCACTTACCACTAAATCAATTGGACCTTTGAGCGACCAGTTCTTCGTCTCAGATATAGCCGCTAAGCGATCGAGCACCGTGGACACACTAAACCGATGTGATGGATCGACCGTAAGGCAGCCTTTAATTACATCATGAAAACAATTATAACGCGAATCTGATGGGATTGTATAGTTTCCATTCACGATCCGAAGTTTTGCCGAATCCTCGAAGGGATGCTTCTGGAAACATAGACAGTAGAGAACACATCCCAGCGCCCACACGTCGATTTTGGGACCTATTTCGTAGTTGTTCCATGTTTCCAGCATTTCGGGCGATCTATACATTGGCGTCGTCACCGTTGTGAGCTACGAAAGAAGTGAATAATGAGATAAAAAGCGGTTTCCGGCCCTGATAAGGTTTTTCGTCTACGTGGGACTTTTGATAAAAGGCACTACAGACTCGTGCATATGATCAAGACAGTGCACATACACACCTGATCAACTAGCGTGTCCCTTTGACTGCTGCCCCATTCTATACTCGGCGCGAATATTTGTGTTGTCGCTGATCCAAAGTCACAGAGTTTTAATTGACAATCGTTTCCAAGCAAAAAGTTCTCGATCTACAATCGAAATTATCAACATTATGAATCCGTTTGTTGCTTTAAAGACTGACCTTGATATCTCGATGGGTTATGGGAGGATTCTGCGAGTGCATATGACCCACCGCTCTCGTCGCCTGGTAGAATACTCGAAGTACCAAAGCCGGATCTAACGTCGTTCCCAGGCAATCAACCAACGAACCACCTGCAAGCAAAGCAACATCACTGAATCTCATCCTATGGCATGCACTCTCGATAAGACAACACCTCACCTTTGCACAGCTCGGTGACGAGCAAGTATTCCGCCCTTCCTTGTGGTCCATTTGTTTTATCAATAAACGTTGCACCAATAAACGCAACTATGTTCGGGTGACCTGACAGCTGCTTGTGTAAGTTTATCTCGTTGATTATATTACTGCAAGCTTGCTTATCAGCACCAATGAGCCTTTTAAGGGCGTATTCCTTTCCGCTTTGAATATCTTGTGCCACATAAACGAATGCGAATCCACCTACATGCACCACCCCCGTCAAACACGAGCGATAGAAAAACAAAAATTACAAAAAAACAAAAATCAATTTCCGACCTGCAGCTGATTTACTCATACACGCTTATTGATTAATAACAAGGTTTCCAAATTTAACCATCGATTCCCGTATCCAATTAGATTCGTTAAATGAACTCCGGAAACAAAATCAAAAAAGTGAAAGCCTCCGCACTCATGCATCACCGTAAAAACAAAGGAAGGACTCCCAAAACAAAAGAATGCATTTTTTTTTCTTTTGGGCAACTTCGTAGGCACCGAAGGGTAATGTTACGAAAAGAAAAAAAAAAGATTGTTCTTACCTTCAGCTATGACTCTTTTGATACGGAGTTTGATTGAGCCAATCTCTACGGTTTGTCCCACGAAGTCGTTTGTACAATCGCCGTTTGGGGCTGCGTTGAAGTAACCCATGGCCGACTTGAGAAAATCACTCATGTTTAATCAGGATTTTTGTTAAATTTTGCCAACAGAAAGCCTAGAAATCACCCAGCCGCAGCAATTACGCCATGACATTAGTACTCACTTCCAATTGTCGAATGTCGAGTGAATTGGAGATTTTATGACGTTTTGACTGAATCAAGCACAATCGAGTTGGTAAAGTGCTATTGTGAACTAGGAGTTTTCGAGCAGGCACAATGGCATATTTTTTAACTTTAAAACTTTTTTTTTTAAATAGATAATATGTACATACATACATATTACTTACTACGTTTGGGGGAACCAAGGCCTCAACCAACAAGCCTCTCCAGAGGGCACGACTTTGGCCAGCTACATCCAGTATGCACGCGCAGTTTGTTGAGGTCCCTTTCCACCTGTATGCGCCACCTTAGATGCGGTCGTCTTTCGGGGTTGACGTCGAAATATTTTCAGGCCGGAGCGGTGGTGTCCATTCGCTTTACATGGCCCAGCCATTTTAGACATTGGTTCCGTAGACGCCTGACTAGGCGGATGTCGCTGTACAGTTCGTACAGTTCTTGGTTGAATCTTTTTCACGTCTCGCTTAGTCCGTCCAATATCGTCAGTATTATCTGCGTAAGCAAGAAATTGTGCCTCTAGTATTGGCCGCTGAGTCCCGCACAATCTTTTCAAGTATGATGTCTAAATTCTCTTTTATCATCGAACGTCTCGGTTAGGTTATTACCGACCTTAATAGAGCAGCGATCATTTGTCATCTTGCATAGCCTGACGAGTTTGACAGGGATGTTTCAACATGACATGGCTCTGTATAGCTCGTTTCTATAGACATATGCGACATTAAAGTCAACAAAAAGGTGATGTGTGTCGACCTGAAATTCGTAAATCTTATCCAGGATCTGTCGTATTGTGAATATTTGGTTTATGGTCGGAAACGACACTGATAGGAACCCACCAAATTGTATACGAACAGTCTTAGGCGTCCACACAGTTCGGGAGAGAACAATTTATATGCGATGTTGCCATCAAACCACGGGTTTCTCATATGTGATGGCTTAAAACCGAACTAAGGCAGCCTCTCTGACGGCGTTTTGAGAATGTCTCCATTTCTGCTCTATGGTCTGTGCAGGTTGCATCGGATTTCAAGAGAGCTTGAGGGAAATTTGATCGCGAAATATCCTTGCAGTCTTTTGCCACTGCAGCTTTCTGACATTAAATTTTAATAATCCGTTCGTATCCGAGGCTATTGGCTGTCTCTGAACAATAATTGATTTTACCCGATAGGGATGTCAACTCTAAGTGCAATCCCAACCTGGAAGGCTAGGTTCTTACTTACCCTAGGAACAAGAGGGCGGGCTGTGCCGCTCCTTGGCGGTCTGAACTCCTAATATATTGTAGTAGCCCTAATAAGGTATTCACCAGCTAATTCTTCTCGCTCGAAACGTGAGCGTTGCCGTTGACTCGATCTTGGGAAGGAGCTGAGGCCAAGTGGCGGCTCAAACTCCCTCCCTCTCTCCTTTGTTGCTACCAACAACCTTGAAAAAAGTCTATTGGGGGTGGTCGTGGTGCAATGGTAATCATAACCGACTCTTGAGCCGAAGGTCTGTATCAAGTCCGCCCATAGTCAACAACAATTCCTAAATGGAAAAACTGTGCAACAACATCAGTTGTGAATGAGAGATGATCAAAAAAATGCTGACGAAGGCATAGCACTCGCAGCATAAGACCACTTCAAAATTCATACTCTGCGTGTGCATTTCCAATATAACACCTTAATGGCATGGAAACAAAAGAGTTACTGTGAACTACAACCAACGCGACAAATTCAGTCGAATCTCTCAAATCATATCTAGGACAACCACCCCCGGAGAGTACTGAACGAACATCTTCGACACAAACTATATGCACCCCGTCCAGGTTGTGTACACTCTTGAACCTTCACGTTATAAAGAAAAAAAATCCGAGAGGAGATATTAGTCACTCAGGAGCCACCGCATGGAGGTGAGAATAGAAGTTGGTAAAAAGGGGCTGGATTGTTGACGGTTGTGTCTTCATATATATGCACAATCTACCCCTTTAGCAACTATATACGAGGGTGGTCCCATAAGTACTTAGCCCCTACAAAAGAAAAACAAAGAAAGCGATGCTTCTTTAACCCGTCTGAAAAATACATTTTCTCGAGGTCTGCAAAGTAGGCCTCCGTGGCGGCGATGACATCCTCATTCGACTGAAATTTCTGAACGGCGAGTGACTTTTTCAAATTAGGAAACAAAAAAGTAGTCGCACGGGGCCAAATCTGGAGAATACGGTGGATGGGGCAGCAGTTCGTAGCCCAAATGGGGCCGTTTCTTCTTCAATTCGGCGTCGAATCGGCCCAATAATTTGGCATAGTACAGCCCTGTGACCGTTTTGCCCTTCTCCAGATAGACGATGTGGATCACACCTTGTGAATCCCAGAAAACGGTGGCCATCACCTTTCCGGCCGATGGGACAGTCTTCGCCTCTTCGGAGCACGTTCGCCAGGTGAAGTCCACTGTTTCGACTGTTCCTTGGTCTCTGGTGTGTACCAGTGGATCCATGTTTCGTCGACTGTCACGAAAGCGCTTGTTGTCCGCAGTGAGCAAACGCCGCACCCATCGCGCCGACAGGTTTCTCATGCCCAAAATTTCATACAGGATATGACCCACGCGATCTTTTGAAATGCCTACTGTCTCAGCTATCTCGTGCACCTTCAATCGGCGCACCTATTGCGGTCTGCCAATACGAAATCGTGGATTTTTGTCACGTTATCCTCCGTGATAGCCGTTTTCGGGGCACCTGGACGTGGCTCATCAAAAACCGACGTGCGACCACGTGGGAACTCGTTAAGCCAATTTTTGATGGACGCCATCGAAGGAGAAGAGTCACCGTACACAGCATCCAAACGCTCTTTGATTTCGCTGCGATTTCCCTTCCAAAAACAAGAATCGAATCACCGACCGATATTGCTCTTTTTCCATTTTTCCTAAAATCCGCGGACACTTCCGCTTCCACACGCGGTCAAAACAAAACTACGAGTCCGATCCGGCTGACTAGAATGTACTACACGATAGTAAGTTGCTCTTGTGATACTGGCGCCATCTGGCGGTGAGGCTAAGTACTTATCGGACCACCCTCGTAACCATGGCGCGCATAAACCTAATCCTATTTAAACGCATGATTTAATAGCATTCAATTATCTATTAAATAAACCTTTATCATTGACATAAACATTAGCTTCAAGTGTTATTCATATGGAATTTTTGTACTTCGTCTTAGTGTGGATTTGCCCTTGAGGTAGGCGTATTCTGAGTTGGTTTTTAAGCTCGAGCCTCATAGGTAAGGACAATAATATACTAAAGGGGCGAAAATACTGGTCTGGGTCGTTTTTCTTTTCCCAACTTTGGAAATTTGCACCCAGAAAAATAGGTGAGAGTCAGGATTTTTAGAAGACTACGTTATTTAGTCTGTCCTAGTTTCATCCTCTAGTTTAATAAACGGCGTAAAAAAGTAACCGTTAGACAGGATGGTACTCAGTCTGGCAGTGTGCTTAAAATTGTTGATAGATTGGCGGTCCGGGATCCTTTATGGCAGTAGATTTTGGTCAGGTAGTCTTCATGTGGTTTCTGAATTTGGTCGATCTTCCACCAGGATGGTAGCTACATTTAAAGCTTTCTCTAATGTCCTTACCCTGTACTCGATATGAGGCGCATGACTTCTACAATGTGCCACGTACCGATATGAATTTTGAGATCTATAACTTCTCCCTTGACGAATGTTAGGTCCTTCATACTAAGATGGGGCAAAGGAACGTAGTCATACTTTTTCTGTGATGATGATGCCGGTTTTTGGCTGACCGTTCTCCAGGCCCATCGTATTTGAATGTTTAGCTCTGGGCTTCTGAATGATACTAGCATTGGTGCTTTCCTTCTATAAAAAGTGCTTTACAAACAAATCGACGACATTTGCACTATATATTAAATAAGTTTCTGCTTATTTAACTTGATCAAAATAAGACTTTATCGCTTAAAAAAAAAAATTTAAACTGTTTGTGAATTCCTTTACCACTTATGGAATTAATAAAACTATCAATTGTGAACGAGCCATTTTGGAGACCTTCGATCTATGACTTTTCACAGAAAACAAAAATAAACACGTCAAATCTCTAGTTATCGCCTGTCAGTTATTTCGTGAGTAATCCTTAATTTTGCGATTTTCGGCTCTCAAATCCGTATATATATATTACTTTTCGTTATCAAACGTGCAATAATGTCCCACCAAACTGGAATCAAAGGTATACCTCTCAAGCAATCACTAAAGGACCACGTTTCTTTACAATTTCCATGTCATTGACTGCGAATTCTTTTTACAGCAAACGATCAACTACTAAAAGCTTTTGGGAAAAGCAAAAGCGGTAAAGTGAGGGTAATAAAAGTATCCATTGAAAATGGTACGTAAATATTCTAATCGTCACATGCAAAGAATTCATTTCATCTCTACTTTAGAGGCACTAACTTGCGCTGGAATGCACGATGCTAAGAAAGACTGGGAGAAGGACTACGATAAGCTCATTAAGCCCCTTATCGAAGAAAGCGTACCTTGCTACATTCTCTATCGACTGGATAGTAAGACGTCACTCGGTTATGCTTGGCTGCTGATTAGTTGGGTTCCGGACACAGCGACGGTGCGTCAAAAAATGGTCTACGCTTCGACGAAGGCAACACTGAAAACAGAATTCGGTTCGGCTCATATAACTGAGGAGTTGCATGCAACTTCGATCGAGGAAACCACGTTACAGGGGTATTATAAAAATAAGAAAGCATTTGCTGCCCCAGCTCCATTGACTTCGCGGGAGGAAGAGCTACAGGAACTGATGAAGACTGAAGTTAATACGGACATAAGCACGGACACGCGACATCAAACACTTGGAGGAATTGCCTGCCCATTGACTGATGCAACCGTCGAAGCTGTACGGGAGGCAGCTAGAGGGAACTACGAATACCTTCAATTTCAAATCGATTTAAAGGTAAATCATTGATACGAGTGAATGCAAATGAAATCATTCTGATTGGTTTAGGAGGAAAGAATCCACCTTACGAAGGCTTCCAATATTTCGCTAGACGAACTTCCACGACAAGTCCCCGAGGATCATGCTCGCTATCATCTGTACCTTTTCAAGCACACGCATGAAGGCGACTATCTGGAATCATTTGTGTTCATTTACTCAATGCCCGGCTCGATATGTTCTGTCCGAGAACGAATGATGTATTCAAGTTGTAAGGCGCCATTCTTGGAATCTCTCGAGGCCCTCGGTATTGAAGTCGCTAAAAAGGTAGTTCGCTTTCCTATCATCTACGTATTACCAACCTATAAGCGCTTTGTTTCAGTTGGAAATCGACAACGGCGCTGAACTAACTGAAGATTTCCTACAAGACGAGCTTCATCCAAAGAAAATTCTCCACCGACCCGCATTTGCCAAGCCGAAGGGACCACCGAACCGAGGGGCCAAACGAATGACCCGTACCCAACAATCTGACTGAGGAGCTTCTGTATTTATGAACCGCATCGCTCGCATTTATCCCTGCATAGCATTATTAGTACCCGTTCGTTGGTCGAAAACGCCGTTTCTTGTTTTCTTATTTTGTGTTTTCACCTTTATTTCGTATTCGCTCTGCTTTTGAAGCGAGTCAGCAATATATTTTCTCAAATTAGAAGGTATTAAGTCTATTTGGTGCATTATTTGACGGATTCCAGGGATAGTTTCTGGTCTTCTTTGCCCAGTTTGGAGTCGTGATGCTTGACAATGTCAGCTTCCTCCTCTGCTTGTTTTTTAAATGCTTCGCGGATCGTGTCGTCACGGTTTGTTCGCCACTTGTATTGCCAGTATCGAACTTCTTCCATGGATGTACCCGAGAGCTTGAGTATCGCCAATGAGGCAAGGCCAGCAAGGCCGCCAAGACCGCCTCCGATTATGCCACCGGCAGTCATTCCTTTCAGACCCATATTCGTTTTGTAAAGCGCACCTAGGTGAGAATCATTTACGTGATTTTTCCTGAGCGATGATGGACATTGTCTTTACCTGTTATCGATCCTGCAGCAAGGTATTCATAGATGGAAGACTTTTCTCTGTACACTGAGATTAGGGTGATGATTCCACTGTAACCAGAAAACGCTATTATTACGCTCGAGATTTTGATCAAATAACGCTCTTTTCTTACAAATACGAGGTAGTGAACAACGACACTCGCCAGCCCCATTTGAACGCACCTCTCCCGAAGGCCATCGTGAATTCGTTTTGTAGTTTTCTCTGAAAGAAAAATTCCTTAATTCTGTCCTCTTTTCTTTGCTTAAGATATTACCTTTGCATCCAAGTGCGACTTGAATGTTGAAGCCTGGTTATTATTCATGAAATCCTCATATGCCGTTCGGGAATTGATAAAGCCACCGTAGAGGGCGCCGAAGAGGAAACCGCAGAAGCCTGCTTGGTAGATTGAGTTTAATTCGCATGATATACTGCCGAATTCACTGAAATTCAAATTTGGTTAAAATAAACACATTAGTAGATGATATCATCTATCGTACTCGATTTGAAACATTTCTTTGATTCTTTCCCAACCAGTCTCATTCGATGGCGGTCGTTCGATGAACGCTCTGTAGGTTCTTGTGTCTTTGGACAGAATGTCATGTTCCCTATCACCTATGGGTAGAATGCCTGCGAGTAACATTCTCGATGTGCATCGTAAAAAACTCATTGCTGTGTTTTTTAACTTAAATATTAGAGGAAGAAATGCCGCGGAGCGAAAACTTTGCAAAGAAAATTGGGTAAGAAGCCGATTGTCACAGCAATTCCAGCTGACATGTCTCGCGTTGTCATAAGATGGTGCCCTTAAAAGTGAGCTTTTTGGTGTATTATATGCCCAATACACTGGGAAAAAAAACTGTTAGAATTAAATTTTATTGAATTTGGGAATCAAAAGAGAAAAGTTAAAAACGTCATACCTAATGACTCGTATGAAAACCTCTAACCTCTTAGTAGCTCTTTTACTCGATTACCAAATCGCAATATAGTTTGGCCCTCACTTGAATCAATCGTCAAAGCTATGTAAGTATGTCATTGGTGTTGAACATTTTTAGTTTAAATGTTTAGGCCAGAATCGCTATTCTGTTCAGTACTAGGATTGGATCAGCATAAGCGGAATAAAAACCTATTCAAGGACTCCATGACGGAGTTTTTCTTCCTCACTCCAAAAGCTGACAGATTGCAGACGATGTTCCCCGATGTCGTGAAGTCGATAACAAATCCTGAAGAAATGCTCTTAAAGCTAAAAACGTTCGAGAGAGACGACCTCCAGTTCGCGGGGGACAAGCCATTTTCCAATGTGAACTACCGCTAGAGAAGCGGATAATACCCTTCTTCCTCGTGCAACTCGTCCCAGCAGCAATCTCGTGAGACTTTGTTTAGTCTTCCAGACTGTCACATGGGAAAAATTAAGAAGAAGGGGAAACATTTTACATTATATCCACTGTCATAGGATTGGGCATGCCGTGTCGAACTTTGAAATACAGCCTCAATGTGCAAGGGACACCCTGCAAACTATCGGGGCTGTCCAAAGTTCCGAGATATAAAGAAAGCAAATCTGGCTCGTAAGCAGAAGCCAGAGGGGAAGCGTCCCTCGAGAGAAGAAATATTGTGCAGTAGTTACGCTGGACGTTAAAAATGCCTTTAACTCAGCGAACTGAACGCCCATATAAATGTCCTTAATTGCCATGGGTACCCCTCTCTATTTATTAAAGATAGTCATGAGGCTTGGATACTACACCGATGAGGGCGTCGAGTTCTATAGCATTACGGCGGGAGTTCCGCAGGGATCAGTCCTTGGACCCCTATAGTGGAACATTATGTTCTAAGACTAGCGTTTCCCGTTGAAGTACAAATCACCGGCTTTGTTGACGACATTGCCATTGTAATTGGAGGTTGCCACAAATACAGACATCTCTAAGGTGAAAGATTAGCTACTAAGTGCCGGCCTGGAGCTAGCGGCCCACTAAACAGAGGCTGTGCTCATAACCAGCCGCAAGAACATGCGAGCTTTTTAGTCGGTGATCAGACAATTAAAAAATCTGTGAAATACCTACGGATTATGCTTGATAACAGGCTCTCCTTTAGGGAACACATAAATTAAGCTAGCGAGAACGCATCACTTACACAAGCAGCGCTCTCACGAATGCTCCCGAATGTAGGTGAACCCGGAAATGCGCGCAGAGTCTTACTCTCAAAGGTAGTCAGTTCAGTTCTACTGTCCGCTGTCCGCTGCTCCGATATGGGCTGGTGCACTCGCAAGCAGATGACTGAAACGGATGATGACTTCAGTTTATAGACTTTGCGCGATAACAACAATCAGTGGATTCAGGACCATCTCAGATGATGCAGCGTTCGTCATAGCAGGAATGCTACCCATCGACATCCTGGCAGACGAGCTCATGAGGCTAACGTCTGACCGACAGCAGGCCAGGCGCATAAAAAAAGAAGAACGGGCAGCATCCATTGTAACGTGGCAAGCTAGATGGGATGTCTCCACCAAAGGAAGATGGATGCACAGGCTCATTCCCGTTATCAAAACTTGGGCATCAAGATTAGCATAAGACTGTAATTACCATCTTTCGCAGTTTCTGTCTGGACACGGCGGCTACAGAAAGTATCTGTACAAATTTAGATGTGATTATTCTCCATTGTGCCACAATGCCCAAATGCTAAAGAACAGACAGTTTTTGACTGTAGAACGCATGACTTCGCGCATGACAGGCAAGCGGTAAACTTACCAAACCCCGAAAACCTGGTCGCCTACATGATGGACTCGGTAGATAACTGGAACGAACTGTGCTTATACATTGCGCTTATACAAACGAAGTGACGAAGCAGAGAGAAGAGCACAACAACTCGCCGCCCGAAATACAGCATAAATTGCTAACCAGCCCCGCGAAGTAATTCTCAACGGCAGTCTCCCGGGAAGAGTGATTATAGATTGTGGCTTAGTACGTAGGCGCGTGGAAAAAGGAGAACAATATCCCACGAATCGTGCATGCTGGTAACTCGGGCTACCAGTATCTTGGTCGAAGATTCCGTTACACCCCAGATGAGATACGTCCAAATGGCGACAGATGGTACAAAAAGCCATAGCTGTCCCCAAAGGCCTGTTCCCGTTAATAAGGCAGCGGACATCGAGGTGGACCTGCGTTCGGTCCTGCTCGCAGGCGGCCCTAGTGGACAGAATATATTTATTTCTGCCGGGCTTAGCTCACCTACAATCCCTAAAAGATCCTGTCGGTGAATGTGAATTCACTGATTATGACTGAGCGAAGAGCCGTACTTTTCAACAAACCTATTGCAGAACGAATACCCTGATGTACGAGTACTTATGGTTAGTGAAATAAGGCTAAGCCAGAAGTACAAAATCCGGCGCAGTTCCTATAGAACAATCCGAAGAAACAGGCCTGAAGTCAAATGAGGCGGGGAAGTTGCGATCTTCATCAAAAGCAATTTGAAGCGGTGAAATATGAAGTTTTCAGGAGCTAAAGGCCTATATTGTATGCACTCCTCTCCGAAATAGAAAGAGAATTATGGCAGCCTATTATTGAAGCAGTTCAACTCATGGAAGAAATCGAGACACTTTTCCAATCTCTGCGCTTGAACTCGGTGGAAAACTTCTACATTCTGACCGGCAATTTAAAGCGCCAAACATAGCAATTGGGGTAACAAAATACTCAATGGATAGTCCGTCCGTCCGATAGTGTGGCTTCTATCTGGATCTCATGCTGATGGACTCTTGACTGAGACTAGCTGACACAATGGAATGGTCTATAAACTGTCTACGGACCATTGTATACGACAGTGATCAGACGGACTTTGATCACAGTTTCTGACGAGTTCGCGGAGACGGCAGAGTACATATGTATGTCCAAACGCACCCCTTCGATTACAATAGGCCGCGTTGGACACACTTTGCCAATTCTCTGACGAGAGCGCTCATTTCGTGCGCCTTCTTTCCACTGTCTAATAGGAGCCTGTCAAACTTCGAGTACCTCAAACAAATGTATGATGTAATTAAGCAGACGATGAACAGTACAATACCACTCAAATGACATCGCGATCATAAGCCAGAATGAGACATGCATAGGTTTTTCTCCGCGACACTCTAAAATTTTGATTGAATTCCAGGTTCATAGCGACAAAACCCATTACAAACGAGCTCTATCCGTGAATACGTGAGAGCTCATTTCATTTGACCGCAGTGTACTCCCGCAACACTTGTTGACATAATTTTGACAAAACCTCGGGTGCCCACGTGCTCGCCACATCTTGTAGGCAAACATCTGGTACGTCTCATTGATGGATTCTGATCATGACCATGATACTACGAACATGTACGGCAAATCTCCGATCGAGAACTCTTCTTCCGTGTATCAGCAAGGTCTTCCAGAAGCTGATCTATAGACTCCTGTCTGAATGGGTTAAGAAAAATAAAATCATTCTAGATAACCAATAGCGGGACATAATACTATTCATGCCCTGTTTAGCCTCTTGATTTGGGAAAAGCTTCGGTTAAAAATCTTTATAACAAGCTCATTCGTCTGGGCATAAGTAAGCCACTGCTATGTACTCGTATATACAGGGTGAGCCACCTAGCGTTTTTTTTTTTAATCATAGGTTATTCTGACACTGACAGCTGTTTCCCGCTCGAAATCTTAACAGAAAGTCAATATCATACCTCCGTGGAACGAAATGCTTGAACAGAACAACGTTGGGAGATATTGAAAATTTATTTCCAAAGTGAATGCTGTGTAGCCCAAACAGTGCGTTTTTCAAAAAGAAGTTTTGGCCGATATGAAGTACCCACCGCGACTGTTATAAGTAAGTTTGTGAGACTGGTATGCTAATGGACAACACTCATGGTATCCGTCGTCGTACGGTGCGCACAGACGAGAATGGGGCTCCTGTGGCCGAGAGTGTGAGACTTAATTCACGAACACTAACTCGCCATCGATCTCAACAGCTCAACATTTCACGCACTAGCCTGAGGAGAATTCTGCACAAAGATCTCGGATTATTCGCTCACAACGTCCAATTTACTCGTTAACGAGTGACAGTTTGGTGCGGATTGTAGAGTGGAGGCATCATTGGACCAGTTTTCTTCGAAAATGAGGGTGTAAACAACGTTTCGGTCAACGGTTACAGAGCCATGTTAACCGACTAATTTTTTTACTGAAATTGAAGACATGGATTTGGGCGACTCTGGTACATGCAGGATAGCGCGCCATACCACACAGCCCATGTCACAATCGAACTTTTGCGCACCAACTTCCCAAATCGTGTTATCAACCGTCTTGGCGATGTCAATTGTCAGTCTCGGAGCTGCGATTTGACCCCTTTGGAATTTTTTTTGTAGGGAACCGTAAAGGACCGATATTATGCCAACAATCTGGGAACGATTCAAGCACTTAAGGCCAATATCATCAAGCAATCCGTGAGCTACAGCCCGAAACCATCAACAAGGTCTTGGAAAATTGGGATGATAGAATGCGCTACCAGCGAAGCCAGCCGAGGCAGCCACTTGAACGACGTTGTATTTCATAAATAATGGGAATGTTTTTTCTAACTTACAAAGCCATAATATGTACATGGAAAGTAAATTTTGTTCATTTTATTGGATTTTTAAAAAGAAACTTGTACTTGGCCCATCCTTTACAAGGTTGTGCAAAATTAATCACCCTATCGGAAGATGTTATAATTTTTGCAAATGGCGTCGTACGTCAATCATATTTGACATTTGTGAACTAGACAGCTGTAGTATACAAACAGAAAAGTGATATACTCCGCAAAAGCATGGAATAATTGTGCCGATTTTCTTGACTAATAATCGGCCGGTGGTGTTAGCGCAGCGCGTCGCGCTAATCGATGTCGATTTCCTAACTGTCTGTTTCTCCAATAGGGCAAACATTCCGGCGCTTAGCTACTCGACTCGAACAGACTGGAACCACAGGAGATCATGCAGAGCGTGGCCGCCACCGGACTGGTCGTTCAGCTGAGAATATCGGGGCTGTGGCTGCAGATATCGCGGCGAGCGAAGAAGCTTCAACCAGACGACGGACCCTGTCAAGCCATCCTTAATCTCAACAACGAAGAGGACGATTTTGTGTCGGCGACGAGGCACATTTCCACTTAAGCGGTTACATCAATAAGCAAAATCTTTGTTTCTGGGGCACTGAAAATCAGCGTGTGATGCACGAAGAGCCATTACATCTACTCAAAGCCACTGTGTGCGCCGTATGACGCCATCGGTCATTGTTACTGGTGAACGCTACAGGGCCATGATAAAGGGCTTAGTGAACATGTGGTTTCAACAAGATGTCTTTTAGCATTTACCTTAGCGATGTGCTAGTTACTCTTCGACAATCGAAACCGCTATTTGAATCATGTTAAGGATTATGAAGAAATGTTAGCTGCATGCGGATTAATTAATAAATCAAAAAAAAAAACACGAGGGATGATCCTAACGTAGGTCCCTCGACGTTGATTGATCACAAATTAGTCAAAGTAGGAACAGATTGGGAAACGCTGCTAGCTGAATCTGATGTTGACTGTTTGTACGAAAAGTTTGTAACTAAACCTTGGATGTCGACGCACTTACTTAGAAAATGTAGAACAAGAGATGAACTCTACCGGAAGATCATAGGCTTAACAAAACTTATGAAACAGAATACAAAAAGTTCCGTAACAAATTAAACAAGCTTATAACAACGCACAAAAGCCACTGTTATGTCAGTACGTTTAACGAAGTACGAGGAAATCCTGGTAAGACTTGGAGTTTGATAAACGAAATTATAGGAAGGTAAAAGTGTAACGCGGATGATGACGTTGTTAGCAACTTTTCGGTGAACAATTGCTTATCGGCCTATTCAAATGAATTCGCAGAAACTTCGAAGACCAAACTCTACGTATTATTCACCATTGTGGTGCAGTATAAACTAGGTGCTCCAGCTCTACAATACCTGACACTATTCATATTGAAAAAGCAGGCATATTAAAAGTACGAAACATTATTCATACCTTAGAGGTAGAAAGGTCCCTAGGCTTTGATGGTATAAAAACCGCTGTTATAAAAGCTCGAGTCGATATTTTGCACGGATCATGCCAAAATCTTCCAAGGCCTGAAAACAACAGTAATACGACCCATATACAAAGGTTGAAAAAAAAAGAACGATATCAGTAACTATAGACCAATATTAATCCTATCGGTAATTAATAAATGTCTGGAAAGGGCTATAATGAGACGGTTGCTATATTTTGTCCATAAATACTCCCTTATTCATAAAAATCAATATGGATTCCGAAAAAATAAAAGCACTGGTAGACTTTTAGGAGAGTTCGCAAACTGTGTTAATGAAAGTCTAAATAAAAATCATCAACGGCTGGTATTATTTATGGATTTCAGTAAAGCTTCCGATACAATGAACCATAAGAAACTTATCGAAGTACTAGAGCATATTGGAGTACGAGGAGTTCTTGCTGATTAGATCAAGGATTATCTATCCTGTAGAACTTTCCGAGTGAAAATTAGAAATTCTTACAGCCGTGAAAGGAATATATAACATAGAGTTCCGCGGGGTTCCAAACTCCGCCCCGTACTATTTACCTTATACACAAACAAAGTACCGTCGGAATTAATGAAATGTGCTGGAGAGATCCCAATTATATGGAACAATGAAACCAGAGAAATTTAAAAACTCAGTCATTATTCCCGTATCTCTGCAATCAAGTTGTTAAGTTGTTGTCAAATATTCCCTAAGGAGACTAACGTCATACGTTGATTGAATAATCGGATTCTTCCAGTGTGGCTTCAGGAGGAACCGTTCGAGGAGTGCCCAGACTCGTGGTACTCTTCGTTGCAAACCTAGCATTCAAGGGACTACAAATTATTAACAGCCTTAGGGTAAATCTCGCGCTTTTTGCACTAGCTCGGATTTTTTTCACCTGTCTCACTATGTTACTTTAACTTCTGTAGTGACGTGGGGTGCTCAAATCTATGAACATTTTCGATATTTCCTCTCAAGTTGTAATTTTCTAGAACTATTTGAACACGACCTTGTTCAAAATATAGGCCAAATGACCTTCTCCTATGTCGCATGATTAAATTCCGCATTCCTACATTCATTAGAACCCATTGTAGTATGGTTTGAGTCTTTTAAAGAATGGAAGAAATTTAATTTTGTTGGGGGTCATATCCCCATTTATTCGGCCAAATACAAGCTAGTGGTTAACTAACTGAATTTAACTTAAAACTGTGATTGAGGATATGGAGTATTAAGCACTCATTTCAAATTCTCCGGCAGCCCGGAACGACACAGACTTCTACGGCTCATTAACCGACCACCTGTTTGGACTGAGCATGAGTGGTGCAACCAACAGAGGCAACACTGACGATGGTGCCCTAGAGGGAAACCTCTAAGGTTGAACGAGCCCCAGAATTGGGACGTACTGTAAATTGCGCTACTAAGGGCCAAAAAAAAAGGAGAAGGGACGTCCCCGAAAATCGTGCAAGGAGGCTGACACAGCCGAAAGCACGAAGGATAAAGGCAAACCTCTGGGGAAAGCACTTAAGAAGATTAGGTCGGTGGAGGTATCCCCTACCGAAACAAATCCGACCCTGGTGGTGAGTTGTTCCTCATAGGAGACATCTGCCTGGATCAGGAGCATGGTACCGAAAATCCCGCAACTGGGAACTACTACCTATAGTAGTCAGTCTATATAAATTAACGCGCGCCATTTCCTGGATTGCGCAGAACCCGGGACTTGACACGAGGGCCTGGCTTGTCTATTCCTCCAAGGAGTGCAAAGGCTTTCAACAAAAGAGGGCTTCACTCTGGTTGTGGGATTGGACAACGGCTCTGCCGAGACCCTGAAATCTGTGTACGATTCATGTCCCTACTTTGGCCTGGGAAGGATTTTATTTCATTTTGATGTCAAGTAGTCGAAGGATTAAATGTGCCGTCTAAATCTAAGATCTTTTCCCAGATCAATCTTCAGCATTGCAAAGTTGTTATCGCTCTTCTCGTCACTTGGCATCTATTCAGGAAACATGGGAGTGGAATAAACATCTGTGTGGTCTTGGTGGTATACGTGATGCTATTATTCTTTATGATGAGCGATCATCAACACACTATCGGTAACCAAACTTGGTCAATTCTGTGGACCAGATCTGGTGGTTGCTAGAGTTAGCTACAAAGTAAACCTTTGTGACAGCGAGACGACAGGAGGTGATTGCCCTAACCCTGACTAATAGGCATGTGAACGCCATCTCTTACCAGACGCTACGATGTCGTGTGGGATCTCCTCCTCGCAGACCAAGCGGAATCTCAGAAAGACGGACTGGGTACGATTCAGAGAGGAGCTTGAGAAATTCACTCAAGCCCTGCCTAAATTCAGAACAAAGCAATTGGTGGAGGATGCAGTTCATAACCTGAGCAGCGCCTTCACCAACTGTTTCGAACTCGCATGTCCTGTCAAAAAACTTTCCAACAGGAAATTGGTTCCCTGGTGGAACGCTTAGCTCCAATGTCTTCGCAGGGAAGCCAGAAGTCTCCTAAAAAGATCGCTTAAATCGAACTCATAAGATAACTGGAATAAGTATCGATTGAAGCAAAAGGAATATAAGAAGCTTATTCGTAAAAATGATTCCTATAAGTCCCTCTGCGAGATCAAATCCCTGAGCGCGACCAGCAAGTTGGTTAATGTCGTCAAGCGAGAAAAATTGACAAAGTTGGATGTATCCAGAAAATCTGATGATACCTTTACTGAGTCTAAAGCGGAAACTCTTAGTTTACGGGGACTGTCAGACTGATATCGGCTTGCAAAGTTGCCCTTCGAATGCATCCTCTCTTGGAGATGCAACATGCTTATCAGCGCGGAAAATCAGCGACAAGTCTGGAGTGAACAGGAGCTGCCTGCAAGGTGGCGTCCTGTCTCCGCTGTTATGGTGCATATTGGTCGACTCTCTGGTCGATGCTTTCAATGCCTTTGGAATCTATGCGGATGATGTTGCTGTTCTCTGTGTCGGCTCATGTTTAGCGACTGTTTCTCTCAAAGCACCGGCGGCGCTAAATGTGATTGAAGACTGGTGCACGAGTAATGGGCTGTCAATCCTCGCATTTCTGTCCCACCTTCGCTCGCGCACGGTGGCGCACCCTTGGAGCGGAAGTGGTGTGAGCCGAATATCTTAGCTCTACATCACCTACATCTATACGAGATTGAGCTTTTGTTTACATCATATGCTTGGGTCGCGGATCATTTTAATGGTAGAGATTGTAGGACAAGTGAACACAGTGGGGAAGATTTGATGCGTTTCAGTGAAGTATTGATTGATTGGCACTTGGATATGTTAATCTCCAAGCAGCTTACGGACCGACAGAAAGAAAAAAGAGATGAATAAGGAAAGAGTCATGTCACGGGGAAATGGTCCTAAAGAATTTGGTGTCGTCGCGTAAAGCCAGATGTAGGAGTGTTTGACAACCATTTCCATACCGTAAGAATGAAGAGAAGTGGACCTAAGTGCCTGCCTTGGGGGACACCGGATGAAGCCAATAAAGGTATATAAAATGCAAGTTTTACAGGTAGGAAGATATCCACTTCAATAAAATGGGTCCAATGCCAAGGGTAGAACATTCTAGGGACAAAAAGTATTGGAAGAGTCGATGTCTTTGCCATTGCCTAAGGCTGATAGGAAAAAATGACACAATAAAGCTTTGAGGTAGTAGACCTTCATTTGTTATAAAAGAGGTTTTCTTTAAGCGGGGGAATTCACCTAGAGATAGGGATAGACTTAAGATTTTTGAGAGAGGGCGAGGGAGAATGGAGCTTTTTTTTTTTTTAAATATGGCAGGGAGACCGCCGGGTCCAGGAGTGAATTCATCATTTAGTAGATTTCATTCGTTTTCGATAATATGGGTATCGACTGTACGAGAAAGAAATGGTCCAAGGGAGAAACTCGGTAAATAATCCAGGTAAGGGAAGGGCGGAGCAAAGCCCGAAAAATAGTTTAAAAAGGTGGCAAAAAAGTTGGCGATAATATTGGGGTCATTCGAGGTTTGACCGTGGAAGGAGAGTAAGGTAGGGTAGTCACCAGATTTTCTTTATAGTTAACAAACTTAAAGAAGGACTTAGGTTTAGTTATAAGATTTGCTTGCGTTTCAGTTGTCAGAGGGAGTTGTAAGGCTAGGTAAAGCGCAGATATTGCCCATAATTTTTTTCTTTTGTTTCTCAGGGATTGAAGCGTGCGACTTGCGACCAAGGTGAAGAGGTAATTGAAGTTTTGTGTCGAGAAAAGGATATGTAAAGAGAGATAGAGTTAAATATTTAGTTTCTGTAGAATAGGGATATGGAGTAAGATAAGTAATCAAAAGCTGTTTAGAGATATTCGTTGATTTGGTGAAATTTTACTTTATGGAAATCGTTAGTATAATTAGAGCTTTAGGGGAAGAGGTCTGAAATTAAGAATTATGAAAGAGTGAGAGAAGGAGAGGAGGATGGTGGATAGGGAATGAGGAAAAAGTGAAACAATGCAGTCAAACGGATTATTTGTAAAAATAGGGTCTAACTGTCTATATAGATAGATTTGAGATGCCACTAACAGAGCAAAGGTTAGAGTCGCCAAGCCGATATATAAAGAAAAAAATCCTTAGACAGTGGTGGTCTTAGGGCAATATAAGATGATTGATCGTCTGATGTAGCCCATTTAAGATGAGGAGATGAGGTCATCGAAAAGAAGGACCTCACCAAGGGAGTTCCATAAATCATTTAAATGGTCAATCACGTTGATAGCGTGTTCCGACATCTTGTGATGGCGAGATGTTAAAACAAATAATATAAAGCGAGTTTCAAAGATAGTCAAGATACGGGGAAGAGAATATTGCAATGGGGTGTGAATCAATTGTTTACAATAGCTCGTAGGATGCCTCGGCAAGAGCAAACCTCAGCCAGCAGGTTGGTTGAGGTCGCCGTCGCGATAAACTTTAAATATTGGTGGGAGTAGTTACAGGTTATTTATGCTAGGGATCTTTTTGTTTCAGTCGGACTGTAGACTTCAAAAGCTAAGGCATGCGGCTGCTTCAAGTTTTTAAGTGGACACCACAAATATTCTGATAATAGAAGATAAGAGGAAGCTGGGGAGGCCGAGTAAAGACTGACTTAAATGTGTTCGGACCTGTTTTTAATAACTAAATAGTTTTCATTACTTTGGACACACAGCAAATGAATTACAATACTGCATTGGAGAAAAAGAACTCTTTTCAATCAAATACCTGGCGAGGCACATTAGTCAAGATCCCAGTTCCTATAAGCAGGGTCTTAAATGAAACACGATATTTTAAAGTGAAAACAATTTTATTAGATTTTTCATTCTTTGTTATTCATATTACACTTAAAACATGATAGGTATTGTCAATGAGTTATCGTTTTAATCAGTTTTCCCTCTTTTTCTCTTATGGTATCATTTCCATTTCCTAATTAAAAATTAATTGTTGCCTGAATTACAAACATTTAATTTCATTATTGTCTTTGATTCGTCCCATTTTTTCTTTCGATTAATAAAAATTACGCATGTTTTCCCAAAAATTTAAATATCCAAGAATAGAAATGAGTTGCACTATATAATATATGTATATTTATAAAAAAAAGAAAATTCTTTCCACCACCATTCAATTTCTTTTTCTCTGTTTTAGTTTTTTTTTCTAAGGAATAATTACATGAATATTTTTTTATTAATTTATTTTTTTTTACATCTCTTGATCAAATATGTTTTTTTTGTTTTTTGTAATTAGTTTGAATGAAGTCGAATTTAGGAAAAGTTAATGAACTATATGCATGTTAATGTGTATATGTGTATGTATATATGTATATATAAAAGATTTAAATTAGAAAATACTTGTTTATATTTATTCATGTATGTATATAATTGAAAATTCTTATTTACATTTACAAGGTATCTAGCTAAAGTTATTATTTTCATTTTAGTTTTATTTAAATTTAATGTAAATGTGTTATTGAAAAATTATTAAATATTTATATTGTATATTAGCAATTGATCGGCATTCATTTCTTTATACATATAATACTGGGACACATGAAATAGAAATTTTACATCACAAGTAATTTTTTTTTATTTGTATACATAAAAACAAAAAAAGATTAGTAGTTAAGGTTTTTTCTTAATTGTGTTTTTGAGGAATAAAATATATAAAAGTTGTATAACAAATATTTATTTTTCTTTTTTGGACATTTAAAAATTAATTTATATCTACAGCTAAAGTTTAATGCGAAGGGAAATTGTCACTTTTTTTGTTTTTTTTTTTTGATTAAAGAGCGTTTTATTTTTATTTTGTTTAGATTTAATTTCCTATTTGTATTTATATGCTATATTCTTGCTTTTTACATTTTGTGCGTTGAGTTGAGATATTTTGTTTTATTTCTATCATTTTATCGTGTCAACGTGTGGATTTTGTTTTTTATAGGAATTTTTTTGAATGCTTGTTTTATTTTTACATTGCACATGAAAAAATGTATTAATTGATTTTTGTTTATATTTTAATAAAAAGAAAAAATTTCATAACAACTCCAAAGAGGCATCCTAAAATCAGGACTTGATTTAAATGAAATTATTGAACTTTAAGCCATTATTTTAGAAAAGGCGCATATTTGGGTAGTATATCACACATGCAATTTCCTTTTTGAGTCTTTTTAATAAAATGATTTATTGAAAACTATGTCTATGGCTTCTAATTGGATTTTTCGTTGTGATGTAACTTAAAGAGACTTTTTTTGGTTTCAAATTGAACAAATATTGTTGTTCATAAATCATACAACCAACTCGGGTATTGCGTTGAACATTCACTAAAGCATTTATCTGTAGAGCCTCAGCTGAGAAATGGTATGCCCTAAATATAATAAAGGTAATATGCTATATTAATGGGCGAGGCAAATCATGTATTACTTTGAAAAAAAATAAATATATTTTGTCCTTGTCAATTGATCCGTTTCTTTGATCAAAAAAAACAATTTCAGGGAATATGAAAAACCTTCTATTCTAAAAGTATTTACATAAGCCAACGTTCCGGCGATTATGTGAATTTTTCAAAACGCAGGATAGATATAATATTGTTTACTTAATTTAAAACAAAGCTCTTGTTACAACCCATTGAATGATAATGACCAATATTTTGTAGGTACTCAAATGAGAAAAAAATTCGTCAAAGTTAAACGAGAGTAGATAACTCTGCAATGGATATAAGCCAATTTTAGGGAAGTGAGTAGGAATTTTAGGAATGCGGAATAAAGCAGCTTCAATAAAGAGGCGCTAAATATACTCAGAGTGATGCTCTAGGTGTCATGCGATGGAGATAAGAAAAGCTGAGAAATAAAGTGAGGAAATATAGCAAGAGATATTCAAGATAGCAAGAGATCAATGGATTCCATGGCTAAAGATCCATTTTTTGTTTTGACAGCGAAATATTTTTTTTTTTTTTTAAAGACTTATTTTTCTTATGGCAGTTGAAGAAGGAATCAAAGTGGTACCTCGTTAATCATGTCCAAAAGGCATCTTCTAAAATTTTGTTTTCATCTCTTTAAACTCGAATGCTAAGTGAGGAATTCAAATTGTCCTGATGCTGATGTCAGGCATAGTATGAGTCTATGCATATTTTTCAATTTACTCTGTTCTCGAATAGAAGACATGGTTAACAAGGAATATGTCTTTGTAGATCTGTACTTTTCACCTTTTTATACACAAGGCCTATTTTCTAAAAGGAGTGTAAACTAGACCAAGACCTCCTGCAAAACCTGACCCACTTGCAAAATAAGGAAATAAGAGAAAAAGTAAATTGCTAAAGGAGATTACCACTTAATGATAGATCTGACTCTTAAGCACATTATCTAGCCTTTTCATTAAAATCGAACAAGGAAGTCAAGTCTTTAACATTTAGGAGAATATGTTAAAAATACGATTTCTCAGCTGATAGCATAGGATTTAGTTATGGCATACTATTTCACGAATGCTGAAATTACTAAGTTTAGACAGGAAATTACATTTTGTGATTTTGGCGCCAAAATATCTAGCAACAGTGACACCAATAAATCATAAGCATGATGGGTGTTGTAAAAATCGGCTCAAGATATGTTATACTTAAATTGCGCAAAATAACGATTTCATTTTCGCAAATCAATAATTTTCCAGATTTTCGAACGCAGAATATATTTTAGTTCTGACATTTTCCGCCAAATATTTAGCTTACGTTTAAAACATGTTATAAATAAAAAATCTGCCTTGTTTGCTGCATTTTTTTCTCAAATAATAGTTTAATTATTGTCATTATTTGCAATATTGTCATTTATTTATTTTTTTCTTAAATCTAATTTAAATTGATTTTTATTCCAATTCATTATTGTCTCCTTCCACAAATCCAAAAACAAAACAAAAATATTTATTTTAAACCAAAACAAAACCTTTTTTTATATATTTTTTTAAATATTTCAGTTACTTTGAAAGCACCCGCATAAAATCTTATAAATTAATTCCAATTGAAATTCACCCCATAAAATAGTATATTTTTCCTCCTCAACAATGTATATCCTTTCTGCTTATAAACTAATTTTATTTGTTCATTTATTGTCCGTTTGTTACAAATTATCCTGATTTTTTAATTTAATTGTTTTTATTGTCAATTTTATTTGTATTGTCAAATAGTTAATTTTTTTTTTATATTTAATTTTAGCAGATTTTGAAATGTACAAGTCGTGACGTCTAAATAATTTTGTTAATTATTTTTTTTAAACATATTTATATTTGCTCCCTTTTTGTAAGAGATGCTTAACGCTAGATATTCTGAAAATGTATTTAATATTCTCTTTGTGTTTTCAAAGATCCATCCGCACTCACTCGCATGCATTTACAATCTCACCGAACGCTCAAAGATATGTTTTTTTTGTGATATAGCCTGGCTGTATATATGTTTTATTTTAATTGTTTTTTATCATCATTCGGAGTTGTTTTATGTCTATTTTTTCCAATATCTCGAAATGAAATTTGAATTAATGAACGAGAATTGAAAAAAAAAGTTCTAGCACTTAAATTAGTTTCTTCATTTTTTGAACAAATTTCTATCTACCTAATTGAATTTGATTTTTATATAGTTTGTCTTTGTTTTATTTATTGTTTTGGGTTTTATTTTTTTTTAAATGTTCGTTAAGAAATAATTTCTATCTCTATTATTATTTTGATAATAGATAATTTGTTGTTTTTTAACTATTTTGGGATATGATGATTTCTTTTTGTATTTTATAATATTTGACTTAAGTTGCTGTTTTTATTACTGATATGGTTTAGGGTGATATGGCTAACGAGAAGGGAGGATATAGATTTGTTTACAGTGATAAGTTGTGTTTAGTTAATTGATTTTCGTTCAGTAATTACAAATTTCAATTCGACAGTTTGGTTTTTGATGATGGCTTTAGTGACTATCAGGCGAATATAAGTCGATTAACTGACAATAGATTTATCGCAGCCAGGCTAAGTAGGGTTAGGATAGTCAGGTGAGAAAGTGTTGAGGGTATGTGCAGAATATTGGAGGCTGAGTAACCGGGATCGACTATATTAATCTTCCACCCAAGATTGTTGTGAGTGAAGCACTGTAATGATCAAGCGTTCATTTATATTGCAGTGAGAACAAAAGAAAATAAAGAGCCAACCTGATAGTATAGTAGATCTGGCGCATCTACAGGTACCGTCCAATTAAGGTATCCAGGCTCTCCCTCATCACATTCAAGGACAAGTGTTTCCTTATACTGTTCGAAGGTTTCGATTTCGGCGGATCTATCTACAGTCTTATGTTGCCATTCGCAGTATCGTCCCGCTATATACAAACAAACAACCAAAAGATTAAGATGTCAAGAGTCTAGATTGATAGCTACCAAACCTGCGGTGGGGATTGGATTCCCGTCCTCGTCAAACTCCACGCCAGCATAGGCATTCTGCTGACGCAGCTCATTGCCAGTCTTCTGACCGAGCCCACCTTCCGGCGAGTCGGTGATATAGAACGGATGATACCTACAGAATGAAGATATTTTACACATTAGACACAAGTTTTAATAGTTTATATACCTGGCTGGTTGAGCCGGATCATTGCCGCCTTCCACGAAGAACGTATAGGTTTTGCCACGTTCCACAGTGATCTCGGGTATCAAGAGATCATTCAAGTACCAAGCAATGCCCCACGATGAAATCCCTGTGATAGCTGTATAGCCACGTTTGCCACCCGTAGGTCCGATCCTTGCTGTGAAGGTGTTTACATTCTCAAGTTTCCTTGTCGGCCATGGAGTCGGACCGGATTCATCCCTTATTTGATACAGTGAATTCTTGCACGAATGGTCGTTCTGTAGAAAGTGCTCAAATAACTTTCAAAATTTAGTCTTATCTGCTTATAAACTCACCCGAGACGCGAAATTGATTCGAATATCGTCGACATTGTGATCGGTTCCGGTGTGTGAATGAGCATTAGCTTCCTTACGATTGTTCAGCGTACCGATGGCTGCTATAACCGACACTTCCCGATCGGTCGGTATGGCCAAGTCGTTTATCGGCTCATTTGTTTGCAGAAGCCGTTTGTATCGAATGTTGGTAACTCCACTCTTTCGATCTCCGCTTACTAAAGAGAAAAGTTTATGGCGATGTAAATGATAATGTAGAGATATATGTACCAACAACAACGTCGTTCCGTCCGCCGATCCGTTCGTCCGGGCATGCACCATGTTTTCCGTCACATTGTGATAAATCGGACAAGAAATAGTCCTCGGCCCGAAAGACTTGGGCATTGGTGTCGTAGAAGGCCACTACAACGTCTGCCATGGACATTTGTGCGCGACCATTAGCACCCGATAGACCAAAAGCCATGTATTGGTCTTCTCGTATGCGACCGAAGAGCTCGACTATTAGATAATCGCCTTGAATCTCCCATTTGACTTGCAGTTTATTGGGTAGGATTTCCCGACAGTTGGCATAGGTCGGTTTCGGAGTTGTTGTGGTCTACAAGTAGCGAAGAATTGAATGTGATTTAATGCTATAGTAAACGATTGAGGTCAAGAGACTGGCTTAAAACCTTAAAGCCATGTTGGAAGGAATTAGTTACATGGGAAATACTATTTTAATAATCCAATAGGAAATAGACACAGTTGCGCGGAATCCTTCATTACGTTTGATTCCAATGCGACATTTCGAGAATGTAATGAAAAAATTAAGAGCAAGGATATGAAAGCTTCTCGGTCGACAAGATAGGGGCTAATTATCTACCATCAGCGAAAGTCATAAAATTTAGTCTTACGAAGCTATGAACCAAGTATACGAATCTTCAAGCTGAGATTAAAATTAACGGTCGTACGATAAGAATCATTCAGAGAAAGAGGGTTGCCAGGAAATCTATATTTTAGGGAGATACGTATCTTCCTACATTCTTTTTAGAAAGAGCATGTTTTATCACAATAGGCTGGTGCCTTGCTTCTAATAAAAATTTTAAAAAAATATATACCAAGTCACACTGTTCGTATATATTCAAAGCCTGTCATCTGATTATATGCAGTTTGTTAAAAAAATAAGGTTACTTTTTGAATTTCACATTTTGAGTCGAAAAAAAGTTGAAAACGATCATTTTGCTTGGGCGTGATTTTTTTTCTGCCAAAGCAATACCATGCCCTAGCCATCGGACTTTACCTCCTGCGAATTTTTTCTGTTCACAAAACTGAAGAAACTGATGAAAGAACGAAGATTTGCCACGCTTAAAGGGATAAAGACGGCATCACTGGAAGATCTCAAAGCAATATATGTATACCAAGATGTGCATATCAGTTTCGAAAATAGGAAAAAGCATTGGCATAAGTATCTGAAGGAGATTGCTTTGGAGGGGACAAAATAGATGAATAGATAGATGAACAAATAAGTATTTTTGGAGAAAAACAATATGTCACCTTATTTTTTGAACAAAACTCGCACTATGATAAGGGCATGTTTTAGTGAATTTATAAGGAGGGAACGATTTTTGATTTTTGTCAAAAAACGATTCAAGGTCATAGATCGGTGGGTGAAAGTGCTTACCAGACTTTAACTCAATCAATGTACAATGAACTCTGAAGCATTCCTTTGAGGAATATATCTTTTTATCTAGGTTGTAAAATGAAGTTGTTAGGATAAACAGGGGATGCTTTGGCCCGAAATATATTGAAGGTTGAAACTAATTCGTGAATTCGTGAGTGGAAGTCGTAGCGTTTTTTTTTTTTTAATTTTTTTTATTACTTGGAATGAAAGTAAAAAACTTATTATTTAAAGTATTGTTCATCGCTTGCTACAGTTTCTTTCACGTCTTATGGCCGGATACGAATGCCATGCTAGAAGAAGGCCTTATCTTTAGATGCGATCCATATGGTATAAGAATTAAGTTTCTGTTGGATTGACCATGACTTATAAGACGGAACAAATTTAATTCAGAAGGAGCAGTCTCTGGAAAATACTACCTATTCGAGCGTTTTCAATCATGTTTTGTCCAATTCTGCCGGTCGTTCTTCCTTAAATGGCAGGCTCAGTAAGTCTTATACCTCTCTGCACCTACCAAATTCAGGGCATCCATGGCTATTTGGCTTTTGGTAATTAGGGTCTTAACTAAAAGGAGGGTGATGACTCGCCCATAAGGAGCGGAGGATCCCATACACTTTGCCAACGCAATCTTTAATATGATCATGATGATGAGATGTCAATGGACTTTCTGAATATGACAATACATTTAGACTTATTAGCATTAAGGCTAAATAAATTCTGTTTGGACCAGTTGTAAATTTTTTCCAGGTCGGAGTTGATGCAACTAATACAATGGTCAAGCGAGTCGGGAAAACAACTAAGGTGTAGCTGGGTATCGTCAGCGTATATTTCAACAGTGAAACTTCAAACTTATATGTAAGGGAAATAAAAGAGGACCCAGGATGGATCCCTGAGGCACACCGCACCGATTGGGGAGAAAGTCGGGCAGGAAATTATTTGCACGAGTAAATTGAACACCCTAAAAAGTTTGTCACATAAAATCATATTATTGACTGTATCGAACGCTTTTGAAAAGTCGAGAAATACTCGTACGAGAAACGTGCATTGGCCGATGTCTATGTTTTGCCTTATGTCATCTACCACAGAAAGCAGTGCCGTTGAGCAACTATGTTTAGGGCGAAAGCCCAGCTGCTTAGAAGTCAAGAGAGTATATTGATGGAGGAGCGTATTAATTTGCTTTTGTATGATATTTTCAAAGACTTTCGACAGAAAGGAAAGAATTGCAATCGGTCGAAATTAGGCACGTGAGGTGTTTTTAGGCACGAGAATGATGTTTGACGTGTTCCGGAGTGAGGGGAAAAACACTCGTTGTAAGAATCTGGTTGAATATGTGAGTAACGAAAGACAAAAGCATTGGAAAGATTATTTTAAAGAATTTAGAGTGGATCATGTCTACTCCAACTGCATTTGAATTTATGGAAAGCAAGCCCTCCTTGAGATTTTTCTACAAATGTTTGTCGGTTAGCGAGGGATTCAACCGTTTTGAGAAAAAAAACATTTTCTTACCACAAACAATCCGACTGTTAATGATTCCAAAAATATTTGAAGTGATTAATGTGGGACTTTTCCAAGCAGAAATAATTAGGTTTTAAACATACAAACCGAGAAGTTTGCTCAGTTGGTGCAATTATTAACTTCTACTAAATGGTGACGACCTTCAGGAGCACTTTTTTATATTAAAGTAATGAAGTAGAACACAAATAATTTATCGGAAACAATGTTCGACATATTCGATAAAGTACGAAGTGTTGTTATTCACGCTTCAACCAGATGACATACGAGGGTAAGGTGAAAAGTTCCCGGCTTGACACTGAAAGATTGCGATTTTCAGTTGAAAAATGATCTTATTTTTTACATAACCCCCCTTGGCTGCTTTATCACATTGGCTTGGTCCAGCTTTTCTCCATCATCAGTATTCCTTCCCGGAAGTGAGAGACGGGAAAGCTGTGAAATATTCATCTACGGTCCACTCAACTTCATTATTGGATGCGAAGTCAGATGGAAGTAAAGGAAGTGCAGCGATTATGAAATTCGCTCCTAATATGGAATAGAATTCCAGTTTTTAGATGGCAACTAATCTTCAAGAAAACATTTTTTACCGAGTAACATATCTGTAATTTAGATGAAATCGGATTAACCGTTGTCCAGTCAAAACTTCCATAAATTCTCGTAGCAAAAGGAGAAAATAGATTGGTGCTATAACATCTGCTTGCCTATGCGTCAGCGCAGCTGGAGACTTTGTTCCCCCAATGATAGTCTTCCCCAGAAAACAAAAAGAAAAATGGATAGTTTGCTGTCACCCCTCAGGCTGGATTTTGACTGACATATTCTTTGATTGATTTCAGCAGAAGCCCCAGTCCTACTATACATATTTTAGATGGACATTACAGCCACACACGGAATATAGATTTGATAGATTCTGCTAGTACTAACAATGTAACGATCTTGTGTTTGGCACCACATTCTACCCATAAAAATGCAACCCTTGGACATAACGGTAATGGGAACTTTGAAAAGCTATTACCGTAAAGATATCCGACAATGGCTCTTGCATTCCGGACGACTTTTGAGTAATTACGACAATGGACCTGTTTGGTAAAGCTTACTTAGGGATTTAAAACGCTTCGCTAGCTGCTAATGGGTTCAAAGCAACTGGAATCTATACTCTCGATCGGAATATTTTTATCAAAGCAGAGCAGCCTCTTAAGTTTCCGAAATCAAGGCCTCTAAAGCCCTCAACGAATCCGAGACCCTCAGCCTTCTGACTGCTCTGGTGCCTCTACCCCAAATCTCGCAGTCGACGCATCTTCGTTGTTCCGTCTGTAATTGTCCGGACTTTTGCAAGGTAATGAATTAACAGGATTTCTAACACGCTGGCCATGAGCTTTTCAGCAGATGTGATAAAATTGGCTTTTCTTGGTTTTGAGCTACCGGCTTCCACCCACTGTTTACACTGCTGTTTCGTTTCGGTATGTAGTGTCCCTATTAAATCGGCCCTAAGATTGTTGCGAAAATCGTTTGCGTATTTGCTTTTGATCGGTGCACAGAACTTTCGTCTCCCTAGTTCTTTGTACAACATGGCGCGCACCCTTTCTTAAGCCCTACAGCCTTAGCTATCTCATTTACCTTCTCGATATCATACACGATATCATGAAACTTTTCCGGTGTAGTTGAGGTTTTTACGATTGACATCAAAGGAGTAGTGTTCCCGTAAACTTTTGCTAAATTCGGATGAATCTCCTTGAAGGTGAAGGCATCCAAAAAGAAGAAGTTTATGAATCCACGATATTCGGGTTTATCCATTTCAACGAAAAACACGCAAGATGAACAAATTTTGTACAAGATACTCTCGAAGATTTTGGGTATGTGTGACAATTTGGCAATTTGACGATAATTGCTAATGGCGCTCGTTGGACCTTTTTTGTGTATAGAGGTTATAAAAGAGATTTTCCATAACTACCGGAATTTACCTAGAGATAGGGATAAACTGAGGATTTTTGAGAAAGGGAGAGGGAGGGTTGGAGAGCATTTTTTTAGAAATATGGCAAAAAATTTGGCGTCAATGTTGGGATCATTTGAGGTTTGATCATTGATGGAAACTGAGGTAGAGTAGCCATCAGAAGGACTTAGGATCACTTATAAGATTGGCTTACGTTTCAGCTAAATAGCGTTGATAGAGGGAGTTGTGAAGGGCCGTAAAGTGGAGATAGCTGCCCAAGCAGTTAGAAAAGTCATTAGGGGATTGAGTACGAAGGCAGATTGTCCACAGCTTTTTTTTTTTTGGGGAAAGTGTTGCATAGGGAAAAGGGAATGTAAAGCATCATTTAACGTTAGATTATCAAAATTAAGAGGGCCTTTTTTAAGGTATTCATTGATTTGGTCAAATTTGCTTTGTGGAAATCGTAAGAGGCCAGAACTGTAGGAGAGTTGTTTTGTGATGGAGAATCGTGATAAAAGGAAGGAAGGAGGAGAGGATGAAAAGGCTGAGGGGACAGAGTGAGACAGAAGAGTTGAAGGGATCAGTTGTGAATATGAGGTCTAATTGTCTGCTCATGTGGTTTAGGTCATCACTAACTTGGCTAAGGTTTGAATCTGTAAGGCAGCAGTGGGATCGGTGGCAATATAAAATTATTGATCGTCAGATTGAGGCCATTTAAGAAGAGTATAAGGAGTACTAAAATGAATCCGTGCAGGGACGGGTTAAGAATATCCCTGCAGCGATACCTCTCGCTTGTCGTAAAAGGCGACTAAAACAAAGGTAAACAAAAATCACATCTAGGCAATTTAGAAAACACCAAGGTGAGCCTAGGGACACATATACCACCATTAAACTGCCCCACAAGTGTACATGCAAATCAGTGGGTTGACACGACTGGAGATCACCGGTGTTGTAAAAGTCAGATCAAACAAAAAAAATCTGGAGCATGCCCGTGTCACAAAAAAAAGGCAGGCCGAAAAACAATTGGTGCAAACAAATGCAAAAACACCAGCATTTGATTGGCCTCAGCGATGAAGTAATCCCAAACCGGGAAGCCTGCCGCTACTTTCTGAGGTCAAACCGGTGGACCCCACAAGCGGACCAGTAGGAATGCAGTTAAGTGGGAAGGTTATGGTCCTACACTTCTGACCATAACAACGCCGGAAAAAGGAAAAGAAGAAGATAAGGAGTACTAAAATATATCACCTTATTTGGAAATGCTTTAATTTTTGTAAACGACTGTTAGGAATTTGTAGAAACAAGATCACAGAATACTCGTGAATATATTTTTATGGAATACTTTGTCGTGATTTTGGCGCAACGTAAATTTTGGCGCCGTAAGGCAACAGGCCCGTTGCCGAATGCCTCGTAGTGCTCGTTTCCACAACAATATCGCTGCCGTTGGGAAGTTGCCGTGAATGAACCGTCAACGTCGATCAGGCGATGTTCTACGAAATTTGTCATTTAGAAGTAAAAGGGTAACCGGAGTGTAAAATAAGGGAGCGACGAGAACGGCAGAGGGTTTGGAAAAGGCAAAAAAAAGAAAAAAAGACGGAGCGATGAAAAGACGCGCTTTATTGTACAACCACGTATAACTCTACGTTTGAAAAAAAAAGTTCGGTAGTGACATTGACGTATAATATGTAAATCTGTTTGATTTGAGTTATCGCCCTGTTCGTAGCGGGTAATGATGAGACTTCTCAACATTCTGCCAACCTCAGCCAGTTACTGCGACGAAATATTAAACCGGCCACCATGTTCACCTCCAAAATCGACTTGAATTGGAAGCACAACTAACTTGGATATCGCTCGCTTCAATATTGTTTAAGTTATCATCTCCTGCACGTCACTTACACGATCCAGTGGCCATTGCGCAGGTGCGCGTTCCTCTTTTATCAGAACGAGATCCCCAGCTTTTATGTTGTCTTTCGTCTGGTTCCACTTATTTCAAGTCTGAAATTCATGCCGGTACTCACAGCTCCACCTTTTCCGGAAATCCTGTTGCATCTGCTGGACCTGACATCTCCGTGTAAGTCTACCAATCTTGGTGTCGAGCAAGTTAGATCCTGGAACAGCTGTGATGGCACCGCTAAGAAGTGTCCGGGGCTCAGCGCGGCAGTGTCAGTATGGTCATCTGACAACTCTGAGATAGGTCTTGAATTCAGCACCGCTTCTATTTGCTTTAAAATGGTGTAAAATTCTTCGAAAGTTAGTGTTAATTCTCTAATAGTGCGTCTGAGATGGTGCTAATGCTTTTTATACACATAATATGCTGCATGTCAGCGTCTTCTTCATCTACAAGTATTTGCCTGTACCATTTTTCTATGTCTGCCATAAACGCGATTCCATGCGTTCACCATTTCAGAATAATTGCGGGTAGGTCGTTTTGTAACTTCGGACCAAAATGTAGACAAACGTTCAGCGATTGACCTCCGGGACGCGTAGAAGACAGTTTAGTCGTTGAACTCGACTCTTTATAAACCCCAATATGTGGCAAATAGCATACAGATCTGGAAAGTATGTTTTCATGAACAGGTTCCATATGTCCACGACGCCAATATGCGGACATAAATTCCTTTTACATCGTTTTCATTTTCGGATTTTTGTTGGGTTGGCGTAGTTGGTACTGGAGACGCTTAGATGCATCTGATTGATCTGCTGCCATGCAACGATCGATGGAGTCTTTAAATGGATGTTTGATGGTGACTATATAGCGTCCAAAACTCGTCCCTCAAACGGGGTGTTTAGAGAACTCTTCGCAGTACAATTCGTCTGCCGTTAACTTGCCACAGATTCGACGTCCCCATGCTCCTTTTGTTTTCTTTTTTATAATTCGTATAATTCATGCAGGTTCAAGAGTGTACCTAGTCCTGCCATAAGTTCTGTTACAAATATAAAACGCTATAAAAAAAAAGCAGTAAACATATTGTATTCAAAATTATTTCATTTATTAGAACACAATATTGGTTATTAAAAAACGTTGGGTTCGTTCGGAATGACCGCCTTTTGCTTTAACGCAAGCTTTTAAACAGTGTGGCCATTTGGGCTATAGTGGCACGTACGATTTCCATGGAGATCGTGGACGCTGCTCTGGTTAATACTGTTTTAAGGCTTTGCAAATTTCTGTGGGGAGCCTTGCAGGCCATGTTCTCCAATTCTGATCACAAACCATAATCCAGTGGATTCAGATCTGGACTCCCCGACGGCCAATCTTCCGCTGCTATAAAGCCAGGAATATTGACTCTGAGCCACTCCTGCGTGGTTTTGGCTTTGTGCGCTGGAGCAGAGTCCTGTTGGAAGATCCATCTGTGTCCATTGAAAAGGGTATTGGTGGAACCCTTCACAACACCTTCTAGCACATCTTCTTGGTAGACCTTTGCACCAGTTTTTACGCCCTTTTCACAGAAATGGAGGGATGTGACACCATGGTGAGAGACCCCCCATTAAACCATTACGGAAACAGGATGATGGCCACGTTGAACCCTTGGAACAATTTTTTTCGCTTCCTTGGATGAAGTGGCATAAATCTTGTCGTTTTGTTTGTTGAAAACTTCTTCCACATTAAAAATTTTCTCGTCCGTAAACAGAATGTTTTCATGGCCATTGTCCGCGTGCCACTGCAAAAGTCGCTTGCATCTTTCCAGCCTAATTTTTTTTAATTGAGGAGTTAGAAGATGACCCGTGGACCGACGATATGCTTTCATATGCAGATCATCCCAAATCAGCCTAGACGTGGATCTGGTTGATATATCCAATTCTAAGGGGCTTTCTCCGAATTCGTTAACGTAATGTCTTTACTACCGCACTCGTACGAACGACGCGCGGGCGACCACTTTTTGGCCTGTCCTCTACTCCAGATAATTCACCGAAGCGAGTAATAACCCGGTAAACGAATATTCTTGATATTGCGAGTGGTTTTAGCAACTCGAAAATTTGGCCAGCACTCTTTCCGCACTTATGCAACGCTATTACCGCGACTCGATTCACTTTTACGCCCCACTCTATGTTAATAGTTCAAAAACTGATACCAAACTGACTAGTATTCTTCACTGATCAGTGCATGTGTTCTGAAAAAAAGGTTAACAGTTCTATTCCCCCAAAAAGTTTTGAACCATAAGCGCTGAAAATTGTGTAACAGAACTTATGGCAGGACTATGTACACAATCTGGACGGGGTGCAGATGGTTTGTGTCGAAGCTGTTCGTTTACTACTCCCCGAGGGTGGTTGTCCTAGATATGATTTGAGCGATTCGACTGAATTTGCGGTGGTTGTAGTTCATAGTAACACTATTCTGTTTTCCATGTCATTAAGGTATTATATTGGATATGCTCACACAGAGTATGAATTTTGAAGTGATCTTATGCTCCGAGTACTGCCTTCGTCAGCACTTTTTGATCATCTTTCATTCACAACTGATGTTGTTGCACAGTTTTTCCGTATAGGAATTGTTCTTGACTATGGACGGACTTGAATTACAGATCTTCGGCTCAACATTCGGTGGTGATTACCATGACCACCTCCCTCTTGTTGTTGCTTTAGGCGCCGGCCATATATAACCCATCCTAGGTGTGTGCGCTGAGCTACAGCAGCACCAGCAGCTGACTGCATGACTTCACCACAGACCAGCGAACCATTCAAATCAGCTAACAAAATTACATCAATTGACCTAGGTTAATAAAATTTTGCATAAGCTGGTGGTGTCAATACGCAGTGTCCCAAGCGTGGCAAAATTAATGCATTGCAGATGATATGAAAGTCTGATTCTCTGAGCGAGGAAACAGAGATCTCAACCAGACCTGTCGCCTTATCTACGCTTGATCCCCCTACTCCAGTTACAGGGACGGTCAGTCGGTTTCGCCGAAGACGCAACTTTTGCACAGCATACTCGCTGATAAAAGACACCTGGGACCCGTTGTCCAAAGAGTGCAAAACTTCAGTTGTGCCCAGTGGCAAATTGCACCTTGATTTAGGCTGTGGCCACCAAAACCGGTTCTAATTTGTTTCATGATGTGTTGACGGGCTCTTCAGCAAACGAGTTGCGAAGACGAGGGGATGCCCAAGTGTTTTGTGTACGCGTGTGATTTGTATTTATTTGGAGAGAGTCGGTCGTCAGTAGTCCATCGCAGCATAGTGTGGTGCTGTACGTGTAATTTGTTTAACATTCTTGCTGCGAATGCTCTCCTTCAAGGTAGTTTGTGCATAGTTTCTCATCTCATCACAAATCCCAACCTCTGTTGTGGTGTTTGGTCTCTGAACTTTGGGCAGAACATAAGATGTGCGTACCAGAACAGCTTGGACAGTGCTTGATGTTAGCTTGGTGACTGTGAACGGGCTGTACGCCGGATGTCTTTTGGCCATGCTCCTTCAACTTCAATCTGGGGCATGCAGCCATTGCATCAAGTCGTTTCCATGAATCTTTTCAGGTCACGATTTCCCAATTTTTAATTGTAATTTGATCCAATTTTTCGGTCACAAGTAGAATGAGTCAGTCGTCCCATTTGTCAGTTGGTCGGGCCAATTGCTCTAGAGCGCGGATTGCTTCCGTTATTTTGTCGAGAATTTAACGAAGAACATGTGGCGATCTACTGGTCATATGCGCTAGATTTAGGATATCGCGAGGGTACTGCTTAATAATCTTGCGCTTATTGTCGTAGCGACCTTTTAAATTGTCCCATGCCATTTGGAAGTTATTCCCACTAAGACGTCTGTTTTTTTTAAAGGTTTGCTGTACGAAGACTGCAGTTCAAAAAGTGAAGGCGCTATTTGAGGTATCTTCAACTATCGCCCTGTTCGTCACGGGTAGTGATGAGACTTCTCAACATACTGTCTAGAGACTGTCCATCGCGCGTTAACTATGCTCACGTTCTCCTGAACCTCAATGACGAACTGCTCGATTTCTAGTCGACATTCATTATTCACGCGCGTAATAGACATTTTGAAGGATACCCTTCCGGATCACCTAAAGTTTCGTTAAGGCAATTGGTGTTGACCGGCAAGATCGCTCCATTTGACTGCCTCATAATTATTTTCTTGGAATATTTTGAAGTAACGGCTCTATCAGAACAAGCCGCCGCCTCTGTAAGTTCTCTAGGAGAATATACGATAGAGGGCGATAAATGACCGCCTAAAGGTCCCATCGAAAGGACTGAGAATGCGGTAAAAATAAATAGCAAAATAACATCGGGAGGTGAGTGTAAGACTGAGGGATCAGCAACACCGCGAAATACGGTTTCCCGCCTTTCTTCATACTGAGCCACAATGATTCCGAAAGTGGTTAAAAACAGTCAAAGCCAAAACAAAACGTACATATGTATATGCTGCTAACAAGAGAATATGGAAAGTAAAGATAAGTCGCATTCTTTGGTGTTGAACTAGTAGATTCGACACTTCATTGGTAAATCAATTCAAATCAATTAAATGGCTATGAACCATCATTACACTCCAAAAAACTCTCATTTACATATATTACACAATTCATACTAAAGTAGAAAATAAATTCAAATTTATCGAACAAAAACAACGTTCTTAACACACTAACGAATTTAATGTTGAATGAGAAGTGTTGACTTGTACAAAATATACAAAAAGTTGAATTTGATTTATACTTACAGGCGTATACCACCAGGGCGGCTATAATACGAAATAAAAAAAAAGCAAAGATACAGAGAAAAATGTTGAAATGATTTCGAAAATGTCGATTGAAATGAAATTGTACAATGAAACAATGACACTAAATCGAAAAACAAAAATAAAAAAAAATAAAAACAATCACACAACCACAGCTAGTGTGTGTTTCTACATTTTAATAGATACATAGATACGCACACGTACATGGCGTATTTTGTTGTTCAATTAAGCAAAATGTCGAGCTCAATTTACGAGTAAATTACCAATCCATTTAAATTCAAATCAATCCAACGACAATAGCCCAATAGACGAGCACAATACGAGCACACACACAGAGAAATGCTGCAATTGCACTACAATAGCTTACCGTAATTTTGGTTTGTCCCAATGCTGGCGGCACATCGAGATCCTTCGGTATGAAGACATGTCCGAAATTGTGACGATACTCAACGCACCACACCGCCAACCAGTCGATATCGTATGCTGTCAAATTACCTGGCAATTGGATTTCAATATCCTCGCCCTGGTAGCCCCGCAGCGGTTCCAACGAACCAATTTCATTCGGCACCTTTACTCGACGAGAAATACACAGACTTATGCATAATCATTGAATCTATGTTGAGCTGGTACTTACCTTAATTCCCATTATGTTGGGTTCGGTGCCATTGCCTACCCAGAAGTACGCATCCGGACCGGCTCCGTCATAGTGCAGGTTTGGTATGTAGAAGGTTTTAGCATCTAATACACTAATGTTGCTCGATCGCAGTCCGTGGGCGAGTCTTTTGAATTCGGGCAGGACTCGGGGCTTAGGCACATCCAGACCTGGCGGTATGAATACTTCACCGAAGTCAACCTGTTCGGAGAAACAAAAGGAAGGGAAAATGATTGTTAAGTGCTTGTTTTGATAACAATTTGCTTTGCCTATCTAATGATAATGGACATGTCTGGCGTGCATTAAGAGCATTCAATTTACTTGTCTTCCTACCGTGGAGCGGTAGGGAGAGAAGGACTACATGCACTCAATGCCCTGTGGCTGGTTGGTCAATAGCAATATACAAATTACTACTTTCAACGCTTAATCGCCTCAAATTAATGAAAAAAAAAAAATGAAAACTACATTTCGTTGCGCTACCGTTAATTCCATACGTTAATTAACCCGATCTTTAGATATGACCCGTTATGTTGAAATTCACTCTATTCCAGCGCGACAACCCTGCACCACCATCACTGCGCATAGACCCGGATCCAGCTCCACGTCTACCCTCAACCAACAATACCCTCTCATTACATAAAGGAAAACAAAAAAAATGTTGCAGAACGTAATAGAACGAAATAAGAGTGAATATTCAAGTTATTCCATCAAACAACCACCCCATAGCGGGGTGGTAACCTCTACAATACAAAATACATTTTTGGGGATGAATTTACTTGGGACCGCGCCCCTTTTTTCCCTACACCTAAAACTTGGACAAGCCAAAGAAACAAATGAAATAAAATCCAAAATGAAAAGGAAAACATAAAAGTTAACCGAAAAACGAGGAGGACAAAAAAAAAAACAACGAACTTCAACCGACGCTTTTACCTTCAGTCTGTTCTTGCACTCATTGGCAGGGTATATGACCGCTATTCTGCTCCGGGTGTGACGGATGGAGGGATGGGATTTGCGCGCGCATGACGTTCTTTGTTTTGTCTTTGAGCTTTTTTGGTTTTCCTCCACTCGTTGAGGTGGAATTTACAAATTTACAATTGTTGTAGGTACTCGTACATGGTTTGGGTCTTTTGTGGTTTAAATAAGTCGTGAACTTATTCCGGTCAATGTAAATTGATTTTTTAAACCTTTTTTTTTCAAGTGGAACTAAGGCTATAAGCTTGGAAATAGCTATGTGCATTCTTAGTAATTGGAGGGAGTTTCTATTCCGCTAGGGTTAATAACCCTGTTTAAGTACTAATTGGTGATAGCTTTTTCTTATGACCCTCCAGTTCGCTGCAATGTCAAATGTCGTTTTTCAGTTTAAAAAATCAGTTTTCGACGCAAAATTTGAGCGATATTCGGCAGCCTTTAGAGGAATAAACATTTTAAGTAATCAGAGCTTCTAAGACGTACGTGAATGATATTCTGCCTCTGCGTCTGAACATAAGATGGAACATAGGCTATTCAGGATCACAAGAGTTCTTAAGCCCAATCTAAAAATTTTTCATTAGTAACTTCGGGTCGACTGCCTTGTAAGGTTAATGTAAGGTTGTTAGGTAAAAGACAAACGTCTTAATATAATGGGTCAGTATACATATATGGATTCTATTTGGGGCTAGAGACGACGTAAACCTTAAACACCTATGCTGTGCTTGTGAAAGCCATAAATAACTTAAAGATGTGGAACTATTTAGTTCGTTTAGTTCTGAATTCGAGCCGACTATCTGGACTATGCGCAAATCGGGAAATAAGCTTTAGAAACTGAGAGAGGCTGCCGAAACTCGCCCTATAGCGCGCAACATATGTATGGTGCCTTACTGAACTTGTGAACTAAGTTTCCTTAAAGGGACCACGTTAAATGTAAATGAAACGTTTAGGCCTGAATACAAGCCAAATTTCTGCACTTTGTGCAAGTCGAATGATAAGCTGTAAAGGGTGGGCCATCTAGCGTTTTTTTTTTTTAATAATAGATTATTTGACACTGCCAGCTGTTTCCCGCTCGAAATTTTGACACAAAGTCAGTATCAGAGTCGCTTTACGCTTGAACAACGTTGGGAAATATTGAAAACTTATTTCCTCACTCGAAGAACCAAAGTCGTTACTGCCAGTCTTGCTGTACGGAGCCGAAAGCTGGACGATGAGCAGGACAGTGGAGCTGATTTTGAGTTCTTTCGAAAGAACATTTCTGCGCCGGATATTTGGTCCTGTCTGTGAGGAAGATGAATGGAGGAGAAGACATAACCGCGAACTCTACGAGCTGTGTATGTAGTCCGGAAGGCAAAGATCCGTCGACTACACTAGCTCGGCCACATCGAGCGCATGAACACCAACACCCCAGCTAAGAGGATCTTCCATTCCGAGTCTTCTAGTTCGAGAAGAAGAGGATGGTCATCCTCTCCTCCGGTATAAAGACTAAGTAATCGCGGATGTTAGATAACTTGGTCTTGACAACAGGAAGCAGCGTGCCCGGGACCGTCAAGGAAGGAAGGCAGCCATAGCCCAGGCTCAGATCCTCCATGGATTTCTGGTTTGTTAAGTAAGTAAGTAAGTATTTCCAAGTTGAATGCTGTGTAGCCCAAACAGTGCGTTTTTTAAGAGGAAGTTTTGGCCGAAATGAAGCATCCGCCGCGACTGCTGTACGCAAGTTTGTGCAAAAATTTCGTGAGACAGGTATACAACACTTATGGTTCCCGTAGTCGTTCGGTGCGCACAGATGAGAATGTGGCTGCTGTGGCCGAGAGTGTGGGACTCAATTCGCGAACATCAACTCGCCATCGATCTCAACAGCTCAACATTTCACGCACTAGCCTGAGGAGAAATCTACACAAAGATCTCGGATTGTTCGCTTACAAGGTCCAATTGACTCAACAAATGCAGGCGCGCGACCATCCGCTTCGTTATCGCTTCTTGGGCCTTGGAGCAGCTTGAATTGGACAACAAAATTTTGGGCGAAAAATCAATTTTTCTTACGAGGCGCATTTTCATCTCGGCGGCTACGTTAACAAACAAAATTGCCGCATCTGGAAAACCCGCACGTTATTGTCGAGAAGCCAATGCATCCACAGAGAGTGACAGTTTGGTGCGGATTGTGGACTGGTGACATCATTGGACCAATTTTCTTCGAAAATGAGACTGAGAATAACGTTTCGGTCAACGGAACGCACAATGGCGCGCCATGCCACAATCGATCTTTACCAAATTCTTGTCTTGGCGATGTCAATTGGCCGCCTCGGAGCTTCAATTTGATCCGTTTGGACTTTTTTTTGTGGGGAACCGTGAAGGATCGATGTTATGCCAACAATCTGGAAACAATTCAAATACTAAGGCCAATATCATCCAAGCAATCCGTGGGCTACAGCCCGAAAAGATCAACAAGGTCTTGAAAAATTGGGGTGACAGAATGCACTAATGCGAAGCCAGCTGGGGCAGCCACTTAAACGAGGTTGTATTTCATATTTAATGGGAATGTTTGTTCTTACTAATAAAACCGTAATACATGGACAAAAAATAATTTTGTTTATTTTATTGCATTTTTAAAATGAAACTTGTATTTGACCCACCCTTTAGAGGCCTAGAGCTGCCGACCGGTTACACTACCGGGCGTATACGTAAAATTTTTCAATTGTTGGTACGTACTCCCTTCCTTGATTTCATTTTATTATTAGCTTAATGCAAGCCTTCAAAAACAATAACTTAATTAGGTTATTAACTAGGTGACAGGGTGGAGACGATTAATGAGAGGGTGGTATAGGGCAATTCTAAAATAAAACATTTTGTTGTGAAGGTCGAAAAGATTGGTGTTAGCTTTGCGCACATTGTGGACATTGGTTCGTGGTAGCCATAATTTGTGCGATTCGTGTTTATACGGAAAAGGGGCGAAATTTATATGGGTTGGTGCTAAGGGGAATCATGTGCAATAATGTGGGACTGTCAATGTTCTCGCCGAGAAGATCGTGAATAAAAAGAACATCGCATCGTTCTTTAAGGGGTTGGAGGTTGATTCATTTTAGGCGATCCGTATAAGGTGGTAAATTAATGGGTCAGCCCAGGGAAGGGCAAAAACCGATAAACCTACGTTAAATAGCCTCAATACGGGGAGTGTGGATTTCGCATATTTGAGAAATGGCCTAACGAAAGTAATGATTTCGTAACGTAAGGATTAGAATTCTTTGGACCAACGTTTCACGAAACCGAAGGCAGAGTTAGCACGTTTGATAATGTTGTCGATATGGAAGCGAAAGTTAAGTTCATAGTCACAAATGACCCAAGAAGTTGACCGGGGAAACGGTTTCATTACGAATAATGTAGGTTCTCGGTGGTGAGAACGAGTGCTTGCGGGAGTAAGTGATGGCTTGGCATTTACTCATATTGTGCCCGTGATTTTGACACCAAGTAGTGAACCTATTAAGGTCAGATTGAAGAAAACACGAGTCAATAAGGGAAGATGTGTGTTTAAATATTTTTTTATCATCGGCATATATAGAGAGCTGGAAGTTCAGAATAACGCTGCTAACATCATTAATGGTTAGTGATTAGAATAAATATCAATGGGCCGATATAACTACCTTGTTGGACATCAGAGGCCGCATTAATTCGATCAGAGATAGAAGATCTGAAAAGAACGTTTTATTGACGATCTTTTAGATAAGATTTGGTCCATGAGATAAAACCGGGAGAGAAACCGAGGGCAGTGAGCCTGAGGAGAATAATTTGGTGAGATATTTTGTCAAAGGCCTTGCTGAAGTCAGTGGGAACAACGTTTACTTCTTTGCCGGCTTCGAGTGCACACGAAAATATCGGTTTGCAGTGAAAGAATAGTGCATCATAAAGGATGCTCTCGAAAAGTTTGGGTATGCATGAGAGCTTGGCAATGGGGCGATCGTTGGACACATAATTTTTCAGTCCTTTTTTTGGACTGGAATGATATAAGCATATTTCCAAAGCTGAGGAAAGAGTTCTTGAGCAATAGAGCTTTGAAATAAAGCGGTAAGGGGTAAAATAAAATGATTCGCGCACTTTTTTAAAACTATGGCAGGCGGACAGTTGGGACTGGGGGTGTGGTCGTCTTTTAGATTGCGTATTTTTCGGTGATTAGGTCGGGAATTATGTTTAGTGAGACAAGAGACGTCTTGAGGCAGTTTTTCAAGTATCGAAAATACATAGTCTTGGTCGAAGACGTTGGCGATTATTTCGAATTCGTTGGAAGAGTTATTGAGAAAATTAAATGTATCGGGGTAGTTATCGTTTTTTTCTTTCTGTTTTAATGAAGTGGAAGAAATACTTGGGGTCAGAGATAAAGGAGTATTGCATACAGTTCAGGTGTCGAAGGTAGAGTGATTCACACAGCTCTGCAAATTTAGTGTAGGACTGCATATAATTAGAAAGGTCAGGTGCAGATATGCGTCCCAATTTTTGTTTGTTTTATTGCGTTTACCAGGGCGGAATGAAGTGTAATTCTCTTTTGTTGAGTATGGGACTGAAAAATTGAAGCCGCTGAGGATTTTGGAGTAAAATAGCGCAAGAGATTCATTTAAAGATATGTGTGAGTTAGGGTTAAGGAGGAAGTTAAAATTTACGTTGTTGGGCAAATTATTTAATTATCTATTATTAGAAATTGAGAAAGTACGTATTTTTGGAGGGAAAAAATATATACTTGGATACATTCAATCTGAACACAAGAAGACTTTCTGCACTATGCTCAAATCCAGAAATACGTAGTGAAAGTTCAGAGATGCTGTCGACACCTCACCCTATGGGAGAATGAAATCATAGCAGCATGCTCTGGTAACAACATGAAGATATTAGTTTCAATGCGAAGAATTAGGGGCATTGCTTTATGTCAGACGTTAGCTCAATTCGCAATGTAATTGGAAGTACATAGATGAGACAACAATTATGAAACCTTTGAAAGCATTAGGGATTATTCAGATATTGGGTGCCGTACAAGTTGAGGCCGAGAGACATCGGACGACGTTTTTTCATGTGTGAACTGCTGCTTTAGTGGTCGAAAATGAAAGATTTTTTTTGCATCATATCGTGACTGGTGATGAATAGTGATAACCCTAATCGCGGACAATCCCAAGGAAAGCCGGTCCATGCATCATCGGCTGCAAATATAGATGGATCGAAGGTTCTGCTCTGCATTTGGTGGCATCAGCAGGGTGTAGTCTGTTATGAGCTATGAGCGAAACCATCACGAGAGATCGCTATTGATGCGTTTGAGCCAAGCACTAAAGGAAAAATCACCCCTATACGAGCAGAGACACGAAAGGGTGATTTTGGTACATGATAACATTTGGCCACATGTTCTAAGATCGGTGAAAACCTACCGCTGTATTCAATAGAATTGCCTCTTCTAATTATCACCTACTTCCTTCAATGACACATGGCCTGACTGATCTTCCATTTTTATCAAGTTGCCAAAAAATTATAAAATGTCCATTGTGACACATCCGAGCGTAGGGCCGACCTACTGGAACCACATATCATCAGTAGACCTAGACCACAAGAGCATATTGAACATATCATTGGTCGATTAGTAGCGACCAAAGTTGAGAGTTAGATCAGTACAAATTTCGATTTAGAAGAAGTGAGAACTGACGATTCACGATTTTAGACCGAAGTCCCCACTAAAGAGCTACTTTCTCGAAATGCATTTGGAGCTGATGAACACATTTATTAATTCAAAATAGAGCTTTGTCACCAATTTTTGTATTTTTTCCATGAAATGTTTCACCAACTGTTACGAGATTGCAAATAATCGGTTGCAATGAATCCATATAACTTTTCCGTTAATTCATCTCCAGCATATTTTAGGATAGTTTAATAATGGCACGAAAATTAAAATGACACTTCTTATTGGATGACCTTTTATTAGCTTGACACCAATCGCGTACCTTTGGAACTTATTCGGCAACACGTGATTTATTCAGGTGAAATTCATTATGGTTTGTCATCAACCATAGCATGGTCCATATCCACAGTCTCACTCATGACCAAACCGAAATTATCAAAAATCCCAGAAGTTATCAGTTCGAAGTGGAAATAGGACTTTTTCACAGGATTGCTAGGTATTTATCTGCAGTGGTATTCCTTATTATTGAAAGGAGCAAAACCCAATGGACGATGTAGGTATGTCGATTCACCATCATGATGATACACGGTAGATAGTTCAATATTTTTCATCCCACTCGACTCGATTGTAAAATAAATACGGCGTATAGTAACCTAAGCCTTCTGCTATCCCGTTAGCAGCTTCAGTATGTATGAATCCTTCACGAGTTATTACAACCAAAAACTAAAATAAATCAAAATAATCTCGGTGCTCCAATATAACAAGGCAAAAAAATATATATCACCATTTCGCCATCCTTTCTAGTATTAGTTTTGCATGTCATAGGAATACAGAAAGTTATATTCCCACGATTTAAAAGTTTTGATTAAAGCCAGTCCAAATGCCCATAGAAATGCTTCGAAAACCTAATATTCCATAATACCTCGTACATCAAACGAAAAACTTCAATTAAAACCCACAAGCAAACGGGGAAATCGAATATAAAAAAAAAAGAAAATCAAATATAAAATCAAATCTTTCAACATATGGTCAAAAGCGGATTACGAAATTAAATAAGCGAGCAAATAATATCTTTCAGAGAAAGGAAACCCCACCCACTTATCCTTGTCCCTTGGGGACTACTGATGATAAGCAGTAAAAGTATGGATTCATACATTGGCTTTGGCTGTGTATATTTCCAGTCTTCCATGTTCATTCGGATGTGATGTATCTTTTCTCGTATAATGAAAATAAACTCAATTTCCATTTGCATCGGGTGCTGCCCCTTTCACTCACCGTAAATCTCCGGCACCATACCGAAAGCCATCGGATGTCTTTGATCCTTTTCCCCATCGGCAGCCGTAGGATGATGTCTGTATTGTTGTGCGCTTGCAAGATTGGTGGATCTCTGTAGTGGGAAAAAATAATAAAACTTTTATAAATAGTGTTGATTTAAATAAAAGCTAATTAGGAAGTGATCCGCTTGATCTGAGTGATATAACAAATATATTATTTAAAAAGTATTTTTAGCCAATGAACGTATTTTAAAGGGAGGCTGTGAAAATAAGGATAAGAAATCGTGATCGAGTTGCTTGAGCACCTTTATCGTCAAAAAAATAGAGCAATCTGCAGGGTGGTCAAGTTTGAAAAATGTAGCTATTGGTTCAGTTCTCACTTTGGTCACGGTACGTTCCTCGAGATGGTACCAAAAGCCTTGAATGCATTTCCGACTAATTAGGCCATACTTAACTTTAAGTTCAAAAATCACTCCTTATTTCAATTTCCGAGAATAAAAAAAGGAGAAGCGAAAGGGTGAATAGAGACTACTACAATACAAGTAATGCTGATTGCTCCAAAAAAAAGTGCAAATTTGGCGCAGGCGTCTTTTTGCACAATTTAAGGTGTGTGATGCCAATTTTTCCATGCGGAACTCTTGTAATATGAGTAACTTGCCTTCTATTTAGAATCTTACCTTTTAAAGACATTATACATCATCATTTTTTTAATAGCTAGCCAATCTAGGTTGGTAAAGAATGAATAACTATGTAAAACAAAGAAAGATCCAGTCTCGTTACAATGAACGCAAAACGATAATAAAGGGATCTAGAGAAGACTTCCTCTCGTTACGGGCTTTAGACCATCGCATCACTGATGCAAGGACCAAAATGAGGTTTCTTATCCAATTCTCCTGGCAAGGCAAATATTTTTTTAATGATCATAACAAGGATTCAAACAAATGGATTGGTGAATTGGTCCCATTGGGCCAAAGATGACAGCTTATTACACGTTGATCAACATATCAGATGAAGCTCTTCTGGAACATTGAAACAGAATCCTTGGCCAATCTACGATAGATTCTTCCATTGAACTTTATATTCTCTGATGACGCTAAGACTTATGCTATTATGGGACATCTTATCGCCAACTATTATGAGGATTTTCACAGGTTAGTTAAATTATCAAACGCCTCTTGGGTACCTGAGAAAAAGCGAACTTAATATTCAAAGAAGGCCCACTACCTTAATAACACTCTCATTTATTGGTTCCCATCTTTCACCTTTAGTAAAAGGCTACATATCAAATTGGTCAGTATATTGCATCACCAGTTGATTCCTATCCTTCTCCAGGGTTGCGGTTCAGGTTTTTATTTTTTTGATGACCATTACCAAGAAGAAACTTAACCCACCGAGGTATTTTGAAATATTATAAGAATTCTATACCAGCTATGCTACGTACTGATTGTGTATTCAGAATCCACAGATTATATTATAGCTTTAATTTTCAGAATAGGCTCTGAACTCAGTTGAACGACGCACATAATAAATCGCCCATATGGCTATCACCATCATCGAAGACTGGTCGAAAATGCGTAAATATGAGAAGTTGATTATACAAGGTCACACAGACATATATTCTTACGAATACTAACCAATATTTACTAGCAAACGAAATTCCTCCATGAAAATCTCCGAAACTTCTGAAATAAAGTAGACGACAGGCATGGCTCAGAATCCATTTCTTTAAAAAAAAATTATTTCAACTTCAGTTAGTGTCATCTGGGAGAATACTGGCTTTCTCTCAGTGAAACGTCGGCAAAATTGGTCTAGTTAAGCCTTGCCTGGTTCAAGTCATTGAGCTCACAAATTTTTTTTTTAGCAGTAGCTATAATGGTGCGAAAGGCGTAACAAAATACTTCACTCTGAGTTACCCTGGAAACAATTAATAGTCTTAGAATGAACCTTAACTATGTATTTAACATGCAATTCTGAGCTCTTGGTGAGACTCAGTTAGATCTAGTCATCTCATCCTTTTTCTGCTTAATAGCCATCAACCAGATGATCTAATGCTAAAAAAATCTTGGGTGTCTCCTTAAATTTATAGGCGATTATATAGATTTATGGCATACAGTTTTCTTGGGTATGAAGGAGACAGCAAAATAGTTCAAAAACTACTTTATTGTTCACAATTTTTTAGCGAAAAAAAAAATGCAAATGGAGCCTATTCCCACACGTCAGAACGCTGGAAATTTGCTGTTCGATATTAACGCAACTCCATCGGCGTTAACTCGCAATAGCGAGGTGATCATTTGAGTGGATCACTGCACGAGATCGAGATTACACCATTACTGAACTTCTTATCAGTACATCTGTTGTTTGGCCAGCTGTGTAGCATGTGCCACCATCTCGTGTGATGTGATTCATGTGATTCTACATGTCACTGATATTCAAGTCCATCCAATTCTGATATACAATTAAGTCTTTGGAAGCTAATTCCCATTATTCCCAAAAACGATCTTCGTCGTTGATAAAATGTTGAAGTTTCAATGTTTCAAATGTTTAAATGGCTTCAGATTTTACCTTTATTTATTTATTTGTTTTTTTATCAATCCGTAACTCAATGGTTAGTATGGAATGATACAATAAATTAAATACAAACATAAGTGTGGTGTGGGGGTTAGCATTGGTTATAACAAAAGATACATGGATTTCAGCTTAAGATTTCAAAGAAAATTAAAGAAAAAAAGATATTCAAAATGAAGTTCAATTACAAAATTCAATTTAATGTAAACATAATTCAATAATTATTGTGAGATTAACTTGTGCTATTATTAGGATAGTCAATCAATTTTGAGTAGCGATTCAAGAACGTTATAGCTTATGGTAAATAACCAGTCTTTAACTTTTTTTAAAAAGGAATTTAGGTGTGTAGTCGTTCTAATAGCAAAAGGCAATTTATTGAACATTAAAGGAGCTGTAACAGTGTAGAATTTAGTAAAGTGAGTTTTACAGACGTTTGGGACATTGACAAGATGCATTGTATTTGTACGAAGACTATAATACAGACTACTTCTACTAGGAATGTTACCACTTTTTTTTTAAAAATTCTTTTAATACTTTGAAAACATAAAGGTGTCTCATCGGTAAGATACTCAGTTCTTGAAATAAAGGCCAACTCGGAGTAAGACGATTTTTTTTACAGATAATTCTCAGTAGGTGTTTCTGGGCTGTTAGCAACGGTTTAAAAGAAATGTTATATGAGCCACCCCAACTTGAAATACCATACTGCAATTTTGAATGAGCAAGACCATGGTAGATTGTTTTTAAAACTTTAGTAGAACAATGTTGTTTGGCGAGATACATTTTACGTGTCACTAATAGCAAATGCGATTTTATGATATGTACATATATGCTTTTTCCAGTTTAGGTTTTGGTCAATTACCTAAATATATTTGAAGTTATCTACCGTTTCTATGTGAAAACAATTATTAGAGCAAGGGGAACTATCATTATAATTACATTTACCACAACTATACACAGGAATACAGAATTTTTTACAATCGTGAGCATGAAACCACAAATTATATTCTTTCAAGACATTATTCGATAATTTGAAGGACATAGGTTTTGTTTTTTCGCTAATGATTAAATTGTGTAACGTAAACCACAGTCTTAGATTTTGTAAATCATCCGATATTTTTGCCACGCAATCAAATTCTGAATTTAACCGATAAGTGAAAACAATGTCGTCTGCGAAGGCCGTTGATGTTCCATTCAAGTTTAGTTCAAAGAGAGAGTTTATGTAGATTAAGAATAGTAACGAGCCAAGAACTGAACCCTGTGGCACGCCATTTTTTAGTAAGCGGGGATCACTAAAGCTCCCATTTATATTGACCGTTTGTTTTCTGTCTTTTAAATAAGAAGTAAACCAATTATGGATTACTCCGCTAAAACCAGCATTGTATAGTTTTTTTAGTAGTATGTTATGATCAACCATGTCAAATGCTTTCGTCATGTCAATAAAGAGCGCCATTGTTGATTTATTATAATGAATACTTTCATATAGTTGGCTGCACACTCTCAAGATTGCATCCTCGGTAGACAAAGATTTTCTAAATCCAAAGTGACTACTACTGAAGAATTGATTTCGTTCCAAAAAAGATAACATTCGAGATTTAATAAGTTTTTCGAAAATCTTTGAGAACGTTGGTAGTAGGGAAATAGGTCTATAATTAGACACCTTGCTTTTATTACCTTTCTTAAAGATAGGTATAACTTCAGCGCATTTAAGATGCTCAGGGAAACAACCGTTTTGGACACTTCGATTGAACAAGTAACATAGAACATCCACAAAAACAATTTTTTTTCAGTAACATACTTGATATACCATCACTAGTACACGAACTTTTGTTATTTAATGACAATATAACTCTTAGGATTTCTCTTGTAGTAAGGGGTTGAAAGACACAACTGTTTGGTTGTGTGTTAGTCAGCGATACACCAGAACAATTGCAGTCAGCTGAAGTCTCTATGGACGGTTTAAGTTTTTCAGAAATTGCAGTAATGTATTCATTTACCTTATTGGACATTATTTCTGGATTAGAGTAATTAATTCCATCTATTTCTAAATTACTAATACTCAGTGGTTGTCTACATTTACCTAAAATCTTATCAACAACCTTCCATTCTTCTCTCACATTCCCTCTGGCTCGTTCAAAAGAATCAGTATAATAGCTGTTACGCGTTTCTTTTATATTTTTGCGCACCCTATTGCATAAGGTAACATAGTATTTTTTAAGTTGTTCGTTAAGGGGATGTTTATTGACTTTCTTCGCTATTTTCTTTTTTCTTTTTATCTGCCGCAAAAGCTTAAGTGCCATCCACGGCTTTAGGAAAGTATTTCTGTTGGAGTTAAAAACGGAATCAGATGTACAGGACCTAATATGATTTTTTAAAATTTTTAGGAAGCTATCAAAGGCAATTGATGGATTGGGTTCGACATATACTTCTTCTTCTTCTTCTTCTTTCCTTTTTCCGGCGTTGTTATGGTCAGAAGTGTAGGACCATAACCCTCCCACTTAACTGCATTCCTACTGTTCCGCTTGTGGGGTCCGCCGGTTTGACCTCAGACATATACTGATTCCCAGAATTCATATACATATTAATCGTTCCTTTAAATCATTGTAGTTAATGTAACACCTCTTTTTTATATGTGCCATGTTACAATCAGAATCATTAGTACTCTGACAAACATTTAGAGTAATCATACAATGATCGGTTAATTTACAGTCAAACATAGCACCATAGAACTTATTTTTGTTATTTTTTTGGGTACGCAAAAATATATGATCTATGCAGGTTTCAGTAGAGTCTGTTACACGAGTAGGTTCATTAATTAAACTCTTTAAGCCATAAGACGCCATAAGGAACAAATAACATTCAGTATCCCTATCCGACTCATTTAAAATATCAATATTGATATCGCCAATTACTATCAAGTTTTTCTCTTTACAAGAACTTAGTATGTTGTTTAATTCATCAATAAAGATACCTTTAGAGACTCCGTGTAACCTGTAAACACATAACATTCCATAATTTTCATTCAAGAAGTTAAAAGACAACTTTAAGACATCGGCACTTGTAACATTTAATTTAAGACAATCAAGTGCAAAACCATTTTTTACATAAACTGCTACACCACCAGCTGAATATGTTTCGTTGCATTTACCAAACAGAGTATATCCGACAATGTCATATAAATGTAACTCATTTTCGTAAAGCCATATTTCGCTTAAAACAATGACAACAGGTAAATTCTTTAACGATTCTAAATGTGCTATAAGGGCTGTAAAGTTCTTCCTAGCGCTACGTATATTTTGGTGTAAACAAACAATGTCGATAGAATTAAGAGAGTTGACAGGGTAATTACATGTATTTGGGGCTGAGAACGGAACAAGGTCAAGAGAACTATTCATAAATTATTTAATATATCAGCACAAGCTACTCTTACTAATTTATCGCCTTCCTTTTTCCGCATGTACACAGTCCCATTTTTTGTCCAAACATACTTATATCCTTTTTCTTTCTTCATCGATAATGCAGCATTCAGAAGATTTTGAGCTTAATTTACTTTTCAAGAGTGTAGACGAAGATTCACCGCAATGTGAACTCCCAATTCCTCTGAACAGCATGTAATCGATTGATTTGGTTCTTTGTGAACTGCAATTCGCTTGGCTTCGTTGTCTCACTGGTACAGACACATTCAGTAGTGCATATTGTGACTCAAATTTATCCACTACAGTACAAAATTACCACCAAAAATTGGAGTAAGCGCTCTTAAAGTAGCGACTATCAATTGAGAAATTCGATAACATAACTTCAGGACGTTGCCTGTTCGTCAACTTCACGATTGGGTGACGTTTTTACATCAACAGATTATAAAATATGTCCAAAGGTGCATTTGTATCAAAATACAAAATTCTTAAGCCCCTATTGAAAGACTTAGGACCATAGCTAAAGCTTCTCTCAATTACCTATGTTGTGTGTGATTAATTTTTTTGGTTTGATCTTACGGAATGTTGAGTGTTATTGTTGACTCCAAGTGGCGAAAAAGTTTTTTCCAGACACGCATACTACAGATTTTGTTACAATACTTGGCTCTCAAATCAAAATTTTTAATAATATTGAAAAGGAGATCGAATGGAAAATACAATACGTATATTACAACTTCGATGGGATATGGAGCGGTAAGCAATGCTTCCAATCAACAAAGCTTCGAAACTCATCAAAAGTACGTCATTACAGGGGAGGTAAGGAGTCACGATCAGATGGAAAGAGATCTTTAAGTCTTGCTTAAAAATATCTTAATACTTCAAATATAAGTCTGTGCCCGTGATGACACTCTGATTGACATTCTAAGCCTGACTATATTTTTTAATTTTATATTGGCCATCGGCTTATACATATTTCGTACATCTTTCAGGTAATTTATGAATACCATGCCAGAAAAACTGCTTATCTTTCGCAGTAAACTATTCGTGGAGTCATTTCTCAACCTCCTCTAAATCGCTGCAGTGCTGTTCTGCGAGCGCGTGCCCCATTGATGCGAAGAGGTGATAGTTAGCCTAGTGAGTACGGTGGGTGGTGCAGAAGGATGTCCCATCCAAGCTCATTCTGACCGTCTTTCGATTTGCCGGGCTTCAAAAGTTCATAATACACAATACCGCTCTGGTCCTACCAGACACAGAGCATGGTCTTCTTGCGAAGCGATTTGGCCTTGATGTTGAAGGACCGACTTCGCCAGTTGAAAGCCACGATTTTTTCCGTTTCGGGTTTTCAAAATAAATGTAAATGAAGCAGCATTTCACAAGTGACTTTGAGGTTTTCCATTTGACGTTCATTCAACTCGTGGGGACCCATTTACGCATTTTATTGAACTTTCCTATTGCCCGTAAACGTCTGTTAATTTTTTCTTGTGACACATGTAATGCTTTTGCTAATTGTCGTTGAGTTTAAGTTGGTTCATCATCCATTCTTCTGCTCTAGCACTCATGGGTTTCATACCGAGTAATCATCCTCACTCTGCACGTTCCAGACCTCACCTAGACTAAAAAAAAACTAAATCAATTCCCGGATATATCATGATGTAACATGACGACGGGGTCAGCCTTCAAAATATCGCCTGGTTAAGTTGACTGATGTGAAACCGCTTTTTTGCTATACCGAAGTCTTTCTTAGCTCCAGCAAGCCAGATACCAATTTTCTCACCGGTAACGATTTACCGGATTAACGAACTTCCCCTAGTTTTTTTTCTGATATCTCTCTCTCTATGACTCTATGAAGCGGAATCCTAAACAATATTGTATCCGTTCTTTGGAAGGTTTTTTTTAGCTCCCAATGGTCGCAATATCCCACTAATTAATTGCGTACGCTACTGAGTGGTTAAGAAAGCCTATAAGAATGCTTGTGAATATTTTTAACAGAATAAGAGAGTCAACTGCTCCCTGTTTTAAAGCGTTTTGAATATCAAAATGTTCCCTGCTCGAAGTAGCGACGTCATATTTAAGAACAAATGTCTTACCCAAAGTCATTACGTAAATCATGTATGAAAGGTGACCTAACATGCCTAACCTGGTTGACTTATAGAATAGACGTTCTAACCGTACGGTGTCGAAGTCCTTTTCAAAGTCGACCTGACAAGCACCCGTACATTGGTTTTTTGCTTTATTCCACAAAATGTCGGGAACTAGTTTGACGCGTCACCTTAAAACGAAACTGGTTGTTCGGTGGAGGCATTTTATTGTTCGGAGATAAGTGAGGTTTGTTCTCTTTATCCCGCTGGGGAATGTGATGGAAAACCGCTGCTTTTTCACAGCGGTGGATAATGTAAATTGTTCAAAGTACAGGGTTTTTCAAAAAGGACTTGACAAACTTTTTTTTTAAATAAAACGCAAACCATTTGAGATATTTCAAAAACGGCCGCTATTTCGCGTTCAATGTTGGCTCTGAGCTCTTCCAACGTCGTCGGCTTGTTGGCATAAACCAATGACTTAACGTAGCCCCAAAAAATATAGTCTAGAGGCGTTAAATCGCACGAACGAGGCGGCCAATCGACTGGCCCATTTCTTGAGATAACACGCTCATCAAACTTACTTGTCAATAAATCGATTGTAACGTGTGCTGTGTGGCTTGTGGCACCATCCTGTTGAAACCACATGTCGTCCGAGTCCATATCTTCCAATTCGGGCCAAAAATAATCGGTAATCATGGCGCGATAACGCTGGCCATTCACAGTAACGTGACGATCGTTATCGTCGACGAAAAAATATGGCCCAATAACGCCGCCGGCATGCAAACCACACCAAACAGTTATTTTTTGTGGATGAAGTGGTGATTCATGAAGCACATGTGGATTTACACCCGACCAATAACGCATATTTTGCTTATTGACGAATCCATCGAGCCAAAAATGAGTTTCGTCACTGAAGATGATTTTCCGAGCCCAATCGGAGAACGTACGTCGCTTCAAATGGTCCATCGACTTCAATTCTTGAGTCAGCTTGATCTTGTATTTTACGCAAAATACGCCATAATGTGGTCTGAGCGATGCCCAATTCTTGAGAACGCCGTGGAATTGACTGATTTGGATCGTTTGCTACGGACGCCTGAACGGCAGCGATATTTTCAACACTTCGACCAACCCGTTGTCTCGCTGACACGGCAACATCACACAACGAATATGTAGACTCAAATTTTTGCACTAAACTTGTTATTGCCTGTCTACTAGGGCGAGAATTACGACCGAAAATTGGAGTTAACGCTCTTAAAGTTGCGGTCACCGACTCGAAATTTCGGTAGAAAATTTTTATAATTTGCAGACGTTACTCGTTCGTGTACTTTACCATGATGAAAATGCTGAGTTTAGTGAATAAATTGACAATGACAATTTGATGATTAGTGAAAGGGTGCGTACACAAATTAAATTCAAAGCTGTCAAGTCCCCATTGGAAAACCCTGTATTGGATAGCTTGGTGAAAATATACTGCTTCAAGTGATCAACCACCTTTGGGTCAGCACCTATTTCCGTCGACTTCTTATTTATAAGTTAGTCCATGATACAGAGGAGTTCATAATTTCGCACAAACATGCCCGATATAGAAAAGTCTGACGAATTCGTATCGGAAGAATTGTGCTAAGGAAACGAAACGCCAAACTTTTTGTCCTTTTTTAACATCGAAAGTCTCGGTTAATTCGCTACCGACCTTAATGGAGCAGCGAGAATTCTCCATTGTCATCCTGCACAATCTGATGAGTTTGGCAGGGATGTTAAGACTAGACATGGCTCGGTATAGCTCGGTCCTATGTACACTGTCATATGTGGCTTTAAAATCAATAAAAAGATGCTGGGTGTCGATTTGGAATTGTTAGACAAGACCAAAAAACACGTCCGACTTTCTTGACTTGAAAAAAGGAAATGAATATTTATTTTCAGTAAAACATAAGAACAGCTAAGTATAACGAGTGACGAGTAAAAGCTAGCAACAGGCTATTTGTGTGTAACAGGCTGTTTCATTATTATTCAAAGCAAAATAAACTAACTGCTGAGATTTCATTCGGCGGGCTTGCTTTCCTCCGACCATATACAGATGAGCCGGTGAATGCGCCCTACCAGCTCATTTCCAGCCGTTTGAAATAGACCAGCAGTCAGGCCGTCTGCGTCCCTGGCTTTGTTAGTTTTAAGCTTCGAAATAATAAGCTTAATTTCATCTAGGTTAGGTGGACGGAATTCTCTTGTATCTTCACCCGTTGCGAATGGATCATTCTGCCTGGCGGCGGTGTCGGATCTATAATTACCGTTATACAGTCTACAGAAGTGGTTTTGCCATATTCTCAGCATCGACTGTAACTCTTTATCGTTACAGGTCTCTGCTCTGGCTTTATAGCCCTGGCTTGGTCGTTTTACTTTTTCGTGAAATTTGCGACCGTGATTCCTGTGGTCTCCTCGATCTCACGCTTTTTTTGCTTTCTTTTTTTCTTCCTTAAAAGCATCCTTTTCTGCTCGTAGAGCCCACGAGCGGCTCTTGTCCGTCTATGTAGCCTGGCTTTGTAGGCGGTTGTTTTGCTGTTTTGCTTTGAAACTCAACACGTCAGAGGCAGCGTCTCTGATGGCGCGCTGGCAATGCTTCCGCTGTTGTTCTGATTGTAGCTTTCCGACGTCAAACTCTTGTTGACTTGCTCGACTCCGTAGCATCCTTGATATCCTCATTTGTACCTTGGCTACAACAAGGTAGTGGTCCGAGTCAATATTGGTTCCTCGAAAGGTTGGTGCGTTAAGGATGCCGGAGGAGTGTCTGGCGTCGATCGCAACGTGATCAATCTGGTTCCTTTATGGATGTTCAGATGTCAGAATCATGTGCTTGCTACAAAGAGGTTACGCCCTGCTAGGAAGTCAATTAGCCTGAGTCCGTTGTTGGATGTGGTGTTAGGTAGACTATGTTTTCCTATGATCGACTCAAATATGTTCTCTTTGCCCAGTTTTGTGTTAAGATCCCCTAATACAATTTTGGTGTCATAACTGGGGTATTGGGCGTACGTTCGGTCCAAGGGATCATAGATTTCCATGATTATCATTGAGTCGACCATCTTTTTCTTCCGTAAGTGCATGAACGCATATAAGGCTTATATTTCCGAGGGTGCCTTTGATGCGGATTGTTATGAGGTGTTCACTAACATGCTGGAAACTTAAGACTTTTTGCCGGAGTCTTCCTCAAATACGAAACCCGCATCTGAATAGGCGTTGTTTATTTTCCTTGCAGCAGTTACCATAATAGACATCACAGTTATTTATACTTTTTTTTTTACTTGGTCCATCCCATCGCACTTCTTGATGTGCGGGTATTATCTGCTTTGGAGCAGTCGGGGGTTTTTCCAGTTGGTTGTCTGTTAAGGGACGGCACATTCCAAGTGCAGACTCGTAGATTTTTTCGTTTATATGGATCGTCAACATTGTATCCGTCCGTATCCGAGGCTTCGTAACAAGATTTGCTTCCCGCGATAGGGATGTCAACACTAAGCTTAACCCCCAACCTGGAGAGCCAGGGATGCTGCACACATTGGTTAACTACCCGGCGGATGTCAGGCCAGCTGTCCAGGAGCGGCCACGTGGAGGCTATGTGTCAGCTTGGATCGAGCAGGGACAGAGATCGAAGCTGGTGTTGGCCATGTTAAAAACGATAAACTTCTTTGCTTTGTTTGTTCGCTCCCTCAATCTTTAAGACCATGATTCTGTGCTTATTTTTCTAAATGTATTTCTTGAAAGCCATTTTTCGGGCCATCATAATTTTTTAAAAAGTCACCGGTTTCTTTAAAACGCGTAATGGTGATCAGGAACAATAGCCGCTTGTGGTAATCCATCCAAAAACAGGGTAAAAACACCATGGCGTTTGAATTTCATCGTTGATAGAGTAAAAATTAAAGATGCGATAAAAAATCTTAACATACTCGTACTCTTATCAACTGCTTTATATGAAATGAATTATCAAGCGTCAATTCAACGCGCTGTCACCACGGTTCATGTCTGCCAATCTGTATATGATGGTTGGTATGGATTTTTACTAACGAACAAAGCAAGCAAACAACAAGCGCACTTCACCTAAGCTAAACTAAAAACGGGGTGAGTGAGTCCAAACTAAACGCTTTCACCTTCTAAAGAACAGTCAGAAGAACCAACTACATGCATCCGTTTCTAAATCACTGTCACGTATGTACATATGTTTATTAAGTGTTGTTTGTAGAAGTTCCAAGATAGATCTGAACACAAACGTCGAACTTCATACTTCAATTATACTAACTTCGTAAACTAATTTAGTTAGAACCATTAAATTGGATCATAAAGAAGTACAAACTACTCGAAGACAAAGTATTTATCATTGTGTTTGCTTCGCCTATTTTTGCTATGCTGCATCGAGCCAATAACTATCTGCAGGTCATATCTGATAACAAACTAATCCACAACCAGGCCATCGTCAGCTCCACTTAACCGCCCTCTGACACATTGAACTTCAAACAGAAACGATCCTTATCTGGGCCAAAGCAAATACAATTCCATCTACATCGATACTGCTTCCGCATATATGTATCCTCGTAGATGTGTACCTTTGCCTCTGAATTTCGACAATAAATACACATAATTGGGAAAAAAGGAGAGGAAAACGAAACCATTCTCGGATCCTCAAGTCCTTTTGCCAGATCCATGCACGGGACTATAACAGCTAAAGCAACTCAGAAGATGCACAGAACTAGTCGATACTTTCATCTGTGGGTAGTTGCTCTTCTATACATAAGTTTCTCCTTCCAATGCATCATATTCATCCGACATCATCATCATCAACATCAGCATCCTCATCTTCATCCTCATTCTCATCGTGATCCGTTTCAAGGGTGAAATTAAGTACTCATCCGTGACTAACGTCTCTTGAGCCCAGATTGTTAACAATCGAAATCCATACCCATTCAACGAAACCTCAACCGGGTGGTAGTTATATTCCCCCGCAACCCGTCACGGATTCGCTTCTGAGACACATATGTGTTACGTTGGGTGGTTGGGTGGTTGTCATTTTTTTCTTATACCCTACGGGTGGTGGGTGGTGATGGTTACACTGGATAAAACTGATTACTTTCTAATGTTGATTTACCCTCCGGTTGCGAGAGATGCAATGGATGTGAACTCTCTGTGAAGTAGGTTTGTACAAACATGAGTTACGAATGAGTATGTGGGACTTGTAGTCGTATATGAATAACAGGTGGAGTGAGCTGGAGGATGATAGACACACGGACTTGAGTGACGTAGAAGTACTATATTAAAGTCACACGACACAAATCACCGAAATGAGGGTTTGCCAAAATATTATTTTATTGATTGGAGTCATCAAAGCGTATCGGGACTGATTCAAAGGCAGGAAATAACTCAATCCGAAGAACGTACATGAATAGAGGTATTATGGATGTGGTCTTGCACGAAGGTATTCGTGTCTTATGCAGCTAGCTGGCGTGGAGAGATTGAAGAAAATGTATAAAGTACGAAATTGACATGGAATATGTTTACACTGTCTCTAGGTCCTTGCCTTTTAAGTCTATTCAAGTTGAGTGTTAACACGTCTTAATTACACTTTAATTTATCAGTAAGACTGACCGAAGGATTCGATGAACGTTCAATATAATCCTAAAATGTCGTGGAAAATATATTTTTAATTATTTCGCAGAAACTATCATACAACCAACCACTGCATCAGCTTGACTCGCTTATATCCTTTGAGGAATTACGATAATGGTCATGTTTTAGTCAAAAAGCTTTAGTTTCGACTGTCTGCCCCAATCCGCCTTTCATCGTTTTTATCGAAAATCTTAGAGAGACTTGAGATCTTTATCTACATCTACATACACTAATACTCGTATTATAAAGAAGAATGTATAAGCCTATTGGTTACAAACTATTGGATCGATTTAAAAAATTCTTTCACTATTAGAATGCTACATTAACTCTGAGTAACATAGGCTATATTGATAGTTTTTAATTCGATTATTGACTTCAATATTTATTTTTGTAAATTTAATGTTCATTAAGTCTTTACGAGGGTGGTCCGATTAGTACTTAGCCTCACCGCCAGATGGCAAGAGCAACTTACTATCGTGTAGTACATTCTAGTAGACGGCTACTGTCGAAATTTCAGCCGGATCGGACTCGTAGTTTTGTTTTGACCGCGTGTGGAAGCGGGAGTGTCCGCGGATTTTAGAAAAATGGAAAAAGAGCAATATCGGTCGGTGATTCGATTCTTGTTTTTGGAAGGGAAATCGCGCAGCGAAATCAAAGAGCGTTTGGATGCTGTGTACGGTGACTCTTCTGCTTCGATGGCGACCATCAAAAATTGGTACGTGGTCGCACGTCGGTTTTTGATGAGCCATGTCCAGGTGCCACGAAAACGGCTACCACAGAGGATAACGTGTCAAAAATCCACGATCTCGTATTGGTAGACCGCCGATTGAAAGTGCGCGAGATAGCTGAGACAGTGGGCATTTCAAAAGATCGCGTGGGTCATATGCGGCATGAAATTTTGGGCATGAAAAAGCTGTCGGCGCGATGAGTGCCGTGTTTGCTCACTCCGGAAAAACAAAGAAGCTCCTGGCGCTGGACCGTAACTCGATCCGTATGCTCGTCGGAGTGATCACAGGACACTGTCCCATTTGAGCAATGCTCCGGAAATGGGACTCGGGATCCAGCGTTCTCTGCCGGAGCTGCGGCGATGAGGAAGAAACTGAGACGATCTAACATCTGCTTTGCCATTGTCCAGCTCTCCAGAATCGATGCCTAGTGTCTCTGCACAGATTCTTTGCAGAGATTGCGGACGTGGCTAATGCAGATATATCGGATCTTCTAAGATTCATCAAGAGCACGGGGTGGTTTCAGCCAGGTAGTACAGGTTAATTTTATGTGCACCCACACAAACGAAGGGATTCACAATGGACCTCTTGGCGTCCGAGTGGAAGTGATGTCTAACCATCACACTCCCCTTCTCAAACCTAACCTTGCTCACTCCGGACAACAAGCGCAACCGTGAGACCACTTCAGAGCAGTGTTTGACGCTGTTTAAACGCAATCCAAAGGAGTTTCTGCGTCGTTTCGTGACAGTCGACGAAGCATGGATCCACTGGTACACACCAGAGACCAAGGAACAGTCGAAACAGTGGACTTCACCCGACGAACGTGCTCCGAAGAAGGCGAAGACTGTCCCATCGGCCGGAAAGGTGATGGCCACCGTTTTCTGGGATTCACAAGGTTTGATCCACATCGACTACCTGGTACTTATCGAACCACCCTCGTATTATGGGACAATAATATGTAAGTAATTGTGAGTAGCATACATTTCTAACACATGGCGTTGTGAGTTAATTTAGCGACGAAATACAGACAATACTTGGTTATCAAGGCTGGGTAACTATCCAGTAGATGGCGTGGTGTTGCGATTTCTTTTGAGGCGCCGATTATTATTAAGTTCGTTTTTACCTATATTTAGGGACAACTATACACGTCCGACTTTCATCTGCCAGAAGAGAAAACAGTCGAAGACTGGTCGATAATGGAGATTAGTGTGATTTTATCATTTTATTTTAACTTTCTGAATCCAGGATGACAACGCCTTGGGGGCAGGTTGCAGAGCAGAGTTGTTGGGGTCATTTGTGTCATTTTACTTTATCCTACCACTCAGGACATGGCCGCCACACGACTGGTCGTTCGGCCGAGAATATCGCGGCCGATATCGCTGAGAACGAAGAAACATCATCCAGACGATGGGCTACGCAATTGGGCATAACCAGCCATCCCTAAAGCGAATTTATTGAAAAACTTACACATGTTCCCTTACAAAGAACAAACAGTGCATCAGTTAATGCCTGGTGACAGTCAGTCGCGTGTGAATTAATGTCAAGCCTTCCTTAATCAATAACGAAGAGGACGGTTTTGTGTCGAAAATTATCATGAGCGACGAAGTGTATTTACACTTAAGCGGTTACGTCAATAAGCAAAATCTTCGTTTCTGTGGCATTGAAACTCCGCGTATGATACGCGAAGAGCCATTACATCCACTCAAAGCTACTGTGAGGTGCGGCGTTCACGCGGGAGGAGTCATCGGGCCGTATTTACTTGAGGATGTCATCAGCAATACGGTCACTGTTAGTGGCGAACGCTACAGGGCCAGTAGCGTAAGCGGAGTCGCGTATTCTCCCATTTTGGCGCCAGATTTAACCATCCCAGATTTCAGCCCACTTGAAGTCTCTGGCTTATGCCAACAAGCCTCAGACAATCGCAGCCCTTAAGGAGAATATTCGACAGAAATACGAACATTTATTAGCGAAAATCTTACGGAAAGTCATGGAAAATGCGATAAAACGAGTACAAATGTGTATCAACACTGACGGTAGCCACTGGACGGATATGATCTTTTTCACTTCTTCTTTTCCTTTTTTTTTTCCGGCGTCGTTCCTACTGGTCCGCTTGTGGGGTCAGCCGGTTTGACCTCGGAAAGTAGCGGCAGGCTTCCCGGTTTGGGATTACTTCATCGCTGAGGCCAATCAAATGCTGGTGTTTTTGCATTTTTTTGCACCAATCGTTTTTCGGCCTGCCTTTCATCTTTTTCACATAACAGAAAAAATTGTAAAAATCCAAATAAAGATATCCATCACTCAAAATCGGTTTCTTATTTAGGGAAAAAGTAATTTCAAAACAAAATTGGAAGATTTATTTTGCGCCACCTTGTATTGACGACTAGAGCAATGCTGGCTTCTACGAATCAATCGATGTCACGTCAAGCACACACAGAGACTGCCTATTTTTTGTTAAGGTTCGCACCGGTTCAAGAATTACGCTCTTACGGTGTTTGTCACATAGCCTGGACGTCGTGCAGATGGTTTATGTCGAAGACGTTCGTTCACTACTCTCCGGAGGTGGTTGTCCTAGATAAGATTCGAGAGATTGGACTGAATTTGTTGTGTTGGTTTCTTTTTTGTTTCCATGTCATTGAAGTGTTATATTGGAAATGCAGAGTATGAGTTTTGAACTGATTTTATACTGCGAGTGTTATGCCTTCGTCAACACTTTTTGATCACCTCTCATTCACAACTGATGTTGTGGCACAGTTTTTCCGTATAGGAATTGTTCTTGACTATAGACGGACTACAGACCTTTGACTCAAGAGTCGGTGATGATTACCATTGCACCACGACCACCCCCAAACACTATTGTAGATGAAAATAAAGCTGTACATTTTTGACTTAGTTTTTAAATTCTCTACATATACCAGAAATGCCACCACAATTTTCAGTTAAAATTGGTTCATCTATTATGATGCTTGGTAAATTGAATCCATCTAGACTATGCAACGGTATAGGTTTAGTCATCACAAGGATGACCGGAAATGTTCTTGAAGCATCTATTTTCACTGGAAAATTTGAAGGAGAAATCGTTTTGTTGCCATGTATTCCAATCACCCGGTCAGAATCTCAAATGCCATTTAAAAGGCTTAAATCTCTGCTTCACTTGGCTATCGAAATGACTATAAATAAGTCTTAGGGTGAAGCAATGTCCATTTACGACTTGGACTTGAGAAATACGTATTGCTACCATGAACAGCTATAAAATGTATTAAAATGTTAAAAAACCAACTTTATGTACCTCATTTATGAAACTCAAATTTCAATTTATAAATAAATAAAAAAAAATATTTATTTTTCCAAATCAATCTTTCAGTTAAGTAATTTGTATTATCGTTAAGATCGTTTCTGCCTCATTTTTGCTTTCCAAAACTTTTGAATTGAAAACTTAGGAATGCTACGAACGATTAACACACATAACTTGACTGAAAATAAAGGTTACGTTAAATGTCAATGATGAATTCCTTAACACAAAAAAAAAAAATACTTTGACAATTTTTTTTTTTAGATATAACAATTTTTCTTAGCTGAAAAACGGCATTGATTGATATTGATTCAGTGTACTACTAGGAATTCAATGCAGGTGGGCTGCTTTGAAAAAATTGAGCTGAACGAACCCTTTTGTCTCACTGTTTAAATTCGGGGGGTTTTGGGTTTTCGTTCAACTTTTTCTGCATCAATCGTCCTAATTCATGTTCACTCAAAGTGTCGCGTTGTTCGTCAGATATCCCATAGTGACGAATTAGACATGGCCACCAGAGATCAGCTGCGCTTAGTGTTAGAAATAGAGTCGGGATACCAAGCTGGTTAACCATAGCAAGAAGCTCACAATGCTGTGCTTACTGGTACCAGTAAGCTGAAGTGCCTCGGATCTTTGCACCCCAAGACAGAATACGTTTAATGAGAGTTGGCTGTTTTTGAACTTTCTGAGCAAGTTGTTGGATATTTTGAACGTTTTGAAGGTCACTCGTCTTGGCTAGAACACCGCTCTGTCTACAAGCGTCGTGGCGTTGCATAGTATTTAGGCAAAAAACCGGAATCGAGGGTCTTGTGCAAATCGTTGGTCACGGAATCTCATGAGATGTTCACACCACTCTCGAAAAGTTACTTTGAAACCACGACTGAAGTCAAGAAAATCGCATTTACCAGTGGGGAAAAGGTGAGGAAAAGCTTGCATAATGTAACCACTCTGATGGAATTCGTTAATGGGATCACTGTTTGCTGTAGGCCAATTTAACGTAGCTTGAACTGCTGCTTCCTGACCTGGTCTTGGAGCAAACGTGACAACATTCTCTTCTATAGTTACAACTTCAGGTTCATTTTCTAGAATTTCTCCATCTTCAATGAACGGTAAATCATTCGCAATATTGCCATCATCAGGTAAACTTGAAATTCGATCTTGGTCAATTACTACATCAGCATAAAAAGGATTGATTCGTTGAAGACGTATCAATGCATTCAGAACAACATGTTTTCTAACTCTGAAATCAGTAAAACCATCCATACCAGCACGTCTGACGATCACTATACCTAAGTTATCTGGTGCAACAGGAAGTGAAGTTGCGGGTAGAAGTATATCTTGAGCTACATTGATTACGTTTCCAGAGTAATGATACTGTCCATTTGAACCATATGTGCGAACTTGATGTATTCTCATTACGGGATGTACTCTAGCTATAACAATTGCTCAACCATGGTCAGTTCTTTGAGTTCTGATGGAACGTCGCCAGGGTACATGTTATTTACAGGTGTGAATTTAGTTGGATTCTTAACACAAGCATTGCAGATGTAGTTGTCAGTTGTATTCGTGTAGTCTAAACGGTAGCAATTTGAGCACATGTAGTACGACTTGTTATCCAGATTTCGTTGGAATTCTTGTACAATTCGTGTGTCCTCACTGTTGCCATTAGATTGATTGGAGGACGATTCGTTGTCGTGTCGTCTGGCATTCACTGTTCGTCTCCCAATGTTAGTTCTTTGACGCAACCTTGGCATGATCTAAGCAATTTATAAGTAAAAATATATTCGCTTATAACACAATGTCTTATTTACCTCTTTTTAGCTCAAGTGTTATTTTTTCCTATGTATTTATTTCTATAGTAAGTCTATCAGAACGATTTTCGTTAATATCTCAGTTGTTATAACATCAATTTCTAATTACCTTATACGAAAAAGTTGCCTAAATATTTATGATTATTTTTGGAAAATAAAAAGACGAAAAATGTCCGAAAGTTCTGAAAAAATTGAGTTCGAAGCGAGAGGTGCGCAGCGCAAACTGGCAAGGGCTTCGCCGTTTTTAAACAATCCGTAGAATCTTTTTCCCTCCAAGAAATTCGATTTTGCGCGTGACATTTTTCCCATAGACATCAATTGAGAATTAGTTTTTCGGTGACTATTTCCCGATGGTGAGTCTGATCCACATAGGAAAATCGGGTTTTCGGTGATTATTCCTCAATAATAAGTCGGATTTGAAAAAACAAAACGTACGGACACTCAGCGATGTCCACATGATCGGTAAGTTTAGTCAAAATCAGTTGAATGGTTCCGGAGGAGTATTTGTAGGAAGAAACGGCTGTCCCGGGTATAAGAGCAATAACTACTGAGCCATAGCAACGTGCGGTCGAGTCAACTAGTAGAGTATAAGAGGATTGATCAATGCTTCTGCATATATTGACTGTAGCAATTGCCAGGAAATAAGAAAATGCATCAGCCTTCGAAACAAAATTGAAAAATGTGACGTAAAGTCCTTTTCTGAGCACTGGGAAAGCAAAAAAGAAGTTTCTCTTATCATTACCGCTCACTGTGCCAACTCTCATTACCTTAAAGTACTCCTTTGCTGCCCCATCTTTTTGTTACCTGCAGTATATGGTCATCCATTACCATCAGATCTACAGAATTCTACATGATTGTTATGACAAGAAAAAAATGATCCACCCAGCGCAGCTACATATAGGAAAAAATTAATTGAATATGTCACTCACTAGAGGAGCGTCCCGATGCACTCGCAATACTCGCAATACTTCACTCGCAATATCATTTATTCCTGGTATGTTGTGTACACACCAGGGTCCAAGAATTTGTGATAAATTTATGGCATGTATCGAGTAGTCGCTGTGATCCATATTTAAAAAAAAAAAAAAATGCTAAACTGTCAGCTTCCCGACGAAGAACAATACCATTTTCTTCATAAAAAAAACCACCAATTCAAGCATTTTGGGAATTGTGCCAATTGTTCGTAGTGCAGTTATGTGTTGAATGACATACGTCTGGAGTCGATATCATTATTGGCTCTCGAGATATGTGAATCGAAACAAAACTCGCAAAGATAAAAACGTACGCAAATACTTACACACAGACATTCCCTTAAAGCCATCGGATTTCACTGGACTTTATCAATATTTTTAATTTGGAAAATTCGACCCATTACTTCCATAACATCCAAATGGGAAATTGCACAGAAACGCGTTTTAATGCCTTACCATGGCTCCCAATCTTCTTCTTCTTCTTTTCCTTTTTTTTTTCCGGCGTCGTTATGGTCAGAAGTGTAGGACCATAACCTTCCCACTTAACTGCATTCCTACTGGTCCGCTTGTGAGGTCAGCCGATTTGACCTCAGAAAGTAGCGGCAGGCTACCCGGTTTGGAATTACTTCATCGCTGAGGCCAATCAAATGCTGGTGTTTTTGCATTTGTTTGCACGAATTGTTTTTCGGCCTGCCTTGAAATTGGAACGTTGATTGATAACGCCTTTTGGACGGGGTTCAAAGGATCTCTCCTTTGAACATGGCAATACCAACTGAGTCGGTCGCGCTCTATCTTTCTTGTAATGGATCTTTGAACTTCTAATTTTGTCACGCTTTGTTACTCCCGCTGTCATGCAAAGCATCTTCATCTCAGCTGCCGTTAATTTGTTTTCATACTTTTTGTGCATTGTCCAGCATTGTGAACCGTATGTGAGCGCCGGACGTACAACTGAAGTGTAGAGCCTTCCTTTCAGCTTAGGGGGCATTTTTCGATCACGGAAGATGGCGGAGTTTTCCCGCCACTTCATCCACCCTACGCTTACGCGATGGTTGATGTCGTCATCACAAGTTGCTTCTTTATTAATCATAGATCCCAGATATTTAAACTTTTCACACTTGGGAAGCACTCTTCCATTCAAGTAAATGTCTGGAATAGGCTGATGAGTGTCAGAGAACGGGCAGCACAAATACTCTGTCTTCTTTGAACTAATACGATACCCGTGTCCCTCAAAAATGTCCACCCACACATCAAGTGCTCGTTGTAGGGACGCCTGATCATCACTTATAATGGCTCCATCGTCAGCAAAATGGCTCCCAATGATGTTGGCAAATTGAAGTTATGTTTTAAAATATGAACGGTGTAATATGAAGGCGCAATATCCGTCGAATATGTCGGGTGGGGAAGAACTTCCCATTTAATCATTTCCAAGTAGGACTTTATCGACTATGCATATAATGGCCGAGCGTTGTCCTGTAGCAGAATCACTTTTTCATGTCTCTGCTCGTATAGTGGCCGTTTTTCCTTCAATGTCTGACAACGAATCAATTGCAGGCGATAGTGACCTCTCGTGATGGTTTCATTTGGTTCGGGCGGCACATAATAATCCCACCGAGTATAGAGTTGAACCTTTGAACCATGGATATTTGCGTTTGCCAACGATGTTGATGCATGACCGAACCTACCCCACGATTTTCTACGCTTAGGGTAGTAAAACAACAGTATTCCCTTTTCATCGCCAGTCTCAATACGATGCGAAAAACTGCCGTTGAACACCTCTTGAATAACCTTACTTAATCTAGAGTAGCATGTGAAGCCGGCCTTCTTTGACGGCTTAAAGGAACCGGCAAATAACTATATTCGCTTGCCATGGTAGTCTTGGCTCTTGTGGGCGCTTCGAGCTGCCACTAGTGATAAAATTGAATCCACTACGAGAATCCCTAGTGCCAAGAATCACTTGTGAATTGAATGAATCGATTAGTGGATTGCATCTTAAGACGAGGCGTCCCTTTAACATGATATTCGCTTCCTGCCTAAGAGATGAAACGTGATCTTGTTCATTCATTACCATGAACCATTCAGCCAAAGATAGACCAAATACAGCATGAATGTCATGAAATCTTTTCTCTACATTTTCACCGTTTTTTAGTGAATTTTCACGATTTCCACATCTTGGATAAATGCGAGTACCGATTCGTCCCTAATTATATAACTTCTTAGATTTCGGCTAATGGGAACATTTTAGCAAAAGATTTTTCAATTGGTGCAAGTAGCTTTTGGCCATGTTGTTTTGGAGACATCTGTCAAATCTGTTGTTTATTATTCAATTACTGATGCAAAATCATCATACATAAGTGTTCGTTAGAGCAAAGGTTGCGCGCGTTGCACCCATTTAACGGCAGACGTGGTGGCCTTTCACAATCGACTCTTAAACGTTTGGTTGCCAAATTTGAGACGATCGGTTCGGTAGTCAATCAACTAACATTTGTACTTCAAAGGAATGCAAGATCGGCTGAGACCATCGCCGTGGTTCGTAAATGTGTGTAGCAGAACCTGAGGCAGTCGCTTATTCGCCGTGAACCTTTTGCAGATTCCAACTTTGCAAACTTTACGTTTGGAAAAGGACTACAATTTTGGCTGTATTAACAAGCAAAATCGCCATATATGGTACGATATCAACCCACACGAGGTTCACCAGGTGACAATGCATCCCCAAAAACTTACCGTTTGTTGTGGATTGGTTCGTAATTTTTCGAAAACAACGTTGGTGAGGCAGTCACCAATGTGAGAGCTACAGAACGATGATAACCAATTTCTTACGGCCCAAATTGAACCATGGACCTAGACGACATTTGGTTTCAGCGGAACGACGCTACGTGCTATATAGCGGATACTAGGAGACATTCTGATGAACGATTTGAGGGTGAGCTTATCTCTCGTAGAGGTGAGGTGATTTGACCACCAAGATCATGCGATTTGACCCCGCAAAACTTTTTCTTGTGAGGTCGTAGGTCATTTCTGAAGTCGTAGGTCTGTGAGAATAAACCACAATTGGTCGATGTCTTTAAGCTGAACATAGCACAGGCTTCAATATATTATCCTAAGTTATAAGAAGAAATGATATTTTAAGTTGTTATAGAATATTTCATGTTGCTATAAATAAATTTCAGGACTAACCATTGCTTGGCACAAGAGGCCTATTGTGATTCCCTTCGTTTGTGGGGGTACACATATAATTAACCTGTCCTATCACGTGGTGGCTGAAACCACCCCACTTTTTATGAATTTTAGAAGATCCGATATATCTGCATTAGCCACATTCGCAATTTCTGTAAAGAATCTTTGCCTAGCGACGCTAGGCGTCGATTCTGGAGAGCTGGGCAGTGGCTAAGCAGATGTTGGATCGTCTCAGTTTCTTCCTCATCGCCGCAGCTCCGGCAGAGATCGCTGGATCCCAAGTCCCATTTCCGGAGCATTGCTCCAATGGGACAGTGTCCTGTAATCACTCCGACGAGCATACGGATCGAGTTACGGTCCAGCGCCAAGAGCTTCTTTTTTTTCCCGATATTGAGCTCTGGCCACAATGATCTTGTCGTGTAGCTGTCGATGATTGTGTCGTTTATGATCCGGTATAATGCGCTGATCGGTGGTTGCATTGACGTGTCCGCTTCGCTGATGTTCAGTTCAAACCCTTGCCTGACCAATTTGTCTGCTCTTTCGTTCCCTGCGATTGAGCTGTGGCCCGGGACCCAGCAGAGTTTGACTTTGTGGTGTCCGATGGACTTCAGTGAGTCGCAACATTTCATGATAGTCTTTGATCTCGTTATACAGGATTCTATTGACTTCAGTGCAGCCTAGTTGTCTACGAAGATAGAGATATTCGATGGTGGGATATCGGTTACCTGTAGGTGTTTGGCTGCTTTCTCTATTGCCAGGATTTCTGCTTGAAAAACGCTGCACAGATCAGGGAGTCTGAATGATTCCTGTTTGTGGACGGTATCAGAGTAGAACCCGGCCCCAGTGCCTGTGTCCATTTTCGATCCGTCGGTGAAGAGAGTGATCTCTTGGTCGTTGATTACAGCGTTTGATAGCCACTCTTCTCTGTCGGGGAAGAGGATTGGTATTCTGAGAGAGAAGTCATTTTGGGGGGAAATATAGTCGGTCGTAGCTGCGAGGCTACTAAAACCATGTTTCTTGCCCAGGTCATCTATTATTCTAAGTATGGCCGCATGTCCATAGTTGGCTTGGTTCTACAGAGAGGCACCCGTTTAGATCCCACTTCTTTTGTCGTTGAAGTATATGGTGCTACATATGGTGGTGCCAACTGGGTTGCTCTCGGAAGAAGCCGCTGAGGCACAAAATAAACATTTCCGGCTGTACAGACAGAATTTCGCGAGAAAATTTTCAAGAGTCAAGTGCAACACTGATATTATAAATAGATTATTAATCAGTTCTATCCATCTGATTACTGGAATGAGACCAACCCCCCAAAAAAAAAGTTGCCATTCAAAAGAAGCAATTGCTTTGATGATTCCTGATGTACCTGATTCTGAAAGAGACTCATTGTCAGATTCTGATTTGGAGGAGGTTTCTGGATGCACTATAAATAATGAGGATGATGAAGAACCCTGGAACTGATCCTCACTGGAGGCAGTTGGAGCAGATCGCCAAACAACACTATATGATTTTTGCCGAACCATCCGTCGTTAGCGTCACCGGTATCATATATTTCTGTTAATAGCCACTGTACCCAAGCGGGTACAGAAAAACAGCAACTTTCAAATAGCCGTTACTTTAACTAGACAAATCATTTTGCAAAGGTATTTTTGTGTTTCAATCACATACATATGTATGTACACTGTCCGGAACAGCTGCGTGTACATACAAAAGCGACAACGAATAACGGTTGTTGTTATTTCGCTTTGTTCTGACACGTCTTCAACAATTTGGTGCATATTGAGTAGTTCAGTGATTGTTTGGCTGCGTAAAAAAAGTGTTGTGTTATAATTAGACAATTTTCTTTGGAAATCAGAAAGAAAAAAATCTGTTTCTTCATATTGTTCGCAAGTAGAATTAATAAAATTATATTTTGATAACATTCGGTAAGTTGGAATATTAGTGTACTCACTTGAGTACAATGGCTAATAAGGTAAGCATTTCTTCCAGATAGTTGTTCGCGTCGAAATGTCATTTGAAGGCATCAAACTTTCAAGTTTTTATGGCGAACATTTCAAAACTTGGGTTGTGCTTTGGATTTCGTGGAAAGTGCTTGAAATCATATCAAGCTCGACATCGCTTTGATTCCTCCAGATACAGATTGTAATACTGATGAGGAGGAAGGTGACTGCGAGGATCTTCATGCGAACATCGTGCCGCAAGAAATTCCGGGCGAAATCGAGGTATTTTGTAGCAGCGATAGTGATGACACCTCTTCAAGAACTCTACCGCAATATAAAGCGTTCTAAGCCCTGTGAGAATTCTCCAAAATGGTCACAGAGATCTTGTGATATTGAGATGTCGAAAACTAACATTTTCTTGGAAAACAATGTGAAAATTGAGTCGGAATTAGCAGGAAAAGTGGAAATTGAAGTGTTCGAAGCGTTATTTGACAAACAAGTGGTAAATTTAATTGTTGAGCAAACTTGCCTTCATGCGTCACAGGCTAACGTGCACAATTTTTCATTCAATGAAAACGATTTGAAAGTTTTTTGGGTATTCTACTATATACTGGCTACCACTCTATGCCAAGAGAGAATATGTATTGGCAAAAAGACGAAGATACTCGTACGGAAATCATTTCTAACAACATGGCCCGAAACAGATTCAAGGAAATTAAAAGATACCTCCATCTTGCTGACAATACCAATTTGATAGCTACCGACAAAATGTCTAAGGTTAGGCCCTTGGCAAAACTTTTATGCGAAAAATTCTGCCAATGTGTATACATGCATGAGAAACTTTCACGTGATGAGTCAAGATTTGGCTTCAAAAATTGGATGCTGATTAGCAGTTGCGGTTATTTGTACCAGTTTGATACCTACTGTGGAGCCAAAGGCGTTACTGCGGAAAAACACCAAATGCCATTTGGATCCAGGGTCGTTGCTGAATTTCTGGACAAAGTACCAAATCCTTCCGATCACATTGTTTTCTTTGACAATTTCTTTACTTCATATGAGCTGTTGGTTACGCTAAAACAAAAGGGATTTCGAGCTATGGGAACTGTACGCGAGTCAAGAACAAAGAAATGTCCGTTGAAATCGAAGGCAGTATTCAGGAAAGAGAAAAGAGGATTCTATGATTACAGATACGACACGGTCAATAAAATACTTTTTTTGAAGTGGAATGACAACAGCGCCGTAACAGTTGGTTCAAACTTTGAAAGTATTGAGCCGATGAGTTCCGTCAATCGATGGTGTTCGACAGCAAAAGCAAAAATAAGTGTCAAACAACCAAAACTTATCGTCGAGTAAAACTCTGGAATGGGAGGCGTTGATCTTCATGACCAAGCACTCAATAATTATAGAATAAAAATTCGTGGTAAAAAGTGGTGGTGGCCGCTTTTCACTGCTATGATGAATTCTGCTATGGTCAACGCCTGGAAATTGTATAAAGCAGCTAACAATTCCAATATGGACCTACTGGAGTTTCATCGCACAATTGTCCGTCACTACCTATGAAATTACACGCAGACTTCTTTATTATTCAAGCGAACAGTTATATCCTCTGTAGCAACTACTGCTGGAAACCATTTTCCAAAGAGAATTGAAAAGCATTTGCGTTGTCCTCAATGCCACAATCGAATAAGGTGGATTTGCGAGCAATGCGGCTTACCACTCTGTGTAGAAAGAGACTGCTTTAAGATTTTCCATACAAAAAAAAATGAGCTCATATGAGTCCCATATTGTGCCATTGTACTCGCTTGGGTACAGTCTCAAAATCCTACTGAATAACTTTTTTTTTTTGATATCATATTTTTCGAGTTTCATACGTTCCTTTTACCTAAATAAAATAAATGGATTTCAACATTTTTGGTTTTAAACACACTTGGCTCTTAATGGGTTAATGTTATATTGGAAATCATAGACACTTCACCAATTATTAAAAGTACTACATCTTTTAAGTCACATCGCAAAACTTTTAGTAATTGGTCTGATAAGGAAATGTACTTTGGACAATTTCCGTGCTCAACAGACAGCTGTAGGAGCCTATGTATTCTTAAACCACTTATATTAAAAGCTGCAATGCCAGTGCGTGCATGTACTGCAACTAGCTTATTAGTTCGCTTCTTAACCCAGTTTTTAATTGTATTGATTAAATAACTTTTTCCCGTACCGCCTGTCCCACTAACAAAGTTGTAGATTCATCTAATAAAGTCTTACAGACCTTGTCGAAAATATGATTTTGGTCTACATTTAAACCTTCTATCATTTGTTCGAGTTCATCTTCAGATACCATATCTTTAGCATTTCTGAAATCTTCCATTGCATTCACAGCTTTAACAGGTAAGAAGTCTAGTGGATTTTCTAGACCGTTATCTTCGTGATCATCTTCTTGTTGATCTTTTTCAATTTCCGCTACTTTTTCTTCAATCATTTCATTCAAACGCCCTTTCTATGTTATTTAAGAATTCTGTCTGCATTTCTCCGTAATCAAGGATATCCTTAATGTGATCTTTAAGAAAATTGAAGGCTTCGGTGTAAGTATTCAGTACTGCTAAATATCTCCATGGATGAAACATTAAAAAGGCGAAAATGCTACTACTTCATATATTTTTTCATATTAAACTGCTCCTCAGCGATGTACGAGGGTGATCCGATAAGTACTTAGCCTCACCGCCAGATGTCGCCAGTATCGCAAGACCAACTTACTATCGTGTAGTACATTCTAGTAGACGGCTACTGTCGAAATTTCAGCCGGATCGGAGTTTTGTTTTGACCCCGTGGGGAAGCGGGAGTGTCCGCGGATTTTAGAAAAAATGGAAAAAGAGCAATATCGGTCGGTGATTCAAATCAAAGAGCGTTGGGATGCTGTGTACGGTGACTTCGATGGCGACCATCAAAAATTACTTTAACGAGTTTCAACGTGGTCGCCACGTCCAGGTGCCCGAAAACGGCTACCACGGAGGATAACGTGACAATAATCCACGATCTCGTATTGGCAGACCGCCGATTGAAGGTGCGCGAGATAGCTGAGACAGTAGGCATTTTAAAACATCGCGTGGGTCATATCCTGTATGAAATTTTGGGCATAAGAAAGCTGTCGGCGCATAAGCACAACCGTGAGACCACTTCAGAACAGTGTTTGACGCTGTTTAAGCGCAATGCGAAGGAGTTTCTGCGTCGTTTCGTGACAGTCGACGAAACATTGATCCACTGGTGCACACCAGAGACCAAGGAACAGTCGAAACAGTGGACTTCACCCGGCGAACGTGCTCTGAAGAAGGCGAAGACTGTCCCATCGGCCGGAAAGGTGATGGCCACCGTTTTCTGGGATTCACAAGGTGTGATCCACATCGACTATCTGGAGAAGGACAAAACGGTCACAGGGCTGTACTATGCCAAATTATTGGGCCGATTTGATGCCGAATTGAAGAAAAAACGGCCCCCCTTGGCGAAGAAAAAAAGGCCTCTTCCACCATGATAACGCACCGGCTCACATCTCCGAACTCGCCACGACCAAATTGGTCGAATTGGGCTACGAACTGCTGCCCCATCCACCGTATTGTCCAGATTTGGCCCCGTGCGACTTCGTTTTGTTTCCAAACTTGAAAAAGTCACTCGCCGGGCAGAAATTTCAGTCCAATGAGGAGGTCATCGCCGCCACGGAGGCCTATTTTGCAGACCTCGAGAAAACATATTTTTCAGCGTATCGAGCTAAAACGAGACTATATTGAAAAATAAATCGCTAATTCTCCAAAATGTTTGTTTTTCTTTTGTAGGCTAAGTACTTATCGGACCACCCTCGTACATATATAGATAATACATACTTGTAGATACGCGAGTTTTGATCTATAGCTCAGTCAGTGAAAAAAATTACGATTTTTAGACGTTAATATCTAAATAACCGTTTGAAGTGTGTTTATGAAATTTGTAACACATATGTATCTCGCAAGTCTCAATATATGAGCCAAATTTGACATGTTTATATGAAATAGTTTTTGAGTTATGAGGGGGTCAAAAGTGGCTTCAAATGGTTCGTGTAATATTATATAACTTATTCTTGTCATTAAAACTGTCATACGTGTCACCACAGAGCTCGAGGATAACATCTTCAGTGGATTTTATTTCGCGAGAGAATTTCGATTTGAATGATCTCAGCATTTAGAGATTATTGGAAAACGAATCGATAATGATAGGTCTTCACCTTGCACTGTCGCTTAATGTAGCAGAAGTTTCGGCTGCAGATCCACCTTACCCTGTCTTTAATGCTTTCAGTTTCCTGAATTTTTTCCCTCAGAAAAAAGGCAAGCATTAACTTCCCTTAGATATCGATATAGAGTTGAAGGCCTACATCGGTTGATGTTTAGGCGATCCATTTCTTAGAAGCGGTTCTTTAAATTAACAATAATATTAATGAATGAAACCCGTGTCAGTCTACTTATTTCTTACAGTCTTTTCAAGATAGGAGATTCGAGTTGGATCACCCATTAAAATATTTCTCTGGTACATCTATAATGCAGCCATACACGCACTCATCCTGACTTCATTGGACAAAAATAGCCATAACCATGTCCATTACGATCTGTGGCGTTATCGCTTAACACAATCCACTTGTCACCACGGCCGAACACTTGTTGCCAGCATGTCCCATCAATTTTCATTACCGCACATACACTGTACGTGTCACAGCATAAACCCACATCCCATTTCACCGGGGAAAAATGCCGAATCCACCCCACGATTCCAATCGAAATTGCATTTAAAGGAAATTAAATATGCGCATAATATCTCCATTAACAAAAAAATAGGGAAAAAACGGGACACCAATTCGAAGATAACAAAGAACCAGTGGTAGCACGAGTGGAACAATCGGCCAGCGTCAACCGACAGTCAACGACAATGACATCCATCGGTAAATGAACGATGACATCAACAGGCTGCAACACCCTAATCTCATACCCCCACCATGGCAGTACCATTACCACGGCTCGGCCAGTCTCTGTCACAAGGGATGTGTCTTGCTTCTCTCGAATTTAACCAGTCATTCCTAATTACTCGAGGTATTTCCTCCATTAAAGCTAGACGTCAAAGGTATTTAAGGAAATGACTGATGAATGGTTAATGAGTGTTGAGCCGGGTAGGAAGTCCCTTTAGTTTCTATGGAACACATTCGTATTTGCCAACACCCCCTTCGAGACCTGATACTAAGGCTTTTCGACTCTCAAAAATATCGTTATTACAAGCCCTGTACTCGTACATGCATTTCTATCGTACGAGTATAGCAAATGCAATATTCCTACTGGGACGTTCTTCCCCAGCTTGCAATACTCCGAAAAGGATCTCGTTACAAAAGGCCCATTGTGAAAAGTTGAACAAAAAAAAAAAAGAAATTTGTCGCGGTAAACGGGAGAGTAGGAGATTCGGATACATTTTTGAAAAAGAAACTCAAGAATCCAGTTGAAGACCGTGAAACATGTGGCAAGAGACCGTGAGTAAAGAGCTCTCTCGATTGGAAAATGCATTTAAATGTGAGGCATAAAATGAATAGCAAAGAAGTGGAATGGGTTGCTGCTTACGAACAAATGAAAGTTTCGTTTTCCATCAAAATTGTTTTTTTTGCTCTGCTTTCGGTTATTGTTTGAATTCAATGCTCTGGACGAGATTCGGATGGATATGGTTTTAGCGGAATTTGATTCTGTCTAGACGATGAATACACAAGTTGTGTGAACGCGATAGGCCTCGAACTCATTCGGTATTATGTCATGTGGACAATGTTTCGAGTTTTGTTTTTTTATTCTAGTTTTGTGGACCAGTTTTACTAGAAGGTTTACGCAAGTACAATTAGTATTTACTATGTGTACATTCGTTATTCACAGCTTAGTGCTCGTAAGACCATCAGCATTTCTGGGGAAGAGCTAGATAAGTCTAATCGCTAAGTCTTAAAACTAAAACTACTAGGAATGTACGTTATTTGGTTAGACGTCCATGATCCATTTATGTGAGGTAAAGAGGTATGTAGGAAGAAGTGGTGCCGTTCAAATGGGACGACTCATTTAGCACTATGGTATGGCATTTTGATACATACTATGTAAGAGCAAAAACTATATCCATCTAGTCATGGAGCCATTTGATTGACTCCAAGGTCACATTTTATTGTGCAGCACTACATCATTCAATATTGGGTTGTGATGGTCCACATTTATAACAAAAAGTCGTTTTCTGTTTTACGAAATATTTAAGGCTGAAATGATCATCCAACTGAAATTCAGGAAAAGCGACTCGGTTGCCCGCCAAACAGTTCTTGTACGATGTCGAAACGCGTGGTCAATATTGCTGCTGTTGCTAAAAGTGTAGCTGAAGACCCAAACCTCTCGATTCTTCCTCGTGTACAGTGAGTTGCCTTTTCTGTGACTTGAACATGGCCAACTTTACGATTCAATTGATACAAAAAACTGAAGCCCCAAGATCACCAAAATCATAGTACCTTTGCTAATTTGCTCCGGAGCAGTGAGAACGGACTCAAATTCTGGCGAAAAATCATCTTCAAAGATGAAGCACTTATTTGGCTGAACGGCTTCATGGACAAGCAAAATGTTTGTATTTGGGGAGCGAGTAATCCACAGAAGTTTCAAGATTATTCATACTTTGATCTTCCCATAAAAGAATGTTAACGGCGAAGGGTACGGGATGTAATGGCTGACTTTCTGTGGCCTCAATTAGATCAATGAATCAGGTTGACGCTCGCAACTTCTCATAATTTTCATGAGGGCAAACACCTCCATTTATTGAGCTTAGTTCAAGCTAACTTAATCTAACTTAATAACTAAGAAGAACGGGAGGGGAGGGGGGGCGCGACTAAAAACTCGGATTTTTAGGCATGGAGTGCTGAGATTGAAATCGAGTTAAGGATTCGAATCAACCCTTAATTAACACCAGCATTCGAGAAATGGTTTCATTGGAGCCATAGGCAGTACGGGTGATGAGTAGATAGAAGAGACGGAGACCTCGAAGAACAAAACGTTGGAACCGGCGTTGGATGCTCTCGATTCTAGAAATGTGGGTTCATTGGTAAGAGGACACACCGTATTCATGAAGGGGCCGGACAAAGGTTATGTAGAGAGATCGGGTAGATTTATATTAAGGAGGGTGGAGGGAAAATGTCACCTAATCACTGCGGCCTCTGATAGGCCTTTTATGATGTCCCCCATTCCAAGTTCACTCAAAAATCCTGAGTTCATAATAAAACTTTGAATGCTTTTGAGTGAACTAGCAGCGATTTCTTCTGCTTCAAGATAATGCCTACCTATGTAGGTGTTTGTGTCGTATACTGATGAGGCAATTATTAGTGGCACAGTATGTGCTCTGCTGTTTCCGCCTCTTCCTTACACATTCTGCAGGTGTCATCTTGTGTGATGCCCATGGTTTTAGGATGTTTGTAGACCGGGCAGTGTCCAGTGAGGAATCCTGTGATTATACGAATCTGACTCCTAGAGAGTTTAAGGAGTTGTTTCGATCTTTTAAGGGAAGTGGTTGGTAGGAACATCTTGGCTTGTCTGCTACCTTACGTTTGTGTCCAGTAGTGGTTGGCCGCGTTCCTCAACCATTCCTTTATGTAGCATTTTATGATGCTGGTAGGTATGCCGCAGAATGGTCTTGGCATTTTGAATGGTGATGCAGAGCCTTTTCTTGCCAGCTGGCGTAATAGTTGCAAGCAGTCCCATACCAATTTAGAGGTGACTAAAATGCAAAGGGCTAACAATGCAGCCTTTCTGTCAGAGAGAATATAAATGTTTTTATTGGTTATAGCTCTGTCTATATTTTCTCTGATGCAGAGTTCAATTGCAAATATCTCTGCTTGAATCTGCTTATGCTGTGATAGTTGGGGGCTCCAGTGTTACCTCCGTATACTCCAACCCCAACACCTTCGTTCGTTTTGGATCCATCTGTGTACCATACATAGGATTGACGATCGAAAAAAGGTCAATTTTGCTCCCAGGTGTGTCGAGAGGGAATTGTGACCTTAAAGTTTTGGCTGTAGTTATACCTTGGAAGACAATTGTCTAAATGGGGTATTTTTAGGATTTCATGCCTGTTTAGTTCATTAAGAATGTAAGGATGAAATAGCCTGGAATTAGAGTCATCCTTCGCGATAAGTTTGTGAGCGAATGTTATTGCTTCTTTTTTAAGTTGGAGGTGTACGGGTGGTAGGTCCGTGATGACTTCTAGCGCTTCTGTGGGGGTTGTTCTCATAGCTCCTGTAATACAGATACAAGCTAGTCTTTGTAGTTTGTTGAGCTTGGCTTGTACTGATGTTTGTTTTATTTTGTGCCACCAGACGGGCGCAGCGTATTTGAAAATTGGTCTGGTAATAGCTGCGTATAACCAGGCAGATATTTTAGGATTAACGCCCCAAGTTTTTCCAGTGAGACTTTTGCTGGTCCATAGGGAGATCCTGGCTTTCTCAGTGATTTGTGTGATGTTAGATTTCCAAGTGAGCTTTTTATCTGGTGTTACACCTAGCTATTTGGCTTCGTTTGAGAACTCTATTGTTTCACCAAATAGAGTGGGTTATTTGACTTTATGCCTACTTCTTCTTTTTTTTACCTTTACCTCATTCCACCTTGTCGGTAAATACCCCCATGCATAGCTGGTCCTGGTCCTGAATGTTAAGATGTTAATTAGCATGGGGGTGGTTTGTCTTCTCCAGGAGATTTGAATGGGTCAAAAGAGTTTATGGTCCTCACAGAGAGATCGGATAGCTTAGGGGTAGGAGAGGGAGGGGTCATCGATGTGTGTGCGGAAATTGGTCCTGGTAATATAATATGCTAAGATCGTGAATACCCTGAACGGTGGAGATGGGTTGATTATTTAGGAAGATGACCATAGAGACGAGGAGGAGGTTTGATTCGTTTACGTGAAAAGTGATTGATTGGCATATGGCAATGTTAAGCTCCAAGCAATTTTTGGAACACCAGACCGAAAAGCTGTTAAGATCAGCCTGAATAAGGGAAGAGTCATGACTGGAGGAAATGGTCTTGAAGAACTTGGTGTCGTCGGCATATAGTGAGATGTCGGAATGTTTAGTTTTTCACATTTCAATATCGTTTATACAGCGTGCGTCATCCCATACGGGTCGATGTAAATTTCGAATAACTTCAACAATTCTCAATCGATTTTGAAAATTCCAAAGCTTTTATTCAATTTAGACCATTTTGATTAATTTTTGAAAACAATATCAATTAAATTACCGCATTTATTGTCGATGCAAAAATGGACTCGTTTTCGCGCATTCTCCATGACATTTTCGAGAATTTCGGTTGAATGTTTCTTTTGAGCTGTTCTATCGTCTATGGGCCGTTAGCATATGCCTTGCTTTTCAAGTATCCCCAAAGAAAAAAAGTCTGGAGGAGTCAAATCCGGCGATCTCAGAGGCCAGTGAATATCGTCCTTTTTGACACCAATCTTCCAGAGAACTTCCTACGCAAAAGGTTCATTGTTTTGTCCGCAGTATGGCATGTCGCGCCATCTTGTTGAAACCAAAAGTGAAATCAGCCTTTTTTACGCATTTCTGGGACCACGTAATGGTCCAACATCCACCGATATCGATCGCCTTCCACTGTATCGCCAACTTTGAAGAAATACGGTCCAATGATGGTTTTAGCGCATACACCGGCCCAAACAGTAACTTCTTGATCATATAGCGGCTCTTCGTGAATAATGTGAGGATATTCGGTGCCCCAGAAACGACAATTTTGTTTATTAACTGAGCCAGAGAGCATAAAATGTGGCTCATCGGTCATCAATATTTGCTGCCAGAACTCCGGCTCAGCATTAATCATTACAACGATATTTTGTGCGTATGCCAAGCGCCGTGGCTCATCTTGTGGCAAAATTTATTGAGTTATCTGCACTTTGTATGGAAATAAGTGAAGATCATCCTTTAAAATTCTCCGCAAAGTGGTCCCACTGCCTAACTGCTGCGAACGGCGCCGATATGAGAAACTTGGGTCTTCTTGAACACTGGCCTTCACAGCTTGAACGCCGCGGACGTGGCCTAGATTGCTCACGATGGCTTGCCACAGAACCAAATTGAAAAAAAATTCGAGGCCCAATGACGAATATTATCTTTTTTGGGCTCAACACGATCACGATATTTTGCACGTTGAGTTAGCTTAATCAAGCGTTCATTTTTAATGAACATTGAATCTATTTCCGCGCGTTCTTTTGGTGTGAAGCAATCCATGGTTAAAATTGTACTAAATTGACGTTTCCAAAATGCTATGGCATATGAAAATCGGTTGAGAATTGTTGAAGTTATTCGAAGTTTACATCGACCCATGTGAGATGACTCTGTAGTAAGAACGAACAGAAGTGGACCTAAGTGGCTGCCTTGGGGGACGCCGGAGGAAGCCAAATCTAAAACGAATACTGTAATATCGATTTTCCAGGTAAGAAGATATCCACTTCAAAGAAATGGGGTTAAAGCCAAGGGAAGATAATTTGGCGAGTATCAGTCTGTGACAGATTTTCGTCCGTGCAGGGACGGGTTAAGAATATCCCTGCAGCGATACCTCTCGCTTGTCGTAAAAGGCGACTAAAACAAAGGTAAACAAAAATCACATCTAGGCAATTTAGAAAACACTAAGGGCCTAGGGACACATATACCACCATTAAACTGCCCCACAAGTGTGCATGCAAATCAGTGGGTTGACACGACTGGAGATCACCGGTGTTGTAAGAGTAAGATCAAACAAAAAAATCTGGAGCATGCCCGTGTCACAAAAAAAAAAAAAAAAAAACGGCAGGCCGAAAAACAATTGGTGCAAACAAATGCAAAAACACCAGCATTTGATTGGCCTCAGCGATGAAGTAATCCCAAACCGGGAAGCCTGCCGCTACTTTCTGAGGTCAAACCGGCGGACCCCACAAGCGGACCAGTAGGAATGCAGTTAAGTGGGAAGGTTATGGTCCTACACTTCTGACCATAACGACGCCGGAAAAAAAAAGGAAAAGAAGAAGAAGATTGAGTTTTACAGACTTTCCTTGGCTAAAAACTTGTTTCCTTGGTTTTTTTCTTTTTCAGTTATAGGCCGTCATTAAAATCAAATTCAAACATAAAAGTTACTTCATTAAGAATGCTTGATTTATTGTGTATAAAGTATCCACTCAAGTTGTCGTCTATTTGAATGAACATTCTCATGGCATTACGAAGTATAACTTCAATCAAATGTCTACCTCAACTTTGCTTGCCCACACGTGTTTGGAAGGTTCAATATTCGATGACTTTGTCGCATAAACCGGCTGAATTTGCTGAGCGGCGGTCGTCATGCTGATTTTGAGGGAAAAATGCCATTGAACCTTATTCGCATAGACTGGCAATTTAAGATTGAGGATATAGCATTACCCTCAAATCGCTCGTGCAGAGTGTTCTTCGTGTCTTTCTGTTAAAACCACATGTCGTCAGTATTTAGGATGATATATTACAATAAGTTACTTAACATCGATTTGTTGCGATTTGTAAGGATAGTTAAGCTAGTTTTAAGCATTTTTGTCTATGATAAGATAGATCTAAGAAACTATAAGTAAAAATGAATTTACATAAAAAAAAAAATCGATTTGTTGCGCTCGCCGGTGAAGAATATTGAAATGTGGAGACTTGCAAATTGTTTAATTCAGAAAAACGGGCCTATTAAATAACTTTGAAAAGACATACTTTACGGACTAGTCTCATCTCACAACTGTTTAATTAGGAATATTGTAAGCTTTAGATTAGGTCACGTAACTGAAGGAGTTAGTGATACTTGAAAACCACTTTCACTCGGAAGTCATGGGCTCAATTATGAATCCCTTCCTATTCTATTTGGAAAGGCCGTACGGGATGATTTTATCCCGTACTCTTTATGAATTTCAAGAGATCCACCGATTCTTTTCTTGCTATGTCTTGAATTTCTTTGCTTTTGTGACATTATACTTGGGAAGTTTGATAGTGCTAGGTAAGAAGGTAATATGTGATTTTTTAGCCGTCTGGTTTTTAACTGTCAAAATCATGGTGTAAAATTAAAATTCCCTGTGATTTAAGTTGATTCCCCATATTTCATTAAATTTTTGTTTCAGTTGATAAATCATAGCTTGCTATTTACTTTCTAAAGATAAGTTCGTGTAAATGTAGACATCGACTAAGTTTTCAGTGGCTATACGGTGAGCCTAATTTTGAGTCACTTTTTTTAGCATATTGGCTGGTATCTCGCCAATAACACTTGGAATGTTGTCTTCCGAGGCTGCAATTTAAGCTATCAACATAGACGAGTTATTTGACGTATACCCTTAAAAAATAGCCTAGTTGGTCAATTGGTCCATCGATACGCGTGCTGTATAGCATCTAAGCCTTCTTGCTTGGATAACGAGTCGAACAGGTTAATGCGTTTGACAAAAAAGTTCAAAATCATTGAACGATAACAAGGGACATTGACAGTAACCTTGTTCTCACGGTCATCTTTGAAATAATACGGACCAATGGTTCCGCCGGGTTATAAACTGAACGGAATAGTGCATTTTTCTGAGGATGCTCATCGGACCGAATACGGAAATTTTGGTCACTAACATACCCATTCAACTAGAAATTACCTTCATCGTTGAAGACAATTTTTCGATAAAAGAGCGGACCATTTTCCAGTTTTTTTAACGCCCACTCATCGAAAATTGTGGCGGGTCATTCATTCAGTCATTCATTCAGTCATTCAGTCATTCATTTAGACTAACATACTTGAGAAAAATCTTCACATAATTGAGTAACACAATCCCAATTGCTGCAAACGGCAATCACGATCTTTGTTGACACTGAAAGATAAGCACTCTACACATACGGGTAGGTGGCTTGTTTTGTTTAGTTGGAGGCTTCTACTATCTGTCGGAGCACTCAGACGCAAATACTGGTTCCTTGCACTACCAGGCTTTCTTTATTGTATTTTCCCCGTTGTCCGGAGAAAAGTGAGGAAAAGCTTCCGTGATGTAGAGCTCAGAGATTCGGCACACACTACATCGGCAACAAGGGTGCGCCACACTGTGCGAGCAAAGGCGAGACAGTCGCAGGGAAAGTGTTCTGCTGTGTCATCCGCCTCGCGACATGCAGCGCGGATAGGCGTCTCACTGATGTTAAGCACGTAGAGATGCTTAGCTAAAATGAATTGGCCCGTAATGACGCCCGGAAGCCTTCTGCAATCATTTCGCCTTAAGGACAAGAAGAATGTTGTGAACTTCTTGCAGACATCAGGTCGTACGCGCTCAGTCACCCTGCATCCTACCGTGGGAGCAGGTAGACCTAAAGCGGGTTCGTGGGAACCCGTAGTGACCTGGAACCCATACAGTCTTCCAACTATGTTCGAAAATGCCTTGAGTTCATGCACTAATTTGCAACTGGATAGAGGGCGCAGCCTGACTGTCACTGTAACATAGTGCTTGGCCATTAGGATTGCGTATATCTCTCATTGACAGGCAGACGCATATTTTCCTAACGAGAAGTGCAGTTGAATGCTTTCGCGCTCAAGGAAAACTCCAGCGCCGGACCCCCGCCAGTCCTGGGGCCATCTGTAAAAATGTGAAGACAGTCCATTCCAGGTTCAGTGACTGGCCAAAGCCAATCCTGACGCCATGGAAATGTGACTGTGAAATATAATGCAGTAGAATGGCAGATGTCACTGCGTCGGAGGGCATATGCATGATACAGAGGTCGTATGATATTTCTCGCGTAAGTACTCCAATGCGAGTTGTACCAAAAACTATTTTTCTTAAGCGGAGACATGTCTTTCAGTGCGCATCCTCTGATGTACATGTCAAGGGGTGGACGATTCTTCATAGCATCCAGAGCAGTGCCCGGTGTGCTGGGAAAAGCCCCTGCACAGCTGAGACAAACCGTTCTTTGGACTTTTGTGAAAGAGGCCACGACATGTTGTGCAGATCCAGTGAACCTTTTTCGACGATAAGCCCCATGTTTTGCAAAAAGCACCTTTGCATTACCAAAAGCTGACAGCGCTTTTGTGTTTTTTGACTCATCAAGCCTTGACCAGAAAAGCTTGCTATCTAAGATGACTCTCAGGCACCGGGTATGGGGATGGCAGGCCTTATAACACCAGCTGAGTAATGCCAGTATTTTTTCTCCTTCTCGTGAAGAGAGTGACATCAATACTAAGGTTGCTGATATCTAATGGCTTGAATTGTTTGCTCAGTAGATCGATTTGACGGCCGTAAAATGGTTGAAGTGCGCGGAAAACATTTTCCACAAAGTATTTATTTCAATAATAAAATTCATTAATTTGTAAATATTGTTCCGATATAGCCTTTCCATAATAAAATGGCAATATTAATTGAGTACGATTGACTTTAACATATGTTATGGGTCATGCGCGAGGTATTAAAAATAGAACAATGAAAAACCAAACAGTAAGAAAATAACCCTTTTGATCGACCGCGCGTTAAATTTTCGAATGGAACAATCAGCGCTGGGCTTAATCTGATGAGCATGCAGATAGAGCTCTGTTCCAGTGCCACGAACTTCCTTATTTTATTGTAGTCTAGATTTAAAGACAGGGATATTACTGTTGTTGCAGTTATTGTTCGTAGGCCATGGTGAATTGAATCAGTTAAAATACGCTTACCGATAGCAGTACTGGTGGGTTGACTCTGCTGATGTGCACACACACCCGTTCGGTCAATATCAAAAAATTTCCCTAAAATGTATGACTTTTTTAATATATTTTGTAAACCCTATTCCTGCTATGAGATATCCTACTTGGTGGTTGTAATTATTGTACAACCGTCCTAGCTGTTGCAAATTCCCAAATAACTCACTAGGGTTCCCAAAAGATCTTCATTACCTTTTAGCCTTAGAAATTAACAAAAATACCAAATAAGCATCGTGACTCAAGATAGTGTATTGGTCCATGCCACTGATGACACAGGGTTCGATACCCATTATCGGAATCCAAATTCTGCAGTATATATTGCCTGTGAAAGGCTTTTCGAAATTCTCCTAAGCAGTAGGTCTCCTTCACCCATCATAGGAAAAAATGCTGATTGAGTAAAGTTTCGACCATAAACACTAGCTGTTAAAACCATTCGTCAGTTCCACAGTCATAAGAGAAGACTGAAGACGAATAAATTCTTCGAAGTGAGAAAAATTGCGAAACATTTGAATTTTTTCAGGAACAGTTTTGCATTGTCACACCAATGAAGGCACACCTTAAAAAGTCTTGATTTAAGGAATTGCTTAAATTACTCTTCTCTTTTTAGGTAAATTATAATGTTGATGTAAAGGCGATAGGAAGTTGCTGTTATTCTCCTCCTTAATCTTAAAATACATGCGAAGTAGAAAGCCAGCATGCTTAGCGTGACGAAATACTGTAAGACTGCAAGGTCCAAACAGATTTCGAATACATTGTGTTTTGAGGTCTTAATGCATATTTCGAATCAACATTTCATTTTTCCATTGTATGACGATATGGATGTGGGCTATAGCGTTTCCCTATATCGCCTCCACCCAAAATGAGTCAAAGAGCGAGGAGAATGAAGACGGAAGTAAACGTGGAACTGGATGAGGAGGAACTTCATTGTAATTCGCTTTAATGCGTTTCATTGTTGACGGCACGTGTCGGGCTTTATTAGTTCGGTTCGGCGTTCTTGTTTCGTTTTTTTTTCTCTCACTCTTCGAAATGGGCATGAATCGCTTTCGGTTGGCAATCCCCCGCCTCCGTATGCCGAAGTGGAAAATATTTTACTTTAAGAGATGTCTGGCGAGCGTGTGTCACGTTTCGTTGATGTCTCTCACTCTAGCGCCCGTGGTCTCATCCTCAATCAATGTCCTGCGATGAAGGATAAAGACGTCTGCTGAGTTAATTTTTTTTTTTTTAGTTAACGTGGCACACGGCGTGCCAAGGACGGAATGGGGAGTCATAGTAAAGCACCGTGAAAGGAGACGGAAGGCTTTTCATTGTTGTCGTCGCCCTGGTTATGTTCAGCGAATATGACAATGAAATAAAACGAAAATGTAGAAGCAAAGTAGAAGGAATGGAGGTACCCACCCTTAGTGGTGGTGGCGTTGAGCGTTCCCCTTATTTACAATGATGACGCCTTGGTTTTTATCATGTAATTATCTTCTATGATGCTAGTCCGCACTGAGCGTAAGTAATTAAATTACTCACTGTAGCGCGGCTAAGGGGTGTTTACATATTTTCGAAAATTATGAGTTTTGTGCTTCGATTCGGCTCTGTTGAACTCGATTGTTATGGTAAACTAAACGATGGAGGAGTGCCTGTTTATGGCTCACAAAACGATGATAAATGTGCGTCAATGCACCTTTTGTCTGAAGCTTGTGATTTGATCTTGATTTGGCTTTGAATAATGTGATGCGTTTTTATTCATACAATAAGCAGTCAATTTCGAGTTAATTTTAAAAGTGTTTTGGTTATTTGGTTTGGAGAGAATTTTCAAAGAAAGATGCCTCAAGGACCAATAAAGTTAGAACGACCTTCAAGCCTCTAAGTTGCTCGTGGAATATATATCAATTGTCTAAAGGACTTCTTAGGAATAGTAAAGTACACCCCCATTTGTAGATCTACACCCTAAAATAAAGTAGTAGGCTAGGCCTGCCCATAGAGCAAAAAAGCACATTCTTATATTATATAGTTATGAAATGACTCAAATTTCTCCGAAATCAAGTTCGGAGTTGGTACCTTAATTTATGCAGAAGATACCCGAGACGAAAAGAAAAAAATTAAGAACGTAGAAACCTATACATTTCTCTGCTTTATATTGCACGCGATGGATTTGGTCTCTAGAAGCGTCAAAACCTTGCGATATGTAATTTTTCATTGGAAATATTGGACCCATCCTAGTTACATATTTTAAAATTAAATGCCTGTCAATGTTGTAGGTCGTTATACAAATAAGGTAGCCAAAAAGTAAACCTAAAAGCTACTTGATTGAAAATATTTGCTCCATTTGCGTGAACTTTACATTGTTGCATTAGCAACCTTGTCTGAAAAGGATCTGTACATTGCTACCTAAACCGGTTGCTTAACCTGGCGTAGGCTGTCAATTTACTTTGTTTTTTGTAAAACAAAAGGTTTGTTCAAAAATTGAGGTGACTTTTTTTAATTTCTCGAGTTACGCACGTGCGATTTTCAAAAGTTTCTATTGTTGGTACTGTAGCATAAGTCAGCTTTATCGGCCATGTGAATATTTAATTTGCTTCACAGCTATCGCAGTTAGACCTGTTTTGGTGTGCTTGTCGATTTTTTTGGATCAATAAATTTGTTAAAAATTTTACCTGAAAAATTAAATTAAGTGCTCCAGCGTACTAGAAATGTTAACTGAGGTATTTGGCGAGTCTACTCTGAGAAAAAAAATGTTAACAGATGAAAACATTGAAGACCGTCGAATCGCTGTCAGAGAAGTTGCAAAAAGCTAAGGTGATTCGTCTTTCAGGTCGCTTTTAAATATTAACCGTCACACCCCAGTAGACCTACATACGTCCAAATGGCGACAGATTCGAGAAAGACGGTAAAACCTCCTAGCTGTTCTGAAAGCCCCAGTACATGTCTGTAAAGGACCGGAGGCCGAGAGGGCCCTACGTTCGATATAGCTCGCCATCCAAAGGCAGATTGGCCAGCTCTAACAGAAAATCCATGAGCAGGCGACCTGTGTGCATAGATTCTTCTCGTTTCTGCCGAGCCTAGCGCACCTACGGTCGTATTGGGAACGCCGGTAGAGTCCCTTGAAGATCCTGTCTGTGAATGTGAGTTAACTGGTTAGGATTGAGTGAAGAGCCATACTTTTAACCTGTTGCATGACGAAAGCTCCGATGTACAGGGTGCGCCATCTCATATGGGTCGATGTAAACTTCGAATAACTTCAACAATTGTCAACCGATTTTCATATGTCATATCATTTTGGAAACGTTAATTCAGTGCAATTTTAACTGTGAATCGCTTCACACCAAAAGAACGCGCGGAAACAGTTTCAATGTTCATTAAAAATGGTCGTTGGGCATCGAATTTGTTTCAATTTGGTTCTGTGGCAAGCCCTCGTGAGCAACCTAGGCCACGTCCGCGGCGTTCAAACTCATCTATTCAGTCTGTGAAGGCCAGTGTTTAAGAAGACCCAAGTTTCTCATATCGGCGCCGTTCGCAGCGGTTAGGCATCAGTGGGACCACTTTGCAGAGAATTTAAAGGATGTCGTTGCAATGATTAATGCTGAGCCGGAGTTCTGGCAGTAAATTTTGATGACCGATGAGGCACATTTTACGCTCTCTGGCTCAGTTAATAAACAAAATTGTCGCTTCTGGGGCACCGAAAATCCTCACATTATTCACGAAGAGCCGCTACGAGGGTGGTCTGATAAGTACTTAGCCTCACCGCCAGATGGCCCAAGTATCGCAAGAGCAACTTACTATCGTGTAGTACATTCTAGTGGACGGCTACTCTCAAAATTTCAGCCGGATCGGACTCGTAGTTTTGTTTTGGCCGCGTGTGGAAGCGGGAGTGTCCGCGGATTTTAGAAAAATGGAAAAAGAGCAATATCGATCGGTGATTCGATTCTTGTTTTTGGAAGGGAAATCGCGCAGCGAAATCAAAGAGCGTTTGGATGCTGTGTACGGTGACTCTTCTCCTTCGATGGCGACCATCAAAAATTGGTTTAACGAGTTTCAACGTGGTCGCACGTCGGTTTTTGATGAGCCACGTCCAGGTGCCCCGAAAACGGCTACCACGGAGGATAACGTGACAAAAATCCACGATCTCGTATTCGCAGACCGCCGATTGAAGGTGCGCGAAATAACTGAGACAGTAGGCATTTCAAAAGATCGCGTGGGTCATATCCTGCATGAAATTTTGGGCATGAGAAAGTTGTCGGCGCGATGGGCGCCGCGTTTGGCCACTCCGGACAACAAGCGCAACCGTGAGACCACTTCAGAGCAGTGTTTGACGCTGTTTAAGCGCAATCCGAAGGAGACAGTCGACGAAACATGGATCCACTGGTACACACCAGAGACCAAGGAACAGTCGAAACAGTGGACTTCACCCGGCGAACGTGCTCCGAAGAAGGCGAAGACTGTCCCATCGGCCGGAAAGGTGATGGCCACCGTTCACAAGGTGTGATACACATCGATTACCTGGAGAAGGGCAAAACGGTCACAGGGCTGTACTATGCCAAATTATTGGGCCGATTTGACGCCGAATTGAAGGAAAAACGGCTCCACTTGGCGAAGAAAAAAGTGCTCTTCCACCATGATAACGCACCGGCTCACACCTCCGCCCTCGCCACGGCCAAATTGGTCGAATTGGGCTACGAACTGCTGCCTCATCCACCGTATTCTCCAGATTTGGCCCCGTGCCACATCTTTTTGTTTCCAAACTTGAAAAAGTCACTCGCTGGGCAGAAATTTCAGTCGAATGACGAGGTCATCGCCGCCACGGAGGCCTACTTTGCAGACCTCGAGAAAACGTATTTTTCAGACGGGTTAAAGAAGTTGGAGCATCGCTGGGTCAAGTGTTTCGAGCTAAAAGGAGACTATATTGAAAAATAAATCGCCATTTCTCCAAAATGTTTGTTTTTCTTTTGTAGGCTAAGTACTTATCGGACCACCCTCGTATCTCTCGTAACTCTCTTTTTTTTTATATTCCCAACATACGTCAACGCCCTTTTTTTCAGGCTTGTTTGGCATAAACATAACAACAAACGATCGCCTTCTGAATGCAATCAACATTTTGTCGATTGTTGCGTTTTCACCAACGTTGTACAGACTTTGACAGTTTTTTACGAACTTATCGACAGCGGCCATTTATCCTTTTTCTAGCACCTCTGTCAGCTGGGTTATCAAATCTCATACAACGGAGCAAGCTTAAAAACGGCCTGTTCCATTTGTAAATTCGAAAACGACTGTATAAACTAAAAGTCCACAGAAAGCTAATTCTGATGAATCTGTATCTTGCAATTCTGCCCTGTTTTCTTAGCACATTGAGATCGAACCTCAGCTAACTTTAGAAGATTCTTCTTTTCATTTCGTTGGTCTTGATGGACCAGAATTTAACATTTTTACGTAAAACCAATCTTCAATCACAGTTCAAAAATTGTTGCGTAGATTCCCAGGCGCGGTCAATCAAAGCGCTATTGAATTTAACATCGAAATTACTCACCAGAATTGCCCCCGTCGATGCAACTACTATTCGCCACTTCACAAGCGCAACAGGCCTCGAAGGTACTGAGACGTTCGTGCCACAAAGGGCGGGGAACAGTAAAATCCAACAGATATAAAAACCCCAGTTGTCTCAGAGACCGTACGTCGATGGTTAAAGTTTTAAGCATTTTTGTCTAGGGTAAGCTCAAGCTGAAAGGCGGATATCAAAAGTGCTTCGAGGATTGAAAAAGATTACTTTGAAGAGGAAAAATTTTACATAAAATTTCCTAGAACTTATCGTTCTTTTTAAAAAGTAATATCTGTTGATACACTATGTACAACGTACCTAAAGTTTGTATAACATTCATTTTTTAAGGTTCGATATGGTTTGATACATTTTTTTGGAATTTCTTTGTAGGATTTTCCCTTCTCGCATTTTTTATGTTTTACGTCACTGATTTTTTTTAGTGGCGCAAATCTTTGAAACAAATATAAGGTATACATTTTAATCCTCACGAAATATCTTAGTGAAAGCTTACTAAGTTAAGTTAGGGAGCTTAAGACGCTCTTTAAGTACACTGGCTATAAGTCGTCAACGATAGAACATTAGCAGGTTGGACAGACCGCTTGCATCCAAGAACCCATGCCAATCAATGCGAACTGTATGGGCGTATTGCCTTTTCTAAATATCAACAGAATATTAAGAACTAAGAGTGAAAGCATTCCGATATTTAGGAAAGGTCACATACCTTAAAGGGCGTATAGCAATTTACATTTACTTTGCAACCGGAAATGTTACAGTGAAGTCGGTGCATTACTCTTTGGGTGTCTTACCACAGTTTATTAAATGGCAGAGAATGACACAGACAAATTCCTGACAGTGACTTCGGCCCACATTTTATGGACGCAGACAACGATGAACATGACGGTGCTCTTAAATGTGGCTATACTAGGCGAATTTAAAATAGGTCAAGAGCCATTATTGAGCTTATAATGCTAGCTATGAAGATTTGTCTATTGTTTATGTGAAAACCAAAGCCTGTCTTAATTAACTCTCCTCTGATTTAAAGGATTTGGCTTTACCCACTTTTGTTCATTTTGTTACCAGTGATTCCCTTTTAGGTCCATACGATAATAAGTTCGAAGGATGACTAATAAAACAACAACTTTATTCATCAACACAGTCACCTGCTAGAGTGATACATTCATTTCTCCGCTTCTCTAATATTTTATAAAGCGATTTATCCTTGGCCTCAAAATAAAAAAAATCCTTTGCAGCCACATCTTTTCCTAGAGCATATATTTAATAATCACTGGTAGCCAGATCCAGAGAATACGATGGATGGAGAAGCAATTCAAAGCGCAGTTCGTGCAATTTTGCCATTGTTGCATCGACTTTTGACACGGTTCATTGGCTCGGTGAAAAAGCACTTTTTTTATTCGCCATTTGGGGTAATATTTTTGCAATATCTTTCTTCAAACGCATCGATAACGTCCTTTAATATTCGCTATTGATGCTTCTTCCTTTCGATGAATAACATGCCGTACGCATCCAAAAATACGGAGGGAGAAACCTCTCCAGCATCGCTTTTAGTCGTTTCAAACGGTTTTCATCCTTTGTTGTCCCTTCAGCTGATGGTGCATTTGACTCCCAAGTGTAGTGATGGATCCATGTTTTAGCCATTGTCATATATCGCGTGATAAAAGTCAAATATTTTTATTGTTCTGAAACAGATCTACGAGTAAATAGCCCTCTAAATCGTCGACGCATTGTTGTTCTTGGTACCCATTTGGAACAGCCTTTTCTCATGCTTAGACGTTCCAGCACTGCCCTCTCACACAATTTCAATTCACGATCGGCCGAAAACTAGAAGGAACCGCCGATTTTTTTTTAATTAGCGCACGTGAAAGAGTTTTTGAATTCCCTTAAGTGATCTTCGTAAAGACATAGCACAAGCCGAAGGTATAGGGGAAAAAGGAGGAGGTGATACTGGTACACATTGATTTTAAATGCTTGTGGATTGTGCAGAGAGGTCTTGGGAGTCAGACCAGTTACAATCGTTGTACTAAAGCTTGAGGCGAATATATGCCCTATAGGTTGAGGCCGACCCAGAGGGGGTGGAATATTTCTAGCATCGTTTAAGGAAACCTAGACATTTCGCAGCGGTCTTGGTGACCGCTAACTAATGTATTATCAACAAGGCTTGAAAGTTTTTCGGGCTCATTCACAGATATCGCTTATCTTAGCGAAAATTGCTCACCTTACCGCGGTGCGGAGGCTTAATACAGGTAATGACTCTAGAGATCTGTCACTAGAAGAACCCGAAGTCAAGAAGCAATTATTGACCCTTTCTTATCTTTTCTCTTCCCCCGTACCCATCATCCCCTTACTCACCTAACTCCAAAGTGGAACAGCATACGCCGATGGATGCATGGCTAATAGGGTGGTTAGCTATTAGTATGCGAACTTCGGATTTCACTCCAGGCTTCTTGCAGCGTCTCGAGGTCCGCTGTATGTGACCGTATTTTCCCGTACACTTGTAGGAACAAAATTTCAAAATAAAATAATTCCAAAAAGAGTGATGCCTCTCAAATTCCTTCACCCGCAAGGGGCTGTGAGCCCTTAATAGCTCAACAAACAGCAGCAATGTTGGTATCTTTTGCTGGCAGCAGAAGATGTGCCTTTACTCTCTAACTCCGACACTACGGTCTGAAACGAAACTACCAACCCTGTGGAGAACAAGTCTCTACCATCTGGCGGCTTCATCAAACTAAAGACGTCCGAATAGAGACGCTTCAAGGCCCCCATTAAGCAAGATTAAACCAGAGATGAAGCACTAGTATATGCAAAATTGCCCCTGCCACCAAGGGTCCGAAACCGAAACGTGATCCTTCTGTCAACTCCGCCGAACCCTGTCGCCAAACGCAGGAAGATTCACAAACCTCAAGCCTATAGAGAAAGCTACAGCAGTGTAGCTGGGAAAATTAAGATCGGCGTTTTACCCAATAATCTGGGTGGAAACCACCTTACTACAGCACAAAGGACAGCCATTCAAGAGCCTGTAATTGACATCTCAATTGAACTGCTAGGTAAGTCGCCAAAACCACAATTCAAGGGATCGACATACAGCTCAGGTTGGCTCTATTTTATATGTGTCGACGCAACTGCAGCTGATTGGATGAGGTCCAACTTTACGGCTATAAAAGAAAAAGGCATAATGGCTTACCCATTAACAAGGTTTTGGCGATGCTGGACTCGCAAAACGAAGGCCTGTATGCAAGGAAAAAGACCTCTTGCATTTGATTCTAGTTAGCTCATCGTTTTAATGACGTCAACATCATTATAAAGAGCCATGAAAAGGTATCAGTCGAACCTTTACCATTCACTGCAGATACTGGTACGGTGGTTGCACCTCCCCATCGAAGGTGGAGTAAGGGAGATTGTGTGTGCTTCCACTTGCTTCCCAGGAAATAGTGACCAAATCCCACCTATTGAGGTACAAGACCTAGTAGCATACTGTCATTGGATTCGATGCCAATGCGCACCACATGGAATGGAGCAGCAACAACAAAAAACGAAAGAGATATCACTCTTTGAATATTTATTGAGTACGAATCTCACCTTCATTAATTCAATTAGAAAAGAGGTACTTGGCCTTACATTCTTTAGGCCTTTTGTCTCATATATAACCTGTGACTGGGAGGTTTCAAATAAGGCCTCACTATCTGATCATCAACATGTCAGATGGGACATCATTGGTGAGGCTGGAGAAGCTGAACACAGACATCAGCCCAACCAACTGGGTTCTCTTCCAAGCCCAACATTTCGCCAAAGAAGACATGCTTCTTAAATCCTTTGCCTCAAAAGATGACATTGAAGGCGGCTTATCACCTAAATGAAGAAATCATTTCATCTTTCAAAGACAGCTGTGCACCCAAGATAGATACGCACAGGCGGTGTGTACTTTGGCGGAACGCACAGCTTGAATCTCTAAGAAAACAGGTGAGCCTTGGGCAACACCAGCATTTATTTGGTGAATTTCGTAATTGAAATTATCCAAAATGACTTGAATTGAATGACCTGAAAGGTAATTTGTACAATTTCGACAAAGAGCCTGATGCCAAACTCTGTAAACTAAGTGAAGCGAACTTTCTTCCATCGAGGTTGTACAAAGATTGGTTCCACTTTTCGTTGAGACATGCCATCAAATAATCATTAGTGGACGTGTTTTTAGACAACCATACTGCCAGTCATAAAGAAGACTCCGCTATTCAAGGTATTTCATAAGCTGAGCATTTATCAGCGTTTCCATGATCCCAAGGAGATAGCGTTAGATCAGTTACAGCCTGGACAAATGCTGATTTTCATCTACTCCCGTAGGACAGATGTAAATGCTTACGCAGTGGTGTAGCCAACGTGGAACAAAACACCTCTTCAGAGGTATGAGGAGAACACCATTAGGGCCAGTGGATTGGTGCACTTACCGATCTTTAAGTCCTCTTGCAACTGTAAGAGTCTGAAAGGGGATTTTCCCCACAGAAAATTCGACGCTCTCAAGTACAGGCGAAGACAGAGTGCAATCTAGAAGAGGGAAATTGTACGCCAAGCACTTTGTCTTAAGGGCTGATAGATGAGATGTCATTGCAAATGAGCGTGAGGGCTGAAGACGAGGCAGAATTCTTTATGTTCTTTTCGAAATACCAAAAGTTATTGCAACCCTTGGGGCATTCACCTTCCGTCTCAACATTTAATCAAAGGGAAATTCGACAAAACTAAAAACTTGCTCCGGATCCCTTAGAGATGTTAGCTTTGTAAGTCCAGAAACTCAACTCCTTTAACCTGATAGTCTCTCTGATCCTGTGAAGGATCTCATGCCCAGCAAAATAAGATCTGAGATCGCATCAGCAGCGGCATCTACGTCACTATCGATCAAGCACTATGACCAGTTAAAATTCCAAATAAGTTATTTAATCCGCTCCAATTGGTCTTCTCGTAAGCCGTGAGCGGGGTGATCACGAGAAATTAACCTTTACGGTCTGAAAATGCACACTAACGAACTTAAACTGATATTCGATGGAAGAACTGTCGATATTTTATATATCTCCATTGTCATTGCATTGTAAGGATGATCGTGTCGGGAGTCGAGCGGGCGGTGCTGCAATTTTCGTTAAGGAAAAAATAGCCAGTAGATTAATCTGCAATTCGTAAAGTTAAATAAGGTACTCGCCTCAGTCGCATCTCTCTCTGACTATGGCACTGGGAATCCGGACAAGTGCTATATTATAGATCCCAGTAATACGCCCTTCTTGACTGATATCTTTGGCTTTTTAAGAGTCTATGAAGAAGATGTGCTTCAATCGACCCTTGCAATCCAATCTAACGCTATTGGCCTGAATTTCATGAACCCCAAATGTTTAAAACTAGTCATCCACACCGTCTTGATACTTCTCACTTTTCGGTATTCTTTCCTATTAAATCAACACATGAAGTTCAAATTTTCCGATGATCAGAAAATGACGGAAGTAGCACCAGTAAAATCAGCATACTTGAACTCAGTGGTCGGATAAATAGTGTCGCCATCTATATGTGATCCTATTAACTTATTGAATTAAATGTTACAAATAACGAATGATTTTTTTCATCGTACGTACACTTTTCAAACGATCGTCAACAGTTATCAAATGCGAATCTGCTTAATTATTCTTCGTGAGCTATTTAGATTTAATGCCATCTCTCGCCCAAATGGCACGATCTTTCTGGAGGATTCAACCATGAACTAAGTAGGATTAGTCCGGGGGCTTACAGATTTAACATCGTCTAGTTTGGCCGTTCAAAGAAAAAGAGCCAAACTGCACTTTTAAGCTTGAAAGCTACATAAAAAGTTTCATATCTCCAGAAATATTTTCTTGTCTATGGACTAACAGTGCCTCACACTATCAACCAAAAGCCAAAATTAAGTACAAAGAAAATATATTTCTTGCTATTCTTTGACAATTTTTTGTTTCTTTGTTGAAATCTTATGATCAGTTGAAAACCTACTTAAAAACTTAAAGTAGGTTGTAGGTCATAAGCACAGTGATGCGAAATGAGTGCCATCCAACCAAGGCCACCGTCGTTATAGCTATTGCAACTGACAATTCCACTGACATCCACCTTAAAACACTTAAGATTTGTCATTTGCATCTTTTGAACAAAATCTTCAAGTGGCACTGCTTCCTTTAACCTCCCTCCCACAGCCGTCTTCAAAGCCTTAATGTTCAGGACTAAAACCCTCTTGCGCACAAGGTAAAGTAGTAAGATCAGAGCATATGTAAGACAAAGCCAACGCAACCGGAGGGGAACGCGGCAAGGAGACAAGTTCAAAGAGGCAAAAAACGAAACACGAAAAAACAACAAGAAAACGAAACCGCCATTATATCCTTATTCTGCCGCTAATACTCCGTACACTTCATTTGTGTAAGCCATTCCTCGTATAACATTATTATTCCGTTTAAGTACTTGAAAATCACAACAAAACTCATCCATAGGACGTTTCGTAACTTTTCTTCCACCCTCTGCGGCTCTCTTTCATCCGGCCTCCCTGCCCTTGTTGATCAACAGTTTTTTCTCCTCCGCTTCTTTCTTACGTGCTTCATCGTCTACGCTGTTGCCCTTGCCGTGCGATATCCTTGTCAGTGCGGTACCCGAGTATAGCACATGCGATACTGAGGTTTTCCGCATTCGCATTGAAGGCATAAGAAAGGATGCTGAAATACCGTCATGCCGGGTGGTAGCGGCTACACGCAACAATTCTATTTCGTGGAACCAGCAACAGCCCGATCAGCGTCTTGTGGGGTGCGAACACGTTTTCATTGAATGTCATTGTGTTGTTGGTGTAATTTTTTTTTCGGGTAGTCCTTCCTGAGGGTGATGGCAATCGTGAGCGCGACGAACGGAAAACGGCCGCGGGGGTGAGGAAGGATTTGCAAACGACTGCTTTTATTGAAATTGAACGGATGGGGATGCGAATAAGTGAAAGAATATTGAATGGAAATGAATTCACGTCTAAGTTGAGAGCGAAAATGTTTTCGTTTAGGCTGGAGCATGCATTCCAAGATGACGGGGATGAGGATGAAGGCGAAGACGGGGACGAGGACGTGTGAAGCAGGTACAAGTCGGTTTACTTTCATTGAATTAAGCTTACATGTTTAGATAATAAAATTGTTTCGTGTTAGTGTTTATTGCAATTGAAGCGTTTGTTTGCCTTTCTTCAATATTGGACAAAGGATTCAAAATGAATTTGGAAAGGCTTACAACTTTTTTTTTTGCAAGAATGGTAGCAGTCAGCGTGGCGATAATGAGTCTTATTGCTTTTACTAATCTGTACATCATAGGTATGCGAAAAAGACTAGGACCGTCAAAATATAAAAGAATCCTATTCGGCAAGATTTTACTTGAAGTTGTCCGTTTTTAGGACTTCTACCCTCCTTGGGGACCGACAACTAAAACAAGATATTTTCGAAGAGCGGCATATAAAATGTCAGTCATCATGCTTAGCACCAAGGAAAGCCCAAAGGAAATGTTAATGGCAAGGATAAGGGGGCTCTTGACCATGATTTTCTACGCTTACTATCTTCTTGGATATTGAAAATGCTTTTTTTCTACCGCATTGAAGTTTTCAACTATTGCCTCTTAATCCATTCGCTGGGCTAAGCTTCGGTCAAAAAGGCATCATTTAATGGATTTTCACAGTGACCATTAGAGCCATCGTCTTACACCCATTACGCCAGTAGCACAGAAAGGCCACGATTTTTTAAACGTTTGGTTTTAACTAATCGAAAAAGCCAGGAAAATTACAAAAGTGTAATAAAATATTATCGAGTTTGATGAACCATTTACCTCCAAAAGGTTATTTTGTATAAATGTTAAAAACGACGATGTTTTAAGTGGTCCAGGAGGAGAGCCCAATTTTTAGTCACCTTTTCTCGACATATTCTCATCAAAAATAGTCTAAAGGCGTATGATCTAGCCGACCAGTTTACCACTATAAAATGAACTCATTTCTGATTTGCTCGTGTGGCTTGGCGCATGTCGTGGTGCAATGGTAATCATCACCGACTGTTAAGCCGAAGGTCTGTAGTTCAAGACTGTCCATAGCTAGAACCATTCCTATACGGAAAAACTGTGCTACAACATTAGATGTGAATAAGAGATGATCAAACGCAAACAAATGGTGACGAAAGCACAACACTCGCAGTATAAGATCATTTCAAAATTCATACTCTGTGTATGCATTTCCAACATAACATGACATGGAAACAAAAAACTTATTGTGAATTACAACCAACGCGAAAAATTCAGTCGTATCTCTCGAATCCTATTTAAGACAACCACCCCCGAAGAGTAGTGAACGAATATCTTCGACACAAACCATCTGCACCCCGAACAGCCTGGACGTGACAACGAGCCAATGATTTCGCAGCAAACAGTGCATTTTGCTTTTGTTATACTTAAGTTGGCTCATCCGACGAAATACGGAAGTTTAGTTTATTAACTCAAGCAATCAAGCAGAAATAAGCTTCGTCGATGAAGACAATTATTTGATAAAAAAGTGGATCTTCCTCCAGCTTCAGTTCTTACACGAGTTGTATTTGGTAAGATCTTGCACTAAATCATCCACGAGTAAGACCAATTGATGCAGTTTTCATTGACACTAGCGAAAATAGCAGCAAAATTTTCCTTCGCATATCCTCTATGCATGCGGGTAGATGATTTGATGTCCAATAGAGTGAGATCTCTATGAAATTTGATTACTTTGACTTGAATTGCTTGCTCAGTAGGTCGATTATGACGACCTAAAATGGTTGAAAGCGAAAAACATTTTCCAAAGAGCCCGAATTTCGACAATAAAATTCAATAATTTGTAAGCGTTATTTGGATAAATGCTCTTCGATAACAAAATGGCAATGCCAACTGAGTGTGATTTATTTAAACCCATGCCACAAATCATGCGGAAGCTGTCAAAGATAGAACACTGAAAAATCAAAACATTAAAAATCACCCTTCACAAAGCTTACTTGTAATATGTGAAAAGTCACCTAACAAGAAGTGTAATTTTAAATTGTAGGTCTTTTTGAATAGTTAACATTCGACTACTACTGCTGTGACAACTTAAAACTAGAAGGTTAATAAACATGATTTGCCCAACTTAATGAAATAGCGAATACCATAAAAAAGATAAAAATATCAGGCGAAACATTTTATAAATTTCATCCTGGTTTTGGTCATGATCAAGCGCAGCTGTAGTAAATTTTATCGAACAATTTGAACGTCACGCCTGGTAGCAAGGTTATTAATCTCTGTACCACCCTTTCGAGACCAGCAATCTGCATTACTGATTATAAAATGGTACAGAAAACAATGTTACGCCTCGTACAAGAAATTATCACATCTTGAATCGCAACATGAGCGCCAGATTATCGAGGACTCATACAATGGAGGCCAGATTTCCTGGGGTTGGATGAGAAAATGGTCAGGTGCTAGTGAGTACAATGCGTAGTACTGAGCTCTACGCCGCAAAACTATCTGCAAGCCCATAGGAACGTGGAACTGATCTGCAGTTTACACTGATAGCACGATAAACACTAATGGTGATAGGTATAACACGGCCAGATTTCAGAGTTTGCACAGCTTTCACTGATCGGGTGCTCGAGAAACGTAAGTCATGATTTTTAAGCACAATTGGAGATTGTGCGATTCATTGTGTGATTCAAGAAATGAGACAGGAATAATCCTTAATGCAATCACATCCATTCCCGCTTACGCCAGTGATCTGGCTCTGCTCGGAGATAGTGCTGAAACAGTTAAAAAAAATCTAATAGTGGCAGGAAAAAAGCTTAGAAGTAAATGAAGAGAGACCGAAACATATGGCCACTGACCGACTTTGGTCGATCCAAATCTTATACCTGTACTCTACTAACGCTTTGAGAAAGGGCACGAGTTCGAATATCTGGGTACCATTATCACTGCCAAAAATGATCGAAATAAATAAAAATTTGCACATGGGCAGCTCGTACTTCTTCCTGATGAAGGAATTCTTTAAAACAACTCTTTCGTCCCGCAATAACAAAATCCGTATTAATAAAACCATAATAATGCTAGTGACACTTTACGAACTTTGGAACTTGGTCTCTGACTAAGAAGGAGCACTTATCTCATCTGTGCACAGCTGTGCACCCAAGATATGTAGATATACACAAGCGGTGTGAACCTTGGTGAAATGCAGAGATTGAAACTATGAGGAAACAGGTGAGATTTCTATCCAACTGAGCTAAGCGAACAGAAAGTTGGACTAATTATAGATCTAACAAAATACAAGTTCGATTTGAGGCAATCCAAGAGAAGGTCTTGGGGAAAACACTGCAAAAACATAGACTCGCTAACACCTTCGGCCCGGCTCTATAAAGTCCTATTCCAATAGCATAGAAATTAGCTAAGGCTGCTTCCCAAATCAGACGCTAGTTTCACTGTCAATCGTAGGGAAACCCTGCAGACCTTGCTTAAGGTGCATTTCCCTGGTACTACTACCCAAGGAATACCTTTTGATGCTTCAATGAGCCTCGCAAACTACATCGATAGTAGAAGAAATTGCCCCTCCGTCAGACTCTTCAGCTCTGATAGAGTTACATGCGCAATTAGTTCATTTAAACCCTAAAAAGAAAGGCCTAGACCTCGTCCTAGCACCACTGATAGCTCTCTTTAGGTCCTGTTTTTTGGAATATATTCCTTAAATCTGGAGAGAAGTCAACCTTGTCTTCATCCCAAGATTGGAGAACCAAGTAAACAACCTAAATACTATCGCCCTATCAGCCTAACATCTTTCCTACTAAAAATATTGAAACAATTTTTAGAGCTTAATATTAGAGGCATACCAGACAATCAAATACTACTGCATCCAAATAAATATGCATACCGCAAAGGACGATCTAGTGAGAATGCGCTGTACTACTTAGTAGCTTAGAAAATAGCTTCACACAGAAATGTGCACTCTCCTCGATATTGAGGAAGCTTTTGATTATACTGACTATCGCTCAATCACCACTGCACTGTCCTGAAGAGGAGTAGACCACCGCACTAACCACTGGGCTAGAGCGCTGCTTGAGAGCCGTCTTATACTCGTATCAGTTACGTCCGGAGAAGTCTCTATCGGCAGCTAAAGGGCGTCCACAGGTTGGATTCCTTTCACGCCTTCTCTGGTCGATAGTCATCGACGATATACTCTACAAGTTAAGTAACCTCGGTTATGAAGTCATCGGATACGCCGATAATCTTGTAGTTATTGTTACAGGTAAATGCGATATTTCTGCCTGTGAACGCGTGCAACTTGCGTTTCAGCCTATCTCTGACTGGTGTAGCAGAGAGGATCTATCGACGCACTTGCAGTAAAACCTGGGGATTGAAACCTAAGTAAATCTACTGGCGCTATGCAAACTTTACCAACGGCAGCCCAAGAGGTACTGGTCGGAATTATTCCACTGCACCTTAAACTAAAAAGTTTGCAATACGCAGTGCAATCCAACTCCTCCGCTCGGAAACAGACAAGCAAACAACAGACCTTGGATATGATTATTACAATTTCGGACGCATTAGCACACGCGTTCACTTTTGACAAGAAAGTTAAGATACTGATCCCAAACCGTACAGGTTGTGAAAGCCGCGATCCCTTGCTAAATGTTAAAGGAGTCAGGTGGTACACAAATGGCTACAAGATGAATTCAGATGTTGGCGCTGACATCTTTGGACTAAATCAGAGAATTTCGAAGGCTCTGGAGACAAGTCGAAGTAAGTTCCAGGCCTAATTATACGCCATCCTGACGTGTGTCAACATAAATTTAGAAACTGGCATAAGAGGTATAACCATTAATATACGTTCAGACAGTCAAGCAACGCTCAAATCATCGAGCTCGTATAGCACGAACTCAAAAACCGTTAAGAAATGCCACGATGCCTCGCAGGATCTAGCCAAAAAAAACAAGGTCAAACTCTGATGGATGCCAGGGCACAAGGGCATAAAGGGCAACGTAATCGCCAACCAATTCACTAGACAAGGTTCCGGCGAACGGTACATATGTAGATGCCGGACCTTTCTGCGGAATTCCCAAGTCGAAAATTTATTTTCTCTGTACACCTGTACTTTTGGAACACCGTTCAAGGACTCCGACAATCGAAGAGATTCATACGGCCCCTGACCAAACATCCTATTAACTTCCTTAAACATAATAGAATCGATATCAGAAGACTGGTCAGCTACCTTTCGAGACACTGTAGTCTGAGATATCATCTTAACAAAATTAACCTGTCGTATGAAACCGAGTGTCGACTCTGTCTAGAGGACGAGGAAACTGCAGATCACATACTATGCGAGTGTGCTCCTCTCTGCGATCTTAAGAAGCATATCCTACTCAAAGAAATTATGACTCCTGAGGTGATCAGCTCAGCTCCTACGAGGACATTCTCAGTTTTATAAGGAAGTAGAGGAACTCATCTAATTGGCGGCACAGTAGATCTGTGTCGCAGTGCTCGCAGTACCCCATGCTAGCCCTATATTAGCACTAGCCCCCTTAAAAAAAAAAAAAAAAAAAAAAAAAACCAAAAAAAAAAAAGGAAAAAACTTTCGGATCTTTGAAATCAAAATCTCAATTAGAATCTTTGGTTGATGACAGGGCAAAGAAACAAGTGAATGGAGGATAGTCCGAGTAATAATATCGCCTATGTCTCAAATGGACATAACACTTCCAAGTTCCAAATGACTCGCAGATTATTAAAGTTAAATAAAAACTCAGTGGCTTAGAGCCTCGTTGGCATTCCTTGGCCAAGCTCCTGGCTTGAGTGTGTTCCTTCCTTTTGCTGTTCTGTTCCATCTCTTCTAGGTCCATTCTTATATTGTCCTGTTATCTATGGCGTTGTCTTCCTTTATATAGCTCGAAAATTGACATTTTTATACACCAAAAATATTGTATATGGCGCCAATATATGACGCTGACAGTTAGGCGTTGAATCTGCAAATGCCTTACTTACTACGAGTATGTCGATGCTTCCTGTACATGGGTTAAATCATCTTCTTCATGACGACAAATATGGACATGATTTCTCCTTTGGAGAAAGAATAAACAAAGCTCAGATTTCATTCCTCGGAATTGTATATGTATTATCAATCCAAAAATCCGGCTAATTAAAGCTCGCGTGAGTTGGTTTGACGAACTTTTCCCTCCAAAATAAATGTTTTCTTCACATTCCTGACATTGACTGCAATAACACTGCAGTTGCATGTGTGTCACTACTTGGCACCATCTTCTTTTTTTTAAGGGGAGACAACTGACTGCCGTCCATTCAATACTAATGGTTGTTTCAATTGGCGAGGGGTAGATTTTGGCGGCCTCTGACGGCCATGTTGTTTTGGTCTCATCTGTCAAATCTGTTGTTTATTATTCAGTTATTGATGCCAAATCACCATGGCAATTTACACGATTGAATAGCACGTCCAAATGAAGAAACTTTATTATCAAAACAAGTGTTCATTAGCGCAAACGATGCACATGTTGCGCCCATTTTACGGTAGACGTCGTGGTGTTTCGCAATCGAATCTTGCGAATTTGAGACGATTAGTTCAGTAATCAATCAGCCAACATTCGTACGTCAAAGAAACGCAAGATCGGCCGAGAACATCGGCGCGGTCCGTGAAAGTGTACAACAGAACCCGAGATCGAGGTCGCAGTGGTAAAGAACTCGACTTTTCGCAGACTTCAACTTGGCGAATTTTCTGTCGGAACTTGGGCTTATACCCGTACAAGATCCAACTGACCCAGTAGCTTAAAGGTCATGACCAAAGACAATGTCGTTTGTTCAGTGATTAGGCTTCGGGGCGTTTGGAAGAAGACCCAAATTTTGGCCGAAAAATCATCGAGGCCCATTTTTTGATGAATGGCTGTGTAAACAAGCAAAATTGTTGCATATGCCACCAATCCATACGAGGATCCCCGGGTGACAATGCATCCCCAAAAAGTCGCCGTTTAGTGTGGAATTTGGGGAGGCGGCGTCATTGGTCCGTATTTTTTCGTTGATGAGGGAATCACCGTCAATGGCGAGCGCTACAGAACCAATTTCTTATGTCCCGAATGCACAATCGGACGAGTTTGGCAGGGATGTTAGAACTAGACATGGCACCGTATAGCTCGTCTCTATGCACGCTGTCATACGCGGCTTTAAAATCGATGAAAAGGTGGTGCGTATCGATTTGAAATTCTTGGGTCTTCTCCAAGATCTGCCGCAGTGTGAATATTTGGTCTATTATGAATTTGCCTGGCCTGAAGCCACACTGATAAGAGCCGATCAGGTTATCCACAAAAGGCTTCAGGCGTTCACACAATACGGCAGAGAAGATCTTGTATGCGACGTTGAGGAGACTTATTTCCCTATAATTATAGAGGTCTCCTTTCTTGTGGACCGGGCAAACGATGCTGAGATTCCATTCGTCGGGCATGCTTTCCTCCGACCATATTTTACAGATAAATTGGTGCATGCGCCTTACCAACACATCTCCAAACGCCTTGGAAAGCTCAGCAGACAGGCCGTCCGCGCCAGCGGCTTTATTAGACTTAAGTCTCGATATCGCTATTTTGACTTTGTCTATGTCGGGCGGACGGGATTTTCTTACGTCATCGTCCGTGGCGAATGAATCATTCTGCCTGACAGCGGTATCTTGTCTATCATCGCCGTTATACAGTCTGCAGAAGTGGTCCTGCCATATTCTCAGCAGCGACTGTGATTCTACTATTAGATCGCCGTTTTCATCCCGGCAGGCTTCTGCTCTGGCTTTGTAGCCCTGACATGTTCGTTTTACTTTTTGGCAAAACTTTCGAGCTTCATTCCTGTTATGACATCTCTCCATTTCCTCGACCTCACGCTTTTCGTGCTCCTTTTTTTTCTTCCTGAAAAGCGCATGTTCTTCCCTTCTTTTCTGCTTGTAGAGCTCGCAAGCAGCTCTCGTCCGTCTATGCAGCATGGCTTTGTATGCGTCTTGCTTTGCTGCATGGGCTCGTTCGCATTGCAGGTCAAACCAGGGGTTTCTAGGCGGTCACGATTTGAAACCCAGCACATCTGATTGCGTTCTGGCAATGCTTCCACTGCTGGTGTGTGGATAGTGTCGTCGTTGTTGGGGTTTGAGAGAGCTTGAGGGAAACGCGAAATGCTTGCGATTGTAGCTTTCCGACGTCAAACTTGCCTTGTCCACCTCGACTCCGTAGCATTCTCGATATCCTCATTCGTACCCTGGCTACAACAAGGTAGTGATCTGAGTCGATGTTGGCTCTTCGAAAAGTTCGCACATCGGGAATGCTGGAAGAGTGTCTGGCGTCGAACGCAATATGGTCAATCTGGTTGGTTTGATTGATCAGGGGACCGCTAGGTTCCCTTGTGAATGTTGAGATGTGGGAATCGTGTACTTGCTGCAATGAGATTATGCCCAGCTAGAAAATCAATTAGCCTGAGTCGATTATCGGACGTGGTGTTATGTAGGCTGTGCTTTCCTATGATTGACTCAAAGATGTCCTCCTTTCCCAGTTTTGCGTTAAAATCTTCTAATACGATTTTGGTGTCGTAACTGGGGCATTGTGCGTACGTTCGGTCTAGGAGGTCGTAGAAATCATCTTTTTCTTCCGTAGGGGCATGAACGCATATGAGGCTAATGTTGTTGAAAGTGCCTTTGATGCGGATTGTTATGAGGCGTTCGCTTACATGTCGAAAGCTTAAGATTTTTGGCCTAAGTCTACCTCGAATAACAAATCCGCATCCAAATAAGTGTTGCCTATTTTCCTTGTAGCAGTCACCGTAATATATATCACAGTTTCTCATCCGCTTTTTGCCTGGTCCATCCCATCGCACTTCTTGGAGTGCCGTTATATCTGCTTTATAGCAGTCGAGGGTTTTTTCCAGTTGTTGGCCTGCACCTGGTCTGTTAAGGGACCTTACATTCCAGGTGCAAACTCGTAGATTGTCCTTTCGTTTATGGGGGTCGTCAACATGGTATCCGTCCGTAGGTACAAGAGAAGCAATGAATAAATTAGCGTCTGATTTCAACTGGGTCGCACCTGTTAATAGCTAGAAAAATTAGAAAACAGAAGCTTGGCTCTGTGGCTCTTCATGAGCTCTAGTGCCATCTAAGGTGTCTGTCTGCTGCTTGTTTGCCGACGTTCTTAAATTCTTCATGACCGTAAATTATTCATGACCGTTAAAAATAGAAGTGAAGTATTTGGGAATGGTGCAACATCAACGCTTTAAGGTTAAATTTAAGCAAATGTAACTTTATTTCATTTTCCAAGTCCTCCACCATAATTTACTTTGAATATTCGATTTGTTCCTCACTCTTGTCTCGTGCTACCGAAGTTAAAGATTTAGGTTTACTGGATACCGCATTCAAGCCAATGCGGCAATAAGTCTTATCAAGAGGAATACTAAAGGGTTTTCTGAACCGTTTTCGCTCCTGTCACTTTACACTTCTCTTCTTAGACCTTATCTTGAGCACATTGTTGATATTTGAAACACAAATCTCTGTACTGCTTCAGATCGAAGCGAACGTGTTCAAAGACGTTTCACAAGATTCATATTTCACAAAATCCATTGGTATGAAGTACAATGTTTACTCCTTGGCTTAAAGTCTTTAAAAGCCTGACGTGCTTTACATGATATAATGTTTGTAAGGGATTTGTTATTCTATCATTCTATCATACAAGGTGCTCCTCTGTTTTATCCAAAGTAATGCTTTATGTTCCTATAAGACCGATGAGACTACGAAATCTCCTCTACGTAAATCGTCATTATGGCACGACCAAACCCCTAAGGCGGACCGCTATAGTGTTCAATGAAGTCAATAATATTTTTGACGTGCGTAATTAAATCGTAACGAAAAAACCCCCAAATCGTTTTGCATCCATCGAAAAAGCCAGTAGTCGGAAGGAGCAAGGTCTGGAGAATACGGCGGGTGGGGTAAGACCTCCCATTTCAGCGTTTCCAGGTAGTTTTTGACCGCTACAGCCACGTGGGGCCGAGCGTTATCATGTTGCAAAATCACCTTGTCATGCCTTTCGGTCGTTTCCGGCCGTTTTTCACGCAATGCACGGCTCAAACGCATTAGTTGTAGTCGATAACATTTCCCATCAATGGTTTCGCCTGGTTTTAGCAGCTCATAGTACACCACACCCGTATGGTCCCACCATATGCAGAGCATGACCTTTGAACCGTGGATGTTTTTCTTTGGCGTCGATGTAGACGATGATGGAACGGGTTCACCAGGCTTTGCATAGTATTTTTTCTTCTTGGGGTTATCGTAGTATATCCACTTTTCATCTCCAGTCACGATTCGGTGCAAAAATCCCTTCCTTTGATGTCTTTCAAGAAGCAGTTCCGAGGTGAAAAATCGCCTTTCGACATCTCTCGGTTTCAACTCGTACGGCATCCGATTTCCTTGCTTTTGAATAAATCTAAATTTCTTTAACCGAACGGAAATTGTTTGCTGAATCACTCCCAACGATTCTGCGAGTTGACTTTGCGTTTGGCATGGATCTTGATCCAGTAAAGCCTCCAATTCCTCATCTTCAAACTTTTTGGGCTGGCCAAGACGCTCTTTGTCTTCGACGCTAAAATCACCACTTTTGAAGCGTCGAAACCACTCTCTGCATGATTTATCGGTCGGAGCAGATTCACCATAAACTTCTACAAGCATTCGATGGGCTTCAGCTACACTTTTCTTCCAATTAAAAAAGAAAATCAAAACTTCCCGCAAATGCTGTTTATTTCAGACAAATCCGGACATTTTCGAAGAGGGAAAAACAATGTTGTTGTCAGAAACAGACGCTGATGCACACTAATTATTGTTGACAGATGTCACACCTTTCCAATGAAGTAGGTAATCGCTTCCAAGATCAGCCACAACTTGCAGGTGGCGCCATCTTTTAAAAATGGACCACCGAATTAATATGTACCTAATATAATGGCATACAAGGGACTTTCAAATAAGAACAGAATTTTGTTTATATCACATACACAGCTTGTTTTATTCCATTTCAACATCTACCCGCCCTTATTGAAAAATCTTTATAACACTAAAAGGGGTGAGCTTAAAAAGAAAAGAAAATGTTTGCCAATCCATTTAGATTTGACTGAAACTTAGACTTAAATGAAAATGATAGATGAGATACAAAGACATAGGCTCTATCATAGACCAGGTCCATGACCATAATTAAATAGTACCAATGGCCATGCTTAAAGTTCAAAGACCACGCCATTCACATCATCTCATTCATCTGGCTGGAAACTACTCCGACTTCCTACTTAAATTGAATTCCCGTCTGAGAACTACAAACTTATATGTGCATTCACTCGCACGCCCATGTCTGGATTTTAACAGAAAAAAGAAACTAAAACAGCTCCTAGATAGGAATATGAATGAGATAGTGTTTCCGTTTAGAAGATTCTAATTTGAAAATAGCTTTGCATTTAAATTACACTCGTACTCGCCGTACCCACACATTCGTCTCAGGGCCTGCAGAAGCTATACATAGATACTTTGTTCATATAAGCAGCATAGTTAAGGGAATACTTACATTCCTGAAAACTCTTCGGGGTAGGGTATGATAAATCCTTCTGGACTCGGTCGTGGTGTTTTGCCAACCCAGAAGAATGCATCCGGACCGGTTCCATCGTAGGCGAATCCTTTAATGAATATGGTCGATTCATCTACAGCATAAATGGAACCCTAGAACGAAGCAGGCAAGCACACATCTAATATCATCGTATCTACAGAAAAAAAAGGTATATGACGGGTGGGAACATATGAAGACATGTACTCGTGTCTAGATGATGTTTTGCCAGTTTTTGTTCCTTCTCTTTTTTACTTTGCATCAAAGAATATCCTTTTTTCGTCCTATAATTCTGGGTGGATAGCCCCATACTCGTATATCATACATACCTTAATTCCGTGAGCAAAGTTGGAAAACTGTCCGATATAGCGACCGTAATATGGCTCAGGTGGAGCACGCCCAAATGCTATAGAAACGAAAAGAAACAGAAGAGAAAGGGAAATATGAGATAGGATAAAAGGTTGGTGTACAGATATGCTTTAAAGGTAATTAAATTTCTGAGGGACAATGCCGTCGTGTGCAAGTGTATTGTTTCAAGACGTATTCTTGTGAAGCACACATAATAGGATTGCGTTCAAAGCTACGGGCGGTTGAAATGCCATGACTGAGTAGTGACATCACTGTTACTATCCACTTTAGCCATATTCTCTGTTGCTACTTTTTCCGACAAAACAAGGAACATAGTTAATTTGTTATATTTTACAAAGCCTCTTGAAGACACTAAGCCGAAGTTTTGGCTTCATTTGACTTAAATTTGTTGGCTATCATGCAAGTCAACAGGAGGAGGTAACTTACAAAAAGTTCTCGTGAGGGCTAAAGTATTTTGACAGCACTATATCGGCGTCAAAGGTAAGTAGCCTAATGCGACAAAATTAAGGAAGTCACGGACACAGTCCGCCGTCTACTCTCATTAACCCACGTAGCTCAGTTTCATGTCTTCTTTATGCCAAAACATGCGAAGAAAGTGCATATATCATAGCCTATAAGTCTTTTTTATTAAATCCTACCAAGAGATAAAGATAAGGTTGCCTTGCATGGATTCAGGACAGCCTCGTGTACCTGCAACACTTCAACTTCGATATATCTATTTTAACCACGTCTAAGGAAGGTGGATCTCTATCTTCCTTGCTCGGTATTAATGATTCATCCTTCCATATTCCAGGCGTCCGCTGCGATTCTACTACAAGCTGCCGTTTTTATTTCTGCAGGTCCTGGTTTATAACCTTGTTTTAATTTTTGGTAAAACTTTTGCTCCTTCCCGATCTCGTGTTTCTCATGCTCTTCCTGTTTTCCATCTTAGAATTGCATGCGTCTACCTTCTTTTCTCTTCATAGAGCTTACGAACAACTCTCGTCCGTAGATGCAGAGTAACCATGAATATATGCTGTTGCTTTAGATGGGCCTATCTCTTTCTTTACAGGCGGATTGCATGCGGCAATGTCCCTATGGTTTATGTAGACTGGATGAGGTTTTGGGTTAACTTGAGGAAAACATGATCGGCAAAACCCCTTATGGTCCCTTGCGACTGCAGCTTTCCGACGTTAAGTTTTTGTGTTCTTGCTCGACTCGGTTGATTCAGTAAAATTCGTATTTGTAAAAGGGAATGATCTATTTTGGCTCCTCTGATGGACATCCAAGAGGAGTACCTTGCATCCATCGCAATATGATCATCGATCGCATATGATCATGTTAATTGTCAAAATCGATATATGTACACCGCTTCTTATTGACAGAAATGTTTAAATTATGGTTAAGGCATAGGAACAGGAACAACAACGAAAGGGCAAAACTACATATATACATACATGCCATCATCACGAAAATAGGCGCAATTTCGTCAACTTGGCAGCTGTAACCTGGAAGTCGTCAGGGTTTTTATTTACTTTGACTCATTAAGATCAGATGCAGAAAAAATCTTGCTAGCGGCCGCTTCTTTGGACTAAAAAGACAACTGCCGAGTTGATGCCTGTGTCGGTTCTCATGGTGTATGGCACAACTTGTTACGAATCACAAGCGGACAAGGAAGCCCCTGATTATTTCGTTTTATGCACATCGATTCGGTCATTCTACAATTGAACATTCATGCCTAAAATTAAAGGTTGTCAACTACAAAAGGAAATCTGATGGCTTCCCAACTTCACTCTCGTTCCATTGCGAAACCTCGAATGATCCCAAAACTATCGCCCACTTTTTTGCCAACTTTTTCAAACAATCTTTCGCCGATGACTCCTTTGTACCGGACACTACTTACTTCGAATGCTTGCCAAATTTCCCGCTTGGACCATTTGTCCCACGTACTATTGACCCATATCATCGAAAATAAATTGAATCAACTTCATGATGAATTTACTCCTGGGCCCGATCTACCTATCATATTACTAAAAAAATGTTCCTCCATTATTTATGTTACGTTCTCAGAAATATTCAACTCATCCCTGTCCCTTGGAGAATTTCCCCAGATAAGGGGAACTGCTTTCATAGCTCCTGTTCAGAAAAAAAGTCCGAAGAATAATGTTAACAACTACCGCCCCATCCCCAAACTGTCATATATACCCAAACTTCTTGGAAGTATCTTGTATGACACCCTAGGTGGCCACTGCAAATCTCTAAACTCTTCTAAACAATATGGCTTCCTCAAATGCGAGTCTACAACTACAAACTTTGTCGAATTTGTGTCCTTTACAGTTTCAGCATTAGAGAATGGAAATAAAGATGACGTCATTTCAACTGATTTCCGTAAAGCTTTCGACAAAGTCTCCCACAAACTAAAACTCTTCAAACTGTATTCCCTTGGCTTTGAACCCACTGCATTGAAGTGGATATCTTCCTATTTAAAAAACCGTTACTACAGTTACTACTTTTCTTAGCTTCTTCCGGCATTCCCCAAGGCAGCCACCTAGGTCCACTTCTTTTCGTTCTTACCATTAACGACATAGAGTTTGTCATCAAACATTCCCACCTCTCACTGTACGCCGACGAAACCAAGTTCCTGAAGACCGTTTCCTTGCAACAAGATCCTTTCCTTATTCAATCGGATCTCAATAACTTTTCGTCTGGTGCTCCAAAAATTGCTTGGAGCTTAATATTTCCAAATGCCAATCAATCACCTTTTCACGTAAGCGAATCAAACCTCCCCCTCATCTCTACTTCCTCAATAATTAGCCCATATCCAGGTTATCCGCGATCTTGGCATGCTATGTGACCAAGAGCTCAATTTATCGCACATATTGACGATATAATTCTTAAAGCCAATTCTGCACTCAGTTTCATGAAGCGTTGGTCTTAAGAATTCTCCAATACCTACGTGACTCCATCCCTCTATATTACCTTTGTTCGCCCCCTTCTTGAATACGCATCTTAAGTGTGGTCCTTTGTCAACAAACCCACATATTTAGATTTGAAATCGTTTCGCTCTTCGAGGTCTGCCCCTGGAATAATCCTTTGTTCTTACCGCCCTATCAAGACCGTCTTAAACTAATCAATTTAAGTACGTTGGAGAAAAGAAGAAGAGTATCTGACATCTTCTTCATTCATAGACTTCTAACAGGTACCATTGACTGCGCCATCCTGTATAACTCCATACCTCTTAAGACTAACCCTCGTAATGCACGCAATCTTCGTCTCTCCTATCTATGCCGTATGCTGGCAAGTGCTTAATTCGAATATTATTTTCGATTTCAACCTCAGCACTCCATGTCTAAAACTCCATCTTTTCAATAGCCTTCCCTTTTCCCAACCCTAGTTTCTAAGGATCGCGCCCCCCTCAACCGTTCTTTTTGGTTATTAAGTTAGATTAGTGTTTGCCCCCGCGAAAATTAAAATTAACCAGTAAAGCATTAAAGAAAATCAGCCTGTAATAGAAAGTCTAGTCAGGTGATACGGAATCACCAACATTTTTAGAGTTGTCAGAATCTCAGCTCCCGGTACCACAGCATTGGCTTCGTACCCTGGAACCTCAACGATATTCCACCCAGAGACAACAGAAAACAAAGCCTTACATAAAATCTGTGCCTATATGGTAAGCTCATATAGAAAGTTTATCAAGAAACCAAATTTTGACGCTGACAAAGAGTATCGATGAAAAAAAACTTCACTTATATGAGTTTAAGTATACTGATAAGTCTGCAGAAAATCCAAATCGATTTTTTTTGATCAACGAATGTTGTGAGACCTGTTCTTAAAAATAGAAAATATTCGACCTCAATATAGTCTCAAAAGCTGCTATTCTACAGAAAAATTAAGTGGCTCTGGCATTCCACGAAATAAATGGCTCCTTTACAAACATCAATATACGAGTATGACCAGGAGAGTAAACATTTTAACCATAAAATAATTTAATGATTACAAATCAGTATTTATATGCAACAATAAAGGGAAGCTCGTTTCGGATGACGAAAAAGTTGGAGTCCATGGAGGGCAAGCAGCATCGGAAAACGACGTTATACACCCAGCTGAAATTCAGGTAGAACTACAAACCACCGAGGAAGTAGACCAAGCCATCGAAAAAAATTGAATATGCTGGAGGTGGATTAACAGGGAAGTTACATGGGCTCATCACAATTTTAAGGAACAATGAAAAAATTCCCATGGGAATGGAAAAACTCGGTCATCATTCCCGTATTTAAAAAGGGTGATCGAACACAATACAACAATTACCGCGATATATTCTCTTGATAAGATTGAAATCATACTTTGGGGTAGTCGTGATACAATGGTAATCATGACCGACTGTTGAGCAGAAGGTCTGTAGTTCAAGTCTGTCCATAGCTAACAACAATTACAATACGCGAAAACTGTTCAACACCATCAGTTGTGAATGAAAGATTATCAAAAAAATGCTGACGAAGGATAACACTCGCAGCACAAGATCACTTCAAAATTCATACTCTGTGTGTGCATTTCCACTATTACACCTTTATGGCGCGGAAACAAAAAAGTTACTGTGAACTACAACCAATGCGACAAATTCAATCGAATCTCTCGAATCCTATCTAGGACAACCACCCCCGGAGAGTAGTTAACGAACATCTCCGACAAAACCATCTTTTCACCATTTTTAAGGTCCTTTACGCATTGAAGGCAATTTTCCTGTCCATAATAGAATATTACCGCTTCATTTTATTGCCGTTTTGTGAACGAAGAGTAGAAAAATTACAAAGAAGCGTGTATATGATGGTTATTTAAAAAGCCCAGTTATTCTTCAACAAGCTTACAAAAAGACTGATTGTAAATCCAATGAAGAAGGAATAAATAAAAAATAAAAGATAAAGAAGAATTCAATTCCTGAAAGACAACGTAATCAACGACGACCACCTCCAAAGTGATGCAACGAGGAAAACATTATCTCAATCCATCGTGTTGTTGTTAAGACTGACACATCATCAAAGTATTCGATTTTTGCTTGGCTCACCTAGTCGGTAACAATCTGGTTCCTGAAATACTCTAGCCTTTACCTTTCATGACCCACTCGGTGGCTGTTCGTAGGCTGTGACTTCAACTGAAACCCACTACACTCAGGTCATTGTCCAACGACTTCAACATCAACGGATTACGCCTCCGTTCACCTGTGCTCCATAAATAACAGCAGACATCTGTCACCAGGTAAGTAACTCAGGTCAACCATTCATACATGACTCCATATGCCGCACAACATTCGCTTCTCAACCGTTTTCCGGATAAGGAAGAAGAATTATATCCGATTCACATCAGCAATTTTATTTCTTTTCCCCTCCACCCTCGCTCTGCCTGTTCACCGGATAGTCGTCGATAACCTCCTCCACACCCATCCCAGCCGGCTACAGAACTAATCCATTTGATATTGGGTCCCAACTCATCGATTATTATTTGTGTGTGCCAAACAACCGAATACCTGTCACCGGGAGTCAAACGACTCGGAATGGGAAGATATCCCCCGTCAATACGGCGTCCCGTCTACTTCCGTTCCATTCACCCATCGAATAAAAGCAATTCGGCAAAATAAATACAATACTCCTGAAGGCCTAGAGCTTCTCCGTGCTCCTTACAAAAAAATGTTGACAGAGTATAGCAGGAGTAGCAAGGTGGCGAGGGGATTGAAATGCATTAAATCCACTAATGCGTACATTAATCTTAAAAAAAGGAAAGAAAAAAAAAAAAAACATTGAATTGGAATCCATCCCAGCACGTGCCATGGAACCCAACAACATTGTCGTCGATATCTCGTAATTAAGTTCTCCCCTGGTTGATCGAGCTCGTACCCTGTCTTCAACCACCTCATCATCAACATCATTATCCTGCTGGTTGTAGCCGTTTGATGAACTAGAACCGCGTCAATACAGAAGCGATTTCTTAAATTCACCGCCAAGGCACGTTAACCAGGATGAAACCACCCGCCATACCGCTTTACCCCTTCACAGAAGTATAACCCCTTGGTCGACATGCGTACCACTTTCCGATATGAAAAAGAAGCAAATGAAGAAGAAGGGTGCAAACAATGTTAGCATAGACGGGTAGATCCGTATCTAGCGAGTGCGATGAATATTTTTGTTAAGTTCTTCGTAAATATTTGTCAGATACACAATATACTCGTCGTCGGTGATGAGGTACGGAGCGGAAAAATCGGGCGGAACTTGAATGCATATTAAGTAGGAATGATGTTGGAACAAGTGCATACGAGTCGCCCGACCGCCGCCGTCCGGATACGAATTCTTAATGGATTGATCAAGGAGATTGTACTTGGGATTTGGTGTTCATTTAGGATAATTGAGTCATGGCTGGACGAAGAACAACAAGCTATTGACAAACGAGGATATAAACATCTGATAAGCGAATATGTGGATGTAAAAGCATTTAGAGGGGATTTGCTTGGGGGAGATGCCAACCATGAGCAGTTCTTTGTGTGGTTTTTCAGGCGACATTTTTCGAATAGCTCTTGAGAATAAGGAATAATGTGAGCAATGAGGCTTGTGGTTAATCATGCAGACAACGTTAAATGACTGAACTTGTAACTATAAAAAAAGAAAAAATGTGAAATTGGATCTTCATAGCAGGCTCGAAGGTTATTTACTTTACATCGAGATATTCCACTCCAAGCACGTGTGTTGGCATCTAAAGTAACATTTCTAGGAAATTGATGGTTTTAATAAGAGCAAATATTCCTCTCAAGATAGTGTGTAAAGTTGGGTTACAATATAATTGTTTACTTTATTGGCTTAAAAAAAAAGCGCGGAGGTTCGGACATGTCTATCCTAATGTTGACGTTTTTCCTGGCACTATCAGGAACCACTTAGAAACACCTTACTGATCTAACCTTACCCTCAAACCAGAAGAAAAAGTAAAAGACAAGTTTTACGAAACAATAGATGAAATATTTGACAATTTCTCACCATTCCTGAGAAGAGACATTGGAAAAGATGTTATCCGTACCGCATGACTTCATAACTTCATGTAGAACTGCCGACCATCGAAGAAGTAAAGAGGCAATCCATCGACTTAAGAATAGCAAGGCAGCAGGAGTCGACCTAATACCATCGAAATTAAGGTTTGTTCAAAAAATGACGTGACTTTTTATTTTTCTCGAAAAGTATTTATTTATTCATCAATATCTGTTGTGTCCCCTTCAAAGTAGTTCCTCTCTTATGTGACAAACTTGGACCAGCGCTTTTTCAATTTTCAAACCACTTCTGATGTGCACTTTTTGGTCAGTTTTGACATTGTCCAGGTCTTTATCTCTTCAATCGTGGCAAATCTCCGTCTTTGCATGGTTTTTGAACACGGTGGTTGAGGCATGAGTATGGTATTGCTTATGGCTTCAAAAAATACGCACAAACCACAATGAGTGAGCAAGTGCATTATCTTTATGCAGCAACAATTTTTTTTGTTACAATTCTGAACATTTCCTTCGTGTTGCATCGCGCATAACTGCAAGATAATATTCTTGATTGATCGTGCGACCCTCCGGCAAGAAATCATGATGAACCACACCATTGTTATTGAAAAAAAAAACAATGAGACAAGACTTTGACCAAACTTGTGGTGTTTTTTTCGATCATGGCTCTTGTGGTCGCTTCCATTGATGTTTCGACAGCAGTAATGAGATTTTTCAGCAGATCTTGATCATAATTCTCGTCATTCGAAAGCTCGGAGTGATACTCACGCTCACACTTAGCAATTTTGGAACTTAGTAATTTCGCTAACACATGTTTCATGCCGGTAATAAAATTATGTTTTTTTTGAAAGCTGTGATTTTCAATCTGGCAACACTATATCAAGAGATTGCTAATTTCACAGTTGAAATTTGATTTGTAATAAGTACATTTTGCCATCTTATGATGAAGAGACTTGCGCTAGAATAACGCATGCAAATCATGCAAACTTATTTTGAAACCATGGTTCGGTTTTGGTCGCTACGTCCATTTTACGGTATTCATAATCGTCCATCTGGGCCATTTATTTGGAACACGATGAATCGTTTTCGCACCACGTATACTATAGTGGATAATACGAGTACGCATCTCCAAAGACGACAAACAGTGCGAAGAGAAGAAATTATTGCTGTTGTGGAGCGCAGTGTTGAGGAGAATCCGAATGACTCGATTCGCCACCGTGCACAGCAGCTGGAGCTATGCCCATCCACTTAGTGGAAGATTTTTTTTTTTATAATTGACACGTGCACAAGAGGTTATGGCTACCCTTAAATATCAAGACTCAGCACGGGCCGAAGGTATAGAGGGAGATCCAGCTTGTGCAAATATTGAAACTGCGTGACCATTATACATGTCGTAGGTTCAGTGACTCAGTGACTTCAGTGACATGACTCAGCTTGATCCTCATTTTCAACGCAAAATTTTGTTCTCCGATGAGAGCCATTTTTAGTTAACTGGATATGAAAACAAGTAAAACTGCCGAATTTGGAGTGAAGGAAACCCAGTTTGGTGTGCTTAATGGGCTGGTGGACACATCGGCCCATATTTCTTTAAGGACGATGCCGGCCAGGATATTACCGTCAATGGAGAGCGCTGTAGAAACATGATTTCAACAAGATGGTGCAACATGCCACCTGCCATAATGGCCTCCACAATCCTGTGTTCTCATACCTTTAGATTACTTTCTTTAGGGAATGTCTAATCTATGCCAATAAACCATAGACGTTAGACGATATGGAAGTCAACATTCACCGTGCCCCAATTCTTCGTTAAAGTTGTCGAAAATTAGACTTCACTATTGAGGTTCATTCGAACTAGCAGTGCCTTTCCAGTGCAGAGCCTTCTGAACCCTAATTCACACATATCCTTAAATGAATTTCTTGCCTAATTTACTCCAAAATCCTCAGCTGCTTCATTTCTTCAGTCCCATACTCACCAAAAAAGAATTATACTTCATCTCCTCCCTGGTAAACCATGGAGCTAGGCTCTTTGCGCAATAAAAGGAACAAAAATTGCCACGTCTATCTTAGATCCTCCTTTGATCTGACCTTTCTAATTACATGCAGTCCTACACTAAATTTGCAGAGCTGTGTAAATCACTCTACCTCCCAATCAATCCTCCCTTATCTCCGACCCCAAGTGTTCCTTCCACTTCATTAATACCAAAAGAAAAACCGACAACTACCCCGCTACATTTAATTTTCTCAATAACTCTTCCAACGAACTTGAAATAATGGCCAACTTCTTTGCTCACTTCTTCAACCAATCATTCACCGACCAGGATCTTCAACCCAATCACGACTATTTTCAATATTTGAAAGACTGCTCCCAGAGGTCTCTTGCCTCACTAACAACATAACTCCCGACCTAAACGCCGAAAAAATACGCAACTTAAAGGACGACTACCTTCCCAGTCCCGACTGTCGGGACCCATTTTATTTTACCCCTTTATTCCATTGCTCTATCTCTCATGGATTCTATCGTCAGCTTTGAAAATATGCTTATATAATTCCAGACAACAAAAAAGGACTGAAAAATGATGTATCCAACTACCGTCCCATTGCTAAGCTCTCATGCATACCCAAACTTTTCGAGGGCATCGTTTATATTTTTTCACTGCAAGCCCATATTTTCTCCCAACCAGCATGGCTTCCTAAAAGGTTGAACATCAACCACTAATCTAGTCGAGTTTGTTTCACAATCTTTATGTGCACTCGAAGCCGGCAAAGACGTAGACATTGTTGCCACAGACCTCAGTAAAGGCTTTGACAAAATGTCTCACCAAATTATTCTCCTCAAACTCACTGCCCTCGGTTTCTCTATCGGTTTTATCTCATGGATGAAATCTTATCTAGAAGATCGCCAATAAAACATTATTTTCAGATCCTCTGTCTCTGATCGACTTAATGCTACCTCCGATGTCCCACAAGGTAGTCATATCGGCCCATTGATATTTATTCTTACCATTAATGATGTTGACAGCGTTATTCTGAACTCTCAGCTCTCCATATATGTATGCCGATGATAGGCAAATACAATATTTAAACACATATCTTCCCTTGTTGACTCGTGCTCCCTCCAATCCTCAACAGGTTCACTACTTGGTGTCAAAAAAACCACCTGGAGCTCAATGTCAGTAAAGGCCAAGCCATCACTTACTCCCGCAAGAGCGCTTCCTCACCCCGAACTTATATTATTTATAATGAAACCATTCCCCCTGTCAACGTCTTGGTTGATCTAGTGGGCATTTGTGATCATGAACTTAACTCTCGCCTCCGTATTGACAACATTATCAATCGGGCCAATTCTGCCCTCGGTTTCATGAAACGTTGGTTCAAACAATTCTCAAATCCTTACGTTACGAAATCATTACTTTCGTTAGGCTATTTCTCAAATATGCTAGTCAAGTGTTACGAATCCCACACTTCGCATATTAAGGCCATTCAACGTAGGTTTATCCGTTTCGCCCTTCGTGGCCTTCCGTGTGCTGATCCTTTTAATATACCACCTTATACGTATCGCCTTAAATTCATCAACTTTTAACCCCTTAAAGAACGACGCGATGTTGCAGATATTCTTTTTATTCACGACCACATGCACATGATTGCCCTTAAAACCGATCCACGTAACCTTCGGTCCATGCCCTTTTTCCGTCTTAACACTTATCGCACAAATTATGGCTACCATGAACCAATGTCTAGAATGCTTCACAAAAGTAACATCAATCTTTTCGACCTTCACATCAAAAATTCCAGCCTTATGAAAGGCAACCATAACCCTTCACCCTCTCCTTAATCGTTTCCACCCTTTCACCTATGTAGTTAAAAGTTAATTAAGTTATTTTTTTTTTAAGGCTTGCATTAAGCTAATAAAGTGCCTCTATAGGGGACGTCAAATCAAATTCATGGCAACCGATATGCTATATCCTCAGCAGCTACTCTGATAGTGAGTCAATGTCTCCATAACAATTTTCTTCACTGCTTTATTGGTTTCATCCATTGTTGACGTGCTGCAGCATCCAGGGCGGGAATCGTCAATAACATCTTCTCGATCTTTTGTGAGGAGCTGGTACCAGTTGTAAACTTTTTTTTTGCTCAGAAGAGACTCGCTAAATGCCACAAGCTGAAGCACTTGATTTTATTTTTCACACAAAATTTAGCAAAGATTGACAATGTGTGACAATGTCAAAATATGTTAGGGGTCATGTGTCCCAACATGGAAAATCAACTTACTAAGCTCGTGAAATCCAAAAAAGTCACCTTAGTTTTCGAACAACCCTTGAGTATGCAACAATTAAACTATCCTCGAGAAATGGAAAACCTCGGAAACAATTACCAACGATATCACTACTGCATATAAACTTGTTACAAGTTCTTGTCAGATATGAGTGCCATCATGCGCTAAGAAAATGATCGGAGACTACGAGGGTGACTTCAGAAGAAACCGCTCGACGGGTGACTACATTTTTACTATATACATATATGACAGCTTCTGGAAAAGAAATTGGAAGTCCACGTAACGGCCAAGCAACTATTTATAGACATGAAAAAAGTCGTGTGGCTTTATAAATCGATCGAAAATGTATAATTTGTAATGTTGGGAATTCCGAAAAAGTTGATGAAGTTGATACAAGTTTGCCTAAAAGGACACAAAGGACGGATTAAAGTAGGAAATATCTTTTGTGAAATATTTGAGACGAGTGATGGATTAAAAAGGGAGACAACTTCTTTTTAATTTAGCGCTGGAGTTCGTAATGAGATCCCTTTAGGAATATGAGACGGAAATAATCCTTAATGGAATCATATCTGTTCTAGCTTACGCTGACGACCTAAGCCTGCTGGAAAGTAGTGATGAAACAATTAAAAGAAATGTAGAAAGACTAATAATGGTAAGAAATGAAGCAGGCTTAGAAGTAAATGAAAAGAAAACCGAATATCACTGACCGGTTTGGATGGATTCAAATCTTGCACTTGACTATACCCGATAGGCGCTTTGAGAAAGTGGACAAGTTCAAATCGTCGGGAACCATATTGATTGCCTAAAATGACATAAGGATTGGAATAAAGAAGGAGCTGCATACGGACAAGGCGTGCTTCTACACAATGAAGGAATTCTTCAAAACAATGCCACTGACACTTTAGGGATATAACTTTAAGGTCGCAGACTAAGAGGGATAAAGATAGATTTCGGATTTATGAAAACGAAGTCTTAAGGAGAACCTACGATGGAAAATAGAACTTGCATAGGCAAGTGGAGAAAACTACAATCAAGAACTCGAGGAACTTTATTCATTGCATTGTTCGAGTTATAAAACCACCATAAGAGTAGTCTAGTCTACTGTTGTTTGTCGAAAAGGCTGCGTATGGTGATTATTTATTTGCTTTCAAAATCTGACAAGGTACTACATTAAACGAATGTTAAAGATGACGAAGATCTAAGCACATCAACAACTGTTGAAAACATCTATAAAATATATAAAATGACGAAATGACTCAAGACACCGACGAAACAGTGTTTGAAGAGCTTAGTCCAAGGTGAAGCCAAGGTCCTCATCCGAAACATAGCAGTGACCGAAGCAAAATTTTCGACAGCGTAGGACATGCTGACTAATCGTTACGACGACACACGACATTTAGTAAAACCCCATTTGTGAGACATTTTAAAGTAACCCTCAATGAGTGAGTTGTCAGCCAAAGGATAACGCAGACTTGTGGATGGAGCAATCGAAGGAGTCAGGGCGGTTCAACAACTCGGGCGTCCAACGGAACAAAAACAAAACAAATCCAAGGAGGCCGCTCAGACAAAGGTGAACAGTCGCCAAGCAACAGTCCCTCGGACTTGTCCCATTTACGCTGTCAAGCACCTTTATTTTTCAAGCATAAAACTTCGGCTTAACGTATGGAGATTGTGAAGAAAGCTAAGTTATGTTGGAACTGCCTACGAGCTGATCATCAATCTCACAGTGTCCGTCAGTATATACATGTTCCAAATGCCAGCGAAAACACCACACGATGCAGCACGATGATGTGCAATCTATCATGATATATAACCTCTTATCACAGCTATGCTAAGACCTCTACTCCACCAAATGTATACAAAGAGGACATTCCACGGGCGCAACTGGTGCCTGTGTTGTTTGCCACGGCTCTGGTAGGTATTTGATCTGCGACTGGATATTCTCTTCAGCTTCGAGCGCCTTTAGATAGCGGCTCGCAAGCATCGTATACAAGCGAGTATGCGTTGCAGCAGTTGCATCTTCGACAAACTAGAATCTCGGTCCTTGTGACCGAGGTGTTTTAGTAGGTCGTTCGTACGTCTTAGGCATCCAGAGTTCGACATCGATTTTACCGCGCTGGTGCTTTCACGACCTGGACATTTACTGCCAGCAAGACAGCCGGATTTAATGCAAGTACGACGTTTCTTAAATCTAGAACTTGCAGACCCCGACTTTACTAAGCCTGGAGCTGTCGATGTTATCTTGAGCGCTGATCTCTACGGCTCGATTCTGCGAGAGGAGATCAAACAATTAAATCCGAGTGCTCCTGTAGCGCAAAATACGCACCTAGGCTGGGCGTTTGCCAGCAAAAACTTCTCTAGAGATTACCACCGCCACATCTGCGCTTGGCGTAGCTGACCTCGACAAATTAGTTCAAGATTTGTGGCAGTTCCATGAACAGGAAGTTGTTCAGATCTCATCCCACATGTCTACAGATGAGCTAGAATGCGAAAAGTTTTATATACAAACTGTTCGCCGCACAACGTCTGGCCGAAACGTCATTCGTTATCCATTCAAGTCTACCGTCTAGCCAGGCGATACAAAATCCGATGCATTCAAGCTCTTAAGCTCTCTCAAAAGGCGTTATATGAGTACTTCATGGCTGAATATTTGGATCTTGGCCATATCCAACTGGTGAAAGAAGAAATAGATAGAATAGAATGTGGATGCTAGTTCTTCGGGAGCTGCTTCAGCGAGGAGGCTTTCCACTACGAAAGTGGAACTCAAATTCGTCAAATTCTCTTCAAAGTCTCCCCGACAGCTTTGTTGCGTCGAACGTTTCCTGTGACCTGGATGCAGATCGGACCACTAAGGCTCTGGGAACCTATTGGTGTTGTCTCATCGATCATATTGGATACCGGGTACATATCTAAGCACTAGGACCAATTACAAAACGCCAACAGCTGTCCGACATAGCCAAAATTTACGATCCCCCATGTCTATAGGCGCCAGTGATAGTTACTGGAAAAATCGTCTGCCAACAGCTATGAGTTTCAGGGTACGGATGGGATCAAGCCATATGTGAACCACTTCAACAGGAATGGCTTAAGTTTCGAGCTGAGTTACCTCTGATTTAAAACATCAAAATTCGGAGATGGATCTTCACATCCCCAGATGACTGCAACATTCAGCTACACGTGCTCGCCGAAGCTTTATCAGCATCCTATGCTGCCGTGGCCTACTTGAGGGTGAAATCTGTAGATGCTCAAGTATGCCAAAGTATCCATTCTATTAGCCAAAAGTCGCCCCACTAAAGAAAATAACGATTCCCTGATTGGAGCTCAACGGTGTTCTTCAAGCAGCTAAAGTGTGTGCGAAGTGACAAAGGCGCTAAGTATTAAGTCACTTCGAACTTTCTACTGGTCAGACGCTAGGAGGACACTGAGCTGGATCAAATATCATCCTGGGAGATACAAACAGTATGTCCCCAATCATATTGCGAAAAACCAAGAGCTCATTGCAATTGACTGCTGGAGATATGTGCCATCGATGAGCAATGTGCTCTTATATAATACTTGCACACGCATGTACCCTTATTCAATAAAAGTTCTTAATCATTGAGTTTCTAAATCCTTTTCTTTTTAACACAAGCAAACAGCACATCTAACGTTTTGAGGTTATATGACCCTTCTAAAAAACGAGATCATTGAAGAGCTATGTTATCCAAAAGATCGGCAATTTTAGGCAACTATTTCGAAGATGAAAATTTACTTTATTTTTTAATTTTTATAAAATTCATCTTTTTGTCATTTTATTTGTACTCTTTGGGAGCATTGGCACTTGATAGATCTATGCAAATTTGACTCGGATTGTTCTATTAAAAATGTTTGCTTACATACCTAAGTACCTGTTGTTTGAACAGGTTGTCTTCTTAACTCGTGCCAGAGATATGTGCACGTGTGATGCCCCAACTTACCACCATTTCCCCCAAGCTTACAGAATTTGGGTCATCAACATTTACAGTCGTTAGTCCAAAACGAACTGGAACGACCGCAAATAAACTCATTAATGAGACAATTAGCTAAGCGATAGCAAGTTATTACTTTAATCGAGACATTGTTACTTATATAGGGCAGCACAATCCATGAAAGCGGCTAGTAATTAACCTTAAATCGATAAAAGCTTCCTTTGTTATAATAAAGCGTAATGTTCTTTTGTAATGAGAAATAGATTGGTTTCCGTTGACCGTTTAAGTACGAGTAAATGGAAAGGGGCTCATGGGTGCAACTAGTCTACCCAAAATATCAGCTTCTTATTCGGTGCTTTCAAAGTCCAGTGTACTACTGGCACGTCAACGGTTTCAATGCAAGTATGATCCCCTTTCATCATGATTTTTCAACAATTTTTAGAAAATAGAGTTTTACGGCGTTTACCATTTTATAATTTGTTAAAATCGCTAGAAAACTAGACTAAACATTGCATTGACCTCTAGCCGCGTTAGACGAAATAAACCCATCCACATGTCATGGTCATGCCATTAAGTCCTCTGGCGAAAAACAATATATTTTAAAGCAATGTAAACAAAGGAAGGAAAAGTTAACGATTGATGTCTCCTTGATCCCTGGTGCTAGCATTTTTGTCCTTCGACTAGCATTTTTTTCCATTTGATATTTGGCTGCGGTTTGATATCGAAAAAGAAAAATACTAAAATTCTCATTTGTCACAACTAAATGGCGAACCTTTCTCCTCTTGCTCTCCGACTTCTTCCTTGAAAGCATATGATTTTTCTATTTACTCCATGCGTAGAACTTATCGTAACCCTTGTCATTCAATGAGGGGCTTGCAGTTGGTTCCATGTGTTTGCCATCATTTATCGCCCAACGGGAGATGTGGTGGTGGAGGTCTTTTAAGGACAGGCGTAATAGGGTACGACGTTCCTAATGACTATTCAATAACATTCCTATTGACTATATTGGATTCTGGCCTAGCTTCTAGTGGCCTCTTATTAAAGCCGCTTTTAGGAATCAAAATGGCTGTACACATGTCCAATACGACTATGTAGTCGGATATTGGGAATCAATCAGGATCATCAGGATTTATCAACATTCAAAGACAACTAGCCTTATCATACTCGTATCTTTTGACTGCAGTCTACCAACTATCAGTGAACTAATGGAATCTGCGCTGAGTGAACTCTCCTCATGGGCAAGACAGAACGGTCTGAGAATAAGCCCCAGAAAACCGAGCTGGTCTTGTTCACCAGGAAAAGGAAAATTCCGATATTTGCTCCCCCAAAGTTAGAGGGCACCCCACTCAAACTCAAAGCGGAAGGAAAATATCTACGCATCATTCTTGACTCTAAGCTCTCCTGGAAAAGGAACCTGGAGGAAAGGATGAAAAAAGGATTGAACGCTTTTTATGCATGCAAAAAGGCCTTCGGAAAAAGATGGGGCTTGCAACCGTACATCATTCATTGGATGTACACAGCAATCATCAGACCCATTTTAACTTATGGGGCCCTAGTCTGGTGGACTGCTAGCAGCACAAAAAGCTATATGAACATGCTCAACAAAGTACAAAGGTCAGCCGCTGTTTGTACAACGGGAGCCATGAGAAGCACGCCGCAAGCAGGGTTGGACATGATTCTTCATCTCCTACCCCTGGAACTATTCATAAAAGGCTGCGCTGCAAAGAGCGCTCTCAGACTAGGAGAGTCCTCTCTGTGGAAGCAAGCCAACTATGGACATGCGGCCATACTTAAGATAATAGAAGAACTGGGAAGGAAATATGGTTTTAGAAGGCTCGCAGCTACGATTGACTATATTCCCCCCGAAAATGACTTCTCTCTCAGTATACCTATCCTTTTCCCCGACAGAGAAGAGTGGCTATCAAACGCCGTAATCAACGACCATGAGATCACCCTCTTCACCGACGGATCGAAAATGGACACAGGCAATGGGGCCGGGTTCTACTCTGATACCCTCCACAAACAGGAATCATTCCGACTCACTGATCTGTGCAGCGTGTTTCAAGCAGAAATCCTGGCAATAGAGAAAGCAGCCAAACACCTACAGGTTACAGGTAGCCGATATCCCACCATCTGATATCACCATCTTCGTAGACAGCCAGGCTGCACTGAAGTCAATAGAATCCTGTATAACGAGATCAAAAGCTGTCAAGAAATGTCGCGACTCACTGAAGTCCATCAGACACCATAAAGTTAAACTCTGCTGGGTCCCGGGCCACAGCTCAATCGCAGGGAACGAAAGGGCAGACGAACTGGCCAGGCAAGGTTCTGAAATGGACATCAGCGAAGCGGACACGTCATTGCAACCACCGATCAGCGCATTATACCGGATCATAAACGACATAATCATCAAAGAGCCCAACTCGTCTTGGCTTAAAAGAAACGACAGCTACACGACAAGATCATCGTGGCCAGAGCTCAATGTCGGAAAAACAAAGAAGCTCCTGGCGCTGGACCGTAACTCGATCCGTATGCTCGTCGGAGTGATCACAGGACACTGTCCCATTGGAGCAATGCTCCGAAAATGGGACTCGGGATCCAGCGATCTCTGCCGGAGCTGCGGCGATGAGGAAGAAACTGAGACGATCCAACATCTGCTTTGCCACTGTCCAGCTCTCCAGAATCGACACCTAGTGTCGCTAGGCCAAAGATTCCTTACAGAGATTGTGGACGTGGCTAATGCAGATATATCGGATCTTCTAAGATTCATCAAGAGCACGGGGTGGTTTCAGCCAACACGTGATAGGACAGGTTAATTTTATGTCTACCTACACAAACGAATGGGCCTCTTGGCCTCCGAGTGAAAGTGATGTCTAACCATTACACTCCCCTTCTCAAACCTAACCTAACCTAACCTAAATTCTGCAGTCTTAACTGACGTTCCGACTTTCTACGAAGATTTTTCAGTACTCTTCATTTAAGGGTTGATGGAATAACCTTTTTAAGGACATCATGATTCTTGATCAAAAAATTTAATTTCATAAAAACTACTGCGCTTATGTTCTTTGAAAACTGATATCGTACTGTAAGTTTACTCACTTTGCCTTTATAAAAAATAATCAAAAGACTTTCGGTAAATTTTTGCAGTAAATCTACTTAAAAGGCATCATAGTCCGGTATGAGTCTGGGTCGCAGGCAACAAACCCGCGAATTATGTATTTCCAACCAATTCGCTCTAGCGCCGCATCCCAAGTGATCGTAGTTGAAGTCACTTCCATCAGACGAGATTACGGCTAAGAACAACGGGTTGTCAGAAATGTCTTTGAAGCAGCCTGAGCTCCAGAAACGGATATACTGTATAAAAATAGTTCATGCAAGGGATCTGCTTATTCTTCTACACTGAAGACGTTTAAATTGATTTTAAATTCTGAGAAATATTCTCGTAGCGCAGCTTTAGGCATGGAGTTGGGTTTTGAGGGGAAACACATTTATTTATCCTTTGATGTTACTATTGACTAATTACTTCCATTAGACGTCTGGTAGCTAACGCAGAGAAAATGGAAAGTTAAAGGTGAAGTAGTTTATAACTATGCTGATTATTATCAAGTTATTCTGAAGTCTGAAAACTCAGATATTACTTTCAAAGTTGCAAAAATAATGAATTTGATTTTAACGATATAGAATGCTCTGATACAAATAGGTTTGATGACGAAGAAGACATTGCTCAAGAACATTCACGTCAGACGCTTGCTGAACTTGCAAAGTCATTACAAGTAGATGATACAACAGTTTCGGAGCATTTACAAGCATGCGGAATGCGATTTGAAGAGCGAAAGCGCCTCGGGACCTTGCCCGAGCAGCACCCAAATGTTTGTTAAAATATAGATACTGCTCCAGCCAAGTCCCAAGGTATCTGACTATGCTTTGTTTAATAATGACTTTCCAACTATATGGTGTCGAAAGCTTTTTCGAAGTCAATCAGACAAGCTATTGTTCCAGTCGAAATCCGATATGACATGAATAGAGTGATTTCCGACTTTGAACCCGATTTGGTTATCTAGAATGATTTTATTATCCTCAGCCCATTTAGACAGGGCTCTATGGACAACCTTCTTAAAGCATTCGCTGACACTCGGAAGAAGATTTATTGACAGGAGATATCCCGGGTAAGAGGTGTCTTAACCACTCTTGGAGATTAATTGCACCACCGCTGTCGACTTCCGCGGATCTAAATCGATAGAACCCTTTGGAGTTTTATATTAAATGCATATTAAGAAAATAAATATGGTAAGCACCTGTATTCTACCGTAATGCATAGAACGATCAACCAATAACGCCCTACAGAAATCGTGTAAGGTGACGGGAAAAGTTTCAGGAAAATAGATATATTTCAAATATTGCTGCAAAACCATAAAATTCTTCAAAATACAACCGGTCAGCGCCGACGCACTCTTGGCATCGACTTTTGCACGACTCAAAGGGGGGCCGTGTAAGCTTCTTTGACAGAACTTATTGTAATGATGTCCTAAAAGTCTACTGGGACCAATTTCCAATATCTATTGATGGCTGGTCTGATCTCCAATCCGGCCATCTTTATCGAGCTTGTGCTAATTAAAAACTTAAAACTTTCATCCTTGAAGACTTTGCAAATCATTTCCAATGTCTCCGCACTCAATTTTCCCGATCATAGACAAAAATTGATGGCGTAGCCAGTTGTTTAGAGTAACTCAACAGGAGTCCACTAAAAATTCGATCTATTCAGAACGCCTGCTCGCACACGACAAGACGAAAGTCAGACGCGATGCAAGATCCCGTGAGAAAAAACAAATGTTCACGATACTTTTCATACTAAGGATCATACTAAGGATGCAAGGCGATGCGCGGCTTGCAAATAATCGAGTTGATGGTGTCAAGCTTGGTATTTTTTGTTCAACAATATTTTCACTTGCCTTCGTGCAAGCTCAGGCTTCTTAACTTGCCAAGCCGGGTTCTTGTTGATGCTTTTGAAGAATATTTCCTGAGAAAATGCCGGGTCTATCAAGAGTCCATTTAGCGTTCGAACACGCGACAGTGCTACATATGTTGGCCTAAGTGCAAACTCTGATGTGCCTATGTCCACTATAGCTCTCTCGACGGTAATGCTTTGACTTTTATGGACCGTAATTGCGTAAGACAACTGAAGGGGAAACTGTTTCCTGGTACATGAGACGTTTCTTTTTTTTTTGAATCCAGCTGGCGTTATCGGAATCATGCCGTTGTAAACAGTTGGGCCTCCATAGTTGTCAAATTTTACCAATACCCATAGTGGTGGTTCATAAAGGTGGTTATCAGAATCTTGCGGTGTATTAACAATATCGACTACTTTCTTGGCATAAACCCTGTGTAATGGGTTGACCTAGCTCTATCCACAAATTATATTTCAACTCGACAATTGCGGGCTAGCGTTAAGCATGCAGACAAACCATGTTCTTCGTCATCTGACACAGTAGTCTTGTCTTAGTAGCTTATCCATTTGAACTAATAACCGGGATCCGCACAAAGCTTAACAGTATTTAACATGTAACTACATATGTACATATGGGGAGCGCGGTTTTTTGGTGATTATTCCTCCATGGTACAACTTTTCCAAAATTTTATAATAATTTTATAAAAATGCCTATAATAATCACCATCTTAGCATCATTCGCTACCATAGTATTTCATCTTGATCGGTCAAACAGGGACAGAGGAGTTCGTTTTGAATTAAATGGCAAGCCCTGCACTAGGTTCGTCAATAAGGTAACGATTTTTTTTCTTACGTTGCTACACATGTCTCCTAACATATGTCGACATTGTCAACCACTTTGGATATTTAGTTTGGTTTCACATATATAAAGGTGAGACATGTTTCGGTGTGCTTGACGATATATTGCTGTTGGCAAAAAATGGATTAATGAATCTGTTTTAAATTTTATAAGATAAAATTAAGGGTTCCAACGTGCTAAAAAAGGTCGTCTCTTCTCTGAGGAAAACAATTTTTATAAGTAGCACAAACTCGTCACAGAAGACCAAGAAGAGATTAATGGCGATATCTGGCCTGGATGCTGCAGCACGTCAACAGCGTGACCTAACAGAAAATAGTTATGGAGGATCGTGGAGTCACTATCAGAAAAACTAAAATATCGAAAGGCTAATGCTGCCTACATCTGCTTCTGCTGATTTTATTATTTATATGGTCGATAGCCATTGATAACCTACTCTATATATAGGGTTTTCCAAAAAGGACTTGACAACTTTTTTTTAAATAAAACGCAAACCACTTGAGATATTTCAAAAACTTTATTATCGGCTTGAAGTACAATTAAAACATATATGAATGGAGCTCGACTTCGTTCATATGGCCACCGCGAGCACGTTTGCAGTGGTCGATTCGTTGGACCCAATTTTCGATGACTCGGCCACACATTTCGCCGCTATTTCGCGTTGAATGTTGGCTCTGATTTTTATTTCTTCCAACGTCGTCGGCTTGTTGGCATAAACCAATGACTTAACGGAGCCCCAAAGAAAATAGTCTAGAGGCGTTAAATCGCACGAACGAGGCGGCCCATCGACTGGCCCATTTCTTGAGATAACACGCTCATCAAACTTACTCGATCGATTACTTACTAAATCGATTGTAACGTGTGCTGTGTGGCTTGTGGCACCATCCTGTTGAAACCACATGTCGTTCAAGTCCATATCTTCCAATTCGGGCCAAAAATAATCGTTATCGTCGACGAAAAAATATGGCCCAATAACGCCGCCGGCATGCAAACCGCACCAAGTTATTTTTTGTGGATGAAGTGGTGATTCATGAAGCACATGTGGATTTTCATCCGCCCATTAACGCATATTTTGCTTATTGACGAACCCATCGAGCCAAAACTGATCTTCGTCATTGAAGATGATTTTGCGATGAAATTCATCATCTTGGCGCATCTTCTCCAGAGCCCAATCGGAGAACGTACGTCGCTTCAAATGGTCCATCGGCTTCAATTCTTGAGTCAGCTTGATCTTGTATGGGTGTAAACTAAGATCCTTACGCAAAATACGCCATAATGTGGTCTGAGTGATGCCCAATTCTTGAGAACGCCGTGGAATTGACTGATTTGGATCGTTTGCTACGGACGCCTGAACGGCAGCGATATTTTCGATACTTCGACCAACCCGTTGTCTCACTGACATGGCAACATCACACAACGAATATGTAGACTCAAATGTTTGTACTAAGCTTGTTATTGCCTTTCTACTAGGGCGAGAATTACGACCGAAAATTGGAGTTAACGCTCTTAAAGTTGCGGTCACCGACTCCGAATTTCGGTAGAAAATTTTTATAATTTGCAGACGTTGCTCGTTCGTGTACTTTACCATGATGAAAGTGTTGAGTTTACTGAATAAATTGATAATGACAGTTTGATGATTAGTGGAAGGGTGCGTTCACAAATTAAATTCAAAGCTATCAAGTTCCCATTGGAAAACCCTTTATAAGGTGTAGTAAAAACATTTTTGCAGGAAATCGACATCTTATTGAATTTAACATATGATCACACATATGATATGGTATGATCCGATTGAGGTCAAATATGTGTCGATTTGATCGACAAGTTGCGATTTGGAAAGTAACTACATCACGCCTCTCTTTTTGAAGCCGCATAGAGTCGTTTTTCACAGGCTTCTCTTGAGGCGAATTTTTCATTCAATTATTTCAATCATTGCGATGAAGAGGAGTAAGTGGCAATCGGTGGATGCAAAAGAACCAAGCTCAAGCTCCCGTAGCTTTTGACGAGTCACCATTGATGTGTATGGTTTAATGTAGTCCTGATAGAACATAATTCTGCTCCTATTGGCCAAAACTGGCTTCCCTCAGGCGGAAGCAATGTACTGTTTGACAGTCCGGGCCCAGACTAAGAGTTTTGTCGTACGGGGCAGCTCATAAATGGTATGATAAACGACTCCCTGCCAATCCCAACAAACACAGAGCAAAACTTTTCTGGTTTCCCGTTTTCACTTTAAGCTTCAGAAATGGGGTTCAGAAGGAATATCGGTCTATGAGTTTTTATCCTTACGGTGGGGGACTGACGATCTCCTTCGAAATGCCCAAAGCCTTAAATGGTACGCAGATGGCTCGAACATGGAGTTCACACAACCTGAACTCAAATGAACTCCATAAAAGCTGCCACGGACTTAGTCAAGAAAAATCAAGTTAATTTTCACAGAACACAGAGACATCTAAGATAACGAAATCATCAATCTATTAACCAGAAAGGGCCCTTCCCGTAGATCTAAGCTCAGGAAGCTCAACAAATCGTGTCTATCGTATCGAAACAGAATTCAAGTATTCGCCAATCAAAACAAGTCATTCGACTAGCACTAGCACTTATCTTGTCAGCTTTCTCACATGACACCTCAGTTTGAACTTTAGAAGAGTGTAGACTTTGTCTCGAGGCTAACGAAACGCAGAGCACGTACAATGTGAGTAGGAACACTCTGTCATTTTAGAAAACGTATTCTACTCAAACAAATCATATCTCGTGAAGAAGTTAACTTTACCTCTACGAAATCAAGTCCCAAAAAATTTGAGCAAAAAATATAACTTTTGCTATTAAAACCTTGCAAGAGCGTTGTCAATAGCTCAACGAGACATCCACGCGTCAACTTGAAAAAGCGCATCAATTCTGGTAGAAACCCAATTCATTAAGTCGCTATCAGGATAATAATTCCATTTTTGACAATTCATACCTCATGTTGTATATTTCACCCTAAAGCTTAAAATCGGATCCCATATTTAGCAATAAAACTTGCGTCTTGAAACCTAATTCCAGGAAGCTGTTGTCAAGGCCGATTCCACCTTTTCATTTCGAAACTAGTATAGCATCACCAAAACCACTTATTCCAATTTCGTCAGATTAATGCACATCTCCGGCACGGCCTTTACCATGGCAATAGAATCGAAATTAAAAAAAGAATCATTGGTGACGAAGCATCATTGTCGTCGTCATGATTACACCCCACCAATTCGGTTGCATAGAGATCCCTGATCAATGAACGGAACATTAAATTAATGCGCCCCTTCGCATTTATCGAGAATGTATGGGTGTTTCACTGTATTTGATACAGACGTCGTCAGAGACGACGCAACGCCGACTCGCTGTTGCCACATTGCAGGGTTTCAGTTGCCACCTCCCAAGGGTGCGTTTGTTAACAGATATTTTGCAGGAAGTTGGAAAACTAAAATGCGATTAAGTGATTAGATGAAGGATTTTCTAAAGCTTAAGTTCTTTATCTTCTGTAGTCTTGTGAAGTTAGGGTTCGCAGTGGTCTTTTCAGTTCCCCCTTCGTTCTGCTTTGAATTCGAATGTGTTTTCTTGCTTCTCTTGCTGCATCAAGTGGTTAATGTAAAAATTTAAATTTTCACTGCTTTTAAATCCTATTTAAAGCCAGTTGTAGGAAAGGGAATGTTTGAGTATAGACGTCGTCTCTCATTTATTAAGCATCTCGAAAGGCTGCTTGCAGCATTGCTTATTTGTGTAACTAACTAACGATGTCCAACGAACTGTAAGACAAACCAATGTGAATAATTTAAAACGTTGGGCTAAGACATGGTAAGAAAGAACGACGTCCGACTCAGTACAAATTACCTGCAGAGAGCTCTTGGTGCTGCAGAGTTCATTACATTACCAGTTTTCACAGAGTGACTTTTTTTTATAAATAAGACATATCCTGACCTTATTAGGTCAATATGGAAACTGTCTCCACTTCCTATTAATCGCCGTAGCTTCTACAGATATCATAACGGATGTATCCTTGTTCATTCGTTTGCTTACTTATGAACCGGTGATTAGCCCTCGCACATTGCGAGTAGATTATGGCCAACATAATCATTTGACCTGAGTGTGCTAAAAATCCGAAGAAATTAGCTTTGTTACAGAAAATGAACAGAAAGACCTGTCCGCCGTTAGTAAAAGTATTGAAAGTCCAAATCCATCGATTTCACGATGAGCACTTGGGTAAAGGTTAAACATTTTTTATGCTTCAAATCGAAGATATGAGTGTAAAAGACATATGGTTGCAACAGGGTGGTGCCACATCTCTTCAAACGTGATCCATTAGACCAAAAGATCGACAGACGATTCCCACACTTATTTATCTCCGTGTGACTTCTGGCTTCTCTTCTTTTCCTTTTTTTTTTTTTTTTTTTTTTTTCCGGCGTCGTTATGGTCTGAAGTGTGGGTGTTTTTGCATTTGTTTGCACCAATTGTTTTTCGGCCTGCCTTTTTTGCGTGTTGAAATTGGAATGTTGATTGATAACGCCTTTTGGACGGGGTTCAAAGGATCTCTCCTTTGAACATGGCAATACCAACTGAGTCGGTCGCGCTCTATATTTCTTGTGATGGTTTCTTTTACGTGGAGGCTTCCTCGGATCTTTGAACTTCTAATTCTGTCACGCTTTGTTACTCCCGCTGTCATGCGAAGCATCTTCATCTCAGTTGCCGTTAATTTGCTCTCATACTTTTTGTGCATTGTCCAGCATTGTGAACCGTATGTGAGCGCCGGACGTACAACTGAAGTGTAGAGCCTTCCTTTCAGCTTAGGGGGCATTTTTCGATCACAGAAAATAGCGAAGTTTTCCCGCCACTTCATCCACCCTACGCTTACGCGATGGTTGATGTCGTCATCACAAGTTGCTTCTTTATTAATCATAGATCCCAGATATTTAAACTTTTCACACTTGGGAAGCACTCTTCCATTCAAGTAAATGTCTGGAATAGGCTGATGAGGGTCAGAGAACGGGCAGCACAGATACTCTGTCTTCTTTGAACTAATACGATACCCGTGTCCCTCAAAAATGTCCACCCACACATCAAGTGCTCGTTGTAGGGACGCCTGATCATCACTTATAATGGCCCCATCGTCAGCAAAGAATAGCTGGTGCACATTGGGGTCCGTCACTTTTCGTTTTCCACAAGGAGTTGGCCTTCAGCATTGTTAATAAACTTTGCGAAACGAATCTCCTGAGCATTTCTTCTTCTCTGGGCGGCTATCTTAAAGATATTTGCTCCTTTGTTCAAATTGCTTTGTCGAAGCTCCTGGGTAGCCTGGTTCCTGTCCGACGCGGAAGACGATATTTCTTCCAACTCCTGATAAAGGCCTTCCATGCTTTTCGCTTTAAATTCGGCGCACTTTTTCTTCGCGATACCTTTGCACGGCGAGCTTTTTCCTCTCTATTAGTAGAAGAGCACTTTGACCAAGCTTGGAAAGCCATTTTCTTTTCGTGTATCACTGCTTTGGCTTCGTCTGTCCACCACCACGTTTCTTTTGCCTGTTGGCCTTTAGATGTTCCGAGCAGTGATTTGGCTTTCTCCAGGCCAGATTGTTGTAGGGAATCCCACATGTCTTGTCGATAATGGAAGAGAGGTAGTTTTTCATGTTGGTAATAAAAGCTTCGCCTTTTCCTTTATCCAGCTTATACTACTTGATTCTCTCAGACACCTTCGTTTGCTGCTTTGACTTCTTACTTGCCTCCATAAAAAATTCAGTCAGGAGGAGACGGTGTTGAGGGGCGATCGCGTCCCCCTTTGCAATCTTTAACTCGTGGCTTCATGAAACTGGATACCAAATGATAGTCTATTTGAGTTTCATTTCCGCCGCTGCTATAAGTGATCAGGTGCCGGCTTTGTTTGACGAACATGGTATTTAGCACTCTAAGACCGTACGACTTGCACATGTTTAGGATATCTTCACCTGAAGAGTTCCTGGTGCCGTATCCCAGCCCTCCGTGGTAGACTTCATAGTCTTCGCTTGTCTTCCCGACATGTCCGTTTAAATCTCCCCCAACGAACAAAAGCTCTTCCTTTGGGATGATTTTGACAAGGTTGTGGACATCTAGCCAGAATGCATCTTTTTCTTTTTGTTCGCATCCTACTTGAGGGGCATATGCGCTTACGATGTTCCACACCTCACCATGCATCACCAATTTGAGAGCCATCAAACGGTCACTGGACTTTGAAATGGTTAAGACGTTGCCAAGTAGCTCTGCCGCAAGGATGATGGCGATTACGTTTTTTCCTTGTTCCAATCCATAGTAAAACATCTTGTAGGCTTTTGTTTTAACGTCCAAGAAACGTGCCCGATTACCGGTGTTTCGCAATTTCGTCTCTTGTACGCACAGGATGTCTACTCGCCTTCTAACCATCATTTCTTCAAGCTCATAGCTGCGACCACTCATGCTTCCAACGTTCCAACTCGCGACTCTTAAGTGTGGCTTACGCCGTTGCATTACTTTGCTATCCCCCGGAAATCCTATGGCTCTGACCCGAGCATTGCTGCTCGTCCCAGGATCACGACCATTAGTAGTGCCTGGCGGGGTAGTGTTTTTCCTTTTAGCGTTCTTTTCCATAATACCACGGTTTGACCATTTTCTTTCATCTCCTCCTTTTTTTTTGACACGGGCATGCTCCAGATTTTCTTACTCTTACAACACCGGTGATCTCCAGTCGTGTCAACCCACTGATTTGCATGCATACTTGTGGAGCAGTTTAATGGCGGTATATGTGTCCCTAGGCTCACCTTGGTGTTCTCCAAACTGCCCAGATGTGATCCTTGTTTACATTTGTTTTAGTCACCTTTTACGACAAGCGAGAGGTATCGCTGCAGGGATATTCTTAACCCGTTCATGCACAGGGCCGTGTGACTTCTGGCTATTCGCTTAATTAAGAAGACTACCTGGGAACCTCGTTTCGAGTCTGTAGTAGAGATTCAAAGTGAATCGCTGCGTGAATTGAAGACCAGTTAGGAAATTGAGTCTAGGTTTGAGTATGAGGGTATCTCCGTCTTGACATATGATGAGAGCGGTATTTCTTTCCAAGGTTTCCTGACGATACTTTTTCTAAAGTTTTGTAGTTCAAATTGCTCTACGAATGGATCCTTTTTCTGAGGAGCAACATGCTTATCGGCGGAGAAAGTCCTACGAGATTATATGCCACGACAGTAATGCTCCTACACCAGGGGTGTGAATGAAATTTTTGTAAAAGGTGGTGCAAAATGAATCACCCTATCGGAAAATGTTATATTTTTTGCAAATGGCGTCGTACGTTAATCATATTTGACATTTGTGAGCTAGATAGCTGCAGTTTACAAACAGACAAGCAATGGTGCGTAATACTACCCAAAAGCGTGGAATAATTGTGTCGATTTTTTTGGCCATTAATCGGTCAAAATGTTAGCGCAGAGTGAATTTCGACGTTGATTTTCTAATCGGGCAAACATTCTGGCGCTTAGCTAATCGACTCCAGCAGACTGGAACCACAGGAGACCAGGGCATGGCCGCCACTGGACTGGTCATTCGGCCGAGAATATCGCGGCTGTGGCTGCGGATGTCGCTTTGAACGAAGAAACGGCAACCAGACGACGACGACTGGCCACGCAATCGGGAGTTACGTACTTGTACGACTGTACCCATTGAGTATGATATTGCTGGCATTGGTGTACTTGGTGGCTTGTTTACAAGTTAAGCACAAACCAAGCCAAGCTCCACTGCTTAGATCAAAACCCAAGCTAAGCTCCTATTACTAGCCGTGGTGAGTTTTATGTTTCCTTTTGTGTGATATTTGTTTATCCAAGTACTTGTAAGCATTTATGTTCATTTTCTATATTCCTAAGCTAAGATATTCATTCGTGATTCGTCTACGAGAGGGCTAAGACCAGTAATTTTGAATAAAAATATTTCTAAAATAAATCTAAGTGTTTTATTACATATAATTCGGGCATCACCAGACGGAACTTTAGTGAAAAACTTACACATATTCCCCTACAAAGCGCAAACAGTGCATCAGTTAATGCCTGCTGACCGCCAGTCGCGTGTAAATTACTGTTAAGCTATCTTTAATCTCAACATCGAAGAGACCGATTTTGTGTCATTATGATTTTCATGATCGCCTCGTCACTTATTTCCTCTTAAGCAGTTACGTCAATAAGCAAAGTCTTCGTTTCTGGGGCACTAAGAGTCCACGTGGGATGCACGAAAAGCCATTTGAGTGGATCAAAGCCAGTTACAAATGTGTAACAACACTGGCGGCAGCCACTTGAAGGATATCATCAAAATCATTTTTTTTTATTTAGTAAAAAAGTAATTTAAAAACAAAATTGGATGATAAATTTTGCGCCACCTTGTATTGTAGATTAGAGTAATGCTGGTGTATAGGAATCAATCGATATATCTAGCACACACAGAGGCTCCTTTTTTTTGCTTAGGCTTCTTGAAGGTTCAAGAGTTACGCTCTTATGGTGTTTGTCACACAACCTGGACGGGGTGCAGATGGTTTGTGTCGAAGGTGTTCGTTCACTACTCGCCTAGGGTGGTTGTCTTAGATAGGATTCGAGAGATTCGACTGAATTTATCGCGTTGGTTGTAGTTCTCAGTAAATGTTTTTTTTTTAGATTCGTGTCATATTGGAAATGCGCACACGCAGATTATGAATTTTGAAGTGATCTTATACTGCGAGTGTTATGCCTTCGTCAGCATCTTTTTAATCATCTTTCATTCTCACAACTGATGTTGTTGTACAGTTTTTCCGAATAGGAATTGTTCTTGGCTATGGACAGACTTGAATTCAATTTTCCCCAATTTACCCACGTATATACTTACGCGGATGGTAATGTAGTACGAAAAGTAATCGATAATTGATGCACGAGAAACAAACTTCAATTGATCTTCCAATAATACAAGTTATTGTCTTTACTTAAAGGCGTGTTCATCCCAATCTCCAAAATGACTAAATATTTTGACGTGAATCTAGATAGTAAGCTACTTAAGACTAAAAAGGCCAAGGCATTATAGTTTCTATAACAATGCAGAGGCACTTTAGCAAGATATGGGCTCTCAGCATATTCCATCTGACGCACATATGCAAATTATTCATTCGTGGGGTGACTATAAAGTTTGCTCATCATGTTTTCATATCTTCATGAAAGGTTCCAAGTTTGGGTAGGGTTTCAATGCTACAATCCTAATGGCCTACTAAAAAGAAAAAGGATCTGTGTATGCACCTACAGCTAAACTCCCCTCAAAGCTATGCTTAACTCTATCACCACTTCTAAAGTAGTACGCAAACTCCAAACCTGGTTGAACACTTGGAAAAATTACCTCATTGAGTTGCATTGGAGTCACAGGATCTAGGTCTCCGGTAAAATAAACTATTAGGAACACAATAATATAAGCTTCCCGCAAGACCAGTACAATAGACCTCCAATTGTGTGTGCTAGAGCGTATAGCCTGAGTTTAAAAAAAAACACATTTACTTAGAAACGGCTTATATGCGACTGGTGGGCGGAACGTCACCATTGCTTAAAAAAAGACTAGCACCAGTGCCATCAGCTAAAGTGTTTTAAGCTATCTCCGTTTCACGCAAAAAAAAACCATCTTGCCAATTTCAGTTCGGTTCGGACTAAATTTAGTTCACTAAGAGTCTTTGTCAAAGATTCTAATCATCCAAATACCACCACAGGATGGACCAAAATGTATCAACCGATTGGAAGATGCTATAACTTTTGTAAATGCTGGCAACTGTTAATTTTGTTTTAATATTTGTGAAGTAAACAGATGAAGAGTGCACATTGACAAGCCATAGGACAACAATCTTCAGAATACTACCAAACGTGGTCTACCCACAAACCCAGAAACACAAAAAAGATCCTACTTTTAGGGGAGATCAGCTCTGTTTTTCTATATCCCCGAAGAAAAGAAACCTGTCTGAAACTATTTGTTATTTCTGGAATGATCCCCATTAACACCGTCGCGGAAAAGATGAGGAGAATTGGTTGCAGTAGACCGTTTGTGCTAACTGAAGCTGACACGGAATAATCGGTTTGTCATCACCTGGTGAATTTCGGTGCAAATTTCTCGTCGTTTAACTGCTCACCTCGAAAAGACTGGAAAAACACGTGTTTGTAAAGTCTTTTTTATAGACGATAGGGGTTATGACTACCCTTAAATGCCAAGACACAACACAGGCCGAAGGTAAAAAGGGAGAGGGGAAGGAGATTCCGGTGCACATTGGTTTTAAATGAGTGGGAAAAGTTGAGCTAGGAAGAGCATTTCACATTCTTGTGGTTCGACTTATAAACGAATCTCTAAATTTGACTGTATTGTATTGTATTGTATTTATTGATAATTCCTCATTCACATAAGATAAGATACATCTTTTATATATCGTGAAGAAGCTGCAGTATATGTATAATAAACAGTATGTAACAGTAACAATAAATATGGTAACAAATGTACATGTGCTTATTATATAGTTATTAATTGCATTGTAATAAAATATATGCTTATAACTATTACTTAAACTATATGGGTGGAAGAAGGAATGTGGAAAGGAAGATGGAAATGTGGAAAGGAAGAAAAATGAGATACTGGACTTGAAATTCTATTTCATTTATTCTAGCCTTAAAAATTGTCTGCATAATATTGAAGAACTTTTTTTTTGAAAGTGTTTGTGCTGCGGGTGCGCTTTATTTCTAGAGGTAAAATATTCCAAAGCTGAATCGCGTGGACAAAAAATTGTCGGCAAGTGTTAAGATATTTACATCTAGGGGGAATTAGTTGCATAGTTCTTTGATTTCTGGCAAATCTTATTTTTTCGAAAAGATACCCGGGTTCTCTGATGGTCAGGATTCGATGCAAAGTCATTATAGTTCTGAAGTTCAGCAAGCCCATTAATGAACATCCGGCTATTTGTTTAGTTAGGTTAGAGATGTGTTCATATCTGCTGACGCTGAATATATACCTCGCGCAGCTATTATAGGCCACCGTTAGTTTTCTTTTGGACTCATGGTCCATATTAGAAAATATTTCACAACCGTATGTCAAGATGGGTAAAATAAATGATTTTACTAGCTTTAACTTTATACTCGTCGGGAGATATTTTGCAGTGGGGCTGAGCCCGCGCAGGGCACTGTATAACTCGGCCACAGTTTTATTTATATGTACATTCCATTTAAGATTCTGGTGAAAATAGACTCCAAGGTTTTTAATGCTATCTACGTAGTCAATAGGATCAGCATTTATACACAACTGTGGGAAGGTATCAATAGTTCTATGGCTGGTTATTACCATAGCCTTGGTCTTGGAAGAGTTAATATTAAGGCGGTTGTCTAGAGACCAATCATACATTTTGTTCAGTTCCCTATTCATTATACTTATAGCTAAGGTTTTGTCCGATTTTGGGAACATTAAATATATTTGCACGTCGTCAGCGTAGGTGTGATGCTCACAGGTTGTTATATGTTCGGATATGTCATTTATAAAACATGTAAATAAGAGTGGTCCAAGTACAGATCCCTGTGGGACACCTAAAGGAACAAGACGACATGATGAACATTTATTGTTGTGGAATACATATTGTGAGCGATTAAGAAGGTATGAACCAATAAGATTGCACAAGGAGCTTTCAAGCAGGAATTGTGTTTGGAGTTTTTTTATGGGTAATTTATGGTTTACACAATCGAATGCCTTTGAGAAATCTAAGAAAACCATCAGTCCTAGACAGTTGCTATCCAGGCCGGTACGTAGGTCATCACATACTTTTAATAGTGCTGTGGTGCAGTTGTGTTTAGATCGGAAGCCCGACTGGTATTTGGTTATCAGTTTTTTTTCATTTAGATGGGTTTTGATTTGCTGGCTTATTATCGTCTCAAAAGCTTTGCTCAAGAATGGTAGAATAGCAATAGGACGATATTCCGAAGTATTTGACGATTTAGGTATGGGCAGGATCTTTGCACTTTTCCAATTTTCGGGAAAAACAGAGGTGGTTATGATTGTGTTGAAAATGTATGTAATTTGATGAATGATAGTTGGGAGTAGAATTTTTATGAATTGTGGATCAATGTTGTCGGAACCTATTGCTTTAGATTTGATGCCTAGAATGGTTTTTCGAACACCAATTTCATCGACTCGGGAGAGAGAAAACGTTCTTTCATGATTTTCCTCAACTGGGAGGATGGTCGGACTGCTTGTTGTGGATACCGCAGATATGGATGTGAATTTCTCATTAAGTTCTTCTATGTTAATATCATTCGGGATAGAAGCCTTTTCAGACGAAAGCCCAATTTGACGGATTTTTGTCCAGAATTCAGAACTAGTGTTGGAAGATCCAAATTTATTTCTATAGTAGTTCTTTTTATTCCTACGAATAAGTAATGTTACTGCATTGCGAGTGGCTTTAAACTCTCTCAGAATGGCTGTTCATCCATATCGTCGCCACCTGGAGTACAATCGATTTCGCGTTTCGATGAGATCACGCACTTCTCGTGTGTACCAATGAATATTATTTGTTACCCTTTTCCGTATTCTAACTGGGACATACTTATTAAAAAGATATTGTATTTTCTTATTAAAATATTCAATTTGGAAACTTGTATCATTAGTACTGTAGATTGGCCACCAATTCAAACTCTGACATTCATTAAATAGGGGTTCCAGATTAATGTCAGTGTATTGGTATATTTTATGAACTACCTCATTCACTCTACCTGGAAGGGTATTTATTGTTAAGAAGAGCATATCGTGATGTGAGAACGCAGGGGCTAGGATTTGGTCGTAATGCATAATAAGGTTTGGGTGAGACAACAGGGCAACATCTATCAAAGAGGGTAGGCTATTGGGTTCAAAATGAGTTGGTTCGGTGTGATTTGCAAATGTAAGCATTGAGCATTGTTTGTTAAAATACCGATAAAACAGTGAGAGAGACGAGAAATAGCTTCGATGTTCGAGTGAGTCGATCGACTTCGCGATATTGTTTTACCCTATGAGTTTTATCGCTCGCTTTTGTATTTTATCTAGCAGGTGCAGAGAGATCTTGGGAGCACCAGACCACATTTGAACGTTGTACTGAAGCTTAGGGCGGGTGTAAGCTTTCTAAATTGATGCCAAATTAGAGGGGGTAAAATATTTCTTGCATCGTTTGAGACAACCTAGACATTTCACAGCGTTCTTGGCACTGGACAAGGCATTGACCTGAATTGGTCTAAAATAGTGCACGAACTCTAAACCTCTTTGAACAAAGTTGGGCAAATGACTTCACTGAGTAGTGTTTGGGTCACAAGAACCAGGTCTCCGGTGAACAATTATAAAAACAATAGTGCAAGGAACTTCTTTCGTGTTCCGAGCTAAAAAATCATTCTTGGCAATTCCTTCCTATTCAAGCGTAATTGTACCACTATATGGTGACCCAAAATGTACCATCCTATCGAGGCTGTAACTTTCGCATGATGGCAACTGTCAATTTGATTTTGATATTTGTAAAATAGATGAAACGGATGCAGAATAAACCTCGACAAGCCATAGGACAGACCTTTCCAGAAAACTACCAAACGTGGGTGGACCCGGAGGAGGAGCTCGGTTGTCCTTTACATCAGTAGTAAAGCAACTTGCGGGAAACTGTAATTATCACACCGACTTTGTTCGCTTAAGAAAATTAGCGGTTACGGGACGATATCAGTGAAGCCGCATTTGTTATTGCTTGTGGAATACTACCACTAAGCTCGGATGGATTCACATTCTGATTCCAACAACGATGTGTAACCAAAAGCGAGGAAGGACTTCTGCCTAACGCAGTTCCTATCTGGCAACGGGGGTTATTGCAAATGTCTATATCGATTTAGTCAAGATAATTCCCTTTATTGCTCAGATTGTCCAAACCAAAAGGAGAACGTAGAACAGGATCTCACAGCTTCACCATTAGACGAATAGTAAAATGGAAGAATACTGAGCGGATACCTGCTCACTAGCTAGAAGTGTGCAAGCTGAATTACGGAGAGCTGGTACTGCAAGCAGCAGAAGCTTCGGCTAGCACTACAGCACCGCGAATTAATACAACCCTTACGAGACCGGCAATCCCGGGATGAAAGTGCCTTAAAAGTGCAGTGTGCAGGGTTAGTACGTAGGCGCATACCTAAAGGAAACAACTGGAGTGTTCGAATCCAGCATACCAGTGACATGATCATTGATATCTTTGAAAATTTCGCATATCTTCGGCGCATCAAAAAAAAATTAGCAAAAGAGCCATCAAGTCCGTGAAAATTCTATGACCATCTAGCCAACGCTATGACGTCTAGCCGCTCGCCACGAAAAGACTGAGAAAGCGCGTGATAGAAGAGGTGCCGGAAGGCCTTGTAGTGCTCGTTCCGAGAAGAATATCGCCGCGGGACGTGGGTGAATATGTGATGAATGAGCAGTCAATTGGTCATTACAAGTTTGACTCTGCGGTGCATTTTGGTGAAAGACCTGAAGAAGTTTTCTCTCAAAGGGCACACCATTGATAAGCCTTCAGATCATCAATCACGTTTAAGCTACCCTTACGCTCTTCTGAATCTCAACGAAGAAGTGGATGATTTTCGCCCATAAATTCATTATGAGCAACGAGGCCTATGTCACTCTGAACGGGTTAGCGTATGGTGCATCATCGAATTTCAGAGACCTTCAGAGACCTTCAGAGTCCTTCATCATCCGGAACTTCGCGTCTCAGTTTACGTTATAGGAAAATATGCGGCCGAATAGACCACAACCAGTCAGAAGCGAGGAGAGCGTTGTAGCTGTGCCGGCGAATGTGGTCGAGAACGGGAACAATCAATTCGACGCCGATCTCAACATGTGCTCAACCACTTGGCAAATTTTGAAATAAGATCTTGGTTTAACGGATTCCAAAACCGAATTCGTTCAAGTCGCCAGACTTAAATGTACGCTTCAATTTTAGTCAATGGGCTCTGCAACAGCTCAATGAAGATCCACGGTTTTCGCATCGAGTTTTGTTCAGTTATAAAGTCCGTTTCTGGCTCAATGGTTATGTAAATAAATACAATTGCCGCATTCGGGCAGACGAGAACCTGAAGAGTATGTCGAACTACCGCTACATCCACACAAATGTACTGTTGGTGTGGTTTATGGGCAGGTGGAATCATCGGTCAATATTTCTTAAAAAATTAGGCCTCACCCTCAATGAATCTGATTTTGAAGATGTTACCTCTCACAGCCAACAGGAATGGCATAATTTATTTTAAAACCATGCTCAGTAATTCTAGCCCGGAATCTAGGCAGAGAAGAGTCCCAATTCTAATATGGTGATAAAAGGTATTATCTCGGAAGAAGATTTTTCAAAAATTTTGCTTACAGCAGCCGATCCTAATGCGGCTTTCTAAATAAGTCACAATTAGCGACGCGATTTTTGTAATTGGTCCTTTTACTCTCAACTCTATTGGTCCTAAATCATCCAGATAGGTTGCAGGGCATTTGGCGAATAACTTGCAACCCTAGAGGACATCCATCTAATTAGCTTGAAGTTATTATATATTATTAGCACAAGTTGATTTGGTGAAACAGAGGTCCCGCGACCCTTATAGCAGCTTGTTAAAAAGTATAAAAAAATGCTTTTACAGTCGAATTCATTAAGCATCTCAACGACCATCATCCAGTCAACATCCACTAACCTGCTTAAATAAATCAATTGCTGTACCGCCCACTACTAGCACCAGCAGCAGCAGCACCCACCCCCCATTCAATTTGTTACATTGTACTTCCGAATCGAGTCAAGGTTCCTCCTCTTCATCGTTTCGTTTTCATATTTCACACTGCATAATGGATGATTATAATGATAATAAATTTCCTTCCTCATAAGCGATTGCCCAATCGTAGTTACCACCTCCAAAGACGGCGACGAGAACGATGATATAAGATATAAAATTATATCCTCTAAGCTGAAGCGAAATGTTTTCTACACTTTGGTACGGTTGCCACCCTCGCAGTTGTCCTTAAATTCTAATCCAGGGCAGATTGCGGAGCAATTTGCTTCGATTAAATTAGCCATCCGTACGAGCAACAGCGGCATAATGTGCGCCAAGCGTGCGCCGCACACACTTATCAGTCCGACCAACCCCCATGCCTGAATCTCACGACAGGGTCTATGAGGATGATGATGATGATGATGATGGTGACGGTGGCGTGTGGTGTGATGTGGTATCGAAACGGACTCATATCTATCATTACAGGCATACATCATGTTGTTATGCTTGGAATTTGTAACCGGCGTACAACGAAATGATATGTTATCGTCATCAACCTGCCAAACACGTACTCGTGCTTATGCACATCCCCCAGTCAAGCGTACAGGCAAGTGAGCATATTCCCTATATACATGTTCATGGATTCGGTTGGGCTGTTAACGTTTTAAGGAATCGTGGGTGGCAGACGTCCTGGAGATTGGTCTCAGCGGTGTCTCGGCAATAGGCATACAAACACGAATACTTGCTTATCGCAAGCGATACTCGTATATGTGGACGAATAATGGATGCGATTATGTATTTCCACCGTAAGGGAACGAAAGCGTGAACATGATTCTGTCTGCGAGGACGCGGTGGTCGGTGTTCGGTCGTGTCGTGTCGTTGGCATTAACGCTTTTTGATTTTTATTGAGTCAGCAAAATTCATTGGATTTGTTTCCCCCGCCTCGTTGAAGGGCACTTCTAAAATACGGGGGAGAGGGTTGACTGCATGGCAGTGATGGGTGTGGTGGTGGTTTTACTTTAATAGCTTGACAATTGTCTATCGTATTCATTTAACGCTTTTGTCGGCAAGTGGTTTAATTATTTTCGCCTCAATTTGTCTGGCTGTAAATGACAAAGTGCACTTGTGCATATGCAGATGAGCTCAGGACTTTATCACGACGAATTGATGCTGTTTGCACAGACGCGAAACTATGGTAATTATGATAATTACTAAAAAAAAAAAAAGGGACGTGTACCTCGAGGATCAACAAAAAAAAAAAAATTGCAGCTGTGACCAAGTTGGTCCTAAAAGATTAAATAGCCATCAAAAACATAACTTGTAAAAAAACCAAGTCTCGCAACTCAGTTCTTCTACCGTAAAAAGTTGTGAGATCTATGTAATACCAAGTCGGTTAATTTATTCAGCCCCTACTTAAGGGACCTTCTGTCTTAAGTTATTACGTAATTAGCTAACCTAACAACATCTTATAGTGACCATATTAATATTAAAAATCTTTTATGTTTTAAATAAATAGATTGACTTGGCAATCGCACTAAACAATCTATTTTAATATAATATGTATTACTTGTGAGATGCATGCGATGGACAAGTCAATCTATTTATTTAAAACATGTTATAAACTATGTTACTGTTCGCCATTAACATAAGCTCTATTAATAATTTCAAATTTAGTTTTGACCGGACCAAGCTCGTAAACCTGTTCTTTATCAAATGTAATGTATATTTTCTTAATTATTTTTGTATTTTCCGGATCAACCTTTACTCTTTGCACTATACCGATAGAACCATTAACTAAACCAAGACTCACGTCAATATTTCGCCTTAACATGACTCTTGCTCCTATTTTTATAATTATGTTCTCTTCTAGGCCCGCAGTCATAGAAGCATCGTCTTCATAATTTTTTATGCATTCACGACCTCTTTTTGGTAGGTATCTGGGGCAATCTATGCTATCTACAGCTGTAAGTTTTATTTCGGGATGTGGGAGAGATCTAAGCATTGCATTATTTAATTGTTGACACATGTTTTTTGTAGGTAATAAGCAAACGGTATCATCAGGAAGTTTCGAGAGGTGTTCAATTATTTCAATCAATCTGTTTTCATTTGAATTGGTTTTTAAAGTTATTAATCTAGTCGAGAGTAAGTCGCGGTCTTTTTGTGTAGTCACACCTAATAATCTTTTTCTATTTAGCATTTCAACAAAGTCAGAATCATTGAGCTGTCGCATGTTAATAGTAAGTTCATCGTATACGAACAGTTCAATCCACAGATTCGGCATACTGAGGGAACCTAACAACTTGTTAGTTTCAGCAGTTGAGAGTTTTTCAAAAGGTGACTTTTCTCTTACCGGCGGAAGCTGTAAAAGATCCCCGAAAAGTACAAGATGTTTTTTTTCCAAACCACCAATTCTGATCATCGCTTGTGTCAAATATCTCAGACAAGCGTAAATGAATATATGTTAAAGTAACATTGGATATCATCGACACTTCGTCTATGATAAACAACACTACTTCTTTCAAATCTGATCTCAGAACTTGGAGCACTTCATCGGAAAGTGGCTTGTACCTCGGTGTTTGCTTGTGTTCCACCGGCAGCTGCAATAGTCTGTGTATAGTCAATCCATTCACATTGAATGCAGCTATGCCTGTTGGATCACTAACTGCCACTTTTTTGTTTATATAACCCAAACTTTCAGAGTTTTTATTAAAAAGCTCTTTCAGTGCCACCAGTTCCACTCACACAGCAGCGTAAAACGTCAGCGTTATTATCAGTTGTGTCCATTTTATGTGTGATCATATCGAAGACTCTTTTTGATCGGCATTAAGTTTTGCGATCATACTTTGAAGATCAGTCTGCTCTTCTTCTACCAGATTGATTCTCTGAAAGTCATCCATTGCGTTTGCAGCTTCCACAGCTTCAAAGTCTAAAGGGTTTTCAGGACCATCGTCATCATCAACAATTTCCCTTTCTTCGTTTATCTCAGCAACTTTAGATTCTATCATTTCACATGCTTTTTGTATCTTATATCTTGACTCTATCATTGAATTACCATAATCGACTCCTTCTTTTAAATCTTCTTTCGCCAAATTAAAGGCCTCCGTGTAAGTATCACACCCCATTTTGAGTTCATCTAAGGAACGCCATGGCTTGAATAAAAGAAGTAAAGAGAAGAAATATTTCTCTGGTACTTGTTCTCCGTCGTAGAAATAGTGATTGATCAAATATGGGTTATCTCTTCTTTTCAGGAACTTTTTACCGTCATTTACCTCGTAGCACTCGACTTTAGAGGAGACTGGGCGTGTTTTAACAATATCGTGATTTTGAGCGAAACTGTACAAGTTAGTAGTCTCCAACTCTTTAGGCCGTTTGGGATAGTGGTCATCAATCCAAGACTCGTAATAAATATCGGTGGACTCCGGTTCCAGCATTATCATATCAGATTTAGATTTAACGCGCCGGTTACGAAAGATGTTGACGTCCAGCCATCGAATTGTTGTGGTAGGATCTGTACCGTACAAATGAATACCAAGTAGAGTGTCACTGGCTTCCAAAGAGCCGCACTCTCTATTAGATAAAACTCTAAGGCCAATGTTAAACAGGCGGCTTCTTAAAGGTTTCGTAGATTTTATGTCTTGAAAGATATCAGCAACATGAGTTTTCTCGCTTTTGGTGGTATATTTTGCAAATGTAACTTTGTAATCCTATGTACTAGAAAACCCGTGGCCGGACACCGAACATACAATTTGTTTTAAAATTAATTTAATTATAAGTTCATCAAATGGTTATTAAATATACATATGTATTTAATAAAGATATTTATTTTATATTCCGTCAAATACATGAACCACATTGACCACTAAACCCAATTCCCCAACCGCCAATTGATTGTTGCATTGCATATTTTTAGGAATTAATCGCCATCTAGATAAATTGAAAAAGGATACATACAGACACTATCCTATTAGTAATAATATTTGGTGTATCTAGAAAACTGGACCAAAATTACAAAATATTTTAGTTTTTCCTTGATTTATACACTAAACACTAATTGTATTCTAAATTTCAAGCTTCTATGTCTGCTAGAAGTGCCCTAGAGTTTTGATGATCGGTCAGTGAGTGAGTGAGTGAGTGAGTGAGTGAGTGACAGAATTAAGAAACTTTGACTAGTTATAATTCTTAAACTACTGGTTCAAATTTAATGAAATTTGAAATATACCGTGTCTATGCGATGCCTGCTTGGTTACTGAAAATTCAGGCTTCTAGTTTTATCCACAACGAAGTTATAGGGGGTCGAAAATGGCCCGAACTGCTTCGAGAAAAGGATGGTACGGCCGTGCCGCTTTTTTGCTCGACTTGGCGGGGGCACTGTCGTGCCCCCAGAAAAACGGTGGATCCTATAAGCCCCACTGAACCCTGCGCACCCTCTATTGATATCAAAATCAAGGCAATAACAAGGCTTTGTTTAATTTACGTAGCTCTCCTAGTTTCAAGCAGCTCATCGTCAAGCAGCCCACTAATTGAAGAGATAAGATGGGCTCTAAGCTAAAACAACGAAAATAATCCCTGCTCACTTTAAGGGGAATTCATTTTAACTTTTTGTAAACGACAAGTTTTTGGACATTACTTTTCTGAGCTAAAAAGTAAACATTGTGCATAGCGTAAGGAGGCATGCATTTTCTATTACTCCCGTCAAAAAAAAAAAAATACATCGGCAAGAAACTGGACAACTGATTTATTTTTTTTTGTTTTTTTTTTTAAGGATTCGTGCAGGTTCTAGAGTATACGCTCTTATGGTGTTTGTGACACTACCTGGACGGGGTGCAAATAGTTTGCGTCGAAGGTGTTCGTTCACTACTCTCCGGGTGGTTGTCCTAGATAGGATTCGAGAGATTCCACTGAATTTGTCGCGTTGGTTGTAGTTCACAGTAAACTAATTTAATCTGTGACTGCGTCTGCGTAGAATTGGTTGTTGAAGTTTAGCGTTTGTGATAATCCTCCGTTCATAAGTTCCAGGTTGTAGTAGGTAAGAGCAGATCTATAGTCAGCTTCTGATCACTTATCATATATGTAAAAAAGTGGGACTTTCTTCGTCATTTTTTAAGATATAGACGAGCTTCCTAACAGACGACATTCAAATGAAGACAATGAAGATGCTTAAAAACAAGAAGGTCCAAGAACTTCACTTTGTCGTTCAATTGCAAAGGTCTTGAGGTTTAATAATAATGTGTGAAGATCACACATTTGATAAGAAGCGCAATGTTGGTCAACATATTTCAACACCTTCAATCGATCAGCAAGAGAAGCCTGTGCATACCAAAACCTTAATGAATAATAATAAATTTAACATCCAATTTGCTAATACTCTGCACCCAGAAGAGTCTCAAATCTCTTCTAAACTCATCGCCATAAAAACTCAATTCTTATCCCTCCTCATTCTCATAACCACTCATGTGTGGGATCCTCATATTAAAGGAGTTATCAAGTGTGATCAAACAACCATAGTTGTGAGCTGACAATACTCGTAGCAAAGCATGTACCACTAGTCACACCTTTTCATATGATAATACTACAATTTTCAATTCCAGGGCTTGAAGTACGTTGAAGCCGGATATAAAAGCTCTTGGTTCAGTGCTATTTGCCTCTCTAAATTGTTATTGGCTTAAGCCTGTCCCTAGTTTTAGTATTACTTACGCGAAATATATTCATTTCCCTACCTTTAGCATAGCACTTCACGGGGTTTCATAGGTAGCAATCGGACTTTCATCTTCCAAATGCCGTTGATGAAATGCATTCGTCATGGCTCGTTTTCTCTTTTTTTTTAAATATGCCATCTGCATTGCATTACTTCCTGATTTCATGGTTCCATCACCGTACACCTGAATGAAGACATCGAGTCTAATGATAGCATTAGTAAAATTAGCAACCTCCATGGATCGCACAATACCTGCATTCAAAATGCTTTCAACAGGTATTGCTAAAACACGATATGTCGCATTTCAATTAGCGTATACTACTCATAAGTCTTTCCCGACCCGCATCGAAAATTCACGCTTGGTTTGAAGTCTCTTCAAACTTTCATTCCCTTCATCATGGTTGGTTTCGTTTTTATCTGTTTCCGTTACACTTTTCCGTGTGCAATGAAATGAAATGTAATCATGAAATGGTTACAAGTGAACCTGTACGATCGTCAGCTAGATCTACATAGGGCAGGTGATTATGCAACAAACCATGCCGAGCGGCAGTCCAATGGCCGCGAGGCGACCACGAAGCTCGAAATAGGCTGACGAACGAGCACATTGTCGCCATAGTGAGTAGTAACAGGTTTTCGAAGCTCCCAATATGATCGTGTGTCCCTTACGTAACACTTTCTGTTTTTGTTTTTTTCTTTCTTTTCGTTTTCGATTGGTTTTGAATGGTAACTGGTGGTGCTGAGGCGTGAGGTTGCCGCGGTGAAACTCTTGCTGTGAGTCGGATACAAATGACATTGTTCCGAAGCACTCGAATTGATATGTTGGCTCGTTGATGAACGGAGGTGTTTGTTTGCTAGTCCAGTTGTTAATGAGCTTCAAGCATTGACCATTTGACATGCCAAAGATGCCGCCTACAGACACGAAGCTATAAATGGTTTTGCCTCGGCCGAGGCCTATAGAGTGTTTTATTGTTTTTTTGGAGAAAACGATCGTTTTTTTAAGGTGATTCCGTGTTGAAACGGATCTAAATCTTAATGATCGACCCAATCAATTAGAATGTTGATAAATTAGTTGAAAAAGGAAGTAGTGCACTCGTATTGATGATGGCAGAGTGGAGAGACATTTTAGCTTTCAACCACCTTGATGATGCTATTGAAAATAGATTCGTAAAAAAAGGCCTGCTCAAATTGCAATCAAACCTTTCAGGAGACTGGTTCACTTGGTTTTTTGTAAGATTACAAGGCCTTTACTATACTCTTTCGAAGATGTACCAAGTCCCAAATTCAATGCATTTATAGCGTTGATGTCTTCTTACTTCTTTTAATACTATAAACACCAACCTGGTTGTTGACGGAATGATCTGAAGACAATGCTGAGAAACATGAGATCACAATTTCTTTTACCAATCCCTTTCAAATAATGTAGTCCGGTATGGACTTAGTTTAAAAAAAAATTAAAATGTTCCCCTTAGTACTCATAATACGAGTAACTGTTAAGGTCTTTAGCTGCTCAACAAATTTTTCCATCCAAAACTGAAGGATTACTAACCTAGGTGCGGCTTAAAGTACTTGAGTAGGATGGTAGGTTTACTATTTTCAGATCGAGCTTATAATGATTCGAAATGACAGTCCACACAATACACGCCACACCAAGGAGCTGTTATCGTTCAACTTTACATTAAAAACAAACGTAACTTGCCTATCGGCTAAATATCGAGTAAAAATAGTCTTCAGAACACACCGTCAGGAGTGGACACCAAAAATGTATCACCACCAGTAATCAAAGCCGACTTCGCCTCTGGCCTTCTGATGGAAACATTGAGGCTATACAAACCAGCCTCGGGAAGTTACTGATAACATCAAGTCGTTACCGTTGGTCAGTTGGGCATGAACATGACACATACCGAGTTTCATTTTTGGCAAAAGTTGTTCATGACCGATGTGATTCAGAAACCTTCATTTGATTCACAAGGAACTCCATGATCAAGACCTGCTTGAGCTCATATTTATCGTTGCTGGAATGAACGTCACGATTTTTTTATTTACCATTCCGACTGATAAGGGCATGAACAATGTTTGGTGGCAATAAAATGGCAAAGATGTTATTGAAACCTTTGCTCTGACGGCCATCACTTACACGATATATGTACAAGTGGTGTTCAAAAAATAAGGTGACTTCTTGACAAGGCCGGGAAAAAAGATATTTGGTCCCTTCATCTTATTTAGGACATGCTTAGCTTCGTCAAGTGTGGGAGATTCCTTGGAAAAGTAAAGTAAACGCAGTTCTAGCAAAATTGGACAGACTGCGACAAAGTGGTAAATATTTAAAGCCTCGTTACGATTGCAAAGGGCTCAAATAGAGGTAAGGCCTTGTCTATTTAGGGTGTAGGGCGTTAGCCTTCGTGAGTTCAAGCGCTGCTTTGTACGTGGAAGTAGGGTGCAGTCATGAATAACCTTCTTAAAATACTATTATTTGGTCTGTTAATCACCTTAATTATGTAATCAGCATGTCGCAGACAAGTGATGGATTGACAAGCATTTGTGGGGATTGTTGAGGGGAATTTGAATATAAAGGGTGGGCCATCTAGTGTTTTTTTTTTAAATCATAGGATATTTTGACACTAATAGCTGTTTTCCGCTCGAAATCGTGACAGAAAGTCAGCATCATACCTCCGCGGAGCGAAATGAATCGCTTTACGCTTGAACAACGTTGGGAAATATTAAAAACTTATTTCCAAAGTGAGTGCTGTGTTGCCCAAAGAGTGCGTTATTTAAAAAAAAATGTTGGCCGAAATGAAGCACCCACCGCGACTGGTGTATGCAAGTTTGTGCAAAAAGTTTGTAAGACTGGTATACTAGTGGACAACACCCATGGTCCCCGTCGTCGTACGGTGCGCACAGATGAGAATGTGGCTGCTGTGACCGAGAGTGTGAGACTCAATTCACGAATATCAACTCGTCATCGATCTCGAAAGATCAACATTTCACGCATTAGCCTTAGCAGAATTCTGCACAAAGATTTCGGATTATTCGCTTACAATTGACTCAGCAATTGAAGGCGCGAGTTATAATTTCTATACTCTATAATTTAAACACCTCGATTTTATTTAAACTTTCACTAATTTTATTTAAACTTTCGGTAATATTCTATATTCTAAATTAAATAATATTTAATATTCTTATTATTAGGATCACTTTCCACTTTGGATTGTGATCTCCAACTGACTGGCTGATCACCCACCAACCAAAAGCATCACTCGCTTTTCTTCTCGCCCAAACGCATAAACAAACAAGGGGTTTAACAAATGAAAAAGACGCCACACATCACTTAGCGTAAACAAATAGGAGGTATAACAATTAGGAAAAAGACGCTGCACATCACATAGCGTAAACAAATAGAGGAGCTAACAATTAGGAAAAGGACGCCACACATCACATAGCGTAAACAAATAGGAGAGATAACAATTAGGAAAAAGACGCTGCACATCACATAGCGTAAACAAATAGAGGATCTGGCAATTGAACAAGAAGCTATCAAGCCAATGCCGATAGCTGATAAGAACACATAGTGGGGATTACATTTGGATAGGTGATGGTTGCTGGGTGATGTACATATATTTATGTATGCTTGAGGGTTACCAACGTAACTCGCGCGACCATCCGCTTCGTTATCGCTTCGCAGTTTGGGCCTTAGAGCAGCTTAAATTGGACAACGATTTTGGGCGAAAAATCGTCTTTTCTAACGAGAGGCGCTTTTTCATCTCGGCCGCTACGTTAACAAACAAAATTGTCATCTGGCTTGGAAAACCCGCACGTTATTATCGCGAAGCCAATACATCCACAGAGAGGGACAGTTTGATGCGGATTGTGGAGTGGTGGCATCATTGGACCATTTTTCTTCGAAAATGAGGCTAGGAACAACGTTTCGGTCAACGGTGGGCGTTACAGAGCCATGTTAAACGACTTTTTTTTTTTTTAACTGAAATTGAAGACATGGATTTGGACGACCTCTGGTTCATGTAGGATGGCGCGCCTTGCCACACAGCCCATGCCATAATCGATCTTTTGCGCACCAAATTCCCAAATCGTGTTATCAGCCGTCTTGGCGATGTCAATTGGCCGCCTCGCAGTTGCGATTTGACCCATTTGGACTTTTTGTGGGGAACCGTGAAGGACCGATATTATGCCAATCCGGATGACCGATATTATAACAATCCGGAAACGATTAAAGCACTTAAGGCCAATATCATGCAAGCCATCCGTGAGCTACAGCCCGAAACCATCAACAAGGTCTTGGAAAACTGGAGTAACAGAATGCGCTACTGCGAAGCCAGCCGAGGCAGCCACTTGAACGACGTTATATTTCTTAATAATGGGAATGTTTGTGTTTACTTAAACAGCCATAACACATGGAAAAAATTTAATTTTGTTCATTTTATTTCATTTTTAAAAAGAAACTTATGTTGGGCCACGGTGTACATAAGCTTAATGAAAAAGCGTTGACATCCTTTGACATGAAACACCTTAAACTTTAAAACACTATGGATTCCTTGGTTGCCAAAAAAAAAACTATTGTACTCCGCATAATTTTAGTGGAGGCTGTTTTAGCCGTTAACGCTTTCTCATGTACGAGTATATATGCATATCTAGATAAGATATAATCCAGGTGGCTAAATTTTGTAACAATTTCGATTGGCTCGCCCCCCAATGATCAATTTCTTTGAGCCAGCTACCACGAGCGGTGCCGAAAACCATAATTTTAGATTTAGGGGTGTTTATCTTTCTGCAGTCAACTAACATATCTAAATTGTCTGTATACAAGAGAACCTTGACCTCAACAACACCCAATCACGGCAAGGTCCCCACCCTCCATCAGAAAATTTACTATGCCAACGATATAAAGAGCAAACAGAGGTGGACCAAGTACACATTCTTGTGGAACTCCTGTTTCTGTAGCAAAATAACCTGAAGGGACACTACCGCAGAGGACGTTTGTGTGAATTTACTCAAGAGACCCATAGTCGAAAGTTTCACTTTGAAAATTCGAGCAATAGCTGTTAGAAGCCCTGAAAACCCGTTTGGAAAATACTTAGATGACTTTTCATCTCCATCCAACTGGTCCGCTTTTGGTATACAAAATACCTTCCTTGAAACACAAAAAAAGAAGGGTACCCGTCTTTAAAAAAATAAATAAAATCAAAGATTTTAGAAAATCGCCACTATTTCTTCGGCATTATATATTTTATTTTAAAAGAGTAACAAGAGCTCACGGAAAACAGGAGTGAAATGTTGAAATGTAAATTGAAAACCCTTCAAACCCAGGGATTTTTTGTTCTTTTTCTTGCCAACGCGGTTTTCAGGAATCATGCTCAGAAACGATGACTTTAGACAGAACAAAATAAAAGCTTAGTTGGCATGCTGTTAAACTTAGCAGTTCTTCAGTCCAATATTTCTAAGGTAGTAAGGCACACTGTAATTGGTTTGTCCTCCTAACAACCTAATAGTTTTCGAAAATGATATTGAGTCTGTACAGGACTCCATTTCAAAAGCAAGATTTTTATAAAATTCTGCTTGTTTGGCCTTTCGAAACTACTTGCAGGTCTGACCACAGATTGGAATAGATATCAACATTTAATTTTCCTAAAAACACAAGAACACAAACGGCTTTTTCCTAAATTTACACCAGTTAAAGAAGAGTCTGGAAACGTAGAACTGTTGAAACTCCAAAATTTGTGGACATCCAGGACATCCACAGGAGCAGTATTCACTCCTCAAGGCAATATTTTCATCAATGTATAACTATAGCCTAAAGCGAGAAATTAAAGGACATACTGTTGTCGTCGTTAAATGTAATTTAATCTAATTTTCTAAATTATGCCCGATCGTTCATACAGAAGGTGCACCGCGAATTGGAACGATCAGCTTACGACACGGAATCTGTTGGAAAACGTAAAGAACATGAGGGTTGTTCAGAAACTATAAAGAGAATTTATTCAACAAATACTCGTACAACGGATCGTTGACAAAAACCTTTCGAAGTCAATGAGGGCCATTGCGAGGGACCTTAAAGTGGAGAACCTAATCCATCAACTTATCCATGAAGGCCTTCGCTATAAGTCTAAGGTTGTGCGCAGTGGCGGTTTATGTCGGCACAAAATCGGGAACAAACTATCCGTGCAAAGCGTCTTTTGAACAAACTTAAGCACCCTGAAGCTCCTAAAATGAGTTTTTTGGTCTGATGAATAAAATGTTCATCAAGACAAGACCATAAAACCAGTCACAAAAATTATAGACGACTATCTTCGGATCCTACAGAAGTTTCCCATATTATACGAGTAACACGAAATTTCCAGCTACTGTCATGGTTTTAGGAGTTGTGAGCAACGAAGAGCAGGTTATGCCACTTCATTTCTTTCCTAGAAAAAGTAGGCTGCCGCCTACATGGAGACCGTTTTGAAGCTCTGGATTGATAGCGTACACGGGAACGGACCATACATATTCCACCAAACTCTTCTCTTTCACACAAAGCGATGTATGACACGGTATTGTATGGCCGAAAACTTCCATGACCACCTCATCGCCAACTTATGGTTTCCTAGCTTCCCAGACCTTACTCGCTTGGATTATTATTTGTGGGGTATAGTTGAGCGTGAGACCAAGAAATATCCTCATAGCAACATTTCTCACTGAAAGTTGGTATAACTGCCAGTATAGTCAATATTTGATTCGGGCATGCAATCGTTTCCGGCCCAGGATTGAACAGATTATTGTAATTATTTTATAGTCATGTAGGCACTCCACGTTATGTAAAAATTATAATTTCAATCTGTACTCAAATACCCTGTATTTACTTAGGTGTCAAGCCTCCCCCCTATAAAGTGTATTCGCTATTAAATAGGTTGTAAATATCAGTATCTAATATTCTAAATATTTAAAATAAGTCGAGCTTGCATTCGTAAACACTAGTAACCTTTTAGCAATGACATTGTTACACTCACGGATCTTCTATGCCAATCAACTAACTTAATCACCATTTCGAAATTAACTTTTTAATTGTATTCCACGATTTATTGAATTACAAAAGCCGAAGGAAAGGAAAAACAAATATAAAAAAAACCATAACTCATCACCTATTCAATAACTAATCATGACCGATGGTCGAGACACCTCTCGTTCTCGGTCTGGTAGTAACTCAAAAACGTTCAGTCGAGTACGAGTAAGTACGAATGAGATCATAACCAACACACAACGTTCGAGTCGACAATGAAGATCGTTCGAAAATAATTGAATTAATGCAATAGTTGCTCCACATGCTAGTGGAGCAGGTCATGAAATACCTTTCTATTTCGACCTTCGATATAGTTTTTGCAATGCCACTTGCTAGGAATTCAATGATCGAATTATGATTAGAATAAGATGTGGCGACCTACTTGAGTCGTCTCGGCCGACTGGTGACTTAATGTCAGTATGTTGTATGCATGACGCGTTACTTATAAAAGTTTTCACTTTATATTCGTATTTACTTCACGTCTTCAAGGCCCCTAGTGAGACCAAGAATGGGGAAAGGCACGTTTAGCAGGGGGAGCTTAAGGACACGGCATTTTCAATGACAAACTTATAGACCTTCCTTGATTCCGTACTGTGCCCGATATCGGCACTAGTGTAGAAGGCAACGATGCAAGTTAATGTTTGTTATTACAAAGGTTCAGTAGGTGACCCTCTAACGCCGATAAAAGGTCGATCAAAATGATTGACGATCTAAAATTGACATTTTTTTGTATGTCGGTTCCCGATGCGCTAATTACCCTAACAGAAGTCACATTCGCCTTTGAGTCTCATTATCACATAACATTTTTTTTACTCTCCCTGTGTTGCTCGGTTGCGACTTTTTAAGAGACTGTTAAAGGCACTCTGAAATTTCGCAAATCTAGCTTAAAAGGATCACCCTTAGAGATGGTGATGGATGGATCTTTTATAGGCCCACGACGGCAATCACAGCTGCAGTGAGGATACTGATCACTATTTAGACCCTTGTCTTAGAGTTTCTAATATGAATTTAATCATCAAGGCGTAGGAGAATGATTTCTCTACCACAGGAAAGAAAGTGCCCTTAATTCAGGGATGACTACAAGCAAATCTAGAATCTATCACTGACGATCCTGCAAACGTTTGATGGACAACATTTCGACTTTACAGACATAAGCTGCATCCTCAGTAACGTGGAGATCAGGTGCAAGATCATGTTGGCAGTGGCTGCTTATCAAACTATTGAATAGAAAAGCTGCTTTGTTTAAACTGAGATGGTAAATCCTGCTATATGACTCGGAAGCAGATGCCCTATTAAAAAGCCTTGGTCGACCAAGAGGAAAACTCTGTCTGCGATCGTTGTTGTCATGCGTATAAATACGAACTAGAACCATAGAACGATATCGGCCTAGTAAGATGTCCCGTGCCCTAATACGAAACTTGTTCGAGAAATAAGGTGACTTTTTAAATTTCACGAGTTAAGTACCTTCGATTTTAATTTTTTTGTAGATAAATAACTAGAGAACTATTTCCTTTTAATCATGTAAATAAATCATTGACTAGAATCTACGAATTGGCTTTTGAGTTTTAATATTCTTGGGGACATCAGTCCAGCATTCGCTTTTTTGTGTAGTCTTGAAATAAGATAATCCCATAGTTGATGCTACATCATTTGTAAAATTTTGTTTTGAACTGCCTTTAACTTTTTAAGGTGGTACTGTGCAGAATTTCCCCAGACTGGACATCCATACTGGAGTCAAGCTTGAAATATGACTATGTAAATTAACATTTTGTTTGATGGCGATAATAATGACTTTCTATTAATAGAAGGGTAAGGGATATTGTTCGCAATTTTGACTTCGTTAATGGTTTGTGTGATGTGTCGGTTTGTCGGTTTCGGGTCAAGATATTGCCTAGGACCTCACAGTAATTCCATTTACCTGTACTACATGTTCGCAGAATTTCTTTCTTTTGCTTTCCTTTCTTCAAAAAAAAAAAAAATGGCTTGCAAAATATTTTCATTTAACTTGATTTTCCATTTTTTGCGGAGAACCAATTTTTTTTATAAATTGCGCGTGCAAAAGGGGTTATGATTACCCTTAAATGTCCAGAATCGAGACACAACACTGGCGGAAGGTATAATGGGAAAAAGGGAGAGGAGGTACCTGTGCACATTGGCCCTAAATGTCTGTGGATTGTAGTGAGTAGGAAATATTAGGCTGGAAAGAGCATTCCATAATCATGTTGTGTGGCTGAATCTCTGAACTTACTCGTAATTGTACGTCTGAAAGCAGGCTTAAGGGTGAACTGATGAGTGTTCCTGGTAAGACGAGTATTATATGTATAAATATGTGATCATTCCAATTAAGTTTGGTATTGATACACATACCAAGCACGGAAAGTTTTTCGGGTTCGCTTTAGTGACAGTAGATAGCATTGAGTTTTAGAAGCATTGAATTCCAATCTATTCTTTTTACCCCAATTGATTATGCTGTCAAGGTCGGAATTCTATGTGCTTAACATACGCTGCCGTTCCAGTTCTATAGCCGAAGAGCAGAGACGTGAGTCCTGGAACGAATATGAAAAGCTAAGAATACTGTCATCAGCGAAGGAGTGGATTGGATTAGAAGTAATAGACAAGAGATCATTTATAAAAATGGGAAAGAGATTCCGAAACGAAACAGAGCCTTGGGAGACACCGACATTTGTTTGGTGAATATCAGACTTGAACCCATCCAAAACAACTTGAATTGAACGGGTCGAAAGATAATTTCTAATCCATAGAAGCAGAGATTTATCGATGCCATAAGCACGCAATTTCGACAAAAGAGCCTGATGCCAAACTCTGTCAAATGCTTTTGAAATATCAAGCGCAACGATCTTGCTTTCACCTGAATTGTGCAAAGAATGGTTCCACTTTTCGGTGAGATATGCCATCAAATCACCAATGGACCTCTTACTACGAAAAGCGTATTGCCGGTCATTAAGTAGCTTCCGCGATTCAAGATATTTCATAAGCTGATGGTTTATCAGCGTTTCCGTGACCTTGGAAAAAAGGGACGTTAGTGCTATGGGTCGGTAGGAGGAGGGGGCGAAGACTCGCCCTTTTTAGGGACGGGCTGGACAAATGCTGTTTTCCATCTACTCGGAAAGAGACCTGAAGAGTAGAACAAATGGAAAAGCTTAGGCAGTGGTTTTGCCAGCGCAGAAGAACACCTCTTCAGAAGTATTGGGGGTATACCATCCGGGCCTGCGGATTTATGTACGTTGAGATCTTTAAGTACTCTTGCAACTGTACTGTCTTGCGATTTACAATACAATTTTCATCGCATTTTTAAGACTCTTATTAATGTTAAGAGCAAGCTCATGAGATGAAAATATAAGTTTGTCATCATGAGTTCAAAAGCTTCTCAGATAGCTCAGAAAAATTCACGGTAAATAAATTGTAAAATATTGGCCCCAGAACAGAGCCTTGAGGTACTCCTGTTTTTTTAGACATGAAACTAAATATACCAGATTTAACATGCACTTAAAAACATCGATCTAACAGAAAATTTAGAACTATATCGCACAGGTATGGAGGGAAATTTAAATTGATGATTTTAAGGATCAATATATGATGCCAAACGGTGTCAAAAGCCTTTCCAGAGTCAAGCACAGTCATAACGGTCGGTTTTCCAGTTAAACGATTACTTCTGACATGATTACATATTCTCAGTACTTGGACATGGTATGATAGTGTCTAAATCAGAACTCCATGATTTTTCTTTAAGCCCATTTTCAAATTACTGAGTAAGCTGATTGGACGGTTGCTTTCAGGATTATAAGTTTGAGTGTTATTTTGTCGAGCTTCCACTTAGCTGGAAAATAATGCATTTTGATCCAACCATCTTGATCGAAAGTGTTGGAAGTTTTTTTAAAAGACAAATGTTTTACTGGATCTAATCCATCAGACTTCTTACCTATAAGATTTTTTATAAAAAACTCAATATATTCTTCACTTTTTCAGGGTACGGCTATATTTAAGATTTTGAGTGTTTGTGTAGAACTGTTCACAGAAATATCTGTATGTACGAGTATATATCACCCAAATTTTATGTTAGGTTTACCATGGTAACGCTCATAAATTAAAGCATTTTTCGATGCACATGACGGAAGTATTTAATGCGTACTGAGGGCAAGGTATTTGTCTGTTTTTATTTCTTATAACTTTTTCTAGGTTCCAGAAAGATTTTCCATTAAGCTTACTATTCCAGGATTCATCTCATATTCCAACAATATTATCCTTGACGAGCTTGTTAAGATATTGAACTTCGTCTTGCCTGTATATATCTTTGCCCAACTCACCTCCACAAATTTTTTGGTAATCAACTGATTCTAAAAATTGGTGAGTAAAATAACTTGTGAGAGAATCAATATGCTTTTTTTTTTTTTTTTATAATTCGTGCAGGTTCAAGAGTGTATGCTCTTATGGTGTTTGTCACACAACCTGGACGGGGTGCAGATGGTTTGTGTCAAAGATGTTCGTTCACTACTCTCCGGGGGTGGTTGTCTTGGGATTCGAGAGATTCGGCTGAATTTGTCGTGTTGTTTGTAGTTTTTACAGTAACTTTATTCCATGCCATTAAGATCTTATATAGGAAATGCACACGCAGAGTATGAATTTTGAAGTGATCTTATACTGCGAGTGTTATGCATGCCTTCGTCAGCATTTTTTGATCATCTCTCATTCACAACTGGTGTTGTTGCATGGGTTTTTTTTTCCGTATAGGAATTTTTTTCTTGGCTATGGTCAGACTTGAACTACAGACCTTCCGCTTAACAGTCAGTGATGATTACCATGGCACCACTACCACCCCCTGCTGCTCATAAGTTACATTGTCTAGATCAGTTTCGACATAACGAGGTTTTTTGGTTGTCTAGACTCTATAGCGTGTCCAATTGTGGTTTTCAAGTTTTCAATATATTGGATATATTTTTCCCCCGACTAAAGAAATTTACAAGATATGATCTGAACTCAGTTCGTTTAATGCTATAGGTTGGGTTACACAATTGGGACAGTTAGTAACAAAAACCTCAAGCATAAATGGATGATGGATGTGAACCAGCAGGAACACAAGTTAGGCAACCAGGAAGCATTACAGAAATAGGACACAGAAGAAATAGATCGGAAAGAATATTACCTCAAGCATTACTTCGCCCACAACCCCAATCACTGTCATTACTGGGAAAAGTCATCATTCGTAGATCATTTCTAAATGCACACATTTATATTTATAAATGTTACAAGCTCTTCACAGAGGGCCCGTCTTGGACGCTCATGCCGTGAAATTTTTTCAAATATTTTGGGCATGAAAAGTGTGTGAAAATGCTAAATTTTGACCTAAAGAACCTTCGAATGAGCATCGCTCAGAAGCTCTTGATTGATGTAAATGTTGATCCAGAGTTGTTGAAAATGACCTTCGCTGGTGACAAAACATGAGTATATACTAAGTTATGAAGTCGAGGCCAAAGCCATCTCATCCCGATGGAAATGATAAGAAGAGCCAAGACCGAAAAGAGTCTTGGTCAAACCTAAACATTTTCTCACTGTTTTCTTTGATTATGAATGGCGTGGTTTATCATGAGTTCTTGCCAAAAAAGTTGATCATACGACCTAAGGAATATTCCCTGGAATTTATGGGCAATATACGAAGCAAATGTCTACCTGCATCAAGATAATACACCTGCTTATTCATTAGGCCAAAGACAATACCGTAATCATGCCTCAGTGCTGGACAATAGATAGCGATGAATAAAGATGTCACAACAAGCCTCGTATGTCTAAAACATGTAAAGTGAATGAATGTATCTTATGTGCCACCTTCAATCAATGGGTAAAATGTGATCTTAGAAACAACTTGGAACGCTGAACTGGGGACAGCTTTCAAAATAACGTGTTTCCTGAAAAAAAAATTGTTTGTTGAGGTCCGGAGTTCATCCTGGACTTACTCGTAGATAATCTAAAACGATATAAGAATGGAATAAATACACAACAACAAAAATGAACCCAAAGTTATAGTCTGAAATCTAGGACTTGACCATTTATCATGCTCTTGTCAAAAACCCTAAATGTTTCTATTCGGTACAATAGGAGTATTCGTTCCGGACATATAATTCGCGTTATGTTTATTATATCCCAATAGAAAAAGCTACTCTTCTAAGCTCAAAGTCTCAGTTTTGACCTATTTTAGAAGACCTGCAAGCCGCAACACCTTTCAAACTTTGGCGTGAAGGTATTTTAGTCGTTCGTTTACCTTAGGGAACCATGATAATTGGCCAATAGCCCCTTGTTAAAACCTTTTTATTTTTTTACAGAACCGATTGTGTGGACTTTCTATTAACGAGATTCGGATTAAATTCGATTCAGTGATTAAGTCAATATTTATTTCCAAATTGCCAATCGAACTATAGCGAAATAAAACCTTATAAACAGCTGAAAGCGTAAAAGTAGCTAACACTCCGTATGGGAAGATCTAGTTTATACACACAACCCATACAAGCATATCTACACCTAAAATTTCCTAAATCTGGAATGCAGCTTTTTAATGCTTTTTCTAATCACTATGCCTCTGAGCGTGTTAAACAGCTTCCAACAACAAGGTCTTTGGCTGGAAAACAACCATAATTGGCGAGGAGTACAATGACTTTTGTTGTCTTCCTAACACACTACAAGCGATACCATCGCAACTCGGGTAGGCATACTAATTTGTTTGCATGGGAATGTGTTGTTAACTTGGTTTTGTCTTCATTCTAGTTTCTTTGATCTCACTTTCACACACTCCCGTTTCTGTGAAATACAAGATTTAATGAAGTCTTTTGTTAGGGGGCCGGCATAGCGTGCGTATATGTTTAACGCTTGAAAGAATTGTCATGCCGTTTGGCTAATCGGCCTACCGTACAACAACACTCAACCTAAGGTGTTCAGTCTGTGAGGATTATTAGTAAGACTTTGCGAAAATATCACTTGTTGCTTCATTCTGTACATGGGAGTCTGGAAACGAAGTTTCACGTTATAGTGTGGTTAGAAGTTGCCGATTGTAATTATTCTCATTGAAAATTATCTTCTGTGGTCATTCGACTCGGGAGGGAAACCATGACGGATGAGAGATATACAACTTTAACTTACAGGGGCAAAAGACTTATTTACGATCAATAGGTGTTTCAACAATAACCTAGCTATCGAAACTGTGTTTCCAACTATGGACATGATTTACTGAAGGCTATTTGGAACAACTTCGTGAGAAAAAGAATAGTTAGGTAAGCTTAAAGAATAGCTAGGTAAGCTTGAACACGAGACTAGCTTTTATTATAAATATTCATTACGATTATTCATCGTGTTCAAGATTTTTCACATAGGCAATTAGCCGCGATTCGATATTGCTCTTAATCGTATTTAGACATAGCTGACTTGAACTTATGGAACCTTCCACTCTCTGATTTTTCAGCAAACTGTATAATTCTCTATCTCTATCACTTAAGACTTAGACAAACTGTACAAGAATGGAGCGTTTAGACTCTTCGTTAGAGTTACGAGGAATGTCTCGAAGCAAGGACCTTCTTTAGTCTTTTTTTTTTAAACTAGGTTTTCATTCTATAATGGGAAAAAGAGCTTCAACTACATATTTGAATTCCATCTATCTCGTCCTCGACTTTCGTTCTTTGATTGTCTTGTGTTAAGTTTTTCTTGGTGTTAAAAAGTTTCTTGCATCTCGTATTGTGAAAAGTCCCTTGCGACCTTCTCTTTCTTAATAGACCCACACAGCACCAAGGTCTCAACATTGATAAAATAAAGGGTGTCTAGTGGACAATGTTTATGTTTGAAATAAAATAAATAAAAACACTGAAAACTGTGGGTAATACTTTATTTTTTAAAAGCAATGAGCCCGTTTCTTTTCAGACTCTCTTGCAGCCAGACCCTCACATTAGCAATAACGCGTGAACAAAGAGCTGATTTAATGGCGGCAGTTTCGCGGCGAATATTCTCTTCCAGGGCCTAAATTGTTCGAGGGCTGTTATTGTAAACCCTTGACTTGAGGTATCCCCACGAGAAAAAGTCGCATGATGTGAGGTGGCTATGGTAGGTATGTCTTCATATTTGCTGATTTAGCCCTCAGCTTAGCCATGCGTGGTGTAACACCGTCTTGCCATCATCGGCAATACCCTTCAGAAGTGACTGTCTCTCATTGGTTTAGAAAAAAGTTTTTGATGGCGTTCTCTAGGGTTATTTGGGCCACCAGTAACGCAAATTCTGTTTATTTATGCAGCAATCGATATGAAAATGTTAATTTATTTTTTCAAAATAACGTACATAGTTGATTTTTCCATTTCTGTACACCTTTGTCTCTTCTTGTCTAAACCTTTGCATCCACGACCAGATAAGTTGCGTGCTCGGACAATCACGCAGTCTGCGACGAATACAAAGATTGCGACGCGCACGAACCAACGATTCACCCGTTTATAAATATTGCTCAACCGCGAATGCGCGGTGTGCTCCCGACCAATGAGGATCGAACGATGCCTCCGCCACTTACCTATCCCGGCTGATTTTTGAGCATTCGAAATTTAAAGTTGAAAATTTCCCGCTGGACACCCTTTACAATTGCAATTTAAGCTAAATAGGTAGAACTGGCAGTACTGAGAAATTGTGTTTTCTAAATGCTGATCACTTTACCTCAACATGGCCTTCTCTTATAACGACCAAAAACAGTAAAAGTGATAATATGCAATCTTGATGTACTCATATACCATTTGGGATTAATTTCTGTTGTTTTCTTAAAACCTATGTAGTTCTTAAAATGCTAATAAGTCTCAAACAGTACTAGGCATACATATATGTAAGTTCTTCTGGAAATAATATAAGGGTCCGCCATCTAACGTTTTTTTTTTTCAAGTAGCGCTTATTTCGTGAATGGTAACACTTAGCTCATGTCTGATTTGACAGATAATTAGTTTTATTCTTCCGCTGAACGAATATGGTTGTGTATATGCTTGAACAACGCTTCGCTAAGTGGGCCTGCGATCGACTTACAGAAGATGCCAATTTTGCCATAAAAATCATCTTTTCCGATGAAGCTCATTTTGATCTTGGCGGGTATGTAAACAAGCAAAATTGTCACATTTGGGGCACAGAAAACCCTCACGCATACATTGAAAAGCCGGTGCACCCAAAACGAGCCACTGTTTGATGCGGATTTTGGTCTAGAGGCATAATGGGGCCATTTTTCTTCGAAAATGAGCAAGGAGTGGCCGTTACAGTCAATGGCGATCGTTATCGAGCCATGTTGAACGAATTTTTGTTCACAAAAATTGAAGAGGAGGATATTGGCAACATTTGGTTTCAACAGGAAGGCGCTACGTGCCACACAGCCGAAGCTACACTCGATGTTTTGAGCCCTGTTTTTGAAGATCGCATTATCAGCCGCAGAGCTGATGTCGTTTGGCCACCTCGGAACTGCGATTTGACACCGTTGGACTATTATTTGTGGGGTGCCGTCAAAGATAAGTATTACGCCGACAAGCCAGAGACAATTGACGCTTTAAAGGACAATATTCGTGAAGCCATTTGTGAAATACAACTGCACACAATCGATAATGTGCTTAAAAATTGGACCGATCGTGTAGGCTACTGCATGGTCAGCCGAGGCTGCCATTTGAATGAAATTATTTTCCATTATTAACCGGAAGGATTGTGCTTTCAAATAAAAAAAGAAATTTGAGAAAATATTCAGTAGTTTTTTTTTATAGCATTTTCAAAAAAAAAAAAAGTTATTTGGCGGACCCTATATTTGATTCATGACTTGATGTGCCAACAACATTAAGAAGTCTCTTAGGGGAAACTGAGTAGACAAACCAAGAAGGAGGACTTGTAATAAATAGAAATAAGGTGAAATGTGCTGACAGGATTATTTGGTAAAGCCGTCGAAAGAAATCTCGTTTTTAATTCTATGCAACGCAATTTCCTTGAGGAAACATCTACAATAATTTTCTTCTCTGATCTTGAAAAAAGGTTTGTAGGCATCTGACATATCCGAGAAATTAAAGAGATCACGAAAAGTTGAGAAAGACGGTCCTCTTATTTGACTCGCAACTAGTCTTTACTAGTCAACTAGTCTGCTTTCCAGCTGCAAAGTTTAGGCTGAAATCATAGCCCTTTTGCCGATTTTTGCTTTTTCGCTCGTTTTACAAGATTTCGAAAACTTAGACAGAATTGAGGTGTGACGTTGAGGCTATTCTTGGAATACTTAATGCTCCACAGTAGATGGTCTTCTCCAAGGATACATTACTAGGCAAATGACCAGTCTCGGTCGAAGTCTTGTAAGCTTTTATACATATACATAGGTTGAAGCGAAACACAAATCTACCCAACAATATTCTTGTTGAATGTATTCAAATCTGGAATATCGAGTTCAATCTGCCTTCATTCTGGGTAGAACCTAACAGGTTTGTTTAATCAACACGAAAATCAAAAAAATTACTGTTAATTTGAACGCATAGTATTATATATACAATTACTGACACTAAAAGACGGGAGTAAGTCATCTTAGACTACTTAGCACTTACATATGTATGTGCCTCTTTTGTGAAGCCTACGTCAAGGGGATGACTTGACTTTTGTCACGAAAGGAGTAAGAGCTAATCTTCAAATTTAATCACTCTTACCCTTTAGTATTTTAAAGAAAAATTTGTAGGAATAGGGAAAAAATCAATTTTGTTCAGTAAAAAACAAAATATATTCCCTTCTGCATACATTTCAATTCTAAGTTTTTTGTCACTAACTACAGTCTTATGAACGACTAGCCCTAAAAGACTGACTCTTTTCAGAACCTGAAAAAAATAGTGTACTTTCTTTGCAACAGCTTTAGGGCAATTATTCTTTAATCTTCGCATCAAAAACTGGTGTTTAAAAAATAAGGTGACTTTTTGAATTTCACTAGATAAATATATCCGATTTCGAATTCGTATTTTGTTATGTCCCATATGTTGACGTCGCCAGGCATTTTAGATATTTAGCCTGTTTGTCAGATATATAAACTCATCATGAGTTTTTGCCGAAAACTATGTGGTTAAAAAAAAAAAACATTTTATTGGAATGACCATACATTCGAAATCGACGAAAACGCTTAAGAATGACTGTGTAAGTAATATTTCACTCCTTCTGATTTTGCTTCATTCTACAAGACCTACATAAATCCGCGTTGAGTACAGTACTCATATCTGTTCCGGTGTTTCCAAAATCTCTCAAAAGAGAGCATTAAAACTTAAAGGAGACAGTGATGTTGCAAAGTCGAATTGCTGTCTCGACCAATGTCTCCTCTCCGTCGTTGTTTCATCGCTGTTTTACCAAAGAATGCCCAAATTAATTAGGCAATTTCATTGCTCCGCCTCAGGAATTCAACCACAGCGCTCGTTTAGCTAGAATTGCTCACCAATTTACGCAATGGTAAGCTTTTAAAACCAATGTGCACCGGTACCTCCATTCCACTTTTCCCTCTATACCTTCGGCTTATGTTGTGTTGAATGATGAACATAATGAGCAATTATGCTCGCAATATTCTTAGTAAAGAGCGGCAGTTCTATTAGAGTCCTTGCCGTCTTTTGAAAGCTTTTGAAAATCCTCTCTTTTACTGCATGGACGTTTCAAATATAATATTAACAAGAAGAATTACCTCTCATTAGTCAAGAGGTAAGAAAATCATTTTGCGGGTCATGTCAAATCCATGAATGTTGGCAAAGGTTTGGCCCAAAGTGTTGTTCTATTAAAACCTTTTTAAAGTCTGCTAGCAAAACAGAGCTCACTCATGGCGAATGCTAGGGGAAAATATATTATGTACCATCTAGAAAAGCTGCTATGTAGGTAGCTAAGTTTCTATGGTTCACAGCTAGACCTAGTACACGATACAAGGTGCCGGAAAATTACTCCAAATTTCAACGTCAACTTTAATAGGTATCGCGAAAACGAGTATTCAAAGACGACAAAAAAATTTGACAATAGCACAGAATTTTCGACATTAGTGGGAGCTAAGACCTCGAATTAGTCTACTAACCAGAACTTACGTCACTGTTTATTGAAAATGTTTAGAGTGGTCATAAAATCAAACATAAGAGATAAAAACAGCCGGCCTGTATAAGTATTATTGAGGCAGTTAGGTAACCCCCCATTCCCTGTTGCTTTCCCTTTACCAGAGAACTGACATTAAATCTTGTAATAAAATTCAGCAAATTAATTTACTCTCCTTAGCGTATGGTAGACTACAGGGAACATACCGTTTCACCCTATTCAATACTCAATGTGTTTATTATTTTCCTTTTTAGGCATTATAGAGTGAAGACTACACTCTAAACTAGAACCGTCTACCCTATGTTACAAACGACGAAATGTCAATAATGAAATGAAAATTTTCAAATAGTGACGATGATCTCGACATTGCTGTCGATAGTTATGCAGACCTCGATTTTGACCCGAATTTCGGAAAGTTTACTGAAAATCTTTGATGAGAATCGATATTGATATAACTCTAATTCTTAGATCCAGCCGAAACGACAAACGCTTGAAAAGCTAACAATGTATTAGGAGCATGAGAATCCAGAGCTGAATGCACAGCAGTCACGAGTATTATATTTTTACTGGTAATGAGTTATTGAGTTCTGATATTTTTGATCTTGAAACTTCTATATAGTTCTATCATTGCCTATTTTCATCAGAACTTTAAGCAAAATTTGTGAAGAGAAAAATCTTTATTTGCTACAGATCCCGACAACACTTTGGCTTCTAACTGAGATAAAAATCCGACAATTTATAAGTCTGAGTATTATGTCACTGGTTCAGCTTCCCATGGTAACCAACCAATTAAGGTCCGTCCTTTATACACTTTTGATTCAACAGACCAGACGATCTAATAAATTTGATAAAACACTACCTGTATTTTAATGACAACTTCCAATGTCTTCCAAGGACTCATCTTGACGCTGATGGAATCTTGAAAATTCCTGCAGTTGTTGATGAACGAAGCATGCGACAAAGTTCCATGAGAAACACGATTTGGGTAAAAGAGCAAATGTGTTGCACAAAAGCGCGAAATATACTAAAGACCCCAAGAAACCGCATAAGTGGGTCTATAAATAGAATGTTTTGAGTGGTGTTTTCGGTTTCGCATATACGACAGAGCTAATGAGCCTTGATACTATCAGAAGAAATATAATTCTTTACTGCAAGCGACATATGGCCGGTGTAGACCTTGTCGACAGAGGAGCAAACGTCACAGATGCGCATGTTCTATCACTTGGACCTTACTCATGGCTACTCTATATTCGTAGATTTTTGCTTGAAAAACTCTACGCAAAATGTTGATGAAACCTCGTACTATATTTACTCATACTGTCTGTGAGAAATGTGACGCAGCACTATTCTAAAGGGTATTTCACAAGGGCGGGTAGATGTTGAAATGGAGTAAAACAAGCTGTGTGTGTGGTACTAACAAAATTATTTTTTTATTTGAAAAGCTCATGTGTGCCATATACATACTCGTATATCGGATTCTTACGGTGGCACGGATCAGAGTGATCAAATTTTCACTAACTCTTTCGTGTAGATCCGGCTGAATTTGAGCGATGGTCTGTGTTATGTTTACCTTGAGAGCATCGGTCAATTGTGGTTTATTCGCATAGACCCGGGCCTTAAGGAAAAAGACACATGTCGTCTAGGTCCATATTATTTAATTTGGGCCATAAGAAATTGGTTATCATTGTCCTGTCGCGCTCACCATAGACGGTGATCGCCTCACCAACATCGTTTCCGAAAAATTACGGGCCAATGACGCCATCCGCCCAAATTTCACACCAAACGGCATTTTGAGGATGCAATGGCACGTGGTGAACCTCATACGGATTGTTGTCGTGCCATATACGACAATTTTGCTTGTCAACACAGCCATTCATCCAAAAATGTGCCCCGTCGCTAAAAGATGGTTTTACGGCCTAAATTGGGTTCCTCTTCCAAACGCTCCGAAGTCCAGTCAGCGAACAAATGGCATTGTCTATGATCTCCTGGGATCCTTGGATATTTATGGATGTAGGCCCAAGTCCCAACGCAAAATTCATCAAGTTGAAATCTGCGAAAAACCGGCGAAGAATCGACTGCCTCGGGTTTTGCTGTACACTTTCACGAACCACATCGATGTTCTCGGCCGATCTTGCGTTCCCTTGACGTACGAATGTTGGCTGATTGATTATAAAACCAGTCGGACGAGGATTTTTAATTTGTTGCTGCCAAATGAAGAAGATATTTTAATATTTTACTAAACTGCTGAATGTACATGGAGAGCCAAGAGCAATGGAAGACGATTATTCTTCCAGCAGAGATTCAAGTTGAACTTCCAACCATCGTAAGTAAAAGAAGTAATCCATCGGAATTAATATTAAAATATGAAGACGAGGAATTAACAGAGAGGTTACATGGGCTTATCACAACTATGTATATGAAAGAGTGAAACTATCCCCGAGAAAGGGAAAAACTTGGTCATCATTTGCGAATTCAGAAAGGGTAACCGAATGCAAAAATTACCTAGGAATATCGCTGCTATCAAGCTGTTACATGGTGCTGTCAAATATTCTCTTAAGGAGACTGACATCATATGCTGAGGAAATAATCGAAGACTACCAATATGGCTTCAAGAGGAATCACTCGACGAGTGACCAGTTATTCACTTTACGGCAGCTTCTAGAAAAAAAAGAGAATTCCACGAAACGGCCGGCTATTCGAGTATTAGCGGATCGGAGCGAAAGGCAGACTCTATTAGCGGATCGAAAATGTATCATGTACTTGTAAGTCTGGGAATCCTGAAAAACTATGTAAAACTGATACAAGTTTACCTAAAGTAGGGAACAGCTTATTTAAATAAGCTTCGAGGTGAAGGATTAAAACAAAATGGAATCAGCTCACCGGGCTACAATTCCAGGTCTTCTACCTTGAATTCTGCAAGCTTTTACCTGGATCTCAAGAACTACAGTAGCTAGGGCTCTAAAATCGGTCGCTATGAACTCAGAATCATCTACTCTATAACACAGCCAAGTTTCAGACTCATAGCTACTCGGCAAGTTTCGTTTGAAATGTAATATATGGGTAGGGTTGGACAGATGGAAAGATATACGATACATGCGTAAGGACGGGTGGACAGACGGACAGACAAGAAAGCGTTTACATACGTTTTCCCTACCCTAGCTCTGTAAGGTAGAAGACTAAAAGGAGACGTATTGTCACCACATCTTTTTAATTTTGTGCTGGAATTCGTAATGAGGTACCATCAAGAAAAGGAGAGAGGACCTGGAGCTACTGGGAAACAGTGAAGAAACATTTAAGAAAAATGTCGAAAATGTAATAATGGGAGGAAAAAAAAACAAATCTATGGTCACTGACCGATTTAGATCTGTACCTATATAGTCGATCTAAAGTGCACCTGGCTGCACTCGATAAAGGCTTTGCTTGCTTTGTAACGGATGCTTCTTCGCGATGAAGGAATTTTTTAAAACAACTCTTTTGTCTCGGAATGTAAAAATCCGCATTTATAAAGCCATAATAATGACAGGCACACTTTATTGATGCTAAGCCTGGTCTCTGACTTAGAAGCAGAGAAATAAATTTCGGGTCTTTCAAAACATGACCTTAAGGGGATCTATGGTGGCGAATGAAAAAAAAATTCACAATCGAAAACTTGAGAACCTCTATTCAGGCCCAAGCATAATCCGAATTATAAAATGGCCAGGACGTGTAGAACAAATGGACAGTGGACGAATAGTGAAAAGAATAACGAATGGAAAACCCTTAGGAAAAAGACCGTGAGGAAGGCCGCGCCGTAGGACAATATAAGGATGGATCTAGAAGAGATTGGACAAAACAGCGAAACATGGAAGGAATACACTCATGACAGGGAGGTTTGGCGAAGGGGGGTTAAAGAAGCACTGAACATCCGAGTTCTAAATGGCCGATAATAATAATGCCTCACCTCCACGTCTATGTGGCAGTAGCTTGCAGCCATGTGATATTCCTTAGGAAAACAATTTTTGTGTAGATTCTTTCGAATTTTCAATAAAACCTTTTATACCATATTCAAGCTTTAGGACTCATCATTAGAGTTCATATTTATAACTGACTTTTAAGCCAGGATAAATAACGCGAAAAGCCACTTAACCTTTGCTGGACTGACTAGCTTCCCCACCGGACATCGCAGTATCCACCCACGTTTTAGCCAACATACTGATACAATTTAATTACATATTTCAAAAACCCCTTCCCCTTCAATATACACGTATCTAATGAAGGTATCTCAATAATAGTAAATCAAAACAATGAAGTGCACGTCAGGTTTCTGCCTTACCAACTTCGGGTAAATATCAATTAAATTCAAATGACATAACCTACAAAGGGAAATAACATAAATTATTCTGACAATTATCGTAATTTATTCGTCCCAACAGCCTGGTGTTACATAAATAAAATAAAAGAACAACAACAAACTGAAGAAATATAAAACACACTCATTATAAAATTAAAGGGGCATATAACCGCTATATGCAAGTGAAACTGCAACGTCCTGGGTACCTATATGATGCATGTGCACCACTATAAACCTGAAATAGTATCGAATCTTATTTATTTTTTGCAACTATGAGTATAACTAGTGCCTATGTAGAGGGATATCCTTGTGTGCATATTAAAGTAATATGTCGCCATAGATAGGTTTGTATCTACGTAGTACTATACGTACTTACCAGTGCTTACGAGAGTGAACGCCAACAGGCAAAATATGATGATATTATTCTGCCATGTCCCTTTGACGTTAGAAAATGGAGTCGCGAATGCGTTAGGATAAATGAAATTTTGTAGTCGTCCTCGTAGTAGTAGTATTAGTTGCAGTGATGGTATGTGTGGTTGCGGCAACATTATGACATTCGTTTCGGTGATGGTGATGGTAGCGACGATGATGGTGATGGTAGTGCTTGTGGTTGTAGTTGTGAGCTTTACTCAAAATGGCGGACATTCAATTGTATAATCCTTCGGTTTTTCTTCGTTTTTTTTTTTGCAATCCTCTTTGGTTTTTCCTTTTTTTAACGGTAATATTTCGTTTTTACATTTTATTCTTTACCCGAAAATTTAAATTATATTCAACGGTTCTTATTTTATAATTCACAGTTTTTATTTTTATTTTAATTTATCAATGAGCACAATTTATTTACAAAAAATATTTAATTGAATTGAACGAGGACGAATAGATTTTTTTTTTGTCACACGATAAATTTTATTATCACTTTGCTCACCGCATTTTGTTAATTATTTTTAATTTATTCACTTTTTCATTTTAAATAAAACAAAATCGAGAAAAGAAATCGAAAAAAAACCGCCACTTCACGAAGAATTTCACGGGCAAACAGAACACAAAACTAAAAGAATCGAAGAATCGAAATCAAAGCAATTAAGGCAATATGTAAATAAATTTGTTTTTTTTTTCGGTTTTTATTATTGGTAAAAAGGTATTTGTTTATTGAAAAAAATAATAAATAAACAAATGATTTGTATGCGATCTCCAAAACGTTCGTCAGGGAATTCGGTCTCGGACTGACTCAACGTGCATTGGTATTCATTGGATTTGCTGCTGCTGCTACTCTTGCCGTTGGTTGCTGGCTGAATCGGAGATGGTGTATACGTTGTGCGTAGATACTTTTGGTGGATACATTCATGGTTGGTGTATTCGACGATGGGGAAAGCTATCCGACTGCTTGTGATGAAGTAACTTTTGCGTACGTACGAGTACTATATCCTGAAAACGAAGAGCAAAAACAATAAAACAATATCATGAAGAGGAGAAGGGGAAAGATGCAATACAAGAAGCTCGTGAAGTTAGAACCAAAACTGAAGCAGAAACATTTCGGGGGGGAAAAAGCTGAGCGATGATTCGCCTGTTTGTGGCTTTGGGGTAGGGGTAGAGTGAAAAAAGCTTACGCTACGAGTACATAGCCTCTTTGAATGCGTGGTATGAGTTTGTTTTTTATGGCTTTGAAAAAGTTTCTTTCTTTTTCGTTTTGAACTTGTTTTGATGCATGGTGTGGAGAAAATAATCATCAAAAGGTTTTAAACAACAAACAAGTTACAAATCAGTTTTGTTGCAACCACAAAAACCACATAAAGGTGGCAACAAACTACAGAAAGACCAGAGAAAAACAACTACCTGGAAAAAATGAAGAGACAAAAAAGTAAACTGGTAGTTGAATGGAAAGTAATGGGAAAAAAAAGCTTATGGAACCTGTGCTTAAGGAAAATGTTAGTATGACGGCTTATTGTTTGTTCTCCAAGGTAAGATGAATATGTGGTGGCATGGCCTGTTTCTTTTGTGCCAAAAATATTATTTATTAACTACTTTATAGTAATAATGCTTTTTGTAAGTCACTTTGGCTTTTACAGTTATAGTCAAGGAACCTCTGATATTCTATGCACATGACAGACACGTGGTTCTGTTCACTTAGGTCCGTGCTTAGTTCTGTGGTTACTGCTTATGTTGGATAGAAGTTTTTCACGGCCCGCAATTAGGAGCAGCAGATAGGTAAAGACTAACCTTTTAACTATCAATAAATTCGGTCATAGAAGAGACTGAAGTTAACATCGTTATCACAATTATGATGCCTCATCCGAGACAATAACATGTACTAACCAAGGTTGACTCTGACACTACTTGAAACTTGAATGAAATACGACTCAACGTTGCATGTTACTAAATAAAAGTAAGATAAAATGTAGGCTATTGTTAATGAAGGATATGCATCACTTTCATCCGGGGAAATTCTCAGCATTAATTTCGTCGACAAAAAATAAGACGGTTTGTTCAAAAAATAAAGTGACTTTTTTGTTTTTTCGAAAAATATTTATTTATTCATAAATATCTATTCTATCCCTCTCAGATATAAAGTACTTGCGCAAGCGCTTTTTCCAATCCTCGATTTACTTCTGACATATCTTGAGCTCTGCAGTCTTAATCTCCTCAATCTCGGCAAACCTCCATCCTTTCTTGGATCTTTGCAATTTTTGAGAAAGAAATCGCAGAGGGTCGAACGTATGGTGGGTGAGGCTTGACTACGGCATTGTTTTTGACCAAAAATTATGCAAAAACAGCCATGAGTGAGCAGGCGCATTACCATCTTCTCGGTCTTCTGTGAAGAGTTTGTACCCCATTTAAAAATTTTTACAGCTCAGAGTGGACACAGTCAACATTTCAAGTGATTTTATTTTCACAAAAAATTTAAAACAGACACTTTTTTCAATAGAAAAAAATTGCCAAGCATATTGAAACACGTCTAACCTTTTTATCTGTGGAAAACAAATGAAATGTCCAAAATTGCTAGGTGTACCAATGTAACTAAAAAAGGTTGAAAAATCAAATGCACTTAGCTCGCGAATTTCAAAAAGTCACCTTATTTTTTGAATGTTCTTGGAATTTATATTCCAAGATTATGATTGATGATAATCTAAATTTTGTTCTTACCATAAGCAAAGCAACTTAAAAGCAAAAGAGTCACTCAACTATACTTTTAGAAAATTACATCCGAATATGATGCCCTTCCTAATAGACGTTGCTTTTCCCATCTAATTATGCGATGGCAATTTTAATTATGTTCTTTGATCAAATTTTAGCGCCTGCATTCTCACATGATGCTATTTTTAACAACAGTAAATCATCAAATCAAATCAAACTAATTCTTCTTCTTCTTCTTCTTCTTAGATGGCGTGTAAGCTCATGAACAGCCAGAGCCTAGCCTCTCTCATTCACTTATGTTATGTGCGATTTGTTTTTTTCACACAAGTGAACGGGACCTACAGTTTAATGCCGATTCCGAACGGCGAGAGTCGAGGAGCTTTTTCAAGGCAGGTGTACACGGGGGGTTTTTGCCAGTCCCCGCCAAGGAGAGAAGCCGCGTTATGAACATTCGATGGCGTTGGTATTATCGGGATCTGAACTCGCTCATCGTGCGTCAGAGGCCCACACACTACCCACTGCGCCACGGCTCTCTCTAGTTCTAAGTAGCAATAATATAATATCTCAAATTGTATTCTTTAACAGCAAAGTAAAATTCCTCCCTGGCACGTATGTCCCAACTAAAAGACGAAGAAACGCAATGAACAGCTTATCCTGGTTTACACAGGAAATGAGTGGTCTATTTAGACCATGCAACCTATGCAACCTACTCTATGTGGATGAACTGCTATTTTAAGAGAATTCAAAGACGCTCCGTAGCTTCGTAGTAATAAGAAGGCTCCTTTCAATTGGGCTTTCGTTTGAGAAAGCCTCGTTTCACAAAGAAGGACTTAAAGAGATATTATTCTCCATCTCTGCTGCATATAGACCGGTGGGTTGGCCGCATTCAAGCAATATCATTCAGGAACTTCTTCACTCTCTCTCTCAAATTTGAAACGATGTTGTCACCAAATCAAAACCCACTTAAGCAGTGAAAAAATTGATTAACAAATATGGCGCGGGCCTCCTGGTGGTCTTTTTCCTTATTTCTCGTTTTTATTACTCGGACAATGGTTCGAGCTGAATAGAGTTCCTCTAGTTATTGATTGTGTAATTTTTTCCCTTCGCCTGTTTCTTCGTCCCGTCTTACACCACAGATTCTCCTTAAGATCTTGTTTTCAAAGACCTTAAATCTATTTTCCTCGTTTTTAGTCAGAGGCCAAGTTAATTTCCATGGGTACCCCCCCTTGGATAGTTCCCACCTGGAGATCCGATCGGGAAACTAATTTACCTCCGGAATATTTTACCCAAGGAAGATCAGCCATATTTAACACTATGAGTCACATTCCCGTGTATATTATTAATCATCGACTGCCCTGGCGACCTGGCGATAATGGAAACGTCATACGATACTCATGAGGGCACGCCGATCTCACTCGCCGATATTCATGAAGGCACGCCATGCATGATCCGTGTGCCGTTATTTTTAAGTTAGCTTAAGCTAGGGTTAAGAGTGTAAAATTAGTTGAAATAAAGACGTTGTGAAAAATAGTAGTTGTCTTTCACTCATGGTGTATCAACAATTTTTGATTTTGTTTTGATTGTGGTGCTGTTATGGTGTTCACAGTACGCGTTCCACTATAATAAATGCTCACACTGTCTTCCTGTTCCTACAAAGGTTCCTCAGGGATCTGTACTTTTTGTATGTGCTTTATAAATGGCATCTCCAAATATATTACAACCGGTGAACATGACATGGAAGCCGACAACGTGCAAATACTCGTATCTTCTCTGTTTCCTAAATCGGATAAAGCATAACCCCTCTAAACTATGGCCTTAAGTGGGAGCCAATTTATTGACACATTCCTCCAGTTGTATCTAATTTTTTTTTATATGGTTCGCGCAGGCTCAAGAGTGTGAGCTCTTATAATCACACAACCTGGACGGGGTTTGTGTCGAAGATTTTCGGTCACAACTCTCCGTGAGTGGTTGTCCTAGATAGGATTCGGGAGATTCGACTGAATTTATTGCATTGGTTGTAATTCACAAAACTTTTTTTTTGGTTTCCCTGTCATTAAGGTGTTATATTGGAGATGCACACACCGAGTATGAATTTTGAAGTGATCTTATACTGCGAGTGTTATGCCTTCGTCAGCATTTTTTTATCATCTCTTATTCACAACTGATGTTGTGCACAGTTTTTCCGTATAGGAATTTTTCCTAGCTATGGACAGACTTGAACTACATACCTTTCGCTCAACAGTCGGTGATGATTATCATTACACCAAGACCACCCCCATGTTGGGCCCCTTGAATATGTAAATGGCGTTAAATATCTTGGAGTATATTTCAGCCAAAAACTTAGAGGTTTGTTCAAGATTTTGATAAAGTGACTCTCACGAGTTAAGTGCATTTTAAATTATTTTTTTTTATTTATATTTGTACACATGTCCCCTAACATATGTTGACAATTTCAGTCATTTTGAAAAATTGAAAGCAATGAAAAAAATTGCAATGGAGGATTGTCGAATCACTATCAGAGAAATTGCTGAGCATATTGCCGTATTGGTTGGCTCATGCAGTGAATTTTTTTTCAGATATTTTGGGCATAAAAGTCACTTTATTTTTTGGAAAACCTCATATAATTAAGCAATGCCATTTCTCCAATTTTATAGCCAATGCTGGTTAATAGGATTGTTGTACTTTAGAACTATGATGTTGTTGCACATAATCTTGACCCACAGGTGACCAACTTTCTGAAAAATAAGGTTCGCAAGAAACCAAAGATCTGTTCCCAGATGCAAAGAGCCTTCCTTTTAGCTTAGGGGGCATTTTTCGATCACAGAAGATGGCGGAGTTTTCCCGCCACTTCATCCACCCTACGCTTACGCGATGTTTGATGTCGTCATCACAAGTTGCTTCTTTATTAATCATAGATCCCAGATATTTAAACTTTCACACTTGGGAACCACTCTTCCATTCAAGTAAATGTCCGGAATGGGCTGATGAGGGTCAGAGAACGGGCAGCACAGATACTCTGTCTTCTTTGAACTAATACGATACCCGTGTCCCTCAAAAATGTCCACCCACACATCAAGTAATGCCTGATAATCACTTATAATGGCTCCATCGTCAGCAAAGAATAGCTGGTGCACATTGGGGTCCGTCACTTTTCCTTCAAGCAAGCAATCAAGGACTGCTATAAAAAGCAGTGGGCTGAGGACGCTCCCTTGGTGTACACCGACTTTGATTGCGAACTCTTCGGTGACTCCTGCGGTGCATCTTACTCTTGTCGTTGCTCTCTTGTACATGTCCATGATCACTCGCACGTAGGTTTCTGGAACTCCTTTTTGTCTTAGCGCTACCCATAAAAGATCTCTTGGTTGCCGGTCAAAGGCCTTCTCGAAATCAACCAACACCATATGCAAGTCCTTTGAAGAATCACGATGCTTTTCCATCATGACCCTTATACTTTGGATTGCATCTGTCGTTGATTTACCCGAGACAAACCCGCACTGGTCATCAGATAGTCGTATTATTTTCCGCAGTCGGCTATCTAATACCCGTTCGACGATCTTCATGGTGTGCGACATCAGATTGACAGAACGGTAGTTATCACAATTTCGCGTATCACCCTTTCCTTTGTGCAAAGGAAGAAGATAGCTCTCCCTCCATTGATTAGGCATAGTGTCGCCTCTCATAAGTTTGGAGATAAGAACCATGAGCCATCTAGACCCGATGTCTCCCATCTTTTTCCAGAACTCAGAGGGTATCCCGTCCGGCCCAACAGCTTTTCTTTTCTTGGAGTTTTTAACCGCGTACCGAACTTCTTCGACTGTGATGTCGGATATTTCGGCATGATTCGGGGCGGCTCTTGGAAAGTACACTCGGGGAAACTGTTCGTTCAGAAGTTCCTCGCAATACTGTCGCCATCTGTGGAGAATTTGTTCGTCTTCCACAAGGAGTTGACCTTCAGCATTGTTAATAAACTTTGGGAAACGAATCTCCTGAGCATTTCTTCTTCTCTGGGCGGCTATCTTAAAGATATTTGCTCCTTTGTTCAAATTGCTTTGTCGAAGCTCCTGGGTAGCCTGGTTCCTGTCAGACGCGGAAGATGATATTTCTTCCAACTCTTGATAGAGGCCTTCCTGATCTGCCTTCAGCTTATAGTATTATCAATGTGTAAACAACACATTTGGAAACTTATGGTGATCATACTCCATCGATTTCGACCTATGAGTACTGGTTTCGTCGCTTTAAAATTGGTGTTTTGACACGAAAGACAAAAAAGCGCCCAGGGCAGCAAAAAAAGTTTGAAGATGTATATGGAAAGCAATACTCGGTGAAGATCCATGACAAAAGCAAGAAGAACGTTTGTAGAATCATTAAACGTTGACCAAGCAACAATTTCCAGACAGTTGAAGGCATAGGGAATGAGTTAAAACTGAAAGACGTCGAAAGGCGTCCGAAATGCTGCTTTATCGCCAATTACTGGCGACGATAAGTGGACCTATTTAAGTACAGAAAATCATATAAATCATATGCCAATCAACCAAATCGACTGCAAAGCCAATTATCCATTCTAAAATTGATGGAACTCTTTACCCACAACAACTGATGCTGGGTCAAGCAATGAAGAAATAACGACCACATAGTCCAGATCTTATGCCATCCGATTACCACTTGTTTCGATTCATGCAAAAAGTCCTTTCTGGAATACGCTTCACTTCAGCCGAATCAAAAATTGGTTCGATTCGTTCAAGCTTGGGTGAAAAACTGAAACACACCCGATAAATACACATCTTGGTAGAAATCTAAACCAGTTGATGTAGGCTGAAGATTGTGCCTACGAGGGTGCTCCGATAAGTACTTAGCCTACAAAAGAAAAACAAACATTTTGGAGAAATGGCGATTTATTTTTCAATATAGTCTCTTTTTAGCTCGATACACTTGACCCAGCGATGCTCCAACTTCTTTAATCCTTCTGAAAAATACGTTTTCTCGAGGTCTGCAAAGTAGGCCTCCGTGGCGGCGATGACCTCCTCATTCGACTGAAATTTCTGCCCGGCGAGTGATTTTTTCAAGTTTGGAAACAAAAAGAAGTTACACGGGCCAAATCTGGAGAATACGGTGGAGTTTCTCAGTTCGTAGCCCAATTGGAGCAATTTGGCCGTGGCGAGGCCGGAGGTGTGAGCCGGTGCGTTATTCAATCGGCGGTCTGCCAATACGAGATCGTGGATTTTTGTCACGTTATCTTCGGTAGTAGCCGTTTTCGGAGCACCTGGACGTGGCTCATCAAAAACCGACGTGCGACCACGTTGAAACTCGTTAAACCAATTTTTGATGGTCGCCATCGAAGGAGAAGAGTCACCGTACATAGCATCAAAACGCTCTTTGATTTCGCTGCGCGATGTCGAATCACCGACCGATATTGCTCTTTTTCCATTTTTCTATAATCCGCGGACACTCCCGTTTCCACACGCGGTCAAAACTAAACTACGAGTCCGATCCGGCTGAAATTTCGACAGTAGCCGTCTACTAGAATGTACTACAACGATAGTAATCGCTCTTGCGATACTGGTGCCATCTAGCTGTGAGGCTAAGTACTTATCGCACAACCCTCGTATTAGGTGCGGGAAGAAAAAAAACTTTAATTTAGAAATGCCTTGATCAACGTGATCAACCTTTTAACTTGGCATGTGTTGTGAATGCCTTTTCCGGCTGAGTTTTAGTGAAATTTTCTTAATTATAGGTAAAAATTTTATTGAGACTGACGGGTTGTGTCAAAAACACTTGCAAATTATACTTAGCGTATCATTTTACTAGGTTAAAGAATATACTGTGTAATGTGCTATTTATGGTGAGGGAACTCTATCACGGTCGTATGCCAGACAATGGTTCACTTTGCTTTCATTCTGAAAATGTGGATATACATAATAGACACACCTAAGTCCAGTTAACCTCCAGCCGAAAGGATTGAGACAAACTTCATGGCTAAATGGCTAAAAAAGGCTTATTGTCTGCCAATTCGTGTGAAAACGAACTGTTAAAACGCTTTTGAAACAGAATGGACTAAAATCATTTTTGAGGCAAAATGTAACAAGCTTAAAATTGCCTGTGCCAAAAAGATCCTGGTTGAAGGGTGTTAAGGATTTTTGAACTAACTGGGTGCAACTGCAAAGAAGGTACTTTATTACCCTACTATGTTCTTATGATATTGGAAGGACGCTCTTCATTATAAGCTGCCACCGTTTGAACAAACGATCAGTAACAAGGTCTACTAATAGCGGCTATTAGCAGAAGATTGAGTGAAGCGTTTAAGGAACAATGGACGGAAATGGTCAATAAAAAGAGTGTCGCAAGAACCTCAGACCACATAAATCCTTGCGCTTGGCTGGGAAACCTTAACCTATCCACCTAATATAATTTTATTCATTGCAGAACTTTCTTACGCTCAAGAAGCGGCCGTCCATTGGAAATTGCAAAAATGCCTTGTCCGCATTGTTCAAAAATATCAAACGTTCTTCGAGGATGAAGTTATAGTCATCAAGCAATAGCAACAAAATAATAATAACAATAGATAATAAAAAGTTTTTCAATAAGGGCGGATAGATGTTGAAATAGAATAAAACAAGCTGTATTTGAGGTATTGACAAAATTCTTCTTTTACTTGAAAGGCCCATGCATGCCATTATGTATGGAATATGACATCCTTCAAATGCCCTTCTTGGCTTCTTACGGTGGCCCGGATCCGAGTGGTCCAAATTTCAATAACTTTTCCGCATAGATCCGGCTAAATTCGACCGATGACATGCCCTTAAGCGCATCGGTCAATTGGGGATTATTCCCATGTACTTTTATTCACCTTCGACCTCAGAAAAGCCTTCAAGAAAAAGTCTAGTGGGGTCAAATCGCATGACCTTGTTGGCCAATTCACGTAACCCTTGCGAGAGATAACCTTATCCTCAAATATATAGTTCATGCAGAATGTCAACCGTGGCGTCCGCTGTGTAGCACGTAGCGCCGCGCTGTCCTGCGGAAACTACAAGTCGTCTTGGTCCATATGGTTCAATTTGGGCCATAAGAAATTGGTTATCATCGTTCCGTCGTGCTCGCCATTGACGGTGACTACTTCACCAACGTCGATTTCAAAAAAGTACAGACCAATGATCTTTAAACAGCCGAGCACCTGAAGCCACATTTCGTTATAGAAATTCCTAAGTCGCGTGTTTGACATATGTTTATCGTAAATCGGTTACACGCCTGTCAAAAGCCCGAGCGCTCGAACGCGACATTGTGATGCGGCCATTATGAATTTTTGTAACTGACGTAATAGCCCCTGGGCTTAAGTGGGAAGGTTACGGTCCTACACTTCTGACCAACGCCGGAAAAAGGAAAAGAAGAAGAAGACGTAACAGCCCCTGGGCGACGGGAATCGATGCTTCTCTCAATCATCAAAGTTGAGTATAATTCATTTTTTCTCATAGGTGTTTATGACGGACTCCAAACGGTGAATTTCGAAAAGCTTATTTCAGACAAGTATACTACATAGGGGTTTGGCAGGTTTTTGCCCACTGACCCCTCTGATGAGAAAGAAGGCTAAATATAATTTCATAATTTGGCTGTGGTGTGGTTCGAGCCTCGTATCATCGTCAGGAGCACGGTACGGTGCCCTCCAATTTAATTGCTTTTTCTAAATGTACAGAATGTTGTACAGGATTTCTGAATGATTTTTACTTCAATCGCAACTTATTTTATCAGACAATAGAGGAAGGCTTTAGCCGATAAAGTGCCTTTTTTTGAAAGTCGGAAAATAGAATATAATAGTTGGTTTTATGATTTCAGATAAAGCTATCATGAATTATCCTGATGACTGCGAGAATACATTTTATGTCAAACGATGGACTCGTACGTTTCATGTAAATGAAGTCAATCGAAATCAGGAAAATCATGTCTTGCTTTCGATGGTGTGTTTATTTTGAGCCAATCATTCGGCCGCAAGTTTCATGCCCAAAATATCAGACACATTGTTATAAACGGACTTAATCGCCATACGACGATTTTCGATTTTTGCCGATAAATCAAAACGGGTTTCCGGTGGCGGATTTATGTTTTTAAACGTTTATATCTTAGCAAGTTATAAAAGGGACGAAATTATACTCATTTGAATCATGTTGAGTGCAAATTTTTCGGTTAAAATGTAACATTTATCGGGAGAGCATCATCCATTGGCCATCGAAGCATTTTTTAGTGATTTTTACGTTATTGCGCATCGGCGATTTTGGTCAAGTGTCAATTCGTTCGCGGGTGCAAAGTTTCGGCCAAACTTTAACTTTTATTCACTTAGTGCTAGAACGGAATGAAAATGACTTAAATTTACGTTTTGAGAGGTTCCTACAGTAAATTGCTTGTTCCAGGATAAATCCATTTTCATCTCAATGTATTGCTAACACATCACTCAATAAGTTCGTTGAGCGACATGTAGATGGCGCCACTATTGACAAATCCTATCTTCAAACGATACGTGTCAAAATGTTAGACAATTTGACTTTTGGTCCACAACTTACAGTGGACTGACTGACGCTACTTTTATAACATTCAGATCAACAAAAAAATCTGGATTTCGTGTATTGATAGAGCATTAACTTGATTTAAGGCTCCCATATGGGGCACTTTATTGCCTTATTGTAATAAACTTAAACAATATAAACCTGAAATAAACTGAATGAAGAAGATTAAGGAGAGGATGAGTGGCGACGGTAGAGTATATTTCTAAGCCAGAGTTTGGAAGGATATAGGAGAAAAAGAGCAAAATTCGTTTCGCGCAGCTTTCTGGACAGTGGCTCATGGTTGCCGTAGTTCGTTAAATAGAAGTTGATCGGGAAAAGGCGCATACATCGAAGGTTTCGGTGATCGGTTATAGGGGGAAACATTTGAAACAGTGAGGGTCAGTCTAAATTACCGGTATATAAGTCATAGATAAAAAGTATGCCTGTGACCTTGTGTAAGTCGAGTAAGGTTCTTGATCACAGATAACTCCTTAGTCAACCAAAAAGTTGAGAGGGGGAACAACTTCATGACAAATAACGTTGGTTCTTAAAGGTGAAGGGAATCGCTTATGGGAATAAGGGATAGCTTGCAATTTTCTAACATTGAGCACGAGAAAGTTTTTTTTTTTTTTTTGACACCAAATAATGAACCTTTTTAGGTTGGATTGGAGGAAGCAAGAATCAGCAGGGGAAGATATACGAGCATGTTTTGAGATATTCATATCAACAGCGTATACGGAAAAATAGGAATTCTTGATGACACAGTTAATATCATTAATTATTATTATTATTAGATGGCGTTACAGCTCATGAAGAGACAAATCCAAGCTTCTCTCATTCAATTATGTCGTGTGCGATTTGTTTTTCACACAAGTGAACGATACCTACAGTTGAATGCCGATTCCGAACGATGAGAACCGAGAAGTTTTTTAATGGCAAGCTTACTACGGAGGTTTTACCAGTTCTCCGCCGAGGAGAGACACCGCGAAATAAACATTTGATGGCGTTGGTCTTCTTCTTCTTTTCCTTTTTTTTTTTTTTTTTTTTTTTTCTCCGGCGTTGTTATGGTCAGAAGTGTAGGACCATAACCTTCCCACTTAACTGCATTCCTACTGGTCCGCTTGTGGGGTCCGCCGGTTTGACCTCAGAAAGTGGCGGCAGACTTCCCGGTTTGGGATTACTTCATCGCTGAGGCCAATCAAATGCTGGTGTTTTTGCATTTGTTTGCACCAATTGTTTTTCGGCCTGCCTTTTTTGCGTGTTGAAATTGGAATGTTGATTGATAACGCCTTTTGGACGGGGTTCAAAGTTCTCCTTTGAACATGGCAATACCAACTGAGTCGGTCGCGCTCTATATTTCTTGTGATGGTTTCTTTTACGTGGAGGCTTCCTCGGATCTTTGAACTTCTAATTCTGTCACGCTTTGTTACTCCCGCTGTCATGCGAAGCATCTTCATCTCAGTTGCCGTTAATTTGCTCTCATACTTTTTGTGCATTGTCCAGCATTGTGAACCGTATGTGAGCGCCGGACGTACAACTGAAGTGTAGAGCCTTCCTTTCAGCTTAGGGGGCATTTTTCGATCACAGAAGATGGCGGAGTTTTCCCGCCACTTCATCCACCCTACGCTTACGCGATGTTTGATGTCGTCATCACAAGTTGCTTCTCTATTAATCATAGATCCCAGGTATTTAAACTTTTCACACTTGGGAAGCACTCTTCCATTCAAGTAAATGTCTGGAATAGGCTGATGAGGGTCAGAGAACGGGCAGCACAGATACTCTGTCTTCTTTGAACTAATACGATACCCGTGTCCCTCAAAAATGTCCACCCTCACATCAAGTGCTCGTTGTAGGGACGCCTGATCATCACTTATAATGGCCCCATCGTCAGCAAAGAATAGCTGGTGCACATTGGGGTCCGTCACTTTTCCTTCAAGCAAGCAATCAAGGACTGCTATAAAAAGCAGTGGGGTGAGGACGCTCCCTTGGTGTACACCGACTTTGATTGCGAACTCTTCGGTGACTCCTGCGGTGCATTTTACTCTTGTCGTTGCTCTCTCGTACATGTCCATAATCACTCGCACGTAGGTTTCTGGAACTCCTTTTTGTCTTAGCGCTACCCATAAAAGATCTCTTGGTTGCCGGTCAAAGGCCTTCTCGAAATCAACCAACACCATATGCAAGTCCTTTGAAGAATCACGATGCTTTTCCATCATGATCCTTATACTTTGGATTGTATCTGTTGTTGATTTACCCCGAGTCTCGTGCAGGGACGGGTTAAGAATATCCCTGCAGCGATACTTATCGCTTGTCGTAAAAGGCGACTAAACAAAGGTAAACAAAAATCACATCTAGGCAATTTAGAAAACACCAAGGTGAGCCTAGGGACACATATACCACCATTAAACTGCCCCACAAGTGTGCATGCAAATCAGTGGGTTGACACGACTGGAGATCACCGGTGTTGTAAGAGTAAGATCAATCAAAAAAAAAAAAAAAAAAATTTGATGGCGTTGGTATTATCGGGATTCGAAATCGCTCATCGCGCGTCAAGGGCCGACAGACCCTTCGGTCGCGCCACGGCGACCTCTTACATTATTAATGGTTGAGATAAATATATGTGGGCCGAAGTGGTTGCTTTGAGAGACTCCGGAGGTGAGTCTCTCAAGTGGTCTTCGAGGTGCAGTAGAATTTGATGCGAGACTTTATCGAGGGCTTTGTCGAAATGTGTGGCAGTTTCCTCTATTTCTTTACCATCCTCAATTGAATACAATGATTGAGAGATAAACATAGTTAGGTTAGTGGTTGTGAATGGACCTTTTAGGAACCCATGTTCATCTGGGGAGAAGATAGGCTTGCAGTGAAAAAATATTGTATCGTAGGTGATGCTCTCAAGGAGTTTAAAAACGCAACAGAATTTAGCAATGCAATGATAGTCTTTTTTTCTGGATTAGGATAATGTAAGCATTCTTCCAAAGCTGAGGAAAGAGTCTTTGTGAAATGGAAAAAATTCCAATCGAGCAAAGCAATGGCTTTTCAACTCTGCTCCGTCAAGATGTTGAACCTGGCCCTGGTCACCCAAAATCGACAGTTGTTCCAGAAAACATAAGACAGTCGTAAAAAAAGGTTTTGGCCTTTTTTATTTGACCATGGGTAAGGTCTGATCAAAATGGGTACCGCGTTAAACCCACAACGATGGACAGCAAAAAAACCGACGAAAATAAACAAAAAGCAAACGTCAACTGGTAAGATTTTGGTCTCCGCATTTCGAGCTACCACGGTATTTGAGAAATGAAGAAACGTGAATAGGGCACGGCCCATAATGAAGAAGAAACACTGTCTTTACCAAGGCAGTCACAAGTCTATCGCAATACGAATGCACTTTAAATCGCCCCCCATCCACCATATTCTCTGAAGCTGGCTGCCAGTGATTACTACCATATGCAGACCTATTGTAAAAAGAATGCTCCAGGAGAAGAGATTTGACTCCAATGAAGAAGTGATTGCCAAAATAGCTCAGTATTTGGAGATCAAAAATAACGTTTTACAAAAAGACCATCGAAATTTTCGACTTTGTCCTATTTTGCCTAAAAATCACTTTTTTATCTTATCTTACTAGCCCAAAAGTAAATGTTTGGTGCGCCTTGTTGATGTGCTTAACCATCCTTCCATAAAAGTGATTGGCGAAATTTACGGGAACATGTGTACAATTTTTTTTAACTTATTTGCGAGTATATCCACCTAACTTATTACTTATTACATCCAGTTTTAACAAGGTGGGCCAACTCTCCAAACCACCATAGCCGATGAAGACTACTTGTTGCGAAAACACTTCCCGGGAAGGCTGACTTGACCCTTGGATCTTTTCGGATCGGGAGGTACTCCGATAATCCGCGGTCCGTGACGAAGCTGTAGGGAAATATCTGTCAGGAAATTCGCAATATTAATTCTATTGTGGCGGTTGGCATGAAACATGATTGAACGCTTTCAACAGTGTGTGCGACGAAAGAAACAGCATCTGGATGATGTAATAAAAATGAAATCCGCATACACGCTTCATAAAACAATAATTTGCCAACATACGCCTTGTTTCTTCTATTTTTGTTAATGGCAATTTCGTTAAGCTATTCTTAGAATACCAAGGCAATACATGTCGGTTGAGGTCCAAGTTTGAACCCCATTTAAAAAATGAATAAGGCTAGTAATTCAGAAGAGAAGAAACCACATCCAGCTGGCCACTGGCATTCCTAAGGGTTTTCCATTTTTTTTTTGTTTGTTTTTATAATTCGTGCTGGTTCAAGAGTGTACGCTCTTATGGTGTTTGTCACACAACCTGGACGGGGTGCAGCTGGTTTGTGTCGAAAATGTTCGTTCATTACTCTCCGGGGGTGGTTGTCCTAAATAGGATTTGAGAGATTCGACTGAATTTGCGTTGGTTGTAGTTCACAGTAACTCGTTTGTTTCCATGTCATTAAAGTGTTATATCGGAAATGTGTTATGCCTTCGTCAGCACTTTTTGATAATCTCTCATTCACAACTGATGTTATTGCCCAGTTTCTCCGAGGTTAAATCTTTAACGAAATCTCGAAAAAATTAAAATTGCTTTAACCGTTTTAGGTCCATACTAGTGCTGTCCTTAACCTTTGTCCAGTTCCTTAAAATAGAACCTCTTCCTTCCAATACAGACAATTATAGTGAAATACTCAAAAACTGATATTGATTCGGTCCAAAAGTGAATAGGATAATCCTCCGGTAATTAGAAAGAAAATATTTTTATTTTTTGAAAAACCAAAACCTCGATCCAATGACCGTGACTACACTAAAAAAGTTATCAAACCGTTATACTGTTAAAAACAATAAATTGAGCCATAATGTGACATTCGTACAATACCTTGGTTACGAGTTATTCTGAAACGAGCTCCAAAATGCCATCCGCAGGTGTCCTAGGGGGGGCGAGAAATGAACAACAACAAAGGGCGTTAGACATAAAGGTCCACGGGAAAAGAACGTGAGAAATCAAATTCATCTCAAACTCGCGAGTGGGTGGTTTCCCTCACCCACACCATCTGCTCCCTCTCCATCTTCTTCTTTTACGCGAACTCGCTCGCACATTCGAATTACGGAAATTTACTACGAAACGGAATAAAAGAAAATCATAAAGCTTTACTGAATCCTTATCCAGTGGGTGGTAAATAAGCTGAAACACTATCAGACGAAGAAGAGAGTATCTTTCCGAAACTTCCACATCAACCGCCTTTGCTTTCCGGACTCTACGGGTAGACCAATTGAAAAGCGCACGCTCGATGTCGTTCGGCTGCTGTATTCGTGAATGAACTGCTGGGGTGGATATATAGACTGGATCCTTGTAACTACTACAACTTAAAATGGAATAAGTAGGCGGAGACCGTGCATGTGTCGTTCCCTTAAAACCAATACCTTCAGTATATTCGGGCTTTTCGGTTGGTTCAGTCGGCAGATTTGTTTGTGCTGTTCTGAGAGATGGTGGCGCGTCCTTTGTCGCGGAGGAAGGCTCTTTTCTTGTTTAATATTTCATTATATTTGCTTAATCGGGGGATTACTGGAATAGCCCGACATTAGTAGTGTTTGGGAATTTTACGAAAGTCCTTCATTATTGTTAAACCCCAGGAAAGTGTTTCTGTTTTTTAAGTAACATGGTTTCCTGTGCATTCATTGCATTTAGTGTAGGAACAAAAGCCGTTTAAATATTTTATTTCCGTAATTAAGCCTTGCAATGTGCTGTATTTGTGTATTAACTGACTTAGTGTAAGGATCACAAAATCCGTCGGGAAAGCAACAGACCAGGCATGCTTGTGTCTAATGCCAGAAAAATCCGAATAAGGTTCAATAAACAAACTCAAGTCGCTAAATCGTGCTAAATACATTGGATATAACGAACTTTTAGAAAATGAAATAATTTTGTATATCACGGTAGTTCAAACATATTATTGCATTAATAAAAGGAAAAAAAAGTTAAATCTCTTGGTGGCATTTTTATTTATAATCCCTGAGTCTGTAGATGTAGAATCATCGCGCTTTTACAAATTAAAGCCGTAAAATGAGACTTAAGTTAAAATCTGTTTTTAATATACCCCCCATTGACAAAAAACGCCGCACTTACGCATCTTTTTCTTAAATACATTATATTCCATTTTTTTATGATGCAAAAAATATACTCATTGAGCTAGCGTTTTCCACTTTCTTATTAAAAATTTAAGAAAAAATTAAATAAAAAGAAAAATATTAAATAGCATTGATAAACGAATTTTAGAGGGAACTAATTTTTTTTTTAATATTTGGTAACATCACCTTTAAGCCCACTTGGACACTTCGTGGCATAGTATCATCAATTTTTGAATTTCTCCCTATTGTTATATCTTTTGTTCACATTTCATTTATGATATGTTCAATTGTTTTAGGTACTGGGTACGTAAGGTGCGCCCCAAAATGAAGCACACGTTGGAGCACATGCGTCTTTGCTATTTTCTAGAAAACTCTGACGGTCCTCAAATTTACTGACGCAGACGGGCTTCGGGTCAAATTTGACCCAGTATTCTATTTTCATGGTTTATTTTAGATATTTGATATTTTTTTGCTGCGAGGTTTTGTAGTTTAATAATTTAAATATTTAAAATTTTATGCTAATTATATTCAGTTCAATACTTTAGAAAAAGTCAAGAAACATCAAGTCCTTAAAAAACGTAGTCGTAGAGAAAAATATATTTCTTTCCCAAAATGGGTCAAAAATGACCCGAGGACCGTAGGAAGGTTAAAAGACGAACGCATCCTTTTGTAAACCTAAGCCTTGTGTTGTAGTTTAATGGTTCTAGTTAGTCGTAAAAAGAGTTAGAAGCAATTTGGTTTCTTTGTGTCTTCATTGTAATTTTGAACTTCTAGTAGATAAGCATTTTTAATATTATTTTTTTGCAAGAACAGTGAAATTTTGTGACAAGTATTTTTAAATATTCGTCTTTAAGTGGACTAGAACGAATTTGCAATTCATAAATTTGTTATTGTCGAAAGAGTTGATAAATATAAATTTCCTACATCGGGGCACATTCATTGCTTAAGCCAGGGCAAATTCGGTAGCTGACGAATATATTTTGTTTGAGTTATTTACGTTTGTGTATCCTGGTTTTAGATAAGGTTTGTAATTACATAAAAAAAGACTGACAGAGTTAACATAACGAACTTGTCGTGCTTTTTCAGTTTTGGCTTATCTGGTCGCTTCCATTGGTGTGATTGGGCTTTGGTTTCATAACCAAGTACCCACGTTTCATTGCCAGTGTTGACCCTTTTCAGCAAATCTGGATAGTCATTCATGTTGTTCAACCGCTCCTGAGCGACGTCACCCGACGGTTTTAACAATTTCGGAACAACTTCGACAATACACTTTTCATGCCCAAAATATTTGAAAAAAATTCATAGCATACGTGGGTGGTCCGATAAGTACTTAGCCTACAAAAGAAAAACAAAAATTTTGGAGAAATGGCGATTTATTTTTCAATATAGTCTCCTTTTAGCTCGATACAATTGACCCAGCGATGCTTCAACTGCTTTAACCCGTCTGAAAAATACGTTTTCTCGAGGTCTGCAAAGCAGGCCTCCGTGGCGGCGATGACCTCCTCATTCGACTGAAATTTCTGCCCGGCAAGTCATATTTTCAAGTTTGGAAACAAAAAGAAGTCGCACTGGAAAATACGATGGATGGGGCAGCAGTTCGTAGCCCAATTCGACCAATTTGGCCGTGGCGAGGGCGGAGGCGTGAGCCGGTGCGTTATCATGGTGGAAGAGTACTTTTTTCTTCGCCAAGTGGGGCCGTTTTTTCTTCAATTCGACGTCGAATCGGCCCAATAATTTGGCATAGTACAGCCCTGTGACCGTTTTGCCCTTCTCCAGGTAGTCGATGTGGATCACACCTTGTGAATCCCAGAAAACGGTGGCCAGCACCTTTCCAGCCGATGGGACAGTCTTCGCCTTCTTCGGAGCACGTTCGCCGGGTGAAGTCCACTGTTTCGACTGTTGCTTGGTCTCTGGTGTGTACCAGTGGATCCATGTTTCGTCGACTGTAACGAAATGACGCAGAAACTCCTTCGGATTGCGTTTAAACAGCGTCAAACACTGCTCTGAAGTAGTCTCACGGTTGCGCTTGTTGTCCGGAGTGAGCAAACGCGGCACCCATCGCGCCGACAACTTTCTCATGCCCAAAATTTCATGCAGGATATGAGCCATGCAGTCTTTTGAAATGCCTACTGTCTCAGCTGTCTCGCGCACCTTCAAACGGCGGTCTACCAATACGAGATCGTGGATTTTTGTCACGTTATCCTCCGTGGTAGCCGTTTTCGGGGCACCTGGACGTGGCTCATCAAAAACCGACGTGCGACCATGTTGAAATTCGTTAAACCAATTTTTGATGGTCGCCATCGAAGGAGAAGAGTCACCGTATACAGTATCCAAAACGCTCTTTGATTTCGCTGCGCGATTCCCCTTCCAAAAACAAGAATCGAATCACCGACCGATATTGTTTTTTTTCCATTTTTCTAAAATCCGTGGACACTGCCGCTTCCACACGCGGTCAAAACAAAACTACAAATCCGGCCCGGCTGAAATTTAGACAGTAGCCGTCAACTAGAATGTACTACACGATAGTAAGTTGCTCTTGCGATACTGGCGCCAACTGGCGGTGAGGCTAAGTACTTATCGGACCACCCTCGTAAGCCAATCAATAGTCAATATCCTCAGCAACTTCTCTGATAGTGATTCGACGATTCTCCATAGAAATTTTCTTCACTGCTTCGACGCTTTCAATCGTTCATGAGGCGCGGGCGTCCACCACGGGCATCTTCATTCACATCTCGAATTCGGCATGGTACGCCAACCACCAATCGTTTGTATACACTTTATGCATTTCTAATAAAGGGTCCGCCAAATAATTTTTTTTTTTGAAAATGCTATAAAAAAAACTACTGAATATTTTCTCAAATTTCTTTTTTTATTTGAAAGCACAATCCTTCCGGTTAATAATGGAGAATAATTTCATTCAAATGGCTGCCTCGGCTGGCCATGCAGTAGCCTACACGATCGGTCCAATTTTTAAGCACATTATCGATTGTGTGCAGCTGTATTTCACCAATGGCTTCACGAATATTGTGCTTTAAAGCGTCAATTGTCTCTGGCTTGTCGGCGTAACACTTATCTTTGACGGCACCCCACATATAATAGTCCAACGGTGTTAAATCGCAGCTCCGAGGTGGCCAAACGACATCAGCTCTGCGGCTGATAATGCGATCTTCAAAAACAGGGCGCAAAACATCGAGTGTAGCTTCGGCTGTGTGGCACGTAGCGCCTTCCTGTTGAAACCAAATGTTGCCAATATCCTCCTCTTCAATTTTTGTGAACAAAAATTCGTTCAACATGGCCCGATAACGATCGCCATTGACTGTAACGGCCACTCCTTGCTCATTTTCGAACAAAAATGGCCCAATTATGCCTCTGGACCAAAATCCGCACCAACAGTGGCTCGTTTTGGGTGCACCGGCTTTTCAATGTATGCGTGCGGGTTTTCTGTGCGACAATTTTGCTTGTTTACATACCCGCCAAGATCAAAATGAGCTTCATCTGAAAAGATGATTTTTTTGGCAAAATCGGCATCGGATTTTCAAAGTAATGTCGCAATATTTCCCAGCATTGTTCAAGCGTATACACAACCATATTCGTTCAGCGGAAGGATAAAACTAATTATCTGTCAAATCAGACATGAGCTAAGTGTTACCATTCACGAAATAAGCACTACTTGAAAAAAAAAAACGTTAGATGGCGGACCCTTTACAACACCTTAATCACATGGAAACGAAAAAGTTACTGTGAACTGCAACCAACGCGACAAATTCAGTCGAATCTGTCAAAATATCCTATCTAGGACAACCACCCCCCGAAGAGTACTGAACGAACATCTTCGACACAAACCATCTGCACGCCGCGTAGGATGTGTGACAAAACCATTAGAGCGTACACTCTGTACGAACCCCATAAAAAGAAAAAAAGGATTGTATTGTTCTAGAGATAGTCTGTTTTAACTCGGGTATGGATTTGAACTTGTGGGAATTAATGGTTTACTTAAGATTAGCCTATAGATGCTCAATAGGGTTAAAGTCAGGGCTTTGAGCGAGCTACTCCAAGACTTTAATCCTCGCAGAGTAACACAGTTTTGGAAAATGACTCGATTGTTTCACCTTAAAAATAATTTTGTAATTGACAGCTTCGGGGTTTGTTCCAGCGTCTAAATGTACATCTCCGAGTTCATCCATCTTCGACAAATAAACGGACTTCCCAGTCCGTTTGACGTCATACAAATCCAAATCATCACACTACCCTCATAGTGTTTTACGGTAGGAATCAGACATTCAGGATTGTAAGCTTCCCCAACTGATGACGCGAGGTACGTTAGCTACATCGAAGACCTAAAAAGTAGCAAGGAAAGACTGTTTTAAATTTGAGAGTAGGCATTTCTTATGTTTCCAGCCAAGATATATTAAAAGCTTCGACCGTGCATTCAACTGACTGTGATATTACATTCGTCGTTGTCGGGGTATGAAACCTTCTCTCAATCTGAAACTGTCCAATTTTCGCCCAAACAAGTCGTTTCTTCTTGTTAGTCTCTGAAAGCAAAGGCTTATGTCTGGCCTTTCTAGCTTTGAGGCCAAATTCATTGTGTGGTCTAGCTACAGTTTTAGGGGAAATATCCCCGACAAGATAACTTTTTAGTCTAGCCGCTAAGTCAGAAGCTGTCTACCGAAAAAGTCTAAACTTTTCTTTTTGATAAAGCGGTCTCCCTGGTCGTGATTCTACATTCTTTTTCCTCTCCTAGGCTTAGTCTTAGTCTTAAAGTTTTCTGCGCCTATTTTTATTGTGCTTTGCAAAACACAACGTGAACAATTCACTCTTTTTGCAATTTGGACGTGGCGGAGGGGCATAAGAGCGCAATAATTCGAACTAAGACCCGAAGAATTTGAATGAATGGATAACCAAAAGGATTTGAGTACTCCAGGTGGTAGCCACAATAGCGGAAATCCACCTGAAATCTCCATGATCGCGGCTGAGGCAAGGATTCTGAAGGCCCCACCATTGATTTCAAACTCTGCGGCAGCTCGGAACGACACCGGCTGCTGCGGCTCACCGTTTGAACTGAGAATGAATACAAACAACAGGGGCGACACCTATAATGGAGGGGCACGGTAAATCGCTAAGATTGGACGTGCTGTCGATCGTACTGCTAATTGCCAAAAAAGTACGGGAAAATGACTTGCCTAAAAATTGTTGAAAGACGCTGAAATAGCCGAGAGCACAATGGATGAGGGCAAACCTCTGCCCTCGTCGTTGCGTCTGCCCACTTCTCCTACGACCCGGCACTGTCGCAGAGTACTGTGAAGCCACTCATCATTTGTTGCGATGCTAATGTTCAAAATACTATTTTAAACTTCAACAATGTTGGCTCTCAACCATCGTTTATCGCGGTGAGAGGACAGGAAGTGATTGACCTAATCCTATTTCACAGGCATAAGAAGGCCATCACTAACTAAAGAGTCTTACCAGATACTACGTTATCGGATCACAAATATATCGAATTCTAATTAAATTGTGGGATATTCCCCACACAACCCTAGCGAGTACGGTTTAGAGAGAAGCTTGAGAAGTCCACTCAGGCCCTAACTAAACTCAGAACAAAACAATTGGTACAGTATGTCGTTCAAACGAACTCGCATATTCTACTGGGAATGCCTTTCATGGTGGCATGCTGAGCTCCAATATCTTCGCAGGGAAGCCAGAAGTCTCGAAGATGGATTCGGAAGATGACTTGAATAAGTATTGATCGAAGCAAAAGGAATATTAGAAGCTTATTCGTAAATCAAAGAATGATTCTTCGAAGAGATCAAATCCCTGAGCCCGACGAGCAAATTGGTTAAAGTACTCGAACGAGAAAAATCGACAGAGCTTGATGTCTTCAGAAAATCTGGTGACACCTTTAATGTGTCTTAAGCGGAAACTCTCACTTTACTACTTTAGACTGTCATCGGCTCGTTGCATACTCCTTCAACGATAACTGCGACTGAAACGATTGTGGAGTTGCACGTACGCAAAGACTGCCTGCGAGACTGCGCTGGGAGAATTGAATGTGCTCTCGAAAGGAAAGAGTACGTGAAGCAGTGGGTTTATGGATCAAAGCAATGCTTGTGCATAGGACATTGATCACTAATGCGATCGATGAGACCTCGAACAATGTGTCAGATCTGGAGTCAATAGGGGCAGCCCGCCAGGTGGCGTCCTGTCTCCGTTGGTGCATGGTGGTCCAGTCTCTGCTCGATGCTCTCAATGCCTCTGGAATTTATGCCCAGACCTATGTGGATGATGCTGCCATTCTCTTTTTCGGCTCATGTCTCAAACCACAGGCTCTAAATGTGATCGATGACTGGTGAACGAGTAATGGGCTGTCGATTAATGCCCTTAAGACTGATGTCGTCTTCACGAGAAGGAACACAGGCATGACTCAGCTGGTGTTAAAGGACATTTCCATCCCCATATCCAAGGAAGCTAAGTACCTGGGAGTCATCTTAGATAGCAAGCTTCTTTGTTCAAAACATGTTGAGTCAAACCACCGAAGCGCTGTCAGCTTTTTAGCAATGCAAAGGTGCCTTTGGCAAAACATTGGGCTTATCGCCGATAAAGATTCTCTGGATCTACACGGCAATGATAAGACCGATAATCTCATATGCATCGCTTGTCTGGTGGAACCGGCAAAATCGCAAACATTTTGTGGCCTCTTTCACCAGACTCCAAAGAGCGGTTTGTCTTTCCGGGGGCTTTCCCCAGCACGCCGGGCACTGCTCTAGCTGCTATGATGAACCTTCCACCCATTGGCCCATTTAGCAGAGGATGGGCACTGAAAACCATGTCTCGTCGCAAGAGAAATGGTTTTTGGTTCACCTCGCGTTGGAGTGACAGTGTACCTGCGCTAGAAATATCCTACGAACCCTGTCTCACGGATATGCCTTTCGATGCAACGACACCTGGCATCCCATTGCGCTATAATTTCACAGTCAAAGATCCATGGCGTTAGGACTGGGTCTGGCCAGATACTGAACCTGGAAAGGACTGCCTTCACATTTTTAGTTGGCTCCAGGTCTGGGCGGGGCGGGAATCCGGCGCTGGAGATTTCTTTGAATTCGTCTGTCTTTCAATCAGAGATATATGCAATCCTAATGGCCATGTACTATGTTGTGAAGCACAAGTGGAAGGAAAAAGCATATGCGTCTGTAATGACAGCTAAGCTGCACTCAAAGCTGTGTTCAAGCTTTTAACCAGATCCAAATTAGTGCATGAACTCATGACCTTTTTGAACAAAGTCGGACATTCACTAAGGCTTATATGAGTCCCAGGTCATTCTGGGATCCCACGAAATGAGGTCTGTACTCGCTAGAATGGGGTCAAACGAAAATTTCTCAGGACCTGAACCCAGGTCTATCGTACCTGCTTCCACGGTCAAATCCGACATCAACAATTGAGTATTCAATGCACACAGTCGTAGATGGAGGGAATATCCAGCATACAGGATGATAAAGCGCGTACGCCTTGATGTCTGCAAGAAATCCGCAACATTCTTCCTATCCTTAAGGAGAATTGATTACAGGAGGCTTGCGGGCGTCATTACGGGCCATTACACTTTTGCTAAACATCTCTGCGTGCTTGGCATCAGTGAGACATCTACCTGTGTTGCCTGTTGCGAGGCGGATGACACAACCGTACATTTTCTCTGCGCCTGCGCCACCTTCGCTCGCGGCGCACCATTGGGGCCGACGTGGTGTGTGCCGAATCTCTTGCCTCTACATCACTGAAGCTCCTTCATTAGACGTTGAGGCAACAAAAACTTTATCCTTGGAAAAATTTTAATTTACATCCCTGATTGAGCGCAAAACACAATGCTAGCCTATTTTTTCGGACTTCTGCACGACGACTGAGAAGGCAGGCGATCGACTCCCAGTTGATCTGTCGTTCTCGTTTCCGCGCCCAGGTAGTTTCTATCTTCATGTTTGTTTTTGGCGGTGTTATGTATAGTGTTGCCAACTTGGGGCGTGCGCACCCTTAACCCTCCGCCACATATAATAAAGTAAGGTGTCTATCTGACAGTACAATGGGCCAGTATTTGCGTCTGAGTGCTCCAACAGACAACAGAAGCCTCCACGAAAAAAAGAAAAAGATCAGTAGCACCATCAGTTTACCGGTAGGCACTTATGAGCTTTATGCCTGGACATCTTCGATCCCTGTTATGGAAGGAGGTACCATACGATGTGCTACAATCACTGAAAATGGAAGTTGGTATCCTAAGTTCAGGAATATTAAATCGCCTTTGTAGAAACCTGTGCTTAATAAGGTCTACAGTAGCAAAGCAAAAAAACGTTGACAAAAATATTGAATTTTTTTTTCAATCACAGTGTAATTTCTATACAAATTTTGTTTTCTATTTCATTATCCTGTAACCCACTGTACCAACCATAATCCATCACAACCAAAGACCTAAACCGCCAATCATCATGGCCACCGCCCGCACGATGACAGGTCGAACACCAAATAGCATTTAATCTACTACATTCTTCAATTGACATGCGGAATGTAATGAAATTTCATTTGCGTTCGAAACATTCATTTCCATTTCGGATTCGTATTTAACGGCAGCATCGTAAACAAAATATTTTTTTCTAATAATTTTCTGGTTTAAAAATTTCTTTTAATAAGTTTTTTGTGTGTTTAATGTAATCCAAGTTGTTTGAGATATAATACAAATTGGTAAAAATTCAAGAGAATATGCCATTGGGCATATTCTGATAAAAAAACTTTTCAACTTTTGTTTTGTTTTGTTTTAGTTGTTTTTTTTTCTTTTTTTACGTTTTTCCAATTTTCTTCATATTGCATTTATGTTTCAAAAGAAAAATTTGAATAAAACCAACAAAAATCTAAGGTATGTATGGCGAAGTTGATTGAAAAATGTTTTTTTTTTGTTTTTGAGTTGATTTTTTTTGAAATTATTGTGGCAACATGAGTGAACAGTGAGAATCGAGAGAAAACGTGTTTTTTAGTTGCTCGTGTGCTTTGTTTGGATGTAGCGGTAATTGTTCAGAGGTCGATGGCCGATTTGCTTGCAAACAGAACAGACAACGACAATTGGAAACGCAGAGCGTTCCAAATAATTTTTTTGGCCACTGTCTTACTTTTTTTTTTTTTAATATTTCTAAAATGGTTGCTTGAATGATTTTTCTATCGTTCGATTGTGTACAGTAAAAATGTGTTGTAAATTCCTGAAAAAATGGAGCTCTACCGAGCACAACTAGAGTTGCTAGGAACTTCAAGTCATTCACCTGCACCAAACGGTAGGACCTGTAATCTACTAGTCCTGTTGAAACTCGTGTCACCCTTGTGAGAATCATATGCTAACTGACCCAGTGGGTTTGGACAAGGGGAACTATATTGGACAAAGACACTGCTTCTCCCTAAGATAAAAGGGAGAATTCTGACTGCGACGTTTTTGATGCTCGGAGAAATCGGTATGTCGCAGGTAAAGACGCACTCACCTAAGCCGGTCGAACCCTCAAACCCAGAGGTGTGAGGCAGGTGAACCCATAATAAAGTCCAGAAATTTATAGTTTAAGGATCCAAAGACATTTATAGCTAATGATTTATTCTTTTAGAGGCGTCAGGTGGATTGATGATCAAATAGGCAAATCGACTTCAACCCGCCTTTTCTTGAAACCCAACTGTCGTCTTTGCAAGAAATCAAACCAGAATTGAAAGCGACTTTCATGCCTATTTACCAGAACCAGCCACGACTGTCCCCTATGCCACGACGCCTATATCTACTAGGGCAGCTATACAGCCAATAACTCCACGTGCATTGAAAAGCCGCGAGATTTCTACATTACCGCAAAACTTTGGCACGATAATGTCTTTTACTTTAACTTAACCTGGTGGATAAGGGTGTGTTTACAGAGCCGTTCAGTAGAAGACCATTGACTCTCGTATTACCGGACTTTCTACCAGATATTTAAAAGACTCGAGTGGGTCTTAAAATGCAGCTAAAGCCACCTCCTCAACCCTAATTGTTTCCCAACAACCGCAGAACAATTTGAAACCACAAGCTCTTGCTAACAATGGCTAACAAAGGCAGCATTGTTATACATCCTGTAAATTTCATGGTTGACGATTCTTACCCGGAAGAACACTGTGGCTCTTTGGATGGTCTACGATGTGTTATTGGCGTCGAATCTAGGTAATACCCAAGCCATCCTTGATAGAATAAAGAGGGTTATCTAGCATCTTCTGCACTATAGAGCGTGTTTATCTTGTCGTTTTGATGGACTTTCATGCTAAAAAACATTCAGTTTTCCTGCACCTCAGTACATCGTATAAGTACTCCTGGCCACGTCGGGAGGTGTGCTAAATGTTCTCCACTAACTACTTGTATTTCGATTTCTAACAAAAGGGCTCTTAGCTGCTCAGCCTTCCCAGTCACTACTCTGAGGTTTCCAAAATGCACACAAATCGACCCAAAGGCACGGAGAGATCTTAGATAATTTCTCAAACACTTCTGGCTTGTTATGCTAGTCTTTATTCGCTTTTGGAGGCGATCCTCAGGAACCCAGATTACTATACTCACGTTGTTGATAGCCGTCTGGACCTCTGTGGCTTATATTATGCAAGTTGGACCAAATACAGCGTGCGCCATCTCGTATGGGTCGATGTAAATTTCGAATAACTTCAACAATTCTCAACCGATTTTGGAAATTCAAAAACTTTTATTAAATTTAGACCTTAACAATTAATTTTGATTAATTTATATTTGACAATATCAATTAAATGACCGCCTTTATTGCCGATGCAAAAATGGGCTCGTTTTCGCGCATTCTCCATGACATTTTCTTTTGAACTGTTCTTTAGTCTTCGGACCGTTAGCATACACCTTGCTTTTCAAGTATCCCCAAAGAAAAAAGTCTGGAGGAGTCAAATCCGGCGATCTCGGAGGCTAGTCAATATCGCCCTTTTTTGACACCAATCTTCCAGGGAACTTGTTACGAAAAAGGTTCATTGTTTCGTCCGCAGTATGGCATGTCGCGCCGTCTTGTTGAAACCAAAAGTGAAATAAGCCTTTTTTACGCGTTTCTGGGACGTACCGATATCGATCGCCAACTTTGGAGAAATACGGTCCAATGATGGTTTTAGCGCATACACCGGCCCAAACAGTAACTTTTTGATCATAAAGCGGCTCTTCGTGAGTAATGTGAGGATTTTCGGTGCCCCAGAAGCGACAATTTTGTTTATTAATTGAGCCAGAGAGCGTAAAATGTGCCTCATCGGTCATCAACATTTGCTGCCAGAACTCCGGCTCAGCATTAATCATGGCAACGACATTTTGTGCGTATGCCAAGCGCCGTGGCTCATCTTGTGGCAAAATTATTTGAGTTATCTGCACTTTTTATGGAAATAAGTGAAGATCGTCCTTTAAAATTCTCCTCAAAGTGGACCCACTGATGCCTAACTGCTGTGAACGGCGCCGATATGAGAAACTTGGGTCTTCTTGAACACTGGCCTTCACAGACTGAATAGATGAGTTTGAACGCCGCGGACGTGGCTTAGGTTGCTCACGAGGGCTTGCCACAGAACCAAATTGAAAAAAATTCCTCCGTGCAGGGACGGGTTAAGAATATTCCTGCAGCGATACCTCTCGCTTGTCGTAAAAGGCGACTAAAACAAAGGTAAACAAAAATCACATCTAGGCAATTTAGAAAACACCAAGGTGAGCCTAGGGACACATATAGTATACCATATAACAGTGGGTTGACACGACTGGAGATCACCGGTGTTGTAAGAGTAAGATCAAACAAAAAAAAAATCTGGAGCATGCCCGTGTCACAAAAAAAAAAAAAAAGGCAGGCCGAAAAACAATTGGTGCAAACAAATGCAAAAACACCAGCATTTGATTGGCCTCAGCGATGAAGTAATCCCAAACCGGGAAGTCTGCCGCTACTTTCTGAGGTCAAACCGGCGGACCACACAAGCGGACCAGTAGGAATGCAGTTAAGTGGGAAGGTTATGGTCCTACACTTCCACACTGACCATAACAACGCCGGAAAAAGGAAAAGAAGAAGACAACGTCGTTCAAGTGGCTGCCTCGGCTGGCTTCGCAGTAGCGCATTCTGTCACCCCTATTTTTCAAGTCATTGTTGATGGTTTCGGGCTGTAGCTCACGGATTTGCTTGGATGATATTGGCCTTAAGTGCTTGAATCGTTTCCGGATTGTTGGCATAACATCGGTCGTTCACGGTTCCCCACAAAAAAAAGTCCAAAGGGGTAAAATCGGAGCTCCGAGGTGGGCATCTTGACATCGCCAAGACGGCTGATAACACGATTTGAGAATTTGGTGCGCAAAATATCGATTGTGGCATGGGCTGTGGCCTGTGTATCATGGCGCGTCATCCTGCATGAACCAGAGGTCGTCCAAATCTATGTCTTCGATTTCAGTAAAAAAAAGTCGGTTTACATGGCTCCTTCAAGCTGCTCTAAGGCCCAAACTGTGAAGCGATAGGGTGGTCGCGCGCCTTCAATGAGTCAATTGGGCCTTGTTAGAGCGAATAATCCGAGATCTTTGTGCAGAATTCTCCTCAGGCTAGTGCGTGAAATGTTGAGCCGTTGAGACCGATGGCGAGTTGATTTTCCTGAATTGAGCCCACTCTCGGCCACAGGAGCCACATTTTCATCTTTGCGCACCGTACAACGACGGGGACCATAAGTGTCGTCCACTAGCATACCAGTCTCACGAACTTTTTGTACAAACTTGCGTACAGCAGTCGCGTTGGGTGCTTCATTTCATTGCGGCCAGAACTTCTTTTTAAAAAACGAACTTTTTTGGAAATAAGTTTTCAATATTTCCCAACGTTGTTCAAGCATAAAGAGACTCATTTCGTTCCGCGGAGGTTTGATACTGACTTTCTGTCAAGATTTCGAGCGGGAAACAGCTGTCAGTGTCAAAATCACCTATGATTAAAAAAACAACTTGACGGCGCACCCTTTACGCAAAGTTCCTCAAGGCAGATTTAGAATTTGAATTAAAAAATTCACACAGTTTCGTTATATTTTGAAAATTTGGTGTCCATTTGATTCCACTGATTCTCATGGAATTTGCCATCGCACTTTGCATCGTTTACTTGGCGGCGAACATTTTCTTTTACCTCGCCGACGTCCCCCAAAAATCAAATTAGCTCGCCGACTCCATGGGAGTCAAATTTGATGATTGCCAAGGCCATATCAACAAAACAGAACATTCATTTGTGTGAAAACAACGCGCGATATTGGCTCACAGTGGCTCTTACAGTGTGGGAACTGGATCCATTCTATTCTAAAGCACATCCTTGAACTATTCTCGAGTTGGGGCTATCAAATAATTAGATATCATTCACTGATTCGCATCTTCAAAAAAAAAACTTCGTTTGCTGTTTTTCCATTGTTGAAGTTCTGCGCGGGACCAGATGTTTTTCTTTTCTTTTTTTATAATTCGTGCAGGTTCAAGAGTGTATGCTCTTATGGTGTTTGTCTTACAACCTGGACGGGGTGCAGATGGTTTGTGTCGAAAATGTTCGTTCATAACTCTCCGGGGGTGGTTGTCCTAGAAAGGATTTGAGAGATTCGACTGAATTTGCGTTGGTTGTAGTTCACAGTAACTCTTTTTGTTTCCATGTCATTAGGGTGTTATAATAAAAATTCAGACACAGAGTTGGAATTTGGAAGTGATCTTGTGCTGCGAGTGTTATGCCATCAGCATTTTTTGATAATCTCTCATTCAAACTGATGTTGTTGCACAATTTGCCCGTATAGGAATTGTTCTTGGCTATGGAAAGGCTTGAACTTCAGACCTTCCGCTAAACAGTCGATGATGATTACCATTGCACCACGACCACCCCCCTGACTCATTTATGCTGGAACCTCTAGCTCAGCACTTGGGTGTCGTCCGTAGTGGGACAAAACCTACGAGAGGATGAACCGTAAGGCTCGTCTTCCGTAAAATCGAGCAGTATCGCTATTGACGTCGTCTGATTTCGAGTTTTGTTCAAAAAGTATGGTGACGTTTTTTTCTCGAAAAATATTTATTTATCAATATCTATTTGTCGCCTTGAAGTAGAGCCTCTCAGAATATATGTGGTCCATTTACGCTAGCGCTTTTTCCATCCCTCGTAGCACTTCTGATATGCGCCTTGAGCTTTTTGAGTGATGCGATCTTTATCTCCTCAATCGTGGCAAATTTCCGTCCGAGAAAAAAATTAGAGGAGACTAAGTCTCGTGTATAAAACAGTATTGGCTTTGACAAACAATTAGGCACCAGAAACGACGAGTGACAATTTGGAAGTTCACATAACTTCAAGTTAATATTCCTCAATGACTGTACAATCTTCCGACAAGAACTCATGATGAATCACGCCGTTGTAATCGAATAAAACTAACATTTAACCGCACTTGTCGGTTTTTTCGGCTTGGCTTTTATGGTCGCTTCCATTGACATTATTGAGCTTTGATTTAGGCGTCACCAGTGATGACCCTTTTCAACCAATCTGGTCATTCACATCATGACAGCCCCTAAGCGATGCTCATGCGACGGTTCTTCGGTCAAAATAAAACACGTTTTATGCCCAAAATATTGAAATAGTTTCACGGAGCCAAACGATATGTCAATATTCTCAGCAATTGCTTGATAGTGATCCGACCAGTCTCCATAGTAATTTTCTTCGCTGCTTCAACGTTTTCATCTGTTGTGGCACGTGGGCGTCCATGGCGGGCCTTCTGTGAAGAGCTCGTACCATTTCAGTAGCAAAAAACCAAGCACAGCAGATCAAATTAGTATTAGCCATTTAGAACTCGGAAATTCAGAGCCTTATTGACCGCCCTTCGACGAGCCTCCCTGTCATAAGTGTGTCCTTTCCATGTTTCGCTGTTTTGTCTCACTTCTAGGTCCATCCTTATATTGACCTCTCATCTTCGGGAGGGCCTTCCTGGCGGTCTTTTTCCTACGAGTCTTCCATTCATTAAACCCTTGACTGTTCGTCCACTGTCCATTCGTTTTACGAGGGTCTTCGCGATTTTGTTACTCGAACAATGCTTGTCCGTACTCTTCTCCATTCGCTTATTTCTTCGTTCACTTTCCCACCATAGATTCGCTTTAAGATCGTGTTTTCAAAAACCCAACATTTTTTTGTTCGTTTTGGCAGTCAATACGGTTCCCATATGTTTGATTTCGTCCACTTACTCAAAGCGTTTATCGAGTACTGTCAGCTGCGAGGTTTGGGTCGATCCAAGCCCGTCAGTGACCATATATTTGATTTTCTCTTCATTTACTTCTAAGCCTACTTCCTTTCCTGCCATTATTAGGCTTTCTACATTTCGTTTAATTGTTTACTCACTCTCTCCCAGCAAGTCCAGATCGTCCTCAGCATAGCTTGAACGGATGTGATTCAATTGAGAGTTATGCCCGTCTCTTTTCCACAGCAAAACAAACACAAACTAAATATCTAAAATGACAGGTAATATCAACATGTATTAGGGGGCATGTGCACCAACATAATAAAAACAAAAATTCGAAAATCGAATGTAATTAGCTCGTGAAATTCAAAAGTCACCTTATTTTTTGAACGAACCCCGTAACCTACTCCAGTAAATTTCGTTAGCTTAAGATGTTGAACCACAGTCTTTGGCCCCCAGTTAGTTTCTTCCTAACTAAGGTGGCGCACAAATGTGCCTCTGCAGCTAAAGGTCCTCTACTGTCTTCGCAGCGACGGTGCCCATACGGCTCAACGGGTGTCGGCTATCTTAGGCGTTGGATCCGTAGGCGACTGACTAGGCCGATGTCGCCGCTGTACAACCCGCACGGTTCTTGGTTGTATCTTTTCCTTTATTCTTCAGGTATCTTCGTCCTCAAAGTTCATGTTTTTGCACCATATAGAAGGTTCAGAAGGATTTAACAAAACTCTACTAGGGAATTACCTCCTAAAACCAAAGACACGAGTGCAGTTGGCAAACGTTATTCTGCGTTCGACTTCTGTAATGGTGACGTCAATGCATTTGTACAGAGCCGAGGTACATGAAGCCCTTCAAAATTATGTCTTATATCCAAGACGTTAGTGCCGCGAAGCCTCTTTTTATCATTATAATTGCATATTGCCCAAACCCACAAACGCTTCATTGACATCTTGTCATGTGTGTAAGTAAGCGAGCAATTGAACGGCTATGTCTGTACGATGTTTTCAAGGACACAAGATGGGATCAGCTTGGGGTGAGTCAAGCTACAATTCCAGTCTTCTTCTTGCTAACTTTTACCTGGATCTGCCAAGCCTCTGCATAAGCGTTCCCTACCTCAGCTTTACAAGGTAGAAGACTAAAAATGCTGACCTTTAGGCCTTAGATCCAGGTCCAAAGACAACCAATTTCGACTTCCAAGCCGATCGTAATGTAGAATTGAAACCAAAATCATTCTTTGCGTAATCCGTCCACACATTTAAAAATGATCGGATGGAGGCAATATTATAACACCTGAATCCTAAGCCGCAGGACCGCGTTGTAAAAGACCTTCATATAAGGTGTAGTAAGAAAAACTCAATTTTTCTTCATGAAATTTAAGGCTCTATTTAGCATAGTTAGGTCGTCAACAATGCGCTCGTTTTGTTCGATAACTTGTTGCCGTTTGGCAAAAAAGCGGGACTGCCGATTTAATTTCATGAAAATCTTTCGCTATGGACGGTCACAGGTGGTAATCACTTAGTGCGTCATGGACTATAAGGCGGATGCATAAGGTCCTCAAAATTTAGCCTCCTGGAATTTCTGGCGAGTTACTTATCGATGTATATGATCTAGTGTTGTCCTGATGTAATATGCTTCCCCATTGCTCAAAGCTAGCCTCTTCCGTTGACAGTACGTTTTGACAGGGTTTTCAATAAGGGCGGATAGATGTTGAAATGGAATAAAACAAGTTCTATGGGAGGTATTAATATAATTCTTTCTTTACTTGAAAGGCCCATATACGCCATTTTGTATGAAACATGACATCGTTCAAATACCCGCCTCGACTTCCTACGGTGGCACGGATCCGAATGGTCCAAGTTTCAAAGACTATTCCTCATAGATCCGGCTGAATCTGAGCAATGGCCTTAAGCACATCGGTCGATTGTGGTTTATGCGCCTTCGAAAACCCCACAAGAAAAAGTCTAGCCGTAGCCGTCACGTCACCTCTGCGAGAGATAACCTTATCCTCAAATCGTTCATGCAGAATGTCAATCGTGGCGTCCGCTATGTGGCACGTAACGCCGTTCTTTTCCCCGAGAGACGAGTGGCTATCAAACGCCGTGATCAACGACCACGAGATTACCCTCTTCACCGACAGATCGAAAATGGACACAGACACTGGGGCCGGGTTCTACTCTGATACGCTGTACAAACAGGAATCATTTAGACTTTCTGATTTGGGCAGCGTCTTCCAAGCAGCAATCCTAGTCAAACCTATCCTAAATAGAGAAAGCAGCCAAACAAGTAACCGATATCCCACCATTGGATATCCCCATCTTTGTAGACAGCCAGGCTGCACTGAAGTCAATAGGATCCTGTACAACGAGATCAAAGGCTTTCATGAAATGCCGCGACTCACTGAAGTCCATCAGATACCACAGAGTCAAGCTCTGCTGGGTCCCGGGCCACAACTCAAGCGCAGGGAACGAAAGAGCGAACGAATTGGCCAGGCAAGAGTCTGAAAGGGACATCAGCGAAACGGACACGTCACTGCAACCACCGATCAGTGCATTATACCGGATCATAAATGACACAATCGTAAAAGAAGCCAACTCGTCTTGGCTTACAAGAAACGACAGCCACACAACAAGATCATCGTGGCCAGAGCTCAATATCGGAAAAACAAAGAATGCCCGTATGCTCGTCGGAGTGATCGCAGGAGCAATGCTCCGGAAATGGAACTCGGGATCCAGCGATCTCTGCCGGAGCTGCGGCGATGAGGAAGGAACCGATACGATCCAACATTTGATTTGCCACTGCCCAGCTCTCCAGAATCGGCGCCTAGCTTCACTGGGCCTAAGATTCTTCACAGAGATTGCGGACGTAGCAAATGTAGATATATCGGATCTTCTAAAATTCATAAAGAGGACGGGCTGGTTTCAGCCACCACGTGATAGGACAGTTTACTCCACAAATGAAGGGAATCACAATGGGCCCTTTTGCTTGCTCAACCATCACACTCCCCTTCTTTAACCTAACCTAACGCCGTTCTGCTGGAATCACATGTCGTCTAGGTCCATATGATTCAATTTGGGCCGTAAGAAATTGGTTATCATCGTTCTATAGCATTTGCCACTGACGGGGACCGCCTCACCAACGTCGTTTTCGTAAAAATACGGGCCAATGACGCCGCCGGCCCAAAATCGACATCGAACGGTAACTTTTTGGGATGCATTGTCACTTGATGAGATTATCGCGTAATCTCCTTCTAAGTAGCACACGATTCCTTCATCTCAACATCCATAAAGGAAATTCGCGATCACCTGATCAGCTGACTGATCAAGTTGCGATCGACGCCAGTGACTCCTCCAGCATCCCAGATGTACGAACCCTCCGCGGAGCCAACATCGACTCAGATCACTACCTTGTTGTAGCTAAGGTACGGATGACGAAATCAAGGATGCTTCGGAGTCGAGCAAAGCAAAGTCGAAAGTTTGACGTCGAAAAGCTACAATATCAGGAGACCGCTAGGACCTTTACCGATCGACTTTCCCTTAATCTCTCAAAAAGTCCGACGACAAGCACACCAGCATAATCAACATAACAACAATGGAAGTATTGCCAGCGCGCCATCAGAGACATTGCCTGGATTCCAACCGCCGCCAGCTAGAAACTCCTGGTTTGATGCGAACAAACCCATGTAGCAAAGCAAACTGCCTACAAAGCCGTGCTACACAGATGGACGAGAGCTAATCGTGAGCTCTACGAGCAGAAAAGGGGGGAGGAGCATACGCCTTTAAGGAAGAAAAAAAGGGAGCACGATAAGCGTGAGATCGAGGAGATGGAGAGAGACCTATAAGGATAAAGAGTCACAGTCGATGCTGAGAATATGGGCGAGGATAAATCTGATACCACTGTCAGGCAGAATGATCTATTCGCAACGGACAAAGATGCAAAAGAATTCCGTCCACCCGACCTCGAATTAAGCATTTAATATCGAAGCTTAAAACTAGTAAAGCCACGGGCACACACGCCCTGTCTGCTGAGCTATTTAAAGCGGCTGGAGATGAGCTGGTAGAACGCATGCATCAGCTCATCTGTAAAATATGGTCGGAGGAAAGCATGGCCGACGAAAGGATTCTCAGCATCGTTTGCCCAGTCCACAAGAAAGGGGACCCCTATAACTGCGCCAATTATAGAGGAATAAGTCTCCTTAACATCGCGAACAAGATCTTCCCTGCCGTGACATATGAACACCTGAAAGCCTTTGTGGATTTGATAGGTACCTATCAGTGTGGTTTCAAGCGAGGTATATCCGCAATAGACCAATTTTAAAGCTGCGTATGACAGTGTGCAAGGAAACAAGCTATACGTAGCCATGCCTAATTTTAACATCCCTGCCAACATCAGATTGTACAGGATGACGATCGAGTATTCCCGCTGCTTCATTAAGGTCAGTAGCGAACTAACTGAGACTTGGTGTTAAAAAAGGATTTAGACAAGGCGTACAAGAGCCAGTGGCCAACACAAGAGATGCGATCTATTTCTAGTCTGCGCAATTGCTTACGTACGCGGATCACATCAACGTGATTGGAAGGACAATGCGAGACGTCAATGAGGCTTTTGTAAGCATTGAGGCGGAAACGGTTAAGATGGGTCTTAAGGTCAGTGAGGGTAAATCCAAATGTATGCTGTCAACCAAAAAAAACGTACAACGACGTCTTCGCCTTGGTCTTGGTCGGGGATTTCGTCTATCTTGCCTCACTAGTGACAAGCGACAACAACACCAGCGCTGAAATCAAACGCAAGACTACTCTTGCCAACCGCTGCTTCTTTGGACTCAAGAAGCAATTGAGTAGTAGAGCCCTCTCTCGAAGGACCTAGGTTTCGCCTTACAAAACCTTAATCTTCTTAATCCTCCTCTGCCCTTGGTAATTTTGAGAGGAAAATACTGCGTTCAATCCATGGTCCTGTTTGTATACGGAGAGTGGAGGAAAAGATACAACGACGAACTGTACAAGCTGTACAGCGACATTGGCCTAGTAAGACATCTTCAGATCCATCGTCTAAGATAGCTAGGCCATGTAGAGCGCATGAACTACACAGCTTCGGCCCGAAGAGTCTTCGAATCCAACCCGGAGGGACGACCGCACACAGGTGGAAGCGGACCTTGACCAACTAGGAGTGAGGCACTGGAAACAGCTAGCCAAATACCGTGCTAGTTGGAGATGTTTGTTGGTTAAGGCCCAAGTTGACCCCCGAATTGTAGCGCCATCAAAGAAGAAAAATAAACCTGTTCTTAAGGACCTAAAATTCATATATGTTTGCTCGGACCTGCCTAAAATTGAATGAAGCTAGACTGATATCTTCTATCACTGTCTCGTAATTAAAAAAAAACTCTAATCGAGCTACCAAATGGCAGAAGTATTGTGTCAGAAACAAAAAAAACAAATCCTTCTGACACCATAAAGTCAGATGAAATAAAAAAAAATGTGAAAAAGAAAATCCGCATTCACTCCGCACTGTCAACGTATTGAAACCAAATCGCAATCTGGTCCATTCTCTGAGCACAAATTCCATTCGATTTTGTAATAGATCGCGCATTCCTTCTACACCCGAATAGAGCATCTTTCTCTTTCCATCCACCATTCTTTCCGCAATCAGTGTCTCAAACTCGTACGAGTCGAGAGGACGCTGTTCGTGTGATTACCAAACCAATTTAATAATTTGGCTAAAGGAAACTCCTTTTCTTTTTACAACCAAAACAAAAAAAAATAATTCAACAATTCGTCTAAAACGACAAATAGAACAAAATCAAAAAAAAACAAGCAAAACATCGCCCAAATCATTAAATGAAAAATAAAATCCATAATTCAATAATAAAGCAACCAATCGAATATTGCATAGAAAACAAGAAAAGGAAGAGGAGAACCTTGTAATTCTCGTGTGTAAGTCGAAGACGACGAACAAAACGACTACGACAACAGCGACAACGACGACCAAGGAGAAGATCAAGACGTGGAAATTCTCGGTGTGACAACGCCTTGACGGAGTTTTGTCTTTATTTTTTTTTTTTTTTAATTTTTGTTTTCGTTTTTTTTTCCTCTGTTTTGAGTGGGCGAACACTCACATTTTGAGTTAATTTCTTGCTATTTGGCAACTTTTTTTTTTTTTAAACAATTTTAATTTGATTGTGCCTCACCATCTTTTATTTTGTTTGTTTTATAAAAAAAAAAAAAAAAGAACAAGAGAAATTGTTTATTTTCGTTAAAAAATAATCGACGATAAGGAGCAATTGATTTTCCGCGATAATCGACAAAAGTCCAGAACCGAAACTGCAACAAAGAGGAGCCACGAATAACAGAAGGTGAGTGCGGAGTAGTAGATATGTATCATCATCGTCATGGTCGTGTGTGAAAAATTGGGTTTTTTTTTTTCTTTGAATCTCAGTGAAAATTCGATGGTTCAGTTGTGTTGTTTTCATAGTTTGATGTTGTGTTATTCATTAATCATGCCTAGTCGTTTGCGTTCTAATTTTTATTAATAAACTTGACTTGATGCCGAGTACATGCGGCATCGTGGGTTCGTCCATCGAGGGGGGGATGAAATCGTACGGGTTCGACGGTTCGTGGTTTCCTCCAAACGCCAAACAAAGGAGAAGAGCATTGCCGTCCGTACGATGTTTGCGCACATCCATTCGGTTTTTCTTTTTTGTTCTTCTGTTTTCGCTTTCTGCTTTCGGATTCTTTTTTTTTCTTCTCTTTAATACACTCGCACGGGTTGGATGAGAGAAAGGAGGCAATAGTGGAGGTTATTACCTTGTATGTAGCCATCCAGCTCCGCCACTTGTTGCCCGCGGTCGGATAGTCGAATGGTCGGATGGCGTGGATCTCTCCGGCGACCGGACGAGTGAGTCGCGACATGGTATAGAATGCAATTGGGGGGCCTTATGTAAGACTTGTGCCAGTTTTCTTCGAACGAAACAGGTGTGTACGAGATTCCTCGATAGAACAGGCACATAACGAATCGTCCGGGTAGATAGTTGCAGTTATCGATTCGCGTGCTAATGCTTTCTCTTGAACGCATTTCGTCATGCACCAGGAAAGCTTCTCCTTCGAAGATCTTTAAATGCCTTTCAAGTAGCGTCAGGAATGACTATCAGTCATCAGTGATAACAATCATGAGCTGACGAGTGACTCATTTCTTTTATCTTATCTACCCAACCCGGTTAGTGGCTGTATTGCGTGTCAGCGCGGGCAACAGACTATAGATCAAAACGCTATACAGACTCACCGTCCGCAAATCTATCACAACACAACTGAAAACGAATGTAGACGGTCCTTTGCCCACCTTATTTCGTTTGGAGTCCATTTTACATATTGCATTTTTGAAAACGTATGAAAATTCATGCAAGAATGAAGCGCACTTACCGAAGGCGTACCACATACGCCGACAGTTCGTGACAAATTCCATGAAACTTTACTTTTTTCCTTTGTAGCAACATTTTATAATTGTTTTTGAATGAAATCTTGCTATTTTGCGTAGTTTTAAAAGTAGAAAGTTCACTCATGTAGCCACAGTGTATAAAAACAAAACTCAAACAATCAAAAAAAAAACTTGTTTCGCCCAACAATAACCCACCCTATCATCATACCAAGGTTGCGCAAACATCATCATATGTACTTTTCACCGGGAGATCACCACCGCTACCCACAGAATCATTACAATAACTTCCAACTTGTCCAACACCCAAATGGAATTCAACAAACGACGGCGGCGGTGCCGCCACAGCAGCAGCAACAGCAACAACATCAAACGCCACCGCCGTCTATGCAGCAACAGCAGCAGCAGCAACAACAACAACAACAGCAGCAACCGTCAACGCATCGGGCCGCACAGCAAATTCCATCACAATATTCAGCCAATCAACAGATGCAACATCCCCAACATCAACATCATCAATGGCCACCAAGAGCGTCAATCTTGACCGCTCACCAATTATTTCCACCATACACAACAACGTTGCCTAATTCAACGCAATTTTGTACGCCGCCACCCCAATACTATCAACGTGTGACACAAACTTCGGCGGTATCGGCGCCCCTACAACAAAGGCCATGCCTCGCGCCCGCTTGTGCTGTCTTCCCCATGCCGGCACAGGCGACACAAGCTCTACGACAAAATGTTATAACGCAACCAACAACGGCCCTTCTAACATCATCTACATCATCGGCACAGCAAATGCAAGTGCAATATCTTCCTCCACAATATTGTCAGCCACCATTGGAGCAAGCGGCCTACGCTCATTTATTAACGAATGCTACACTATCCGAATCCACACCCGCTATTAAGCCGCGTAAATACGCTATCCCGATTATAGACCCCGCAACACGCGAGAATGTACTCGAGCGTGATTTGCGAAAAAGCGAGCCCGCTTCACCGGCCGACGCGCTCTCAATCACGGCAACATCATCATCAACATCGACCGATCTGAAAGAATCCGAAAATGATCTTGAAGACGAGCCAACACCACAGCCACTACCACAACAATCGCAACCGCAGCCGCAAAGAAAACCGGCCGTCGAGGAGCATGAAGCAATCGATCAATCTGCCGATACGAAAAACAATGACGACCAAACGCAGCCGGATATTATGGATTCACAACCTCAATCACCAGTAGATGCGGCTGATCACGGTAATTAAAAACAAAAAACAAAACAAAAACACACACATACATACCATATCTGTCTATGTACCCGTATACCTACATATGTATATCGCGTGACCCAATCCATCCGACTTTATTGTTTCAGTTGAATCGATTAATACTGAGGATAAATTGGAAGACGCTAACACGGTTGTTGCAACCGAGGAGGTGGTCAGTCAGTGCGACGAATGCGGCGGCGCCGCTAACATAGAACAGACTCAACCCCCACCCGATGGTATCACGACATCGTCGTCATCATCATCACCACCACCACCACCAGCGGCACCACTTCCGCACGATGGCAAATGCGACAGTGCATCCAAGAGTGACAAAAACGAAGTATCATCGACAACATCGTCAATCGCTGAAGGGAGTATGTGCACGGATTAATCTCTCTCTCTCTCTCTCTCTCTCTCATATTTCCTGTAATAATAAAATCAACTTTTCCAGATCAACCATTATCCTCCACCTCCACCGTGGCGGCAACGGAGAAACCGCTTCCTAAAAACGCATCTACAACTACAACGCACGCTACAACATCAACAGGCGGCAAATCGACTGGTGGTAAACAACAACAGCAAAAACAAAACCAAAAACATCAGCCAGTTGCGCCACCGGTCGCGAAAGCTTCTATGAAGAAGAATAAGAAAAACAAACGCCTGAAGGAGAGTCAAAAGAAACAAATCACCGATTCGACAATGAATCTCGAGAACATCAATAAAACGTCAAATTCCAATCAAAACGAAACTAAATCAAGCAACAAGCAGGTAATAGCCGATGCCCCTACAGCTAAGGGAAACGCGAGCAAAGCCCATGAGGAGAAAATAAAAGGAATGGACACGATCAAGTCGCCGATTCAAAATGAGACTTCTACCCCGTTCGATGTGGCAACCGAGAGGCGCGATGAAAGTAATTTCAAACATTTCCTTTTCATTTCTTTCCTAAATGCCTAATTTGCTGTGAAATTCAGCGAAGTAGGCATTCGGTTCACGCGTTATTTCCTTCTTTTTCTTTACCCAACCTAACAACCTGATTATTTTAGACACGGAAACCGTCGACGACCCATCACAACCACCAATATCGTCGAACAACACCGATGACAACGATCAGTCATCACAGAACAACAATAACAACGACGACAGCAACAAACTTAAATTGACCAAATCCGAACAAATTGCGTCGGAAATCCTAGGCATCGGATCATCAGATGACAATGAACTCTTATTCCTTAACAGCTCGGTGTCTGGCTACGAAGACGATTTATGTCCCACGCCACCACCATCACAAGATGATCATTACCGTCCCGGTAATGATAACTCAAAAGATATCTACTTTGGCGATTTCTCGCAAGATAATCCAGTCCAAGAGATATCACTCCACATCGGCGATGAAGAATCACAAGATGATACGGAGGAGAACAATGACGACGACGTGAACGAGACTCCAATTCAAACACCAAAAGAATCGAAAAAACTCTCATACACCCTGCAAGAACTCAAATCACTTGCCAACGGACCTGCCTCCAAAATACCACCAGCATTACGTGGAAAAATCTGCGAAGTCATCGGAAAGAATACCCGCGGATCATACATGCAACCGCCGTATCAGCAAAACCAAATGTATCAGCAGCTATCGTTCAAGGATCCCGTCAACTATTTGAATCGCAAAAAGACCGGCAAACAACGTATGAACGAAGGTCCATCATCGTATCAACAGTTCCCGCAGCAGCAACAGCAATACGACCAGACACAGCATCAGAAAAATGCCGACTTTATATGCATCAATCTCTCCCTGAACGAAGAGATTCAATTGGCTAAAAGCGAAAACGCATGGGTGCCGTCTGCCCTACAAGGTGCTCCCAAATCCGAGGCCGAAGACGATGAGCAAATCCTCAAGAAGATCCGCGGTATACTCAACAAGCTAACGCCCGAGAACTTCGATAAACTATCCCAAAGCGCGACCAAGTTCCCTATACGCGGCGAGGAGCGTATCAACAAGGTTATGCTGTTGATTTTCGAAAAGACCGTCAGCGAGCCGAACTTTGCGCCCACCTATGCGCTATTTTGTAAATTCCTCTTCACACAACATAACATCATGATCAAGAGTATCCTCATCAAACGTATGCAGGAGGAATTCGAAAGCAACGTGAACAATGCCAAGGCTAAGAACGACAAATTGAAACCAATCATGGACAAGATAGCCGCGTGTAACGATCCCAAAGAGAAATTAGAACTGAAAGCTGAGCTGGACGATCAGGAGTATCAGTTCAGACGACGTGCTTGGGGCACGGTACGTTTCATTGGTGAAATGTACAAACTCGGTTTCTTCGATACCGAACGCGTGCTCACGTGTATCAAGAGTCTGTTGGATCCCCGTTGCGAGGAGAAGCTCGAATACATGTGCAAGCTACTAACCACGGTCGGTGCGCACTTGGAACCGATTGACAAGCCGCTGGCAAGTGTGGAAAAGATTAAAATCACCGAACGACTGGATGCGATATTCAAAAACATCAAGCAATTGGTGGAGAAAAAGAAAGGCAGCGGCCCGCGGATAAGTAGTCGAGTTCGATTTATGATGCAGGGCGTGGTCGAGTTGCGTGCCCGATCGTGGGATCAGAAAGTCACACCAGTGCTACCATCACGTGAGGTATCGCCTGCTTTTACCAGAGGTCTGGGCGGTTCCCAGCGCAATATGGGACGAATGAATAATAATTACGTGTCCTCGGGCGGCGGCGGAGGCTATGAGAAACGACGACAGGGCAGTGACATGCAAAAGAATTCGTCACAATTGAATATCGACTTTAATAAGTTGCCGGTCTTTAATAAGGACGTACCGACGAGAAAGCTCGGTAACTCGTCGCTGTTGATTTTGAAATCGAGTCGATTGCAACAACAGCAGCAGCAGCCTCAATCGATGACATCATCTTCGTTGCAGCAAAATAGCCGCGCGCCGAGTAGTAGTAGATCGCCGCTCGAAACGGAGCCTAAAGAGTTTACCGCCACACAGCATCAGGACGAATTGTCTAGCCTCGAATGCGAACGTCTACTGACCGGCATGATTGAGGTAGCCATCGAAGAAGACGACTGCTACGATTGGTATACCAAGTGGAATGAAATCCCAAGTGTCTATCATCCGACAATCATCTCGTATATCCTCACGGAATACATACATTCGTTAAAGATCAAACGAGAAGAAGTCGAGGCTTGTACACGACTCTTTGTCAGCCTGATGAAGGAGCATCTCCTCACGTTGTCATCCTTCGATAATGGCTATAAGAAATTCCGCGATGTTTGGGACGACATACTGCTCGACGTGCCCAAAGGCTGGCAATATGTATTCAATTTCATCGGACCTCTACTGCATTTCGAACTGATACCATTCGACTTGATCTGGGATCCGTCTTGGTTTAACACGACCGGCGGCGAGAAATTCCTCTCCAGCATGATTGTGTATTTCACCTCCGAATACGGAGCCAACTATATGCGTTGCTTTTGGAATAGTAAAAACATCCATTGGAACATGTTCATAAGCGAGAATCGCGTGCCGTCATTTATCGCGACCAATCATTTCGAATTTATCGAGAATCTGAAATGCATGCCGCCCGTATTCATTCAGCGCACCGCGGACGAGCTAGTCCATCGCATCAAGACCCTCCTCGGACAGTCGGACGAAAACATCGACCTCATCATAGACTTCATTAGTACCAATGTACATATTGACTGCTGTTTCATTCGACATCTAACAATGTTCCTCTGTGATTACACTGTGATCTACTGTAATACTCCCAATAGTAGTAGTATAAGTAGCAATAGTAATAAAAAATCAAAATTATCGGACAGTTACCCGTCCACATCATCGGGCGCGGCAGCATCGACATCGTCGTATAAGTTACGACGCGACTTGTTCGTCAAGAAATGCATACCGTTGCTACAGCGATGCATCGACTCGAAAGACGACTACGAGTTGAGCTGCCTCGAAGCAATTGTGGAACGATGCAAGCAACTGTACGATTCTTCAGCCGAGGACCTAATATGCAGCATTCTACTAGAACTGGACGGTGAAGTCATCTCCAAGGAGTCGTTCGAGAAATACTATCAGCAGCAACAGATGCGCGCCGAGGGCGACAACACCCTAATGGGCAGCGAGCTAAATTCATTTTTCCAAAAAACTCTGACCTAGAACAGCTGCGACAACGACCGCGCGGCCACTAACCCAAGCTACAACTAATCGTATATAAAATATCTATATACACAAAAAATAAATATTTATTCTCAGATAAATTAAAATTTATAAAAAAAAATTAAAAACCAAAAAAAAACAACGATAAACAGTAATTAAAAGAAAAAACAAAAAAAAAACAAATTATTGCAGAGGAAAAAAAAACAAAAACAAGGAGAGATGCGTTCATTAGACATGCGCGCAATCCAATTGCACCAAAGAAGTTTTAATCTTTTTTTTTTTAAATTTTTTTTTAATTTTTTTTTTCGGTTTTGCAATCGTTTCGCAAAATCGAATTATAATAAAACGGAGAGGAAAAAAAACAGCAAAACCGAGAAGAACAACCGAAGAAAAACAAAAATAAAACACAAAAATGAATAAAAAAAAAACAAAAATCAGAGCTTTAAGCCTTTAGTGACAAGAACTAGGTTTAATAAACGATTAAAAAAGGAAATTTTCATAACAAATCGATGTTTTGTTATAAATAATTATAATTTAAACAAGATAATGAAAAATAAAAACAAAAACAAGAGTAAATGTTTTTTTCTTTTTTTATTACGGGCGACTGGCCACTTTTGTTTGAGGTTGGGTTTAGGTGTGTTCAAAAAATAAGGTGACTTTTTTGAATTTCGCCAGCGGAGAGCATTCGATTTTTGAATATTTCTTTTTGATATGTTGGTACACATGTCTTCTAACATGTTTTGACATTGTCAGCTATTTTGGATATTTAATTTGCTTTTAACAGATGGAGAGGTTACACATGTTCTAGTGTGCTTGGCGATTTTTTGCAACTGAAGAGAAGGGATCAAAAAATATTATAGTTTGTGTCAAAAATACTGGAAATATTGACAAGTGTATTTGGCGAATCAGACTGGTAAAAGTCATCATTCGTAGATCATTTACAAGCTCTCGCAAAGGGACGATGCCCGTCCTAGACTCCCCTGAACATCAACATGAAAACGTTCAAGCAGCGAAGAAAATTGTCATGCAGAATCGTCGAATCACTGTCAGAGGACATGAATCGTGTGTTGTCAGCAAAGTTTGTCCAGAAATTGCTAAATTTTGATCAAAAGAACCGTCGCATGATCATCTCTCAGGAGCTATTAAACGATGTGAATAATCCCGATTTACTGAAAAGGGTCATCACTGGTGACGAAGCCTGGGTATATGGTTATTCCCCAAGGCAGCCACCTAGGTCCCCTCCTTTTCATTCTTACCATTGAGTTTGTCGTCAAACATTCACACCTCTCACTATACGCCGACAACACCAAGTGCGAGGTGGAGCAATTGGTGGAGAAAAAGAAAGGCAGCGGCCCGCGGATAAGTAGTCGAGTTCGATTTATGATGCAAGGCGTGGTCAAGTTGCGTGCCCGATCGTGGGATCAGAAAGTCACAACAGTGCTACGTGAGGTATCGCCTGCTATTACCAGAGGTTTAAGCGGCTCCCAGCGTAATATTGGACGAATGAATAACAATTACATGTCCTCGGGCGGCGGCGGAGGCTATGAGAAACGACGACAGGGCAGTGACATGCAGAAGAATTCGTCACAATTGAATATCGACGTTAATAAGCTGCCGGTCTTCAGTAAGGACGAACCGACGAGGAAGCTCGGTAACTCGCCGCTGTTGATTTTGAAATCGAGTCGATGGCAACAACAGCAGCAACAGCCCCAATCGATGACATCATCATTGTTACAGCAAAATAGCCGCGCGCCGAGTAGTAGTAGATCGCCGCTCGAAACGGCGCCTAAAGGGTCTCCCGCCACACAGCATCAGGACGTAATTGTGTGCGTTAAAGATCCAATCGTTGATGTAGGATTTGACCCAAAGGGGGATCAAGGCCCGGCAAACTCTCCTCTGATCCCAGAGTAACCAGGGACCCATACAAGCCTTAGTGAATTTAGTCTTCCGACCTTGTTCAATTCATGAGTTCATGCACTAATTTGGAGCTGGTTAAAAGCTTGGACACAGCTTTGAATGAAGCTTGGCTGTCACTGCAGACGCATTTGCTTTTCTCTTTCACTTGTCCTTTACAACATAGTGCATGGCTATTAGGATTATGTATACCTCTGATTGGAAGACAGACGCATATTTTCCTGACGAAAAATGGAGTCGGACGTTTTCGCGCTCAAAGAAAACTCCGCCGGACCCCCGCCCAGTCCTAGAGCCATCTGTAAAAATGAAAAGATACAGGTTCAGTATCTGGCCAGAACTAGTCCTGATGCCATGGAAATTTGACAGTGAAATTATAGCGCATTAAATTGGCAGGTGTCATTGCGTCGGAAGACATATCCATGAGACAGGGGTCGTAGGATATTTTTCAAGTGCGAGTTGTACCAAATACCATTTCTCTTGAGGCGAGACATGGCTTTCAGTACGCACCCTCTGAAGGGTAGAAGACTCATCATAGCATCTAGAGCAGCTCCCGGTGTGCTGGGGAAAGCCCCCGTGCAGCTGAAACAGACTGCTCTTTGGAGTTTGGTAAAGAGGTCACGACGTGTTTGAGATTATCGGTCTTATCATTGCCGTGTAGATTCAGAGGACGATAAGCCCCAAGTTGTGCCAAAAGCATCTTTGCATTACCAAAAAGCTGACAGCGCTTTGGTGGTTTTGGACTCAACATGCTTTGACCAAAGAAGCTGGCTGTCTTAGATGACTCCCAGGTACTTAGCTTTCTTGGACATCGGAATGGGAATGCCTCTTAGTACCAGCTGAGTAATGCCAGTAATTTTCCTCCTTCTCGTGAAGAGAACGACATCAGTCTTAAGAGGATTTACTGACAGCCCATTACTCATGCATCAGTTCTTGATCTTTGAGACCGCCTGCGCTTTGAGACAGACAGTCGCTACCATGAGCCGACAGAGAGAACAGCAACATCATCCGTAAAGGCCTGGACATTAAGAGCATCGAGCAGTCGCCCAACATACACCATAACAGCGGAGACAGGACACCACCTTGCGGGCCAGTCTACCAGCGTTTTGGCCAAAAACAACACCGTATCATCACCGCAGTCAGCGAACATGGCTCCCTGAGACTTTTTTCCCTTCCTAAACGTGAGAAGGGAGATTGGCTACGATTGCGGAGATAAACATCGCATCGCTGGATAAGCTCAAGCTTATACCAAGAAGCGCATATCAGAGGATTGGAATAAGCGCTGGCGCAAGTGTTTTATATCATTAAGAAACATATTTTTTTTAACAAACATCAAAAGAGCTATACGCCGTGCAGTTAGACTCTTTCAATCGAAAAGTTTACCTAGTCACATGTCCATTCTTCAGATCTTTCCTTACTTTTACAATAAAATTGAGATATCAACCCCAAATGGTTTAACATATGGGAGTGATGCCCCGAAATGTATAAATGATCTTAGATGGTAAAAGATGGCTCAAAGATGGGGTTAGGCATTGACGCTCGTGTTTTTGGCCCTTCAGTTTGGGAACTTCAATTCCTGTATTTACACAATGGAGCTCTTCCTTAATTGCTTTTGCCAAAAACAATCTACCAACACATTTCTCTACTCACAACAGTTTTACAAATGCAGACCAAACCTTTATTTCACAACTCTTCCTACCCTATTCTCACTACAATAATTCTTAGCAAGCACACCCCAATTTAAATCTATCCCAAAATTCCAATGCAACAGAATCAGCATTGAAACCAAAGCCTCTACCTACGTAGTACTCAGGGAATCATCCTCAAACATCCTAAATAAGAAGCTGAACTATACGACCAACGCAAATTCCGTCGAATCTCTCAAATCCAATCTAGGACAACCACCCCCGGAGAATAGTGAATGAACATCTTCGACACAAATCTTCTGCACCTCGTCCAGGTTGTGTGACACTGACACCATAAGAGCGTACACTCTTGAACCTGCGCGAATTATGGAAAAAAAAAGCAGCTGCGATCTACAAAATCATTCGCAAGGCCTTCGAGAAGGTGGTCCATAAGGCCCTGTCTAAATGAGTTGAGGACAATAAAATCATCCCGGAATAACCAATTCGATTTCAAACTCGTGTCGAATATCCAATGGAACAAATGCAAGAACCAATGCACGGGTGCCTGTCTGATTGACTTGGAAAATGGGTAGAAGCTCTTTATTACAAGCTCAGTCGGCTGGGCATAAGTAAACAACTGCTACATATGATTCTTGACATGTTAACAGGTAGAAAGTTCGTAGTGAAAATTGCCAACGGGATTTCTACCCAAACATTTGATATTAACAACGGACTGCAACAGGGTACAGTGAGTCCCCCGATCCTTTTCAATATTTACTTCAGTGACTTGATAGCTTCTCTTCACCATTCAATAGCGTATGCGGACGATTTAATCGCGTACAAATCAGGTCCAACGATCGACGTCATTGTCACTCTCTTGCAGCGTGACTTCGAAAAAATTCAGCAGTATTGTGATGACTGGAGGTTGAAAATCAACTTCCAGAAATCAGAATCTATATTGTTCAGAACGCCTTTGTCAGGCCTCTCGAGACACTAGAAAAAATTGGCGCGGGTTCTCAATTCTTGGACAGAACAGGCGCCTACTGTCAGCTTACTACTATAGTCAGCTACCTTGGGATCTGGTTAGACCAGTATCTATATTTTGGCAAGGGCCCGAGGCTCTTTCGCTCTGACAGGATGGTTGTTTCATTGCAGCCAACTTGATTCCATAGTGAAGGTAATCTGCTACATGGCCTTAATCAGGCCCATGGTTGCCTATGGATGTCCCATCTGGTTCAATGTGAGAGCCAGCTTAATGGAAAGGATCCAGGTATTTGAGAGACAATGTCTCAGAACTTGTCTCGGGTTACATAGGACACCCGAATATGAGTACACGAAATTTTACCCGAACGAGGTCCTATACAGGGTGTCCCACGAGCAGTGTGCCAAAAAGCTAGAGCGTGTAGGCCTGGTCAAGACAAGAAAAAAATCGTATGGGAGGGGGGGGGGGGAGGGTTATTCTCCCCGTTTAGCCGGGAGGGGCAATTTTCTAAAAAAAAATTACTTAATTTGGAAAAAAAATTATTATAAATCAACAGTTACATCCACTATGCCGCGATATACTTTTTTGTAAAGCCAGAAACCTCTTCTTTCATCTTGTTTTTAAGCGAAGCTGTTTTAAAGAATAGTTTTTGAGAAATAAATTTTGAAACTCAAAATTTTGAAAAAAAAAATTTCGAACTATTTTTTTTCAAAATTGTATGTAATTAAGTACTAATTTTTTTTCAAAAATTCAATTCTCTTATTAGTTTTTAGTTAAAAACAGAAAACCGGATGCAAAAATGTCTTGTAGTTTTTGAGAAATAAAAAAAAAACTTAGAAAAACCTTTTTTTTATTTTTAACGCGGCTGGACTTGTAGGCAAATTAATGTATGAAACATTGACCTCTTTTTTATTATTGTTAAGAAATTCGGAGTTTAATTATAATAAATTTTCAATATGATCCCCATTTTATTATTATTTTTATATCTCCTTCTAATAGCTGCACATATGTAAGTCTATGCTTGACAAATTTTCCTGCAATTTGACTCCAGCGCCTTCAATCCGTTCTTTCAGTTGTTCCAAAGATACTATTTCCACTTCGTAAACATAATTCTTCATGAATCCCCACACATAAAAATCTAGAGGAGTTAAATCTGGTGATCTAGGTGGCCATTCGGTGGGGCCCCTTCTTCCGATCCAACGGTCACTAAAATGATGGTAGTGTGCTGGTGCTCCATCTTGCTGGTAGATTAAATTATCTGCTATGGCCAAAGGAACGTTGTCCATCAAATCGGGCAAAATGTCTCGTAGGAACCGCAGGTATGATTCTCCATTAATAACGGCATTCAAAAACCGGGGCCCGATTACAGTTTGTCCAACAATACCAAGCCAAACATTACAGCTAAGGCGGTGTTGTGATTTATTTTGTTTTTTGTTGTGTGGATTGGTGCTACTCCAATGATGCAAATTGTGGAAGTTAGTAACCCCATCTCTGGTAAACTGTGCTTCATCCGTCCAGAATATCCTTGCAAAATAGTTTCGTTCAGTTTCATCTCGAAGCAGTAATGATCGACAAAATTCTGCTCTCAAAAACTTGCCGTTTGAGGTTAGTTCCTGAACTGGCCTAAAATGGTACGGGTGTAAGTTTTCGGTATGAAACACTCTCCATACTCTAGATTTGGACACTCCATGCATAATAGCTATCCTCCTTGTACTAAGGGAGGGATTACGCCGGACCAAATAAAAAATTCTTTCATCTAAGATTCCTGATCCATCTGTAACTGATCTTTCGCTTCTTCGATGCTCTAGCACTCCGTGCTCAGACTTCGGTGGATTCTTGAAAACATGCTACGACTGGGACACCTTCGATTGGGATATCTTTCAGCGTAGTGTCTTTCGGTTTCACGATCTCGACCGTTAGCTAAACCGTAGCAGAAGTGCATGTCCGTTAATTCTTCTCGAGAGTATGAGTTTGACATCGTAATGTGTTGATGAGTTAACATCCAATTTGGAAATGTTTTTTTATTAAAAATGCGATGCCTTTTATTTACATTTGGGTTGCAAATATTTTGTTTTTCAATAAAGAAAAATTGCAGTTTTATTGTCTTAAGGTCCTAGCCGGTAGAACCCATCAGCGGCGGGCGGACCCAGACGAAATGGCAGGTCAGTTTTCAGGCGTTATCAATGAAAAAAAAGGATTAATCCAGGGTTATTCGAATACTGTGTCACTTTATTGTATCCTCATAAAACTCCGAATTTTTTAAAAATAATAAAAAAGAGGTCAATGTTTCATACATTAATTTGCTACAAGTCCAGCCGCGTTAAAACCAAAAAAAGGTTTTTCTTAGAAAAAAAATTGTTCGGGTTTTTTTTTTAATTTCTCAAAAACTACAAGACATTTTTGCATCCGGTTTTCTGTTTTTAACTAAAAACTAATAAGAGAATTGAATTTTTGAGGAAAAAAATTAGTACTTAATTACATACAATTTTGAAAAAAAATTGTTTGAATTTTTTTAAATTTTTTTTTCAAAATTTTGAGTTTGAAAATTAATTTCTCAAAAACTATTCCTTAAAACAGCTTCGTTTAAAAACAAGATGAAAGAAGAGGCTTCTGGCTTTACAATAAAGTATATCACGGCATTGTGGGTGTAACTGTTGATTTTTAATAGTTTTTTTTCCAAATTAAGTCAATTTTTTCGAAAATTGTCCCTCCCGGCTAAACGGGGGGGAATAGACCCCCCTCTTGACCAGACCTACACGCTCTAGCTTTTTGCACACTGCTCGTGGGACACCCTGTATAATGGGGCCAGGATTGTACGGGTGGATAACTTCCGGATCAAACTTATTGTAAGCCATGTTGCAAGAGCAATGACTTCGGTCAATAGCCTGATCTCCGAGGATTACTGTCGATCGGTCTTACGCCTGGATCGAAGAAACGTAGTCCGCCAGCATCAACACTTTTGGAGGCAGGAGGAGCTACGTCATTGGGCACTACAACAGCACAAAAACAGCACAACAGAACAAAAAAGAATAAAAACCAAAAACCAAAAAAACTATATTTTATATAAATGTATATATGTATATATATTAATTTAGAATAAGAAAGGTTTAGTTAGGTTTAGGTAGGTTTAAGGTTTGTGTAAATATATATAAAAAAAAATTTCATATGCTAAGTTTTTTAAATGAAAGTTTTTCTTAACTTAAGTTAATTATAATAAGGCACAATGTTAAAATTATACTATTTGTTTTAGAGTGCCCGCCTAGGCTCAGTAAGATTTCTAAATTTGGAAGGATAGTTAAGCGCTAGTTTTAAGTATTTTTGTCTAGGATAAAATAGATCTAAGATGCTATAAATAAAAATGAAATAAAAAAATTGGTCTCTTCGAATTATTTTGCAAGAACTGTGCTGGATTTTGTTTTTTTGGTTTAGCTTTGTTTCGGCGCTTTCGTCCTCCAACAGGTCAAAAAGTAAGGCTCTTCGCTCGATCCTAATCAGTAAATTCACATTCTCACTCTCTACCGACGTACCTATTACGATTGTAGGTGCACTAGGCCTGGCAGATTCTTTCCACTCGGCTCGCTTGCTCGTGGATCTGCTGTTGGAGATTATCGATCTGCCTTAAATTTTGAGCAGGATCGAACTTCACCTTAGCCTCTGGTGCCTTGGTAAAAGGCACTGGGGCTTGAGGAACAGGCACTGGGTCTTGAGGAACAGGCTCTGGGGCTTGGGGAGCACAGGTTTTTGTGCTGTCTGCCGCCATTTAGGTGTAGATCATTTGTTGTATAACATCAGTACAATTCCTGTCTTGATGACGGTGGGACTGCAGAACTATGTGAATGCATTGCCCTTCACCATTCTCGGGGAAACAAGCAATAAGCTTCATCGCTTATTGACACAATAAATATTTTTACAGGGTGGGCCAAATACAAGTTTCTTTTTTAAAATGCAATAAAATGAACGAAATTAAAGTTTTTCCATGTATTATGTCTTTATTAGTAAGAACAAACATTCCCAATAATTATGAAATACAACGTCGTTCAAGTGACTGCCTCGGCTGGCTTCGCAGTACCGCATTCTGTCACCCCAATTTTCCAAGACCTTGTTGATGGTTTAGGCTGTAGCTCACGGATTGTTTGGATGATATTGGCCTTAAGTGCTTGAATCGTTTCCTGATTGTTGGCATAACATCGGTCCTTCACGGTTTCCCACAAAAAAAAAGTCCAAAGGGGTCAAAACGCAGCTCCGAGGCGGCCAATTGACATCGCCAAGATGACTGAAAACACGTTTTGGGAATTTGCTGCGCAAAAGATCGATTTGGCATGGGCTGCATGAACCAGAGGTCGTCCAAATCCATGTCTTCAATTCCAGTAAAAAAGAAGTCAGTTAACATGGCTCTGTAACGCCCACCGTTAACCGAAACGTTGTTCCCAGCCTCATTTTCGATGGAAAATAGTCCAATGATGCCATTACTCCACAATCCTTTCTCGATAATAACGTGCGGGTTCTCCGAGCCCCAGATGCGGCATTTGGTTTGTTGACGTAGCCGCCGAGATCAAAATGCGCCTCGTCGGAAAAGATGATTTTTCGCCCAAAATCGTTGTCTATTTCAAGCTGCTCTAAGGCCCAAACTGCGAAGCGATAACAAAGCGGATGGTCGCGCGCCTTCAATGAGTCAATTGGACCTTGTAAGCGAATAATTCGAGAACTGTGTGCAAAATTCTCCTCAGGCTAGTGCGTGAAATGTTAAGCTGTTGAGATCGATGGCGAGTTGATGTTCGTGAATTGAGTCTCACACTCTCGACCACAGGAGCCACATTTTCATCTTTGCGCACCGTACAACGACGGGGACCATAAGTGTTGTCCACTAGCATACCAGTCTCACGAACGTTTTGTACAAACTTGCGTACAGCAGTCGCGGTAGGTTCTTCATTTCGGCCAAAACTTCTTTTTAAAAAACGAACTTTTTTGGGCTACACAGCCCTCACTTTGGAAATAAGTTTTCAATATTTCCCAATGTTGCTCAAGCATAAAGTGACTCATTTCGTTTCGCGGAGGTGTGATACTGACTTTGTGTCAAATTTTCGAACGGGAAACAGCTGTCAGTGTCAAAATAACCTATGATTTAAAAAAAAAACACTAGATGGCCCCCCTTAACTCACAGTGCCCTCCTTGTTCACTGTTCCCAATCCTCTTAATTAAGAAAAAGAAAACAATGATGATACACCCGGCTTAAGTCAGTGAATCAAACAGATTATCCTTCGCTTAAAACCATACGCTATGCTACGAAGCGCCGTCGGCAAATAATAGGATAATAAAACGTTGGTGATTGTGTAGAAATCAACCCATGATCCCTGTCGAATATGTTATGTGACGCGAGAACATCTTAATTTCCTTTGAATTTAACTTATAGAGTTAGGTTTCTATGTCGCCACGGCTTATTTTAATTGGATGTCATTGAACTTGATGAATCCTTGGACTTCTGAAATTTGAATTTCCTTTTATGACACTAACAAACCCAAGGGCTCGGCATTATCTTTATCTCTTTAATAAGATCAAATGTGTAGCGTCTTTTCTCTAATTTTGTTTCATTCATTTAGAAATCCTCGATATGGAACGAAGAGGTCGCATTCCCGTGGCCAAATTTCGGACTCAGGAAGGTAAAACACGCAGCAGAAGTCGTGTTCGTGAGCCAGACTACAATGAGCAAGATCCTGAAACAGATCTCTTCACTCTATTGGAAGACAATATTGCCCTGAAAGAGGACAACAAAACGCTTAAAGCCGGTATAGAGGACTGTAAGTACTCGTATATTGACAGCTTAAACAGCATAATATCTAACACGCTATACCACATTCATAGATAAGAAAGTTCAAAATGAACTCTTGGTAGAAAATGCCAAGCTTAAAGAAGAGGTGACAAGTCTACGCCGCTCTCAAGACGAATTCGAAGCGCAAATCAAGGACATGGCAGTGAAACTGGCTAAAACCACTACCGAGAAGAGCGCCCTCGACAAACTGTACAAGATGAAGGTGGACAAAATCAATCTGTAAGTAAAGAATATGTTTTTTCCCATCCACAGCTATCTCATGTTGTTTTCCTCTTTTTCTAGTTTAACCACTCAACTGCAGTCGCTCAGGGAAAATCAGGATAATCTCTCGACGACACTCGAAGACTCGATGGGTTTGAAGAGCAAAATCATGAAAATAATCCCCTCGCTAACCAACCATGAAATGGAGAGCCTAATCGATATCGAAGACCCCAAAGCAACGAAAATCACCGGCGAATGCATTGAAAAACTTCTCGACGAGTTTGTACAGCTCAAGAACACCTTGAACTCGGTCGAACTGCAACTCTACGAAGCAAACGAGAAGATATCCGACTTGATGGAGAACGTAAGATTATAGGTGAATCCACCATGGATCCAGTGGTAATGTTCTTCATTTTACATTGCAGCAACATCACTTGGAAGAGGAGAACGAATCGCTTCGGAGCGAAAATACCAACCTCACGAAAGTGGCGCAGTTGCTAACGCAAAACATGAAGGAAAGCGTGCAAACAAGTAAAAAGTAAGCGTTGACTATCGAGTAATCACCTAGAAATATAAACACATGACTACTGTCGTTCGATATTTAGGATGGAAGAAGCGCTAATCAAGTTGAAGCAACGGAATGATGAATTGACTAAGCAGTCGAAGGACCTATTGGATGGTCAAACCTCCCTGCCATCGACTCCAACGGCTCCGGAGACACCGATGATAACAACTATTGAAAGCACCGAATCTGAAGCTACTATCGAACCAGCAGCGGCGGATGTTGCAATAGAACAGTCAAAGGACGACTTGCCGAGTCCGAGTCGAGATCATGGCGAGCGAATTGTCGAAATGGTAAGGAAACCTTTTTCCCAATTCTTTCTTGTTTTATCCCACGTTATAGGGAAGCGGAGGCAGGAGCGAGTTCTAAAACATCACTATCGAGGAAAATATCCTTTTCTCTCTAAAATAAAAATTATTTTAAGTTTATTGAAACAGATGTAGTGGTCTTAAGTAACAAAGTGTACCTTTCGTCTATTTCGCTTAGGGTTTGAAAAGAGTTTCAGGCTTTTTTAAACCCTTTCAATCGATATTCAAAAGTTCCTAGAATCCTTTCAATCTACCCATCAATAGCTATGTACAACCCCAGCACGCAACGCATTATGCCGATGGTATGTTATACAAAGGAAGCGAATCTGTGTGTTCGTTATCGTCTGTAATTGATTGATTTGTCGCTGAAACGTGTTGCCTGCGCAGATCCTTTTACCTAAATGTAAATGAATGCTACACCCGGAATGCCTTGTGACAGAGTGTTTAAGCTAAAACTAATAACCCAAAACCTAATCCTAACCTTAGACGTAGATTTTTCGTACTAACACCCGCGGTTTTGTGTAACTTCTTTTTACTTTTTTCCTACTCGTATTTACTAAAACCATTTTTACATTTTCCCTTATTTTTCTCTCGACTAATTTTCCTTGTAGAAGTCTCTAATGGATGCTGCTATTGAAAAAAATACTAACGACGAACTAAAAACCTTACATGTTAGACTGGAAATCCTGGAGGATGAATTGAAAAAGGCTCTAGCCCGTGCCGAAAAAGCTGAATCGGCTCTTGAAACTTATACACGTCAACAGTCGCATACGACGACGACGACGACAAACGTGACGGCACCGCTATTGCCACCGCCACCACCACCGCCACTGCCCAATTCGCTATTGTATTCACCGAATAATTCAACGCTTCATCGAAAGTTGAATGAAAAGAACACAAACTCGTTGTCGTCGTCTAGTGTTGCGTCGACTTGCCACCTACATTCATCTCAGAATGAGTTAGGAGCAGGTGGTGGTGCGGGTGGTTCAATGGGTTATGGTGGACAAGCAACAACAAACAGCGATAGCTTGTGCTGCAGTTGCAAACAAATGAAGCAACAAGTGGGGGCGGCAACAGGTATGTGTCAACTCTTCAGTACTCTTCTCCCATTTCTCACAAACACAAACACACACGACAAAACAAAAAACAAAAAATAGAAAACCCACACACCATCACAGCACGTTGTCTTTAATATGTTCTTTACCGTTTGTATGGCTCGCACAACATTCCACCCGGGTTTTGTATGGTACGAGTACACAGCGTATGTAAGGGGGTGTCCTAGGGGTATCCTTGGTGAGCTATTAAGTCACGTAGAGTTCATTAGTATGTGCCATATGTCTATCCATTTGTATATGTGTACAGCTGTAATCATATTGCTTTAAAAACAGGCTTGGTTGGTGGCATTATCATGTGCTGGTGAATGTGTGTCGGATCAAAGCAAGGACATGCTTGCACCGGATATGAGGGGTTTGGTGGGTCTTACTGCACAATGAGTAGAATATTCGTGAAGGTAGCGATACTTTTAAAGATAAATAACAGTCGCAATCAAGATTTATGAGCGTAGTATTGCCGTGGCTGTTGCAATGGTATGATATTGTACTATTCAGGGGTGCAGTTTTCCAGCTGTGGATTTCAAATTTTGTAAATATGCACATTATACGCAAGTACAGCACGCTATCGATAATTGATTTTGCACTTTATGTATCAAGAAATTCTTAAGATTGTAGGAACGACACTTAGGTGATTTATATGTGATTTTTTTAGCGTTTGTCTTTTAATCGTCGAAGAACAGATAGGAAAATTGCAAAAGTGTATAAAATATTTATTTGAGACGATAAATTTGTATTTGCCATTTACTTTTTAAAGATTATTTCTTGTAAATGTCGACTATTATTGGGTTTTAAGTGGTTCATACGGGAGGTCCAATATTGAGGCGCTTTCACGAATTTTGATAATAAAATTCAATAATTTGTAAGCATTGTTTTAATGTAAGCCTACCTATTATGGAATGGCAATGTTAACTAAGCATATCTGAAATTGAGATATGTCACGAGTTACGCGTGAACTATCAAAAATAGAACACCGAAAAACCAAACAGAAAAAAAATCACCCTTTAGTGACACTTGGAACATACTGTGAGCGTGTAATAGTAGCAAAATAATAACAAATGATTCATTTCATATGCGTCAAAAAAGTCGAAAAAGCTTTAATTAGTATTTTGTCTGTTCCCCTTTGACTTCAAAACAACTTTCAGTCTCCAGTCTGAGTCTAATTACCATATATCTAGTAGGTATATCATAATCTGCCTATGTAGGTACTCCAACAAATTCTTCATCTCGGGTTGAGTTATAGAGATTGTGGAAGGTGATCAAGCAGCTTAGATATCCGATAAAGCAATCAATCCTTTACCAATTTGGCCGTATGCTTAGGGTCGTAACCCTGTTGGAGGACCCAAGGTTAAAGACCAATTTCCCAACACATGATGCCACATTTTCCCTTAAAATATTAAGGCATCGGGTTTCCTTCATTGTGGTATCAACAAAAGCCAACTTTCCAACACCTGATGCTTCCATACAGTCCCAGACCATCACCGAACTCCTAGCATGCTTAACTGTTTTATTCGGTTCTTTAAATTCTTTATTTTTGGTTCTCTACATTTTAGGTGGCTTTTTTTTACCCAAAAATTTCACATTTGCTGCCGTCGCTAAAGGGAACATTATTCCAGGATTGAAAACCTTAATTTCTTCGGATATGCAAGGTTTACTTCAAGGTACTCTACCATCTATTCTATTACTATGGAGCGCCCGGCGAGCAGTACTTGAACAAACGGAAACTTCAGAAGAAAGGCTTTTGTTTTCTGCAATTTTCGCTACACTTGCCGTTGAACTGTTTCGCACTTCCCTGATAATAGACCGTACTTCACCTTTAGTCAACCTTTTTCATCTACCAGAATGAGGTCGATCTTGCACGTTTTTTAACCTCGTACTTTTATTAATATTTTTTTTCACGGTTCTATGATGCCTGTCAACTATTTCTGCTATGTCCCGTACCGATTTCCTTTCCTCTCTGAATTCTATGTATACTATTCTTAGATATGAAGTGTTAAAACTGTAATGTGGAAGTGAACACTTTCTTTTGACGCTTAGAGCACATTTGTAGGTCTAATGAAGGGTTTTTCAATAAGAGCGGAAAGATGTTGAAATGGAATAAACCAAGCTCTGTGGGAGATATTAACGAAATTCTTTCTTTATTTGAAAGGCCCATGTACATATGAAATATGACATCGTTCAAATACCCGTCTCGGCTTCTTACGGTAGCACGGATTTAAGTGGTCCAATTTTCCATGACTCTTCCGCATATATCCGGCTTAATTTGAGCGATGGCCTGTCTTATGTTTACCTTAAGGGCACTTCGACTTCAGAAAACCCCACAAGAAAAAGTCTAGTGGGGCTAGAACCACATATCGTCTAGGTCCATATGGGTCAATTTGGGCTATAAGTAATTGTTTATCATCGTTCTGTAGCGCTCACCATTAACGGCGACCGCCTCATCAACGTCGTTGTCGAAAAAGTACGGACCAATTACGCCGGCAAAATTCCACACCAAACGGTAACTTTTTTAGGATTCATTCTCACCTAGTACGCCTTGTGTGGGTTGGTGTCGTCCCATATAGGCAAATTTGTTTGTTAACACAGCTATTTATACAAAAATGTGCTTCATCGCTAAAAGTTATGACCGATCTTGCGTTACTTTGACGTACGAACGTTGGCTGATTGATTACTGAACCGTCTCAAATTTGGCCATCGAACGTTGAAGAGTCAACTGTGAAGGGCCACCACATCTATGGTAAAATTAGCCCAATTCGCCCAACATTTACACTTACGAACACTCATTTTGATAATAAAGTTTTATCATTCTGACGTGCTGTTCAGTCGTTTAACTTTCCATAGTGATTTGGCATTAGTAACTGAGTAATAAAGAATAGATTTGACAGATGTCACCAAAACAACATGGTCGCCACGAGCCTCCAAAATCTACCCGCACCAATTGAAAAACCCTTTGCACTTGGTCGATTATTATTATTATTATTTGGAACTAAGTAGTTCAGAGCCTCGTTGAAAACCCTTTGCTAAGACTCCCTGTCACGAGTGTGCTCCTTCCATGTCTCACTGTTCTGTTCCCATCTCTTTTAGGTAAATCCTCACATCGTCCTCACATCTACGGCCCTCCACGCCGTCTTTTTCCCTCTACTTTTCCACACATTATTCTTTTGGCTGTTCGGCCACTGTCCATTCGTTCTGCGTGTCCTCCCCATCTTCATAGAGTTCCTCGAGATTCTTAGTTTCACATCTGTAAAGTGTGGATTTTGATATTGCGGGCAATAGAGTTGTTTTGAATAGTTCCTTCATTGCGGAGAAACTGTCCATACTCGTATGTAGATTATTTGGCAATCAATACGGTTGTCAGATATTCTTTACTTCTAAACCTACTTTCTTTCTTGCCATTATTAGACTCTCTGTGTTTCTCTTTTTTCACTATTTTTAAGAAGGTCCAGATCTTCAGGGTAAGACTAGATGTGATTCCCTTAAGCCTTATTCCCCTATAATTTTTTTGAAGGGCGCCAAATTAATGAGAAGTGGTGACCAGGCGTCTCCTTGTTTTGGTCCTTTACGTACCTCGATCGTTTCAGATATGGTGTTTCACACTTTAACTAGTCCTTTCCTTTGAGGCATACTAGAGTCAGTTTCGCCAATTTTTCGAGGATCCTCAGCCTTACAAGGACATGATAATTTTCGATCGATTTGTAGAGTCATACGGCTTTTAAATATTTGGTGAACTATTTAATGAAATTCCCACTAAAAGCCATCGCATAATGAAAATCTGGTCACTCGTCAAGCGATTTCTCCTTGGGTCTCTTTAAGAGAAAATTTGACCTCCTTATAACAACTTGATAGCAGAGACATTACTCGGTAATTATTGCATTGTGTTCGGTCACCCTTTTTTAATACGAGAACGATGACCGAGTTTTTCTATTCCTCGACGATAATTTCATTGTTCCATATAATTGTGACCAGCCCATGTAAATTCTCTGTTATCACTTTTTATTAATTCTGATGGCCTTGTTATTTCCGCGAATGCTGGCAATTCGACCTGAGTTTTTCCACTGTGGATAACATCGTTTTCCAAAGCTGCTAGCTCTCCAAATATATTGAGCTGTTCTTCGAAATATCTCCTTAATTGGTCTGCAACTCTTTCGTATATCGGTACGTATATGTCCTTATCGGGCCTGGTATCCTTTTCGTACAGAGTGGTAATTCAAAATTTGCAATAACCCAAGCAGTAACTAATGTGGTATGTAATTTACTATCACCTCTTCGTGTGTCATAGCTTCATTGTATACAGATCATACATCATCACACCTTTTCTAACACCATCACTTACCTGGTTATTGTACAGAGCTAGTCAAAAGGTGCATAACAGTTTAAATTTTAATATGATGGCAACCTTAAGATGTTTTTATGATCTGCCAATGTTAAAATGTCAGTCAAAGTTTCGATTTTTATTATAGTGAAATTCATGAACGATCAGCGTTTAAAAAATTTAAAAAAATCTAATTTTTTAGCCGATAATCGAAGCTTTAAGAGCGCTTACTCCAATTGCCAGTCATAGTAATTATCACACCAGACAAGCTGCGCGTGTTATGAGGTATATAGTCGAGTCAACATATTCACTATTGAGTGTTCCGGTCGAAGTACCGAAAGCATGGCAGCATGGACCTTTTGTTCAAAATGAGCCAAGTCAGTCGACTCCGATTACAGGAATTGGGAATCTGTCAGTTTAAACTGTGGCCTTTTTTGGGTGAAAATTTTCGCTAACTTCCTTTAAAGATCAAATTAAGCCAAGAACTGACGCATCTTCATCGTTCGAAGCGCGAGAAGTTTCTTCTCTGATTGAGCTCAAAAATTTTAACAAAATCTTGAATTTCATTAAAAAAATATTTTCAGCGAGGAATCTCATTTTTGGCTTAATGGCTTCGTCAATTGTACAGCAGTAAGCCTCAAGAGTGATTGGACCTTGTTTTTTTAACAATGGCAATTTCGTCATGTTATGGTCACTGGAGTTTGCTATCGTGCCATGCCACACAGCTGGTCAAACAATTGATCTATTGAAGGGAAAGTTCGGTAATCATGTAACTCGGGAAATAGCCTGGTCGAATGGCAACCTCATGTAATTTAAGGCCGTTGGATTTATTTCTCCGAGGTTATTTTAAGCCGTTGGTAATGCAACAGCATTATTAACAATGCTGAAGGCCCACTCCTTGTGAAAGACGAAAAGATTCTCCACAGATGGCGACAGTATTGCGAGGAACTTCTGAACGAACAGTTTCCCCGAGTGTACTTTCCAAGAGCCGCCCCGAATCATGCCGAAATATCCGACATCACAGTCGAAGAAGTTCGGTACGCGGTTAAAAACTCCAAGAAAAGAAAAGCTGTTGGGCCGGACGGGATACCCTCTGAGTTCTGGAAAAAGATGGGAGACATCGGGTCTAGATGGCTCATGGTTCTTATCTCCAAACTTATGAGAGGCGAAACTATGCCTAATCAATGGAGGGAAAGCTATCTTCTTCCTTTGCACAAAGGAAAGGGTGATGCGCGAAATTGTGATAACTATCGTTCTGTCAAGCTGATGTCGCACACCATGAAGATCGTCGAACGGGTATTAGATAGCCGACTGCGGAAAATAATACGACTATCTGATGACCAGTGCGGGTTTGTCTCGGAAAAATCAACAACAGATGCAATCCAAAGTATAAGGGTCATGATGGAAAAGGATCGTGATTCTTCAAAGGACTTGCATATGGTGTTGGTTGATTTCGACAAGGCCTTTGACCGGCAACCAAGAGATCTTTTATGGGTAGCGCTAAGACAAAAAGGAGTTCCAGAAACCTACGTGCGAGTGATCATGGACATGTACAAGAGAGCAACGACAAGAGTAAGATGCACCACAGGAGTCACCGAAGAGTTCGCAATCAAAGTCGGTGTACACCAAGGGAGCGTCCTCAGCCCACTGCTCTTTATAGCAGTCTTTGATTGCTTGCTTGAAGGAAAAGTGACGGACCCAAATGTGCACCAGCTATTCTTTGCTGACGACGGAACCATTGTAGGGATCAGGCGTCCCTAAAACGAGCACTTGATGTGTGGGTGGACATTTTTGAGGGACACGGGTATCGTATTAGTTCAAAGAAGACAGAGTACCTGTGCTGCCCGTTCTCTGACCCTCATCAGCCTATTCCAGACATTTACTTGAATGGAAGAGTGCTTCCCAAGTGTGAAAAGTTTAAATATCTGGGATCTATGATTAATAAAGAAGCAACTTGTGATGACGACATCAACCATCGCGTAAGCGTAGGGTGGATGAAGTGGCGGGAAAACTCCGCCATCTTCTGTGATCAAAAAATGCCCCCTAAGCTGAAAGGAAGGCTCTACACTTCAGTTGTACGTCCGGCGCTCACATACGGTTTACAATGCTGGACAATGCACAAAAAGTATGAGAGCAAATTAACGGCAGCTGAGATGAAGATGACAGAGGGAGTAACAAAGCGTGACAGAATTAGAAGTTCAAAGATCCGAGGAAGCCTCCACGTAAAAGAAACCATCACAAGAAAGATAGAGCGCGATCGACTCAGTTGGTATTGCCATGTTCAAAGGAGAGATCCTTTGAACCCCGTCCAAAAGACGTTATCAATCAACGTTCCAATTTCAACGCGCAAAAAAGGCAGGCCGAAAAACAATTGGTGCAAACAAATGCAAAAACACCAACATTTGATTGGCCTCAGCGATGAAGTAATCCCAAACCGGGAAGCCTGCCGCTACTTTCTGAGGTCAAACCGGCGAACCCCATAAGCGGACCAGGAATGCAGTTAAGTGGGAAGGTTATGGTCCTACATTTCTGACCATAATGACGCCGGAAAAAAAGGAAAAGAAGAAGAAGATAATGCAACAAGCCAACAATATTGGAGAAGCTCAGGAACAATATCGAACCCGAAATTGCCAACCTTTCGGGCGACATTCGTTGAGAACTGGTATTGTGTCCAAAGAATCGATTCAACTCAACGGTACGGTCGAAACACTGTTCTTAATAACTCCAGGACTAATTGTTGTTTTTTCTATAGTCTTGTAGTGTGAACATAAACAGATTGATTTTTAAGAACAAATCCTCATATGCGAGCTTCCCTAGCTTGAGATAACCAACTATATTGATTTATAGTTGGCAAGCCAACAGTGCAACCAATTCTGTTGCCAATTACGAGTATATTCAGGCCATCACGTAGATTATGAATGAGAATGCAAGTTAACAAGCAACAAAAAAGCATCTTCATTGCAAAATCACTCGGTAATATATAACTGGGTTGGCAAAGGGTATTCACTGTTTATATTCCGCTTTGTTTAGTTTGTTAAGCTTCATTATAATTAGTTTTTATTATCGGACCGACGGACGGAGATGCGCATAAAAGATAGGCTATGTGAATGGAGAGGAAGTCTTATTTACCAGAACGTGTTACCACACATCGTAAAAGCGATGTGTGGGAACTTAAAAACTAGGGTCATCGCTCTGGCTGAAGCGAATCAATCCCAATTAATAGAAGACACTGTAAATGATCTACATAGGCGTAAGGTGAAGCATAAAATCTCTCAATTCTAATGAGCAGGTCGAGTTTTTTTTACATCCACCATTAACAACCTGTTTGAGAATTACGTCCCAATCAAAGACTTCAACATTCATATTACCAAATGTCAGTGGTTAATAAATCAACATAAGACTGTGCGATTTCAAACGCTTCAGGAACCTCGTTACAAAGGAAATCAGGAGGTCGAAAACTAAGTTTCTTACATCTAAATTCAAACCCATCTTAAACGTTAAGCAAACGTGAAAGATCATTAAGATGCTAAGTAAGCTAAGAAGACAACAATATCAAAAAGATAAATAAGATTGCCTTGGTCGCATTTCTCTCCGACAATAGCACTGGGGATGCGAACTAGTGTGACGTCATATATTATAGTAATACACCCATTTTGACTGAGAGCATTGGCTTTTCTATAATCTTTTTCTAAAATCCTTTGCAATCACATCTAATGCCATTGGCTTGGATTTTATGAACCCCAAATTCTTAAAATTAAACAGTCACAAAGTACTTATGACGCTAAATAATACAGAATAAATATATAACTAATTTTCAGCTTCCGTAAACTTGGCCAAAACCCTTATAAAATTTTTAAAGAATTGAAAAAGTCTGCTATTTTCGGCCAAGGCTGTATACTCGCATATTTCCAATTGACTTCCTCAACTGTGCGTCGTAGAGCAAGTCCATTGTAACACCTTTGCGACCTTGAATACATAGACATTCGATAATGGCCTTATCCAAATATTTAGCGCTGAGAGGTGATTTCCCACGTGTCCATCAAACCTCTCAACGTAGTGGAATGTTCCAATCTAATTTTATCGTCAATTAACACCCACAATTAATCGGCCCAAAAAAACATATTTTATTCTATTTTTAACGTTTTGTTTCGCCAGAGATTCGAGAATCATTATTTAAAGAATGGAATGAATATGCCGCGTTTACAAAACAAAGGATGTTCAGAATGTTTTTGGCAACAGGTGAGACAAATGTGGAAGATCGATGCTATTCGTCACTTAGCCTCGTTTCCTTAGTGACGCCGTGATTTGGATAGACCGTTGAATTCCACTGTTCTCGAACACCTTGGGATTGTTTGTGACATTTAAATTGTATGTATCAAAAGCTATTTTAAGATGATTTTCCAACAAGAGGAGTCATTTTAATTTAATAGAGAAAAGCAATATTTTCATTCAAAATAGTGATATTTTTATTTTAGTTGTAAGTACAGACTCTGAGGTTTGTAGTGGAATGCAATATCTGCCAAGTGTCTGCCTTCAAACAGCTAGTCTTTAATTGAAATTTCATTTTTATGAATTATAGTGTATATATTTTTTAAATGCATGAACCTTTGGTGGAGCACCAGCATACACGTTAAGTCCACGCAAAATAGCAAATTTGTATGAAAATTAACGAAATCCTGGTCGAGTACTCCAAAATTTCTTTGCAATGATTTATGAAATCTGTCTTAAACAGATGTGACTGTCAAAACTTTCTAAAAATAAACCATATACCTCTGCTGCGTAGTTTTTTAAGCTGCTTTTAAGTTTGACGTTTAAAAAGAGAGTAAATTTCGTTGCTCCCGCATTCGTTTACTTTTTCGTAATTTTATGTACTTTTGGGACTATTTTACCCCCAATCCACGAAATTTTACAATATACAAATCTTGGTCCCGAAAGTATGCGTGTATTCCCCTTTATCTTAAACGCAACCGCACCACACTGTCAGTCATTATGGGTTGAAAGGTCATTGAAATATTTTTCTTGGGTTTTCGCGGTTTCTTAACTTCCCATTTAGAAGTTCGAATAAGAATAAGAGATGATGGGTGATCCCTTGCACTCGGATCCATCGCTTATATATCTATGCATTCGTCTATACGTAGGTTAATACGTTCACACATTCGTATGTTCCTGAGCTTTATTTCGCCTCGTATATCTCTAGAACCAATATTGATATCGACTCTGAACTAATTTTATTCGACTCATAATGGCATGATGAATACATGATATTATTATTATTACCGACCATTTGAAACTCGGTATAGAGCCTCTTAGAATTTAGAGCCCTTTCGTCAAGCCTCCCTGCTCTGAGTGTGTTCCTTCTACGTTTCGCTGTTCCGTTCTATCTCTGCTAAATCATTCTTTAAATTGTCCTTCCATCCAAGGTGCGTTCTTCCTATCGGTCTGTTTCTCTCGGATTTTCCACTCATTTATGGTTTGAATGTCCATTCGTCCTACGTGTCCTGCCTTACTGAGTGATTGAACCACAAATTTTCCTTAAGATGTTGTTTTCAAAGCCATATTCCTAACCATTTTTTTTTTCTTTTAATGACAATTATAAAGAATTTAGTGGAACTAGTGATAATGGTTGGCTCTATACCCCTGTCGAAAAAAGCTGAAGATATTGCCAAAGCAGTGCCTTAGATGCCAAAGAATGATAAAATGAGCTACCGATCCAAACACCATCTGCGTTTTTTTTTTCAGGAAAAGGAAAAGGACTTTATACAGACTTTTACATTTTTCAAAAAAAAATCTTTGTGAGCTAAGTGCTCTATTCTATTCCCTGCGACTTCTTCAGACGTCATATTTATCTGTTGTAGAGACTAATAGACCCCGCAGCTTTCGTCCCCCTTGTTTTCGTTGTTTTTGTTTAACATGCATTCTATACGTGTGAATCTCTGTGGCACTGTGGACATATAGAATATCACCATCCATTTTCAAAAGGTATTTGAAAATACTGTTGTGAATTGATGGGCATTTGAATGCAAGGCGAATCCCAACATTTGTATTTTGAGATAAAATTTGGAATAAATAATTAATATGTTCGAATTATTCGTCAGTTGCAGACATCGTTAAACTCAAAGCAGGCGAACATGCCTCTCCACACAAATTATTTTATCGGCGGTAACCAATAGAAAAGAGCCTTGGATATGGCGACCTACATATAGGGTCCGCCAAATAACCTTTTTTTTTTTTGAAAATGCTATAAAAAAAACTACTGAATATTTTCTCAAATTTCTTTTTTTATTTGAAAGTACAATCCTTCCGGTTAATAATGGAAAATAATTTCATTCAAATGGCTGCCTCGGCTGGCCATGCAGTAGCCTACACGATCGGTCCAATTTTTAAGCACATTATCGATTGTGTGCAGCTGTATTTCACCAATGGCTTCACGAATATTGTCCTTTAAAGCGTCAATTGTCTCTGGCTTGTCGGCGTAACACTTATCTTTGACGGCACCCCACAAATAATAGTCCAACGGTGTCAAATCGCAGCTCCGAGGTGGCCAAACGACATCAGCTCTGCGGATGATAATGCGATCTTCAAAAACAGGGCGCAAAACATCGAGTGTAGCTTCGGCTGTGTGGCACGTAGCGCCGTCCTGTTGAAACCAAATGTTGCCAATATCCTCCTCTTCAATTTTTGTGAACAAAAATTCGTTCAACATGGCCCGATACCGATCGCCATTGACTGTAACGGCCACTCCTTGCTCATTTTCGAAGAAAAATGGCCCAATTATGCCTCTGGACCAAAATCCGCACCAAACAGTGGCTCGTTTTGGGTGCACCGGCTTTTCAATGTATGCGTGCGGGTTTTCTGTGCCCCAAATGCGACAATTTTGCTTGTTTACATACCCGCCAAGATCAAAATGAGCTTCATCTGAAAAGATGATTTTTTTTGGCAAAATCGGCATCTTCTGTAAGTCGATCGCAGGCCCACATTCTCGAAATAAGCACTACTTGAAAAAAAAAACGTTAGATGGCGGACCCTTTATATGGCTTCATGGCAGTCGCGCAGTCGCGCAGAGTCAAGACGAATGACCTGATATTGTATGGTATTCGCAAGACGAATTCGGACATTTTTCAAACATTTGTAGCTTGTCTATTGATACAGCTTTCAAACAGGATACATGCGACTTGAGTCATCTTCACCTTTAGGGCATTCACTAAAAACAAATTCTGCAGCTGAAGCACACAGAATTCTTGGTGAAACGCACCGAAAAAATTGGATGCATACCAATGACCACTCATATCAGACGCTCGCTGAACTTGGAAAGTCATTACAAATAGATAATAACCCAATTTCCATACGTTGGAAAACGTTACGAATTATTTAGAAGGAAAGATTTTCGGTGCCGTGCGAGTTGATGCCGAGGGATGTCGAACAGCGTTTTTTCACATGTGAAGTGCTGCTTCAGCGGCAGAAAAAGAATTTTTTTTGAATCGTATAGATACTATACCTATACAATAACCCCAAGTGTAAAGAATCGTGGGGTAAGCCCGTCCATGCACCAAGATCATAATCTAGCAGAGACACGACAACATCAATTCGCTACATGACAATACTCGGCATATACGTATTATACTTGAAAACGCTGAAATTGGACGTCTACCCGACGTACTCACCAAGCATTATCGTTACTTTTCGACTGGCTGAGCAACAGTCTTATAAAGATGCCAAAACATCCCAATTCTTGGATTGCCCAAAAGACGTATTGTTTTTTTGGAGGCGGAGTTCATATGCTACTAGGAAGATGGAAAAAATAGTGTCTAGCGATGGACAATGTCTTGAGTGGCAGGTTTTTGAGGATCTATTTTAAATAAAGCATTAAAGGCATAAAAGCGCTTCTCATTCAACGTTCATTATTATTATCTGCCCTTTGGAACTCGGAAGTTGAGAACGTCGTTGACAACCTTTCCCCAAGCCTCCCTCTCATATCCTTTCATGTTTCGCTGTTCTGTCCCATCTATTCTAGATCCATCTTTATATTGTTCTTCCTTGTACGACGCAGCCTTCCTGGCGGTGCCTCGACTTGACCGTTCGTCTACTGTCCATTCCTTCTATATGTCCTGATCATCTCAGTTTTTCCAATTCAAATACTCGGTCAATGCTCTGAGTAGGATCCCTCGAGTTCTGATTGCGTAGTTTTCCCCATCCGCCTGTTTTCCACCATAGGTTCTCTTTAAGATCTTGTTTCCATAGGCCCGCAATCTTTTTCTCCTCTTTCTTAGTCAGAACCCAAGTTTCAGATCAAATGGATGTTGATATTACGGAAAAAGAAAGTTGTTTTCAATACTTCCTATATTTGTAGACTTTCTTAAAACCCTTACCGAGTACAGACAGGTACGGGGTTGGGATCGATCCAAGTCGGTTAGAGACCATATATTCGACTTTCCCTTCATTTAATTCTAAACTTAGTTCATTTGCCGACATTATTAAACTATCTGCGTTTCTCCTCACTGTTTCTTCAATACCTCCCAAAAGGTTCAGATCATCAGTGTAGGCTAGAGCCCTCAATAACGTTAAATTATTCACAATCTAATCTTCAAAAGTACCAAATGGGAAGTTGATAGTTTGTGAAACCAGTCGGTCCATTTCTACCAAGAAAGATGATATTAAGGTCTCATCACTCAGAAACATTATTAACATAATTATGATCTTCACCTACTTCGATCGCCAACCATAGAAGGTACGACGTTGTGCGTGATCTGATTATATCAGTTGGGACACTGTGTTTTCCACGATATTTTTACAGTTTTTTTAGTGGATTTATTCTATTTCAGAACGTTATGCGTGTGTTAACCTCTTGGTTTTAATTTATCAAAAGTCATCAAAATGGTATTTGAGCGTTGGCATGAAATCTTTTAGGACATAAGTGTCAGTCATTTAAAGGGTCCGCCATCTAACGTTTTTTTTTTCAAGTAGTGCTTATTTCGTGAATGGTAACACTTAGCTCATGTCTGATTTGACAGATAATTAGTTTTATCCTTCCGCTGAACGAATATGGTTGTGTATACGCTTGAACAACGCTTCGCTAAGTGGGCCTGCGATCGACTTACAGAAGATGCCGATTTTGCCAAAAAAATCATCTTTTCAGATGAAGCTCATTTTGATCTTGGCGGGTATGTAAACAAGCAAAATTGTCGCATTTGGGGCACAGAAAACCCGCACGCATACATTGAAAAGCCGGTGCACCCAAAACGAGCCACTGTTTGGTGCGGATTTTGGTCCAGAGGCATAATTGGGCCATTTTTCTTCGAAAATGAGCAAGGAGTGGCCGTTACAGTCAATGGCGATCGTTATCGGGCCATGTTGAACGAATTTTTGTTCACAAAAATTGAAGAGGAGGATATTAGCAACATTTGGTTTCAACAGGAAGGCGCTACGTGCCACACAGCCGAAGCTACACTCGATGTTTTGCGCCCTGTTTTTGAAGATCGCATTATCAGCCGCAGAGCTGATGTCGTTTGGCCACCTCGGAGCTGCGATTTGACACCGTTGGACTATTATTTGTGGGGTGCCGTCAAAGATAAGTGTTACGCCGACAAGCCAGAGACAATTGACGCTTTAAAGGACAATATTCGTGAAGCCATTGGTGAAATACAGCTACACACAATCGATAATGTGCTTAAAAATTGGACCGATCGTGTAGGCTACTGCATGGCCAGCCGAGGCAGCCATTTGAATGAAATTATTTTCCATTATTAACCGGAAGGATTGTGCTTTCAAATAAAAAAAGAAATTTGAGAAAATATTTAGTAGGTAGTTTTTTTATAGCATTTTCAAAAAAAAAAAAAAAAGTTATTTGGCGGACCCTATATAAACTGGTAATTTTTAGTGTAGCAGTTTTATAAGCTTCAATTACAATAAAAAAAAGAAAAAAGTTGATTAATTCAACTTTTGGTGAACATACTGTGATTGTATAGGGTGTCTCAGTAAGAGTGAACTTTTTAAAATTGGAATATTTTTTTTTTCATGCAAGTGGCTACTCTGAAATTTGACAGCTGTCACCTCTGTTTATTCCGATTATTAAAAATGGAGCGCTTTTCGAAAGAACAACGCGTTATAATTGTGAAAACTCATTACAAAAATGGGGAAAGTTACGCTGAAACCGCTCGCAAACTTCGCCAAAATTTCAGCCGAGAAAGTGCACCTAATGTGTCAACCATTCGAAGAGTGGTCAAAAAATTTGAAGAAACTGATTCAATTATGGACAATAAGAATCCTTTGCGTCAACGTACCGGTCAGTCTCTTGAAAAAATTGCTGCTGTAAACGAGAGTGTCGCCAAAACCCGAAAACATCAATTCGACATCGTTCTCAACAACTGCAAATTTCACGAAGCACTACGCAGCGAATTTTGACTAAAGACCTCCACCTTCATGCGTACAAGATTCAGTTAACTCAGGAGCTCAAACCAGCAGACCACGGAAAGCGCCGGCAATTCGTTCAATGGGTAATGGAGCAAAGTGAAGTCGATGCCAATTTTTCGAAAAAAGTCATTTTCTCCGATGAAGCGCATTTCCATATGAATGGCTTCGTGAATACACAAAATTGTCGAATTTGGGACTCATAAAATCCTCATGCAATCCATGAGAAACAAATGCACCCACAACGAGTAACTGTCTGGTGCGGATTTTGGTCAGGCGGCGTGATTGGACCTTACTTTCTTGAAAATGAGGCCGAAATTGCAGTGACTGTGAACGGCATTCGTTACAGGAATATGATAACAGACTTCTTGTGGCCTCAACTGGACGGCATGAATCTGGACAACATGTGGTTTCAGCAGGACGGCGCAACCTGCCACACCGCCCATGAAACAATCGACTTATTGCAGCAACGATTTCCAGAACACATTATCTCACGAAATTCTGATGTCAACTGGCCACGAAGATCGTGCGATTTAACGCCGTGCGATTTTTTTCTTTGGGGTTTTGAGAAATCTCGAGTTTATGCAAATAAACCCGAAACAATTCCTGAGCTCAAATCGGAAATCCAACGTGTCATCGGTGAGATACAGCCACATCTCTGTGCAAAAGTCATCGAAAATTTCATGAAAAGAGTAATGGCCTGTCATCGCAGCCGTGGGGGTCATTTGCCGGATATTTTATTCCATACTTAATCGGAACATGTCTTCTTTACAATACAATAAAAATATCACAACTCTGTCATAAAATACTTGTTTTTATTTTAAAATGAAAAAGTGCACTCTTACTGAGACACCCTTTATCATTCAAAGAGTGGTTTGCAAGATTTTGTGATGGAAATTTTAATTCTGAGGATGAGTACAAAAAATGAATGCGAAGAACTTCTAGTTTTACTAGTTGAAAGAAAAGTTGTTTTTTTTTAAATCATAGGTTATTTTGACACTGACAGCTTCCCGCTCGAAATCTTGACAGAAGGTCAGTATCATACGGAAATCAGAACAAGACGGGCGTCTTTCGTACGTGTTCCCCCGTGACACCTTGAAATTTTGAATGAAGTCCAGGTTCGTAGCGACAAAACCCGTTACAATCAAACTATTCGTGAATACGTGTGAACTCATTTCATTTTACCGCAGTGTACTCCCGCCACACAAATTCTTGGAATTATAACAATGTGCACGGGTTCCCACGTGCTTGCCGCAGCTTGTAGCGAAACGTCGACGGCCATGTCTCATTGGTGATTTTTTATCATACCTTCGCGCAACGAAATGAGTCGCTTTATGGTTGAATAACGTTGGGAAATATTGAAAACTTATTTCCAAAGTAAGTGCTGTGTAGCCAAAACAGTGCGTTTTTTAAAAAAAGTTTTGGCCGAAATAAAGCACTTATCGCGACTGCTGTACGCAAGTTTGTGCAAAAAGTTCGTGAGACTGGTGTGCTAGAGGACAACACTAATGGTCTCCGTCGAACGGTGCGCGCAGATGAGAATGTGGCTGCTGTGGCCGAGAGTGTGGGCTCAATTCAGGAAAATCAACTCGCCATCGACCTCAACAGCTCAATATTTCATGCACGACCTCTGGTTCATGCAAGATGGCGCGCCGTGCCACACAGCCCATGCCACAATCGATCTTTTGCACACCAAATTCTCAAATCGTGTTATCAGCCATCGTTGGGACGTCAATTGGCCGCCTCGGAGCTGCGATTTGACCCCTTTGGACTTTTTTTTTTTTTGTGGTAACCGTGAAGGACCGATGTTATGCCCACAATCCGGAAACGATTCAAGCACTTAACACCAATATCATGCAAGCAATCTGTGAGCTACAGCCCGAAACCATAAACAAGGTCTTGGAAAATCGGGGTGACAGAATGCGTTACTGCGAAGCCAGCCGAGGCAGCCACTTGAACGACGTTGTATTTCATAATTAATGGGAATGTTTGTTCTTACTAATGAAGCCATAATACATGGGAAAATTTAATTTTGTTCATTTTATTATATTTTTAAAAAGAAGAACGCTTTTACGGTGTTTCTCTCCCAACCTGGACGGGGTACAGATGGTTTGTGTCGAAGATGTTCGTTCACTACTCTCCGGGGGTGATTGTCCTAGATAGGATTCGAGAGATTTGACTGAATTTGGTTGTAGTTCACATTGGAATATTGGAAATGCACACACAAAATATGAATTTTGAAGTGATCTTGCACTGCGAGTGTTATGCCTTCATCAGCCCTTTTTTGATCATCTAATGTTGCCTAGTTTTCCCGTATAGGAATTGTTTTTGACTATGGACTTGAACTACAGATCTTCGGCTCAACAGTCGGATGATTACTATTGCACCACGACCACCCCCATTACGAAGCATGTTCAAAAAATAAGGTGACTCAATTTTTCTCGAAAAATGCTTATTTATCTTCTTATTATAATATTTATATATATTTCTTATATTCTATTGGTATTGTTTTTGGCCAAAAAATTACTAAGCAACGATGAGTGAACAGGTGCATTATCGTGATACCAAAGCCATGCATTTTTTTCCCACAAATCTGGACTTTTTCTTACTATTGCTTCATGCAAACGGCGCATAACTTCGGTGTTATATTACTTATTGACCGTGCGACCTTCTGAAAAGAACTCATGAAGGCCTTTGTAACCGAAGAAAACAGTTAGCAAAATTTTCACATTTGGCCGAACATGGCTTTTTTTTCGATCTTGCTTCCATTGAGATCATTAGACTTTAGTTTCGACATCACCAGTGATTACCCTTTTAAACAAATTTGGATCATCATTCACGTCATTCAACTGCTCCTGAGCGATGACCATGCGACGGTTCTTTTGGTCAAAATTTTGTGATTTCGGAACCAACTTCGCTGGCACATGTTTCATGGCTAAAATATCTGATAAAAACCGAAATGGACCAACCTATAATGTCAAAATTCTCAGCTTCTCTGATATTGATTCGACGATCCTCAATAAAAATTAAATGCAGAATGTGCTTAGCTCGCGAACTTCAAAAGGTCACCTTATTTTTTGAACAAATATCGTACAATAAAAAGAAGACAGGTGGGTTCATCATAAATTTTATTTCTCGGTATAAAGAAAGAATTCACACGACAATCCTAAACGCGCAGAAAAACCTTGGTAGATTCAGGCTTGGCATCAAGTTCTGCTATCTATTAAGGAAATTGCGTACTATACTGGTCAACTTCTATATTTTTGACGAATCATAATTCTCTTTTCTATCACGTCTATCGCGTACAGCCTTTTCAAAAAGCCATAGAGCCATCGAAGACTCTTACGAGTTAGTAGTAGACTAAGTTAGGAAAACGTTAACGGAAACACTGGGTTATCGTCACACTTTCATAACATATTGAAGCCATGAAGTGTGACAGGAAATCGAGTAACACTGCTATGTAGCTACGACCATTTGAAATCTAGACGCTGAACATCATTTATTTTCATAAAGCGTTGATTTCATGCTTCCCGTTACCATTCAGCCCGTTATCCCTACCCTCCGTAAGAGACTCTCATTCAGGCTAGTCGACCAATATACCGACAAACGAACCCCCTAACAAATGTCACTTCGCTCACGTTTCACTCATCATCAAAAACGTTGGTAAAAGAAACGTCGCGCTAACGGTAATTCACTTGACAACCGAATAACCGCCATGACCACCCTCTTCCTGCCATTGACGACAAAGACGACGAGGACGACGACAATGATAATGATGATGATGACGACGACGACGACGACGATATTGTTGATGATGGGCATGGAAGGGAACTGCAAACTGAATGAGTGATGGCTGTGAATGGCTTCAGTAGCTCATTGCCAATTGGGAGAAGGTATGCTCGTGATGGCTAGCGCAGGCTGTATGTGTGTTCGTATTATTAAAAGGATATTTAATTTGATTCGATATTTGATAGTAACTGACCGACTGTTCGATGACGAAATGAAGGAAACTGCTTGCTTCACTGATTGCCTATAATTCGGGACCTACCCGCCTCGAAGATGGTTATCATAATTAAGATGATGACTACAAACAAGCATGAAACTCAGACGACTCTATGGTCGACTGTCGTTTCAGGATATCTTAATTACTTGCTGTTTTTCTTATTAACGGTTTTGCTTTCTTTCTTTCGTTTCCTTTCGATGATTATGTTTTAGGTTATTACTTTTTTTTCTTGTTCTTGAATCCTTGATTACGAGTATCACAACAACAACGACAACAACAAAATGGCAAAAATGAAAAGGAAAAGTTGAAAAGGGGAAGTGAAAATTGTTCGGAATCAACTGCCTACTGTTTGAAGTGGGTGGATAGATCTCAGTTCTCAGTTAACAGGTAGCTAGCGTTATGGAAATTCTACAAGGATATTGTACATAGTACACACGCATAAACATACATAAACTGAAGTTCAGGTGTGTGGGGCGAGCAAATAGGGCAGCAACAAATAAAATATGAAATATCGATCGATTTATGATTTTGGTCACGAGGCATCCGCATGGAAAGGAGACGACAACGGCGAACAACGATGCCTACATCGATAATAAAGATGACATTGGTGATATCCTTTTTTCCTATGCAGCACATATACATTCCTACAAGTACAAGTAAATGATTTTTGAACTTACAGTGAGTTTGGCACAGCTCGGTTATATCCATGTGATCCGTCGGATGAGATAGTGTCAACGATAGTCAAGTATTATTTAATATGAACAAACACAATACTAGGCACACAGTCAGCACGAGCACGGATATAAACACTTAACATAGACATGGAATGGGGTAAGGATCAACACCATCGAACTTCACACACTTACTCCCCCGCAAGTGGGTGAGACTGGCACGCAAAACAGAATAACAAACAGCATTCGGAAGTGTCCCGAGTTATTGTTATTATTATTTAATATCCTCTACACCATGGAGCACATCGAGTGTGTTATCCTTTTTTTTTTTTTTTTTTTTGTTCCTCACACTTTGTATTATTATTCCTAAGTGTGTATGGCGGTGTTTATTCGACGAGAACGCGACACGAATAAAAATCAATCAGTTGTGAAGTAGGGAAGTAGGGAAGTAGCAGGCAGCAGCCAGGATATGTGTCCCGTTGTGTGTTGTGTACTAATAGTAGAGCAACACTGTGCTCGATGACGAATACTGAGGATGAATCGTTGACGGCGGAACGAGCGGAGGAAAACAACAACTTTCCGGAATACTATATTTTGCCGCCTATTCGTCCTGCTTGCTGTTATTGGAGTTGTCGTGGTATATCCCGACATTCGCTCCACGCTCCACGCCGATTCCTACTCGCTTTACTCACTCACTCAATCAGTGTTGAGGCTGGTGTTGCTGTTGCCATTTGCTGGTGTTTTATTTTACCACCCACCGTTTGAATCTCTGCCTCTGCGTATACAATCTGTAGTAGTACACTTCAGCTGCGAGGGAATTTCCCCTATACCACCCGCTGTTTGGGGTTTTGCCAGTTGCCGTCGTTGACTTGCCGTACCTTCCTTCATTGTGTCTCGCTTCGTCGCCCGCCCTACGTCCTTGAAGGGATACCATCTAAAGCTTCTCTCCTAGCAAGGATATATTGTGTACATTTTGCTATGGTGATACTTGATGCTTCATTTTTATTTTATTTTATTTATTTTTTGTTTTTGTATTTGTAAGTCATAGTACCAGTGATGCATACTTTCTTGAATTTGTCCTTTTTGTTCTTTTTTTTGCTGGCAGCGTTGTCGAGGAGAATAGCTTCTTGCTTCTTACAATCCTTGTTTGGCTTTTTTTTTTTCCTGTGAGTTGGAAGATTTATTCAAGATTGTTTTTTTTTTTTTTTATTCTTACTTCCCTAAGTCCTTGCGTAAAGGAGGGGGGAATAATGGGATGATTGGGGTTGTGCGAAGTTGAAAACCACTGTCAAATGAGGTGAGATATCGTGGAGCTGTGAGTTTGACGTTGTTGTTGACTTTGGAGTTTGATTGTGGGGTATTCGTGGTGTTTTCGTAACAAAACATTTTTGCCATTCAAAGGCTTTATGACTTTAGCACTGGATTACCAGATGCGATAAGCTGGAGTGACATATCTGAATCCAATTTGAACGGACGACATCGATAGGAGCCTTCTTTTCTTAAAGTTTTACTTAATTTTCAAAATATAAATCAAGCCCTTTACCATACTTACTTAGGGACGCTGAAGTTCGAGGTAAATCTGGGCCTAATGAGCCCTTTCAGACGTTGCGGTTTTTATCCAGCTTTTCCACCTGTGTAGGCCACTTTAGATGTGGTCGTCCTCAGCTGTGTCGACCCTCGAGGTTGAAATCGAAAACTCTACAGGCCGTAGTATAAGACTCAGCTAACTTAGACGTTGATTCCGTAGACGCCTTAATAAACCAATGGCGCTGCATAAACCCATGCAGTTCGTCGTAGCGTGGACGAACGATTTTATGTAGAATTTCTCTCATGAAACGGGCAAGTCCCTCCTCATCAACTTTCGATGGGATTCAAGCCTTCGTTGACAAGGATGAGGTCCCCTAAAGAGTTTTTGTTGGATCACTACTCATTTGCCTCTTGAGCCCAGAGACGGTGGTATTCTACGTCTGATCTCAGTACAAGTATCGTTGTCGCGTATGAGCCAAGGTAGACGAAGCCTTGACTACTTAAAAGTTATAATAGCGAAAGTTGCTACAGACAGTATGTCGACGCTAAGGGAGCGCCGTGGCGCAGTGGGTAGTGTGTCGGCCGCTGACGCAAGATGAGCGAGTTCGGATCCCGATAACACCAACGCCATCGAATGATTATTTCGCGGCGTCCCTCCTCGGCGGGGTACTGGCAAAACCCCCGTTGTATACTTGCCATGAAAAAGCTTCTCGGCTCTCGCCGTTCGGAATCGGCATTAAGCTTTAGGTTCCGTTCACTTATGTGAAAAAAACAAATCGCACACAACATAAGTGAGTAAAAAGAAGCTTGGCTCTGGCTCCACATGAGCTCCAACGCCATCTCAGGTGTCTGTCTGGCAGTACAATGGACCAGTATTTGTGTCTGAGTGCTCCAACAGATAGCAGAAGCCTCCAACAACAAAAAAAAAAAAAAAAAAAATGTCGACGCTAGCAGTTCAATCATTACATCAGCTTCGATAATGCTATCTTGACATGGTTTAAGTCGAATGGACGTAATTCTCTTCCATTATCGACCAGTGTGAATGGTTCATACTGCCTTTCGGACACATTTTAACTACCATTGCCTTTATATGTTGTTCGATAGTCTCAACATCATCTGTGACTCCTCAACAAGTACAAGTTATACTTATTCATCGCTTTGGCTTTACGGTCTTGGAATGTTCATTTTACTTTTGGCTCGCAGACCTCACGAGCAGCTTTTTTCAAACCAGGCTTTTTTTTCGTAGCTGGTGGCTTGAAACCGAGGCGGCGCGGCGCTTTGACTGTGAATAACATAAGATCCTGCAGGTACTTAAGGTAATCTTAGTCGACGAAGATTCTCGACTTTTTGGTGGTCTCATTCGACTCCTTTGTGTACTCAATAGGACCAATCCAAGGTCCAATAGCAGATGTCCTTATAATTTGGCTACAGTAAAGCAATGACCGGAGGCAATGTTAGCTCCTTGGTTTAATGTGTCATAAAGCCCACCAGTCTGAGTCGGTTTTCTGGCGGTGTATAGAGTAGGCTCTGTTTTCCTGCGTTTTGTTCATAAATATTCTCCTTACTAAAGTAAATTCTGCTAGAACGATTTGGGTCTCATAACTCGGGCGTTGGGGCTATATTCTTTCTTTTTCTCTATTTTACGAGTTCTTACATGCAAATCAAGCTTACGTTATGGTCCCTAGAGTAGAATTGATTGAACGGATTGGCGTTTGTTCACAAGTCAGCCTCTAGTAATAAGACCGCGTCTAAGAGGCGATATTTGTTCTCTATGTAGCAGTTTCTGCAGTAGAACCCTTATAGCTTAGGGGTTGTTAGACTTGTTTAGCCACATAACGTCTGTACTCGTTACTCTGCGTTTACTAGAGTCGTCAAATTGTAATCCGCCTGTATATGGGTCTGTTGTCTTCGTTCGAACCAAGGATGATTAGGGATGATCCCTAAGTTCCGTCCCCAACCTGGATGGCCAGCTTCCAATCTGTCTTAAAAATAAATTGCAGTAGCCCATATAAGATGTTCACTAAAAGGTTTTTCTCACTCTACGCCGCCGTTAACTTCATCTTAGGTATCTTTCTGCCACCGTCCTAGCAAGAACGTTCACTAACCACCAAAAGGTCTGGCGCTGACCTCGAAGTCTAAAATATCGTGAGTAGCTACTGCGGTATTAAACCGGAGTGCAAAACCTGTCACCTTCGGGGAGGGCCACATGGTAAATTAGCGGAACTGCATACCTATTCTATCTATTAAACCAATTCCATCGAGATGTAGGAATATTTCCGGAGAGATAAAGCCATTAAGACGTGCGTTTGCCTGATATTGAGAAGGGTAGAAGGCACTAGAAATTAAATTGTTTTTCAAAGGCATTACTCTCACAATGTGGCCCCGAATTAACATCAGCAGGAAGTTGTCTACTAATTTAAATTTTGCTTTAGATCTATCATTGCTATAGATACCGTAAGGCAAAACTTCTAAAAGTTCTTCTATCCAACTTGCTCCGACGTTTAACCACACCGGGCAACCATAAGTTAGCATATGGGCAATAACCTTCACCGTTTCGATTTGATTTGATTTTGGTGGGGGCTATACCCCCATTTTATTGTGCTTAATTCAAGCTACATACTTAATTTAACTTACAATCTAAGAGACTAAGAAAGATGGCAATTGAGACGGAGTTTTAGACAAGGAGTGCTGATGTTAAAGTCGAAACAGTTTTTCGCATTAACATTCCGCAGCATACGGGAGATAGGTTCATTGGAGCCATAGGAGGTACGAGAGGTGGGTACATAGAAGAGACGTGGATTTCGTGTATTACGAGGGTTAGTGTTAAAAAAGATAGAGTTATAAAGGGACGTGCAGTCGATGGTACCTGAGAGGAGTCGGTGGATAAAAAGGATGTCGGATATACTTCTTCGTTCTTCCAGCGAGCTCAAATTAATAAGTTTTAGGCGGTCTTGATAGGGAGGTAGGATTAGAGGATTGTCCCAGGGTAAGCCGCGAAGAGCAAAACGGAGAAAACGACGTTGGACACTCTCAATTCTGGAAATGTGTGAATGATAGTAAGGAGACCACACTTGAGACGCGTATTCGAGAATAGGGCGAACAAAAGTTATGTAAAGAGACCGAGTGACGTAGGGATTGGAAAATTCTTTAGACCATCGTTTCACGAAGCCGAGTGCAGAATTGGCCTTAAGAATTATATCGCTGATATGTGCAAGGAAATTGAGTTCCTGGTCGCATAATACACCAAAATCACGGATCACCTGAACAGTGGAAAGGGGTTGATTATGGAGAAAGTAGAGGCGGGAGGAGGTTTGTTACGTTTGAGAAGAAAGTAATAGATTGACACTTTGAAATGTTAAGGTCGAGGCAGTTCTTGGAGCACCAGGTGGAAAAGCTGTTGAGGTCCGATTGAATAAGGAAAAATAAAAGAGTCATGTTCTGAGGAAATGATCTTAAAGAACTTAGCATCGTCGGCATATAGAGAGATGTGGGGATGTTTGAAAACCATTTCAATATCGTTAATGATGAGGATAAAAAGACGAGGGCCTAAATGACTGCCTTAGGGGACACCGGAGGAAGCAAGGAAGGGGTTAGAGAGGGCAGATCCAAAGCGAACGCTGTAGTTGTGATTTTCCAGGTAAGAGGAAATCCACTTTAATAAGATATGGGCTCAAAGCCAAGAGAAGACAGTTTGAAGAGTATTATTAATCGAACTGAATGTTGTAAGATAGTCTCTTTGTAAGGGCTAAAACAGTTTCAGATAGACGCCAAAATAGCAAACGCTTTGCATAGTTTTTTCTAGTATCCCTGGAGGTCTTAGACGACGGCGTTTTAAGCAGAATGGTTTTCTACTTCCGAAAATTTATTTCTAATTGAAAATCATCGGAATACAACTGAATTGTATTGAAGTGACGCTGCAGTTTATTTACAATGGTCTGGATTTTTAGATCTGTTCTGTACAAATAATCTGCGTATGAAGTTACATGATAAAAAGAGCCTACTAGATCACTTATAAACATGAAATATTGAATATTATGATTAGAGACAGTTTGATGACGTCCTCTACCCATGTTTCTAGTTTTCACATAGGGCCTACGTTTCATCTCCTCCCCGGTTACTGTTTACTACTTCTTAAACATATTTGGTGCTTAAGATATTTAAGATATGAACATTTACTTAGTCAGAATTAATTGTACACCTTCGAAGAAGGGTCCCGTAGCATACTGTCGGCGAACATACATATGTACATATCTATGGCACAGATATCCTCTAGATAATCTAAGTAATTTTGCCATTTGACTTATTTTTGTGTCAAAGTCGGTCTTAATTAGAAAGCTTCAGAAGTTCTAGTCGCTGTTAATTGGTAATGTGTCAGTCATATACAGTTATAGCCAAAATATTAGGAACACTTATACCACTCCAATGATCTCTTAGATAGCGCCTGCTTCGTTTGAATAGAACGAAAAAAATGTAGTCAGACGGTCGTTTATATGCATAAGAGTTTCTTGTGTGCGGATTTGTCAGACTTTGACCAAACTTCAGTTAAAATAATTTTTGCGCTAGTTATGACTAATATTTTAGTAAGCTATGTGTAGACTTAACGTGCAAGCATTATAGTACTAGGCGACCAGAGTGAATCCATTCGAAATATTGCGAAAGAAAAGGAATGCTCGTCGACAATGGTATATAATGCTTTGCAGCCTAAAAAACTTGCCGAAATCAGAGAACGTCCGTCTAAAATGACCACTAAAGGCCGAAAAAGGGATCCCAGGTGAACCCCTTTCTATCCTCCAAAGACTTTAATTGCGAGACATCAATAGAAGTGAGCGCCCGGATAATTCGGCGAGTCTTTCTGGATGCAACGCTGTACGCTCGAGCTCCAAGGAAAGTGGCACTTTAAAAAAATACATTTACAAACACGCATTGATTTTAATAAGCTTTACCGCATGCCACACGACTCCCTCCAGGCAACAAAGCAATGTAGAAACGTATTATGGAGCGACGAAAGCAAATAAATCTGTTTGGAATGGACGGTAAACAGTTTGTTCGTCGCCCAAAAGGTGGGGCTACAATCCACGGTGCACAAAACCCACTATGAAGCATGGAGGTGGTAATGTAATGATATGGGGTTGTTTTTCTTGGTAGGGCATTGGTCCGGTATACCTTATCGAAGGCACAATGATGAAAGAAACATACGTGTCTACGTTGCACAATGTCATGCTACCATATGCCCCTTAAATGGTGGTTCCAACCAGATAATGACCCCAGACACTCGGCAAAACTGACACAACTGTCGTCTCAGCAAAACAATGTTGATGTTTTGCAGTGGCCTTCTCAATCGCAAAAGATTGAAGTGAGCAGACGGCCCCCTTTTAACAAACTGAATCTTTGGAAAATCATCCAAGAAGTTTGGTATTCAAGACCTTCCGACAAATGCCAACATTTAGTAAACTCCATGAGTCGTCGAGTGGAATCAGTGATCATAAATAAAGGTTTTATGACCAAGTATTAACTCTTCAGTAAAAATTTAAAAAAAATTAATGTTCATGTATTTTTCTTTTATATTTCTGGGTGTTCCTATTATTTTGGCCATAGCTGTATGTATACGAGATTTGTTAAAAAATTAGGTGATTTTTTGTATTTCGTGAACTAATTACGATCGATTTTCGAATAGGTTCTTATCACTCCTACATCTTTGCGGCATAGTTGTTAATATCTATTATTATTCAATCGACTACCTCGTCGGTCAAGAACATTTAAAAAAAAAATCCAAAGCTTCTTTTAAATCGGATGATCCTTGTGGCTCTGAAGATCTTTCGCCCGGTGCGAATTTTGTTCTGGGTGGTATTTCGCAGCAGTCATGTCACGTTGTCTATTCTGATTTACCAGAGGTTTTTCGTCGAATCGTCGAATCACTATCAGAGTTGTTCATACCAATCATGCAATTTTTTAGATATTTTGGGTATGAAACATGTGTCAGCGAAATTACTAAATTTTGACCAAAAGAGCTATCGCAAGAGCTTCAGTTAGGAACGTGAATGACAATACACATTTCTTGAAAAGGGTAATCGCTGTTGACAAAACAAGGGGGCATGAATATGATGTTGAGACCAAAGCCCAATAACCCCAATTGAAAAGACCAGATAAGCCTGAAAAAAAAAGGGAACGCCAAGTTTGGTCAAATGTGGAAGTTTTTCTCACTGTTTTAGTCGATTACAATGGCATAGTTCATCATGATCTCTTGCCGGAAGGTCGTACGGTCAATATTACCTTTAAGTTATGCGCCGTTTGCGTGAAACAATGCGAAGATTTGTAGGAACAAAATGCAGTGCAATAAACGCATATCGAAACTGCTTCGAAAATTGGGAAAAGCGCTAACGCAAGTGTAGTACGAGTATATCTGAAGGAGATTACTTTGAAGGAAACAAAATTTTTCGAGGATAAGGAGCAATGGTAACACATAATAATAATTTGAAATATTAAGGCTTAGTGCTCCTGCTGCTCTCTTTGCAGTTTCGGGTCCATACAGTTCAGCTTGAACGTTTTTTACTATTGATTCCAGCAATCGTCGAATAAGTGAAGCTGGTTTCGGTAGAATACCTCTTCATTCCGTGAATAGTTCAAGTCGAAGAATGCGTGCTCGCGTGCAAACCTCATCTCGTCCGCGATTATTGCAACATGAATCATTCTAGGAATGGGTTCTGCTCAGACCTTAGCAGCCTGCGTAACTCAATCGCAGTCAAATGAGAAGCGTTATTTGTAGCATCCATAAAACATGCACATTTTCCTGATACTGAAATTGAAATGGGGCTCAATGAACTATGAGTGTACGTGAAGTATTCTACTTGGAACTTGGAAAATAAATGCTTTAGGCATAACTTTAAAGAAGCGTCTCGAATAGATATCTGATGAACACAGCAACCAACGTCTATTCTTAAAAAACATTGCTTTATTTCGGGAGCGTTTGATAAAAAAGCTCACAAAGACTACGATCTACTCTAAACTTAATATAATTCAGTCCGTATAGGCTGTCAATAACGCAAACCTCGGCTGAAATTTTCTTTAAAAAACATCGGCTTTAGTCGAATTTAAGGAATTTAATAAACCACACTTACGAGTAAGTCTTTTTAAGTGTTACCCTTGATCCGCCCCTGAGAACAACAACGAACCTGTGTATCAATGCTCGCCTGCTGAAAAGATGAAACGAAACAAAACCTGAAAAAAAAGAAGAAAAACATCGCATCCATCGCATGAAAAAGGATTTTCATCTTTTCCGATTTAATAAGAAACCGACAGCTCGTATATCGTTATCGATGTTTGTGGAGCGTCATTAGCGTGCATGTTTCATTGTCATGAAGCTGTCGAATTTAGCTCATTAGTCCTTTCAAGGGAGAAGAATGCAATCCGCTTTGGTTTATATATTAATTATACGAACAGTTGCTGTAGTTCCTTTGCACTTTATCTTTCCTCTTCTCCGAAATAATTACGAATGATTTGTGTATTTTGCTAGGACGAATCCAGTGTGGTTTGCATCCCATCGAGTCAGACTCACAGCATGCCATGCTGTTCGTTGACATTGTTGTCGCTTTGAGGACGCTGCATTTATTGAATTGCCATTGTTGCGAATTTATTTTTATCGAGCCACAGACACAAGGTTGTGTGCTATAGTTTCCATGGCATGTCTTCCATCCCTTGTGAATTGAATCTATTTTAATAAGTCGCTGAGAGGGCGAGGACAGAGCTTACGTTCAAGTGACCGATGTATGCGTAGGGAATAGGAATAGGTAAAGAGAATCGTGTCATGAGTGAATGAGTTGGTGTCTTGTCTTTGGTTAGTACTCGAACTCGATTCGTTTTCATTCTCGTAATCATCAGTCTCAATCTAATTGTTAGATGTTTTGGCACTCGGAAGTTCAGAGCCTCGTTGACCACTCTTCGCCATGCCTTCCTGTCATGAGTGTGTTTCTTCCATGCTTCGCTGTTTTGTCCCATATTTTCTAGATCCATCCTTATATTGTCCTCCCATCTACGGCGCGGCCTTCCTCGCGGTTTTTCTATCCACTGTCCACTCGTTCTCCAACTTCGACTCAGATCACTACCTTGTTGTAGCCAAGGTACGAATGAGGATATCGAGAATGCTACGGAGTCGAGTAGGACAAGGCAAGTTTGACGTCGGAAAGCTACAATCGCAAGAGACCGCTAGAATTTTTGCCGATCGCATTTCCCTCAAGCTCTCTCAAACCCCAACAACGACGACACTATCCACAGACCAGCAGTGGGAGCATTGCTGCCTCAGATGTGCTGGGTTTCAAATCGAGACCGCCTAGAAACCCCTGGTTTGACCTGCAATGCTAACGAGCCCATGCAGCAAAGCAAGACGCATACAAAGCCATGCTGCATAGACGGACGAGAGCTGCTTGCGAGCTCTACAAACAGAAAAGAAGGGAAGAACATGCGCTTTTCAGGAAGAAAAAAAAGGAGCACGAAAAGCGTGAGATCGAGGAAATGGAGAGATGTCATAACAGGAATGAAGCTCGAAAGTTTTGCCAAAAAGTAAAACGAACATGTCAGGGCTACAAAGCCAGAGCAGAAGCCTGCCGGGATGAAAACGGCGGTCTAATAGTAGAATCACAGTCGATGCTGAGAATATGGCAGGACCACTTCTGCAGACTGTATAACGGCGATGATAGACAAGATACCGATACAAGAATGATTCATTCGCCACGGACGATGACGTAAGGGAATCCCGTCCACCCGACATAGACAAAGTCAAAATAGCGATATCGAGACTTAAGTCTAATAAAGCCGCTGGCGCGGACGGCCTTTCTCCTGAGATTTTCAAGGCGGCTGGAGATGTGTTGGTGAGGCGCATGCACCAACTTATCTGTAAAATATGGTCGGAGGAAAGCATGCCCGACGAATGGAATCTCAGCATCGTTTGCCCGGTCCACAAGAAAGGAGACCTCTATAATTGCGCCAATTATAGGGGAATAAGTCTCCTCAACGTCGCATACAAGATCTTCTCTGCCGTATTGTGTGAACGCCTGAAGCCTTTTGTGGATAACCTGATCGGCTCTGATCAGTGTGGCTTCAGGCCAGGCAAATTCACAATAGACCAAATATTCACACTGCGGCAGATCTTGGAGAAGACCCAAGAATTTCAAATCGATACGCACCACCTTTTCATCGATTTTAAACCGGCGTATGACAGTGTGCATAGAGACGAGCTATACGGTGCCATGTCTAGTTTTAACATCCCTGCCAAACTCGTACGATTGTGCAAGGTCGGTTGGTTACAGTCGGTAATGAGCTAACCCAGACCTTTGGTGTTAAAAAGGGATTTAGACAAGGCGACGCACTGTCATGCAATTTCTTTAACATCATCAAGATCGTACAAGAGTCACTGGCCAACACAAGAGGTACGATTTATTTCAAGTCCTCCCAACTGCTTGCGTACGCAGATGACATTGACGTGATCGGGAGATCGCATTCATAAGCATTGAGACGGAAGCGGCCAAAGTGGGTCTTAGCGTTAACGAGGGTAAGACCAAATATATGCTGTCATCGAAAAAAGACACACAACACCGACGTCTGGGCCAGAACGTCATGCTTGGCAGCTACAATTTCGAAGTAGTCAAGGACTTCGTCTACCTTGGCTCACTTGTGACCAGCGACAACAACACCAGCGCTGAGATAAAACGCAGAATAACTCTTGCCAACCGCTGCTTCTTTGGGCTCAAGAGGCAATTGAGAAGTAGAGCCCTCTCCGGAAGACCAAGATAACGTTGTACAAAACCTTAATCATCCCAGTCCTCCTTTACGGCGCGGAGGCTTGGACTTTAACTAAAGCGGATGAGGACGCTCTTGGTCGTTTCTATGGTAATCTATGGACCCGTTTATACTAGCGGTGTATGGAGGAGAAGATACAACGAAGAACTGTACGGGCTGTACAGCGACATGGACCTGGTACGACGTCTCCGGATCCAACGTCTAAGATGGCTGGGCCATGTAGAGCGGATGGACAACACGGCTCCGGCTCGAAGAGTCTTCGAATCCTACCCGGAGGTACGACGCAGCAGGGGGAAGGGGGCCTCAACCGTCTGGGCGTATATGGATCTTAACACTGCGAGAAAAAGACTTGTTTTGACTAATTCCTTCATAGCGAAGCAGCTTTTTTATTTATTTTGATGTTTATGTTGTTTTTGGCAGTCAATATGGTAACCAGATATTTGAATTCGTCCACTTTCTCAAAGCGTTTATCGAGTACAGTCAGGTGTGAGCCAGTCAGTGACCATATATTTGGTTTTCTCCTCATTGACTTCTTAACCTACTTCCTTTCCCGCCATTATTAGACTTTCTAGATTTCATGTAACTGTTTCCTCTCTATCTCCCAGCAGGTTCAGATCTGCAGCGTAAGTGATTCCCTTAAGCGTTATTCTCCTTTCATTTTTCTGAAGGGCTCTCATTGCTATTCCAGCATCAAATTAAAGAGAAGTGGTGTCATGGTGTTTCCTTTAATCCTTCACGTATTTAGAATATTGCAGACAAGGCATTTCGTATTTTGGCTCAGTTTCACCACATTTTTCGGGATTCCCAACCGAACATTCTACAATTTCGATCGTGGAGCACCATTTTTTTCTAAGAGCTATCCCGTCAAGCGATTCCGTTATTTCTCTCCTGCCGCCTTGTTCTTCTTAAGCCGATGAATTGCTTCTTTTAGTTCCTCAATGGTTGGCAATTCTGCGGTGTGAATTACACCGTACATCCAGTGGTTTATCGAAATATCCCTTCCATTTAGCTGCACCTCTTTCATTGTCCGAAATGGGCTTCATGTGGCCTGGTATTCTTTTCCTACAGTGTTTAGCTCTACATACATTGCTGCCGATCTCTGGCCGCATATTCTTCCTGAATGTAAACTAACTTTTTCCTTTGCCATAGTCGTTTTTTCATCCCGAAAGAGATGAATCACTTCCTTTCGTAGTGTTTGATATCTTGTGCGCGTGATCTCTTCGCTATTTCCCAGGACCTGAAGTCCTAGAACATTGCGGGCTTTTACTTTTTCCTCACGTCCTTTGTGGGCTTTGCAGTAGCCTAGCTCGTTTTCATTTTATTGTCAACCATACTGCTTCTACCTCTCTTATTTCGTCGTTAGTTTCTATGTCATCTAGTTGGGCGAACCGGTTATTAATTTCCTCCTGGTATTGATGCTGAATAGGTGGTTCCTTTAATTTTGGCCATCAACATTTAGTCGTTTTAAAATACTTCATCATGAACACAATTTTGTTGCTTGTGAAGAATCCTATTCTAAGATTATGAGTATCCGTAACGCCACAAATGAAAGTATAGTATTTACTAACTTCATTAATTGCTGTTTGGAAAGCTCCTTATCTGTACAAGCCACGTGCGTTATGCACTTCTTTTTAGGAATGCTTTCCCTTGGATAGTTACCATCTGAAGATCGGGGCTTACCCTCGGAATATTTTACCTGAAGAAGACCAAGCCATATTTGGGATGTGCAGATTCATCAGCTCTGCGCCTACCTCTGTCATTTCTTTCACGGAACTAAGATCCATTAGGAATTTAGTCGCCTCCTATGACTGGTACTCCGAGCCGCGGGTATATTCCCCTCGGGTGGTCGTGATGCAATGGTAATCATCATCGACTGTTCGGAAGGTCTGCAGTTCAAGTCTGTCCATAAGCCAAGAACAATTCCTATACGGGAAACACTACAACATCAGTTGTGAATGAGAGATTATCAGAAAACTCTGACGAAGGCATAACACTCGCAGCATAAGATAACTTCAAAAGTCATACTCTGTGTGTGCATTTTCAATATAACACCTTAATGAAATGCAAACAAAAGAGTTACTGTGAACCTTAACCAACGTAAATTCAGTCGAATCTCTCAAATCCTATCTAGGACTACCACCTCCGGAGAATAGGGAAAAAAGAGAGAGTGTCGCGTTGAGTGTGGACGTAAAACTGTGAGTGGTTAAAAAAGAAAAAAAAAAAAAAAAAAGTATACAAAAATAAAAATAAAATGAGTTGCAAGAGATGCCTGTTATATTAAATGTGGGGATTGTGAGCTATTGATGCATGCGGAGTGTGTAAAACTTCAACCGACCGATATAGACTACATCAATAAATCAAGAAAACCGTGGACCTGTGACACCTGTCTACAAAAAAAGAGAAACAACCCGCGCAGACTTTCGGTATCAACAAGTGTTAGAAGTGACGAAAATGCAGCAACAGAAGACAAAGTAACATTAGAGTGTATTCATGTTAACGTCACTGAACTGAAAAAGACACTTGATAATACAGTAAAATCACTACTCATCATGCAGCAACAAATAAGTGAACTTGAGAAGACAACACAAATGCTCTCCGAAATTATGAGAGAAAATAAAACAATTAAGGCTGAGCTTAAAGCAACAAAAGAGAGACTAGTACACGCAGAATATATGTGTCACTCAAACCACATCGAACTGCGCGAAGTTCCTCTCTTAGAGAACGAAAATGTTGCAGCAACAGCTATTCAAATTATTAAACAAGGCGTCGGAGTTAACATAGCTGAAAACGATGTTGATACATGTTATAGGAAGAAAACCAAGGGAAAAGCATCTGGTACAGTAGTGGTACAACTCCGTAGCAGAAGAATAAAAGAGGAAATCTTGTCGGCTTCATATGCAAAGAAGAAACCCATCAAAGCAGAGAAATGTTTCTCTTCTTGTAAAGGCAACATCTACATAAACGACTGGCTGTCATATGAAACGAAGATGCTACTGAAAGAGGCGAAAACAGCAAAGAGAAATCATAAATATGAGTTTCTCTGGGTGAGACACGGCAGAATAATGATGCGTAAGGCTACTGGAACGGAGATCAAATTCATCAGGTGTATTGATGATCTAAATTGTTTATAATAATTTTTCATTTATTTTTCTTCTATTAATCTATACATTAATTATGCAATCTCAATCTAATGAATTACTTGATCTCTATGATACTAATCCTAGTAGTAATATTTCTATTGGTACTTATTATGATCCCCAATTAAGTGACATTACTATCCTTCATCAAAACATTAGAAGTATGAGAAAAAACTTTGATAGTTTCTGTTTATATTTGAATAATTCTTTTAAAACACTTCCTGATGTTATAGTTTTATCTGAAATATGGATCTTTGACCATGAATTATCCAATTATTCTATATCAGGCTTTGACTTATATGCCAATTGTAACGAAAGTTATTCATCTGGCGGAATTGCAATTTTCATAAAACACAACATTGTGATTACGAAGATTATCTCACCTGATTTGAAAAGTGCTGATAGTATCATTGTTAAACTTAAACTTAACAATAGTGTTTCCATTGACATTATCTGCGTATATCGGCTTCATTCTGTACCTCAAGATGTATTTATAAGAGATATTGAAGATCTCCTCACCGGAATTACAAGTCAATATGCTTTTATGGTTGGCGATATGAATATTGATATACTGAATCTCTGCTCGATTAGCGATACTTACTTGCTACTCCTTTCTTCTCTAGGTTTTGAATCAGTTATAAATGTACCAACTAGAATAACTTCATCTACCAAATCGTGCATTGATCATATCTTTAGTAGAGTTAAAAATTCTCTTAACATCCGCCCTTTTGTACTTGAATGGGACGTAACTGATCACTTCGCTACTGGGATCTCCATCTCTAATATCTTTGCGAGCTCTAAACGAAAGTGTAAAAAGGTTGAAACCCATAACATCAATAAAATTAATTACCTGGTCCTGCATGAAAGACTTTCCTTGGAAAGATGGAATAATGTATATAGTTGCAATTGCCCATCAGACGCATTTAGGATTTTCATAACTACTCTATCCGATCATATTTCTAATAGTAAGGTTGTAACAAAAAAACGTAAGTTCAACAAAATCAAACCGTGGATAACAGATACTTTGTGTGAGGCAATATATGCCAAAAATATGTACTATATTAGAAATAGAAATAAATTACATTTACCACATATTAGAAACGCCTACAAGCAAATGCAACGGAATATTAATGAAAAAGTATATAAACAGAAAGAATCGTATTATAAAAGGAAGTTTGATGAAAATTCATCGAATCCCAGAATGCAATGGAACATTATAAATAGTCTGCTAGGAAAGGGAAATGATGAAAACGGCCCGAAAAAAATAAAGTTTTTAGACAGTGTGGTATCAGAAGAAGAGGTGGAGATTGCAAATAATTTTAACTTATTCTTTAAAAACATAGTTGATAGCCATAAGTCCACCTCTTCGTATCACACTACAAATGTATATTCAGGCTCCTTTGTTGATCTTGAAATCCTTCCAACATTCTTTTTCGCTGAAGTGAATGAAGCTGAAATTCTGCGTGTTGTAGCAAATTTAAAGCCGAAGAATTCATGTGGAATAGACGGTCTTAGCACCATCGTCTTAAAAAAAATTAGTAATTGGATAATAAAACCTTTAACTTTCCTTATAAACAACAGCTTTAAAAGCGGTATATTCCCTAAGTGTCTAAAGACAGCAATAATAATTCCAATTTATAAAAAAGGTGACAAATGTGATCCGAATAACTATAGACCGATTTCATTACTCTCTGTCTTCTCAAAAGTATATGAAAAAATTTTAACTAAAAGAATGATAAGTTTCTGTGAAAAATACAAAATACTTAGCAGCTCGCAATATGGATTCATGAAGGGAAAATCTACCGAAGATGCTATTCAGGCATTTTTGGAAAGTATAAACCGTGAAATAGATAGAGGTAACAAAACTGCCGCTTTGTTTCTCGATTTGACAAAAGCATTCGACTTAGTCAATCACAAAATAATGCTAAAGACACTCTATAGATACGGTTTTAGAGATAATACATTAAACTGGATAGCTTCATATCTTGAAAATAGAACACAGATAGTTCGTGTGAAAAATTCTCTAAGTGATCCAATTTCGTGCGCGAAGTCAGGAGTTCCCCAAGGATCAGTTCTAGGACCTTTGCTTTTTCTAATATATATCAATTCAGTTTTTAGTCTGTCACTCACTGGGCATATTATCGCTTTTGCTGACGACCTGGTTCTATCCTACACTGCTCCTAGCGTAGAAGGACTTAAAGCAAAAATGAATTCCGATCTAGTAGCCCTGCAACATTGGTTTTCATTTCATGATATGGTTCTAAGTAGCAAATCTAAGATGATGTGCTTCTCCCTAACAAACGAAGTCTCTATCCAAGGAGTTGGTATACATGATGCAGGGTGTGATCGTTACAATTGCAATAATTCGTGTATGCGACTTGAACATGTACTTGAATATAAGTACCTAGGAGTTACTGTGGACTGTAAGCTTAACTGGAAAGCGCACATAAAAAATGTAAAGAAATTCTTATATATCGCGTTAAATAAAATATATCACCTACGTAAGCTAGTCCCACAAAACCTACTTAGATCAATTTACTATTCATTTGTCAATTCCCGATTAGAATATGGAATTTCCTGTTGGGGCAGTGCTTACATAAATAATCTCCAACCTCTTATAACAGCACAGAAAAAAATAATCAGAGTTATCCTCTGCAAACCCAGATGGGAGACTTCTTTTCCATTATTTCAAAAAGTTAACGTTCTGCCTCTTAGACATTTATACGTGTACAAAGTGTTAAGATTGTTTTATTTGCGAAGTGGTTATAACAACTTATGTGGAAGTAATATAACGTACTCATTAAGGTCAGCAAACAATGTTGTTGTCCCAAGAGCCAAAACAGAGTTTTTTAGACGTTCCATAACTGTTATAGCTCCACAATTATACAACAAACTTCCTGAAGATATACGCAGTGCATTGGAAACTCACAAGTTCCTCAAAAATCTAAGAATATGGCTACTATCCAAATCAGATGTGGAAGATCTATTTCTCATACATTCTTAGTAAAGTTATTGTTCTTAAACATTAATTGAAAGGTATCATATAAGCCCGTAAACCGCCTCTTTAACAACTTTGCCTGTCAACTTCAATAACATTCAGCCTTGATTAAATCTTCGTCTTTGTCCACTACACACTATACTCCTTGCGCGACTCTCAATATAGAAAAAAGGTATACCTTTAGTACAAATTGCACTTAAAACTGGTGTTTATACCACAAGTGCTAAACGCGAAATTCATTTCAATAGAATAATTCATGGTTAAAATCCTTTATTACCTTGTTGCTCTATTGTAATTAATTAATAAAAATTAAAAATGTTGAACTTAGTTTAATGAAAAACTGATTACAAGAATTGTTATTTATATATATTTAAAGGGAGGTAAATTTTTTAATGTAAATTGAAATGAAAAATAAATTGAAAAAAAAAAAAAAAAAAAAAGAAAAAAAAAAATAGTGAACGAACATCTTTGACACAAACCATATGTACCCTGTCCAGGTTGTGTCACAAACACCATAAAAGCGTACACTCTTGAACCCCCACGAACCCTATATAAAAAAAAAAAATATTTTACTGAGCTGAAAATTATTGAAAGACTGTGGTTACTTCTTTATTTATTATTCATAAAGTAGACATTTAGAAGTTAGTTTTTAACAGTTTACTTACCATTTCGACTCGGGGACAATGCACTTATCAGTATAAGAATGATGCCATTTAATGGCTGGCACCAAAAACTCCCTTATTACTTGTCATTATCGTTCATATAAACAAACTGGAAAAGGTCCAACACGTAAAACGAAAAGCATCCCCAAACCATTTTGGCTTTAATGAATCTTTGCTCTCTTGACTAAACACTCGTCCCTAAACCCATAACCTGCTAAACCGTATCGCCCATTCAATCTTTTTACGTCCAATTTTTATATTTTTTCATCAACACCAAACACTCGGGGTGATCCAAAAGTAATGATAATGAAAACAAAACACGGTAATTGTAGTTAAAAAAAAGATATATTTTTTTACATAGTCTTCTAACAAGTCAACACATTAAGTCCAATTTTTTTTCTAAACCCAGGATTCCCTTGGAAAAAAATTCTTTGTTTTGAGTTTTCCAACCTCGACAGCGGCCATAAATTCGCTGTCGTGTCCAAATTTCTTGTCTCGGATGTGTTCTTTAAGCTGAAGAAAGACACTGGGAGCTAGATCTTGCAAATAGAGAGGGTGTTCAAGTAGTTCAAAAAATGAATGGTAGCCATCCTAACTGCCAGCCTTGTGAGCCGGTGCATTGTCTTGGTTAAACAGCACTCCCGCTCGAAGCTTGCCGCGCCTTTTTTCTTTAATGACATCCCGCAATTTTCTCATTTGGTCTGCGTAGTAAGATCCCGAAATAGTGGCACGAATACCATAACCTTTCCCACCGAACTTGACACTTTGAATTTCTTTGGCATCAGTGAGGAAGCGCGCTTCCAAGTCATCGGTTGTTGTTTGGTTTCAGGATCAGAAACGTAACAAAAACATTTCCTTATCTGCTTGGAACTCCTCGAGTTTCACCTTTTTCTTTTGCTCGTAGGTTAACATTCTCAGTACCCAATGCACAGAGACCTTTTTCATATGCAAATCATTCAAATCATTTTTTGAACGTTGCCATACGAGATCACTGTGACCTCAGCTATGTGCTTATGGTCACTCTTCGACCTGCCAACACAACATTTTCTACTTTTTTCATGTTATCTCCAATGTTTCACCAAGTCGTTGTGTATGGCTTTGGTAGAGAGTTTTTTCAAGCAGAGGTGCTTGATGACAGATCTTATCTCGTTGGTTCGTTTACCTCATGGGAATAGTAGTCTATATATGCAAACAAAAAACATTTTTGGATTTTTATACGGCTGGAAATAACTGGCTATCATAACTTTTGGATCGCCCTTCGTACAATGCAGGTCATAAAAGTATAAGTTTATGACGACACTACCGAAGCTTCGTAAGCAAACTAGAGGTACGAAGCTTTACTAATATTTCTGTTGTACATTTCAAGTGACGAAGGTCCATTTCCAGAAATATTTATTAAGCCACGAAGCGAAAACCTTCGGCTGAGCCATCATAATGTTGGGGTTGTTTTTTATAAATCGGGGTTGGTCCTATCTTTTGGATAAAACAAAACATGACCAAGGCATTCTCGAAATTTAAGAGAGCGTAATGCTTCCTTATGCAGAGGAAAATATGTCTTTGAGAGGGACCTACCAAAAAGGCAACGAACCCAAACATAGAGCCAAAGCGGTGGTTCGAGCAGCGCCACACCTAAACCCTTTAGAAAGTCTATGGAAATATTTGAAGAAAATGCTTTCAAATAAGGAAACTTCAAATAAGCAGAAATTGTGGACGGCATTCCGAGAAGCGTGGTATGCTACACCCCTCGAAAAATGCCAAAGCCTTATCGACTCTATACAAAAAAATCATAAAATAAACGAAGGCCATGCTATGAAATATTAAAGTTTCGGGAAACCCTTAACCCATTCTACTGACAAAATTGCATTCCAGCAAATATTTACTGCTTCTTTTAAAGAGTAATGAGCCACCCTTGCCAGCGTAAAAGCTCTTTGAAAACCTATTGCATTTCTGTAAAAAAAGATATTTGAACGTACTTATAACGTTTTAGGTTGATAAAAAGTCTTTAACTCTATTATTTTAACTTTATTATTTTGACCACCACTGTAATATTGATGCCTGAGTCACTACATGTACTCGTGGCAATGGAGGTAAATATTGAAGCGTGAACAGATGAGCCCTCAGAACAGGGGCGTTCTACATATAATAGATTAATAAAGTGATTAAGCTAACTTTTAAATAGACTAGGCAACATGCATAGGTAGAGCTAATCCAAACGGGGCACTGAGACCTACGTGACCGACATGGCATGACAGCTTGACAAATTGATGGTTAATTTCAAACTCCCCACTAGTATTTAACTCTTCGTTCACATTTCAACCTCCGACGACTCTAAAACAAACAAAAATCACGAATCACGCGTGAGCTGAAAAACGGAACAGCGAAAAAATCACCCTCTACGACTTAGTGAACAGCTCAAATGAATTTGCGTGTCGTGATATTGATTGAGCAGAGCTTGGTAAATCTAGGAAGTTCAGTGACATACATGGAGAATAGTAATGGGCTAAAGGTCGATCCTTGTGGAACCCCACACTTTTAAGACGAACCCCGCCTGCTAAAACTCGTAGGTACCCCCCTGGCAAGTAGGGATATTGAAAAATTATGGAATGGTTGATTGTATCGAACTCTTTAAAGAAATTGATCAATATTAAGATTGTAGCATGATTTTCATGAACAGCTTTCTTGATATCATTAACAAAGAAATTTTGCAGTTTCCTTTCGGGGGAAGTCAAATTGATTTTCATATTGAAGCTTTTTACAGAATTGATATTGGTCTTCTTCCACAGCGTAGGGAAGATCGACGATGTTAGGATTGTATAGGGTCCGCCAAATAACTTTTTTTTTTTTTTGAAAATGCTATAAAAAAAACTACTGAATATTTTCTCAAATTTCTTTTTTTATTTGAAAGTACAATCCTTCCGGTTAATAATGGAAAATAATTTCATTCAAATGGCTGCCTCGGCTGGCCATGAGTAGCCCACACGATCGGTCCAATTTTTAAGCACATTATCGATTGTGTGCAGCTGTATTTCACCAATGGCTTTACGAATATTGTCCTTTAAAGCGTCAATTGTCTCTGGCTTGTCGACGTAACACTTATCTTTGACGGCACCCCACAAATAATAGTCCAACGGGGTCAAATCGCAGCTCCGAGGTGGCCAAACGACATCAGCTCTGCGGCTGATAATGCGATCTTCAAAAACAGGGCGCAAAACATCGAGCGTAGCTTCGGCTGTGTGGCACGTAGCGCCGTCCTGTTGAAACCAAATGTTGCCAATATCCTCCTCTTCAATTTTTGTGAACAATAATTCGTTCAACGTGGCCCGATAACGATCGCCATTGACTGTAACGGCCACTCCGTGCTCATTTTCGAAGAAAAATGGCCCAATTATGCCTCTGGACCAAAATCCGCACCAAACAGTGGCTCGTTTTGGGTGCACCGGCTTTTCAATGTATGCGTGCGGGTTTTCTGTGCCCCAAATGCGACAATTTTGCTTGTTTACATACCCGCCAAGATCAAAATGAGCTTCATCTGAAAAGATGGCAAAATCGGCATCTTCTGTAAGTCGATCGCAGGCCCACTTAGCGAAGCGTTGTTCAAGCGTATATACAACCATATTCGTTCAGCGGAAGGATAAAACTAATTATCTGTCAAATCAGACATGAGCTAAGTGTTACCATTCACGAAATAAGCACTACTTGAAAAAAAAAACGTTAGATGGCGGACCCTTTATTATAGTTATTGGCCACGTATTCTTAAAAACGTTATTATTTTTAAAGTTCCACAAACGGGTAACATAAACGAAAAACTATCGCTCGCACACCAAACACGTGTACCTGGGGTGGGAGAAGACGGAATTAAGCTTCACGAATGGGTAAATAGGTTGTCGAACAGGTTAGTGTATGATATTTAAATATATTGTCGGGTGTGGTGCCGAAAATAGGTTTGGACTAGGCCAAGATGCGCTCACATCTAGGGATATTAAAAAAAAATAAAACGATATTACTGCAGACTACATTAAGCTTCCTTCTGGATCTGCAGTCAACTTTGCAGAAACTTTCGCAAAATTGCCTTTTTCGTCTTATAATGTTGGCATGGAAGTGGTCGTTCCGAGTTAAAGTGCGATTAAAAATTAACCCTAAATTACTCAGTCAATTCTGCACTGCCCAAGTTTGATGGTAGGAACAGTAGAGGTATTTATCGTCTTACGATAAATAACAAGTGACCTAGACTTACTGACACCTGAATTGCATACACAACAATATCCAATATTGATTATTTAATAGAGGTATGGGAGAAAAAGTATGGGACCTAGGATTGAGCCTTGCGGCACGCTTCTTCTTTTACGACGTCTCTGCAATCTACCGGCGATATATAAAAAGATTAGCTTTGCTGCTTGACGTGAGAATTTAAAAACATTCAGTAACTTATTATAAAAAATCGCCGTGGCGTAGTGGGTAGTGTGTCGGCCCCTGACGCACGATAGTCAAGTTCGGATCCCGATGACACCAAAGCCATCGAATTTCATTTCGCGGCTTCTCTCCTCGGAAGGGGGAAAACCTTTTGTAGTACACATGCCTTGAAAAAGCTTTTCGGCACTCGCAGTTCAGAACCGGCAAATCGCACACGACATAAGTGAATGAGAGACACTTGGCTCCGGCTCTAACTTTGCATCTTGTCATCTTAGAAGAAGAACTTATTATTGAGAACAGAGTGATTTATGCTAAGTCGAAAGCCGAATTAGTTGTAATTCAGCAAGTTTTCAACGGATAAGTGCTGTATTATTTGATATAGTTGGATAAGTAGTGCAAAATCGGTATATCTGTACTCGGTAAGGCGGTAGTTGACTTTTTTGGGAACAGGAATAATTGAAGCTCTTTGCCATTCAGACGGAAAAATTAAGTTAGTGGGGATATTTTTAAAAATATTGGTTTCAGAAAATGAAATGGAAGTCGAATGGTATTCGATTTCACAGATGGTATAGCCGCCAGTAACCCAATGTCGGTAAGTATGTGAAGGTTTAGCAGTCTATAGCGGGATGGCACGAGCGTTCCTTATATAAAGACCTCTTGTTTGAATGACATTTGAGGGTAGGGGAGAGATGAAAAGTGAAATTAGAGCAATACTATTTACGTCATCCAAGGGCTTGAGCAGACGCTTGCATATGCATATTAGAAGAGTTTTTCCAGATCCTCTTACCTGATAGGCGTAAGCTTTGGTTTTTGCTTTACTTACTTCTAAGATAAGTTTATTCCTCAGGCCTTAATAAGTTGCACACAAAGCGCCTTGACTCAATATGGTTTGAAACGACGATACGCTGGGCCCTTGTACCTCATTAGCTTTTTAATGTTCTTGTTCATCCACCTGGTTAATAGAATTTATCGCCACGCGCAATGCTGACTTCCGATTGATGGGGACTATCTTCATCCCTCTGAGTGTGCAAACAGTCAAAACTGTGACTCCAAAGATCCAAAAGAAATAGTCAACAGCCGCATCATCCACGACCACTGGCATTTCGGTCATTGGGCCATGTTTATTTGAAAATAATGCTAACGCTACCGTTCCAGTAAATGGATTGCGTCACCGAATGATTTTTGAATTTTCCAGCCCAAAGTTGATGCTATGAACGTGGACTTCTGCGCCACACCATCGGATCGATCTGACTGTAAAGTTTTTCAAAAAGGAGCATAAAAATACCCTCTCGACTGTTCTTCAAATGTGAAAGCCAACAACAGGCTCCGTCATCTCGGATAAGATTTGGTGCGAATAGGTTGCCGAAGGCTAAAAGATTGGATAAACGTCTCTTTGGTGTTTGGTAATAGTGAAAATGCAAGTTGAAAATAATCAGGAAATTGATTATTGAATGTTGAAAAAAATATCTACAGCGTTTGAACGTTTGAGCCATAACACAGTAACGTATTTGGGCCAACCTTGGTTATCGAGTTACAGCCCAGACTGTAGTTGAAAATTAAAGCTAGAAGCGCACCGTAACATCATTTACGCTTTTTGCATGTTTGGCCACTCAAAATATCGTAGCCTACGATTAAACTGGCATGATTTGTATTCCTTATGTAAATATATACCTTATCCTGCCTATAATCCGCCCAAGTTTTCTTGCACGACTTTATTTTGTTAACTCATGTGTTTGCAGTGAACTAACCCAATTCAATTTGCTTACCTTTCATCACGCTATCAGGCATTCTTCATGGAAAACTGATCAGTGGTCATCAATGCTGGCAATCATTTCAATGGTAATATTCTGTGTCGTGTATCCTCGTAATAAAATCAATTTTATTTACAACATTTGTTCTTATTTTTTCCTTTCATCTATGTGTGCCATATCTGTAAATTCATTTAACTTATCGGAAGAGTATGTATTTCGACTGATTGGACCGAATTTATTTTGCAGGTCTTGACGCTCTAGTACGTGAACTAAAGTCAGGTAAAGTAACTTTACGACGCAATCGAAGAAAAACCCGAACAAACGAAGCCCTCCAGGAAATGTTCCAAGTCTTAGAGATAAGCCAAAAGCAGAATCGGAACTCCCAAATTATTATAGATATACACACCTGACCGTAACGGCATGGATCGTCATGACGTAATGCCTTCTTGCAATCCACTTTATTATTCATCTAACTACGTAACAACTGCCCGTGTGCTTGTCCAGCGACAATAAAACGATTTTTTTTTTGAATTTTTGAATTTTTGTTTTATAATAAATTAAACGAATAGTGCTTAGAAAGAGCTTTAAGAATCGATTGTTAATCTTAGTGATGCTACCTCTGCTGTGCTAAACCGTCTAAAATTGTTTAATTGTCTTCCATGAATATTATATTGTTTTCTTTACAATACCGTTTTAATGTGTTTCTTCTCTTGTTTTTTATAAATGAGTTTTCTATGAGGTTTTTTTTAAAAATACCTTTATATTCTAACTGCTAACAAATATGATGTGTACACCGATGAGCGTGTACCTTTTAACCTTTGAGTTCTTCACTAATTTTGTTGTTAAAGTATGCGCGTAGATCCATTTTAACTCTTACATGTATTTATACACATAATTTACATACACACGAGTATATACTATGTATTCTATATACCAATAAAGCATGACAATTATATTCGCAAACATATATGTCCATTGTTTTTGACTTCACTTCCTCTTCTGGCTTGTTGCTGCCGCCCTAAATATTTTATGAATTGAGGACTTTCGGGTTGCATTCTCTCATATTTTTAAAACATATGTAGGTGGATTGAAGTTTTTCTAGTCTTTTAAGCGATTGCAGATTCTATGGGATGTCACGGAAGCACTGTAAGACGACTTTTGAAGAAATTAAAATTTATGAGCAGTGCAGAAAGGCAACCTGACCTGATACCTCTCGCTTGTCGTAAAAGGCGACTAAACAATGGTAAACAAAAATCACATCTAGGCAATTTAGAAAACACCAAGGTGAGCCTAGGGACACATATAGTATACCATATACCAGTGGGTTGACACGACTGGAGATCACCGGTGTTGTAAGAGTAAGATCAAACAAAAAAAAATAAAAAATCTGGAGCATGCCCGTGTCAAAAAGGAAGGGAAGAAAGAAAACGGTCAAACCGTAGCATTATGGAAAAGAACTCTAAAAGGAAAAGCACTACCCCGCCAGGCACTACTAATGGTCGTGATCCTGGGACGAGCTGCAATGCTCGGGTCAGAGCTATAGGATTTCCGGGGGATAGCAAAGTAATGCAACGGCGTAAGCCACAGTTAAGAGTCGCGAGTTGGAATGTTGGAAGCATGAGTGGCCGCAGCTATGAGCTTGAAGAAATTATGGTTAGAAGGCGAGTAGACATCCTGTGCGTAAAAGGGACGAAATGGCGAAACACCGGTTTCTTGGACGTTAAAACAAAAGCCTACAAGAAGTTTTACTATGGATTGGAACAAGGAAAAAACGGAGTCGCCATCATCCTTGCGGCAGAGCTACTTGGCAACGTCTTAACCATTTCAAAGTCCAGTGACCGTTTGATGGCTCTCAAATTGGTGATGCATGGTGAGGTGTGGAACATCGTAAGCGCATATGCCCCTCAAGTCGGATGCGAACAAAAAGAAAAAGATGCATTCTGGCTAGATTTCCACAACCTTGTCATAATCATCCCAAAGGAAGAGCTTTTGTTTGTTGGGGGAGATTTAAACGGACATGTCGGGAAGACAAGCGAAGACTATGAAGACTACCATCGAGGGCTGGGACCAGGAACACTTCAGGTGAAGATATCCTAAACATGTGCAAGTCGTACGGTCTTATAGTGCTAAATACCATGTTCGTCAAACAAAGCCGGCACCTGATCACTTATAGCAGCGGCGGAAATGAAACTCAAATAGACTATCATTTGGTATCCAGTTTCATGAAGCCACGAGTTAAAGATTGCAAAGTGATCCTGGGAGACGCGATCGCCCCTAAACACCATCTCCTCCTGACTGAATTTTTTATGGAGGCGAGTAAGAAGTCAAAGCAGCAAACGAAGGTGTCTGAGAGAATCAAGTGGTACAAGCTCGATAAAGGAAAAGGCGAAGCTTTTATTACCAACATGAAAAACTACCTCTCTTCTATTATCGATGAGGTCGGTAATGAGGAGTGCAGAGCACAAGACTTGTGAGATTCCCTACAACAATCTGGCCTGGAGAAAGCCAAATCACTGCTCGGAACATCTAAAGGCCCCTGCCAACACACCTGGTGGTGGATAGACGAAGCCAAAGCAGTGATACACGAAAAGAAAATGGCTTTCCAAGCTTGGTCAAAGTGCTCTTCTACTAATAGAGAGGAAAAAGCTCGCCGTGTAAAGGTATATAGATGTAGCAAAGGTATCGCGTAGAAAAAGTGCGCCCAATTCAAAGCGAAAAGCATGGAAGGCCTCTATCAGGAGTTGGAAGAAATATCGTCTTGCGCGTCTGACAGGAACCAGGCTACCCAGGAGCTTCGACAAAGCAATTTGAACAAAGGAGCAAATATCTTTAAGATAGCCGCCCAGAGAAGAAGAAATGCTCAGGAGATTCGTTTCCCAAAGTTTATTAACAATGCTGAAGGCCAACTCCTTGTGGAAGACAAAAAAACTTTCCACAGATGGCGACAGTATTGCGAGCAACTTCTGAACGAACAGTTTCCCCGAGTGTACTTTCCAAGAGCCGCCCCGAATCATGCCGAAATATCCGACATCACAGTCGAAGAAGTTCGGTACGCGGTTAAAAACTCCAAGAAAAGAAAAGCTGTTGGACCGGATGGGATACCCTCTGAGTTCTGGAAAAAGATGGGAGACATCGGGTCTAGATGGCTCATGGTTCTTATCTCCAAACTTATGAGAGGCGACACTATGCCTAATCAATGGAGGGAAAGCTATCTTCTTCCTTTGCACAAAGGAAAGGGTGATACGAAATTGTGATAACTACCGTTATATCAAGCTGATATCGCACACCATGAAGATCGTCGAACGGGTATTAGATAGCCGACCGCGGAAAATAATACGACTATCTGATGACCAGTGCGGGTTTGTCTCGGGTAAATCAACGACAGATGCAATCCAAAGTATAAGGGTCATGATGGAAAAGCATCGTGATTCTTCAAAGGACTTGCATATGGTGTTGGTTGATTTCGAGAAGGCCTTTGACCGGCAACCAAGAGATCTTTTATGGGTAGCGCTAAGACAAAATGGAGTTCCAGAAACCTACGTGCGAGTGATCATGGACATGTACAAGAGAGCAACGACAAGAGTAAGGTGCACCGCAGGAGTCACCGAAGAGTTCGCAATCAGAGTCGGTGTACACCAAGGGAGCGTCCTCAGCCCACTGCTCTTTATAGCAGTCCTTGATTGCTTGCTTGAAGGAAAAGTTGCGGACCCCAATGTGCACCAGCTATTCTTTGCTGACGATGGAGCCATTATAAGTGATGATCAGGCGTCCCTACAACGAGCATGTAGGTGGGCATTTTTGAGGGGCACGGGTATCGTATTAGTTCAAAGAAGACAGAGTATCTGTGCTGCCCGTTCTCTGACCCTCATCAGCCTATTCCAGACATTTACTTGAATGGAAGAGTGCTTCCCAAGTGTGAAAAGTTTAAATATTTGGGATCTATGATTAATAAAGAAGCAACTTGTGATGACGACATCAAACATCGCGTAAGCGTAGGGTGGATGAAGTGGCGGGAAAACTCCGCCATCTTCTCTGATCGAAAAATGCCCCCTAAGCTGAAAGAAAGGCTCTTCACGTTGTACGTCCGGCGCTCACATACGGTTCACAATGCTGGAAAGGGAAAGGGGTTCATTGGAGCCGTATGAACTCAATAAGATCGTATGAGGATAGAGACGAGGATTAGTGTTCAGAGGAATGGAGTTATAAACAGTGGCGCAGTCAACGTACTCAAATTGCTTAGTTTAAGACGGTCTTGATTGGGCGGTAGCAACAAAGGATTTATCCACAGCCGCAAGAAGCTAAACGTCGGAACCGACATTGGATGCTCTCGATTCTAAAAATGTAGGTTTGTTGATAAACGGACCACACTTGAGATGCGCATTCAAGAAGGGGGCGAACAAAGGTAACGTAGAGGGATCGAGACACGTAGGGATTATAGAATTCTTTGGACCAACGTGTGAAGGAAAATTCGTAAACCTAGAACAGAAATGATGTTAATAAAATGTTCCTTCACAAACATATGTTGCTCTTACCTTATTTGAGTCCAACCAAACATAAACAAAAGTCAACAAAGAGATAAAACGAACATACTCAACAAAACACAGAAACAAATAAAACACATAAATATAAAACAACCAAACAAATTAAATAAACACAAAACGATCAAACAAAAAAGCGCAGAAAAAAATCATAAAAGCATTCATATTTATATACAAAGACACCAAAGACAACGGCTACGGCTGCCGTCACCGTTGACAGATCCCGTAAAGAGGGGAAATGTCAACGACGATTGGAAAGGCACCGTTCACATCGCCGTTCGGACTGGCCCTATAAAAGGCCGAGGCAGTTGTCAGAAGGGCAACTAGTAAGAAGGAGTGACAACTGGCGAAAACAACAAAGTAGTGAGCAGTACAGCGACCAAGACAACAGAACAAGGAAAGAGACAGAAGTCCGGCCGAAGCTTCAACAAGGTGAACTTCGACACTAATGATGTAAGAAGCATTTTTTTCTCTTTTGTCAAGACGACGACGCAGTGTTGGGGCTAAGGTGGCATCACATTGCGCACAATCGCTAAGTAATCCCTTTTGTAACAAAAGGAAAATACTAATAGCAATATTATTATTATAACAATATTATTGTAATAATTTCGACCACATCACCAAAAAGGGAGGGACGAACGTGTGGTCGGTATTAGTTGAGGCGGGTAGGACGGTGAGTAGGAACTAATAGGACGAAATCGATTCTCCGACTCGAGTTGTAACCCACACGAGACCGATCAACCCCTATTAGGGTCTACTCCCGAGGCAAGTGCCGTAGGGTGAGTTCCCCGATTTGGGTTTTAACTCGGAAGTGCCTGGCCGGACGTCATAGCCGCACTCTAGGGCACAAGTCGACAGAAACTAAGGCCTCGACTCGGGTTCTTATCCAGACAGGCTCGACTCACATTGTTTTTCACCAACCGATCACCAGTCGGGATCCGGACTCGTTTTCTCATCCAGAAGGAGACTGACTGGGTGCTGTCAAAGCGACAGTCGCGAGGTGACAAGGGACAGCGTAGCGCGCAAATTATTAGTAAGTCTGCCGGTGTCACAATATAAATTTATGTGACAGATCCTGGCCCGGCGAGTATACCCCGGCCCAGAAAGCTCGTTAAAAACGCTTCACGAAACCGAGTGCAGAGCTGGCTTTAAGAATTATATCGTTGATATGTGCACGAAAATTGAGCTCTTGGTCACATAGCATGCGAAGATCGCGGATAACTTGATGGGCTGATTATTGAGGAAGTAGAGACGAGGGGAAGGTTTGATTCGTTTACGTGAAAAGGTGATTGAATGGCATTTGGAAATGCTAAGCTCCAAGCAATTTTTGGAGCCCCAATTAGAAAAGCTGTTGAGATCCGATTGAATAAGGGAAGAATCTTGTTGCGAGGAAATGGTCTTGAGGAACGCACTGTCGTCGGCGTACAGTGAGAGGTGGGAATGTTTGATGACAAACTAAACAAACAAAACTAAATGGCTGCCTTGGGGAATGCCGGAAGAAGCTAAAAAAGGGTTAGAAAAGGCAGATCTAAAACGAACACTGTAGTTAAGGTTTTTTAAATATTGTAAGAAGATATCCACTTAAACGCATTGGGTTCAAAGCCAAGGGAAGACAGTTTAAAGAGTATTAGTTTGTGGGAGATTTTGTCGAAAGCCTTACTGAAATCAGTTGAAATTGCGTCGACTTCATTCCCCTTCTCTAATCCTGAGAGGGTGAAGGACACAAATTCGACAAGGTTTGTGGTTGTAGATCTACATTTGAGGAAACCATGTTGTTTAGAAGAGATTAGAGATTTGCAGTGGAAACTAAGAGTACTTTCGAAAAGTTTGGGCATATGCAACAGTTTAGCGATAGTTTAGCTAGTTGTTGACTTCACTCTTCAGACCTGGTTTTGTGAATAGGAGTTATAAAAGCGGTTTTCCAAATAAGATGACTTATTAAATTTAGCGAGCTTTCTACGAGGAATGATCCGAAAGCAATGATAATAGGGGTTTTCTAGTTCGCATAAAAACCTTGCTGATATGCCCACTAACGTAAAAAAATCGTATAAATAGACCACGATTCCCAGGATTTACATTCATTTAAATATGAACCGCCGAAGAGATAACATCAAACTGTAGGAAAACGAAATAAGAGCTGTCATCAAGCACCTCTGCTTGACAAAACTGCCTACCCAACGACTTCATGAAAACATTTTGGGCTTCTGGTCCTTCATATTTCACAAGAGAACACTGGGCGAAGGACGCCTATCCACGTCCCTCACTGAAGTTAACGTGAAAATGTTGTGTTGGCAGATCGAAGAATGACCATCAGGCTTATAGTTAAAGTCACAGGCATATGGCAGTGTTCAAAGAATACTTCCGAATGAATTGCTTATGAACAAGGTATTTGAGTATATTAACCGACGAGCAAAATAAAAAAACGTTTCGAGGGTGAATCGAGAAGATCTAACCAGATACGTTTCGTGGACATAGACGACACCTAGATCCACAATTTTTAACCTGAAACCAAATGATAATTGATTGCTTGAAAGCGAGCTTCTCCACCGACGCCAAAGAAAGTGTCAAGTTCGGCGGGCAAGTTTGAGGCATCCGTTTTTTGGACGCCGAAGGAATAATAATTTAGAATAATAATTAAGAATAATAAAAATTTGAAAAAGGAAACCACTATTTCGGGATCTTACTGCGCACACCAAATAAGACGATTGCGGGAGGTCATTAAAGACAAAAGTCGCGGAAAGATGCGAGCTGGAATTTTGTTTCACCAAAACAGCGCATCGGCTCATAAAGCCACAGTTGCGATGGTTGCACTTCAAGAAACGGGATTTGAACTGCTCGACACACCCGCCCTATTCTCCAGAGCTAGCTCCCAATGACTTCTACCTCTTTCCTCGGCTTAAGGAACATTAGAGGCAGGAAACTCGAAGACGATAGTGAAGATTTTGGGGGCAGTTGAGCCGATTTGGAAGGGTCAACACAAACAAGAGAATCCCGGATTTAAAAAAAAGATGTAGAAAAATAAATCAATTTTTAAGCTTTAATCTCCGCGTTTTATTTTCATTACGCGTAAGTGAAGCCAAATGTACAAAAATACAATACTTATCCTGTATTCCATGGAAAAACGAGGATGGTCCGATAAGTACTTAGCCTCACCGCCAGATGGCGCCAGTATCGCACGAGCGTGTAGTACATTCTAGTAGCCTACTGTCTACTGTAGTAGGCTACTGTCGAAATTTCAGCCCAATCGGACTCGTAGTTTTGTTTTGACCGCGTGTGGAAGCGGGAGTGTCCGCGGATTTTAGAAAAATGGAAAAAGAGCAATATCGGTCGGTAATTCGATTCTTGTTTTCGGAAGGAAAATCGCGCAGAGAAATCAAAGAGCGTTTGGATGCTGTGTACGGTGACTCTTCACCTTCGATGGCGACCATAAAAAATTGGTTTGATGAGTTTCAACGTGGTCGCACGTCGGTTTTTGTGAGCCACGTCCAGGTGCCCCGAAAACGGCTATCACGGAGGATAACGTGACATAAATCCACGATCTCGTATTGACAGACCGCCGATTGAAGGTGCGCGAGACAGCTGAGACAGTAGGCATTTCAAAAGACTGCATGGCTCATATCCTGCATGAAATTTTGGGCATGCGAAAGCTGTCGGCGCGATGCGTGACGCGTTTGCTCACTTCGGACAACAAGCGCAACCGTGAGACCATTTCAGAGCAGTGTTTGACGCTGTTTAAGCGCAATCCGAAGGAGTTTCGTGACAGTCGACGAAACATGGATCCACTGGTACACACCAGAGACCAAGGAAGAGTCGAAACAGTGGACTTCACCCGGCGAACGTGCCGAAGGCGAGGACTGTCCCATCGGTCGGAAAGGTGATGGCCACGGTTTTCTGGGATTCACAAGGTGTGATCCTCATCGACTACCTGGAGAAGGGCAAAACGGTCACAGGGCTGTACTATGCCAAATTATTGGGTCGATTCGACGCCGAAGTGAAGAAAAAAGTGCTCTTCCACCATGATGACGCACCGGCTCACTTCTTTTTGTTTCCAAACTTGAAAAAGTGACTTGCCGGGCAGAAATTTAAGTCGAATGAGGAGGTCATCGCCGCCACGGAGGCATACTTTGCAGACCTCGAGAAAACGTATTTTTCAGACAGGTAAAAGAAGTTGGAGCATCGCTGGGTCAAGTGTTTCGAGCTAAAAGGAGACTATATTGAAAATAAATCGCCATTTCTCCAAAATTTTTGTTTTTCTTTTGTAGGCTAAGTACTTATCGGACCACCCTCGTATATGGTTCATGACGTTTTGGATACGTCACAATCGACCAGCACTTTCTACTGGAGCCATCTCTTGATAAACAGCACACCTAATACATTTGGTCTATACTGTCCCACCTATGACAGTATCACTTCGAGGCTTAGTAAGACTCAATTTAAACTTTTATAATCGATTTTTATTTAACTTAAAAATCTTTGGCCAACACATATTTACTAGTAGATCTCTTAATTGACGCCCAATTGCTATCTGTCTCCTTCCTTATCAACTAACAATTATTTATATAAATATTTTACTGTATGCGCTGTACATAAACGTGTACATAAGTAGTTTGTATATAGAGATAAAAGTAAATTAAAAAAAAAACATTGCGTTGTGGAGGTTTCAACATCGTTCGTTTAGTGCAATAACACTCAAGTAACTACAAACAAGTAAACAACTACAACATCTAGATACTATGTGCTACTGGGCAACATCTCTGACATCGAACATGAATTTTACATCGACATTTCTGAATTTGATAATGGTGTTGTAGAAATCGTGGCACTTTTCTCTTGTTTTCATAAGATTTCTTGTATCTCTGGGTGATTCATGAGCTCCGAATGTCTTTTGAATACTGAAATTAGCCTTGATTGACGGTGCATAGGATACAATGTAAGTAGTTTCAAATATCAACAGTGAGTACATCGTAGTGATAAAATAAAAAATGAAAACATTAGTTAGCTACTTAATCTAGGCCTAGGTTAGGTCATAAAAGGTTTCTGTTCATTGAAAGCTTTGTACGTATACTATATAAGAATCATGTTCAACAACTGGATACGGAAGACTATTGCTTGCTTTGATTTATGTATATCGGAAAGCCTTTGGACACTTACGACTAAATACGTTTATGTGGATTAAAGTAGTATTTGGCGTTTGTAAATAACTCTCTCCGATTGTCTGCGATTATTGTCGTTGGTTGTGCCGTGGGTCACACTATGGAATGTGTTTGCTGTTTCTTGATGGCTTCGGTGGCGGTGTTGGTGGTCGTCGCTTATCATCGGGCAGAATGAATTGCTTTGTTTCAACGTATTCGTACGTTGAGTTTATAATACTGTTGGGACTCACTGCGACAAAGGTAGCGCCATGGGTCCAGTCGATTCCCCCTGTCAGACTAGTAAAATCAGTGGAGTCGCGTGTTTTTGCAGGCAGTGGTGGCGGAATTAAATCCTCTTCGGATGTCGAATCCGTTGTATCAACTATATCTAAGGGCAACAAGGAAAATATTGAAAAGAAGTCGGAAAACAGGATAGAAGATTCAGCGTTTACCGACGGAATTCCGATTACTGCTATCACCGCCGGAGAGTGAGTGAGTGTCCGCGTTGGAGATGCCCTTTATGCTCGACGTAGGTGTTGCTATACTAGCCGGCCGCGAGAGACGTCGTTCTTTCTCCTTCTCCGAGCGAAGTGGTCGCTTAGGTGTAAGCTGAGTGTGAAAACAATAAACCAATCATATATAAGTGGTTACCATACAAGCACCTACTTCTTCTGTTAGAACGCGTGGATCCTGGCTCGGCTGTTTGGAGAGGGACGTATTGGAAGCCGTTGTCAATGAGACCGAATCCCTCTCCGGTGTGGATGTTATAGTCGACAATGGCGATGTATACCACTGGCTATTGGCAACTGGAAGACTAAGAGTTTCTCTGTCAAGCTGTGATTGAAAGCAAACACTTAAATCAATTTTCTATATTTCTACTTCTCCCCAACTACCTTCTTTAGTGATCGTCTCTTCGTCGGTGTCTTTTCCTTTTTCGAGCTTTTCACACTTGGCGAGTGACCCAACGTTGTTCTATAGTTAACCAAATCAACCAAAAAACAAAATAACAATAACGCAACCAAAAGGAACAAAAAACAAACAAAATTATATGAAATCAAAATACAAATAACGGAAAAATGTGTTCAAACAAAACTGAAAGTTATAAAAGGTGTGCGGAAAAGATATCAAATCTACAGAAGCGATAAAGTGTTAGGAAAATAGATTTATTTCTGATTTTTTGCTACGGCACCTTGTCAAGTTCGACGCGTTAAAATTAAAGCTAGCGAATGTCGATTTAATTGAGCTCGTCTGCGCCCGTCCGGAGAATGTTGACTTCGACAGACCACTACTGCAAGTTTAGAGATAATGTGAGCGTTTAAGATCGAATGCTATGGTGGGAAAAAATAAAAACTTACTCGGATGAGCCCATGCTGGTCTCGGATAGACGATTGTTACCATCGAATAGGGGTTGCATGATGGAACCGTTTCGCCGTAAGAGTACAAAGGAATCTCGATCAAACTTAAGGTCACACGACTGTAAATGAATTAAGGTCAAATTAGTTTTGCGTTGGTCCACATTAACCGGGACGTACCCTCTTTCCGTATTTGCTCTCAATATTTGTCTGCATCTCGCTGAAGCATTTCTCTATTCGCTCCTGGAACGGTTTCAGACTGTCAGGGGCCTTCAATCTATGCACGGAAATAGCTAAAAATGAACAGAAAGTCTCAGTTAAGAGGAAGCAAGGAAGTCTTCAAAACGTAAGGTTACCGATTTCCAAAAGGGGAATTTGAGATGCCAGCAAGTCCTTCAGTCGTTCGACTAACTCCTCGTCTTGCGGATTTTCTTCTAGGTATTCCGGGGTCAGAAAAGCTTCTTCATACTTTACCGAACCACCCATAACTGCTGGGTCGACAATTCCTGTGAGTTTCATGCTCAACGGATTGATTGGTATACCATCGTCGTTCCTATGGGCTATTATCAGTTCGCGAAGAGCTTTGTTTGCCGACTCCATAGTCTCCACGGCTAATTCGATAGGCGAGATCTGTAAAATAAATAAAAACCGTCGTAAACCGTACTCATGACTGCTCCACTCAACCCTTTCCTACCTTCATTTTCTCCGAGCTGACGACCGGGAACCATCTCAAAATACCCGGAAGATTAAAACTTATCGTAATCACAGTCCGTTCCAACCACAGTCCGCGAACGTCATCGCTACCCGAATCCTTTTCCATATACCGCCTGGAATACTTGAACTTTTGCACATTATTCGACGTGTAATACTTGACAATCTCATTTGAGACAATATTGTCATTAAATTTGCTAAAAGCTTCGTCCATGATTGGCTCGACGCTATTGATTTGGATAAACTGTCCGTCTGCCTGCATGATCTCCGGCCCTGGAACCGTCAGAGTTTGCATTAGTTCCGCAGTCGGATGCTGAGCCAGAATTCGACTACAAAAATCACTCAACCGCTCGTATTCCTTGCCACGGAACACAAAGACTTTATTTTGTAGGAACTTTGGAAACTTCAATCCATAGAATCCAACGCGGAAATACTCGGACGTGTGGCGTATTTCCTTCAAGATTTTCTCGAAGAACTGTGCCATTTTCTTATGCAGCTCAGCTAATCTCAGATAGTCGAATGTGACCTCCTCGTATTGCTTTGCCAGGATTTTACACATATCTATCGCACACTCCCACATTTTGCCTTTGTCGAAGTAGTCGATTATCTCGTAATACAGAGCTTCCTTTAGCTCCCTATGCGTTCGACACATAACATGACGATGTGATCGCAACAACGGCGACAACTCAGTGTCGTCCCATTGCAACAGATTCGTGTGCAACTTGAGCGTGAATGCAGCCTCGGTGTAGTTATCGAACTCCATATGCAGATCGCACAGTTTGTATACATACCGGATGTACATCTCTTTGCGGTTCACTTCCAAGTAGAATTGTAAAATACTAAACGTGCAGGCCATTCGATTCTCCTTACTCTCGTCCTGGATAATGCAACGATACTCGAGGAGTCGTTCCATGAGTTTGGTCACCATGTCGACGAATTTCGTTCCCTCGACATTGAGAGTGTTGTGCGCGGAGCAGTGCTCCATCAGTATTTTCTTGAACAGATCCTTGAATTCGTGATCACCTTTGCCGGCTCCGATTAGCACGTCAAGCTTCTCTATCATTTCCGTCTCGAATTCATTGAAATTCGCTTTATAATGTGTATTATTACGCTTCGTATCACCATAGCTCTCGATTAACAGCTTCGAGCTGTAGTATTCACACTGCATCATGTCGAAGAAAATCGGAATAGTAGCCTTTCGAAGCTCAACTTCTGGAATCATGCTCATTTCCAGTATCGGCTCGACCAATTGCGGCACGAATTTCGGCTTGTGTTCGCCCAGTTGGAACCACATCTTGCGAATCTCATTCGCCGTCTCCTTACGAATATCGCGGTACCTTTCGAATATCACAGCTCGTTTATTGTCCGTGAAGTTGTTCAGTTGCAGCGGCGATTGAATGAGAAAAGCAATGGAACATTGGAAGAAATTCGACCAGACCTGCTTCTCGAATGGCTCGAAGAACGAATCGATTATTACCGTCGATAATTGCTGTAGGCTTCCAAGGATCACTGTGTTTTGATGCATGATCATGTCCATCCAATCTTTGGGGAAGACCGGTTTCGGATGCGGTGAGACAAGCTCTTGAAAGACCAGCAATAGTTCGATGATGAAACTCTGCAAGTCGTATTTGTTACTAAAACTATGTACAAACACGTCGTAGTGGTAACTTGTCATGCTACGAAGTATTCCCAACATAATTGCAACCAGATTGCCGACGAGCGGATTCTCGCGATCCATGGCGTGTGAGGTTTTAATGACCGTACGCAGGAGTATGAGCATTACATCCTTGATGTCTTCTTCGGTGGGACCTATGTCATCTCGGAAGACGAGCTTTAGAATATTGTTCATGATGTTGATGCACTCGTTAACCTAAATAAATAGCGAGGATACCATTAAAACGGGAATGATTCTCTAAATGTGTTTCGCTCTAATTTATTCGAGCAACTATTGTGGAAAAATTAACTTGTTAAGAACACGTATCCTCCGTCTATACGAGTATGGATCTAGGAATTCGAAGTCAGTCAACACGATCATTGCATGGGCCGAGGGTCAGTTTGGACCGTAAAAAGGGTGAATGGAAAGATGATACAACGCACTTTATAACTCGACATATTCGCCTTAGTAAGTCCGAAATGCGGGCAATGGTGAAGGGTTTTGAAAAAACAAAAACTGCTTCTGTATCGGGTCAAACTCCGTATTAACAGGTTTGAACAGCTCGCACACGCTAAAATACCTATGTATGTACCCTGTGGGCGAGAGGGTTCGTAATAAGCCAGGCGCCTCAATTCGTCAGCGAAATTTTAAATTTTAAACGTTGATCGTAATTTATGTACTCGTCTCAAATTACACAACAATTGGAGCCTTTAGACCATCTACGACGACAATTCGTTAAATGGAGGTTGGATCGTCAAGACGATTTGTAATCAAGTTTGATCTTTTCCGATGAATCACATTTTTAGTTGGATGTGGTCCTAGGAGTCGAAAAAGCCGTACAAGATTCATGAAAAGCCAGGTCACTGTGTCAAAGCCAGGTCATAGGTCGAATTATGGGTTGATGCCACCGTCGACACTCACTTTTTCAAAGGTGAGACTGGTGGGGCAATTACGGAATAATTTATTAAATTGGGATGAACGATCACTGGTTTCAACAGAATGACGCTATCGCTCCCACAAGGCTTCAAAGAATTAATTTACTGTGTAAACAATTTGAAGGTCGCATTATCTCAGATTGCCCTCCGAGGTCATGCGATGTGAGCCTTTAGACTTCTTTCTATGTGGTTATTTTATCAGTAAAATATATTTCAATAACCGGATGGCAACTTAGGCCCTCAAACATTACATCCGAACTGAAATTTCGCCCTTGACCTTATTCTGCAGAAAGTTATCGATCATTTTGAACTTCGGATGATCAGCTACAAAAGAAGTCTTGAAGATCACGTGAACGATGTTTCACTCATAATTGCCAAAATGCATAGAACGAACTTCATTAACCGACTTTGATTTTATCGATATTAATTTCGTTTCGATTGGTCACGATTGAGGAGATACAGACCGCATCGCTGAAAGAGCTCAAGGTTATACCAAAGAGCGCATGTCAAAAGTGCTTCGAGGACCAGAAAAAGTCCTGACGTAAGTATATTATACTTGAGGGGGATTGCTTTAGAGGGTACAAAATAAATATTGATGAATAAATAAATGTTCTTGGAGAAAGATTAAAAGTCACTTTATTTTTTGAACAAAGATATGTGTGTTTTAATTAACGAAAACTTCCTCTCTAGCTGTTGGCTCATCCTATACATCGTTTACGATAAAAACATAAAACTCGTTTATATGCGATATTATTCATGGATTGGCTGCATTTAAGGAACGGAAAATGGCACCAAAGGTACGAAAGGTTTAGTCAGTTAAACGGCAGAAACTTAACACAACGCACACATCACAAGTAGGTAGATACTTAACGATGTAACACGGACTAGGTGCTTATACCCGTAGTCTTCGAACTGGCCGATCAAAAAATAGAGCCCGAGTACGAGTAAAAAACCGTGAAATATGTACAGTGCCGTTCGAAAAATGTTAGTCAAACGCCCTTTTCGGGTGCAGTTCTTGGAATTGATGAAAGCTACGGTTTTTTTTTTGCACTAGGTAGCAAAATGTCGTTCGAAAAGTGCATAAAAGTCGATATTAATATAAATAAGAGGTGCATTTAGCTCGTAATAGCAGTCCGAAACGAACCAAAGTAATTTAGTAAAAAAAAAATGGGAAAAATCAGTTCAGAAAGCAAAGCTAATATTTTCTGTCTGTCACGTCTCAATTTAACAACACGTGAAATTTCTGGAAGATTAAATTTTGCTCAACAAACTGTGGCATGGAATTTAAAAGAAATATCGTGAGACCGGGACTACCAACAGAAAGAAAAGCTTAGGAAGCCAAAAAAGGCGACTCCAGGGGAAGATCGTCCTTTGGCGCTCTACAACCGTTGGCATCGGTTCAAGACTTTGGTGGATCTTAAAAACGATCTATGTTGAGCTACATATCTGAGTCAATGTCTCGCTAATGTGCAGCTGTAATAAAAACAAGAGGAGAATGTTTCTGAGAAGCAACAAAAAAAAAAAAAAACACTGCATCAATAAAGCGTTTTTCTTTAATCCTTAAAAATGAGGCAGGTACCTAAAACACCCATTTTTCGGTCCAAGAACTTTTTGCTCCCGTGACCTTGTATGAACAATTTTAACACTCTAAATATATCATAAAACAATTGAAGCCGCATGAGAAAATGTAAGTGAAGACCGAATATTTTGTTACGCTACACCTGGCTGGGCAGAAGCCCAAAGGAAACATCCCGGAAAACGTCATCAATATACCACATTTACCTATATATACTAAGGGCAATATGCCCTTACCGGACGACAACATCATTGCATATCACCTTTGAGAAATCTCTGGCAAACTCGGTGGAATAATACCACTAAAGGGAGATTGATTGCCTACAATATCTTATCTAGCGTACTGGGTGAATGTCTAAAGCCTTTTTACACCGCACAAATCGGCACATACCAGAGCGACTTCTGGCTCGGAAAATTGAGAATAGACCAAATTTTCACACAAAGGCAAATCTTAGAAAAGACCAGCGAGTTTCGAATCGATACATACCATCTCTTTATTGATTTTAAAGCTGTATATGGCATCATTCACCGCAAAGAACTCTTTAATGCGGTGGCAGAAATTCGGGATCGCGGAAAAGCCCCCAGAGTAAAGTGCTTGCAGACTCGACGTAAAATCCAAAGGTCAAGAGGAGAAGTTGGTTTCCAACAATACCTTGATACCTTTAAACAGATGAGGCAGGACTTTACGAGGGCAATCAAAGGGAGTAAGGCAAGATGCTTTAAACGTATTTGTGACGAAGCCGATATCAACCCATGGGGTACGGCCTATAGAATGGTGATGACCAAATTAAAAATTTGCAAGACCCCACAAGAAACATGCCCAACAACGGTAATAACAATTGTAGAGCATTTGTTTCCCAAAAGGCCAGATACTATGGCCATAATCGTTCGGGAAATATATGTTGGCAATATTCCAGCCATCACCCTGAACGAATTGTAAAAAGCCCTCGATAAAGTAGGAGATAATAAGGCGCCTGGACCCGACGGAATTCCTAACAAAGCATTGAAGGCTGCTGTCCAAACAAGACCCGAGTTATGCAGAAATGCTTAGATGAAAGTGTGTTTCCAAAACCATGGAAGTTGCAGTACCTAGTACTGCTACCTTCTTCTTCTTCTTCGTAGATGACGTTACAGTTCATGAAGAGCCAGAGCCTAGCTTCTCTCATTCACTTATGTTGTATGCGATTTGTTTTTTTTTTCACACAAGTGAACGGGACCTACAGTTTAATGCCGATTCCGAACGAGTCGAGAAGCTTTTTCAAGGCAAGTGTACTACGGGGAGTTTTGCCAGTTCCCCGCCGAGGAAAGAAGCCGCGTAATGAACATTCGATGGCGTTGGTATTATCGGGATTCGAACTCGTTCATCGTGCGTCAGAGGCCGACACACTACCCACTGCGCCGGGAAAGATACCCCCAGGAGAATTATCGTCATACCGTCCGATACGGGTAATATTCGACAGACTGTAGCAGAGGAGAAGGAAGCCCTCTCGAACCACCAGATGGATTCAGAAAGGCATGCTCTACTGTCGATGCATGCTCGATGTCGATAAGAAGGTTGCTAGCAAGAATAGATAAATAGAAACACCTTTTTACCTGCTAAGAATAGTATTCCATTACTTTAAAAATAGAAAATTGAGGTATATCACGGAAGAAGAGATCAAATATTAAGACATCTCCGTCGGGATTCCTCAGGGATCGGTGCTAGGCCCACTGCCTATCCTATCATCGATAACCGGCTCTGTGCCAACAATAAGGGGCTAACGGACGATTTCGAACGAAGCCGCATTTGTCATGGCTGCGATGATCCCCATTGACATTCTCGCCGAGGAGATGAAAAGGATCTATCGGAGAAATCCGTCAAGGCCAACGGAAGCGGAGAGATAAGGAGAATCAAGGAGGAAGAAAGGTCGCGCTCGATGGCCCAATGGCAATTGGTAGGATAACACCACAAAGATGGATTCAAACACTGATTCCATAAATCGATATATGGTTAAATCGAACACAAGGAAACGGCAACTACCATCTCACGCAGTTTCTCTCTGGCCACGGTGGCTACCGTAAATACCTGTGTATCGATTCGGAAACAACGATACTTCTCCTCTTTGTCCAGACTAGACTAGACGCTTCGCAGATTGGAGAGGTACTCTACGCACTAACCAATAATGTGCAGACAGAGCTGAGGAAAGTAGAAGCTGTAAGAAAAGCAGCAGAGGCAACAAGAGCAGAAGAAGCAGGAGGAAATTTATAAGCTCACGAGTAGCATGAATTGCTTGCCAGCCCAGCGAAGTAATACCTAGTGGTAGTCCCACGGGGAGAGTGGCAGAAGAGTGCAGGATGTGGTTTAGTACTCGAAGCAACTGGGTAGGGCCTGTGAATCATTCATGCCAGTGGTACGGACCACTAGTGCTTTTGGAGAAACCTTCATAGCGATAGAAGAACAGGCGAAGTGAGCTGGTCTGGAAGTAAATAATGAGAAAACCAAGTACATGTTGTCGAGCAAAAACCGATCCCTTACCACCTAACAATCGACAGCTTCAATTCCGAGGTAGATAAGGTGTTTGTCTACCTCCGGGCAAATGTAAACTCCACAAACGACATCACAGTGGAGATCCGGGGCAGAATCAACCGCTGCTATTACGGCCTGTAGCTCGAAGGACCAAAATTATGCTGATTTGAAAGAAAAATTCTGCGTCGGATATTCGATCCTATCTGCGAGGAAGGCGAATGGAGGAGAAAACACAACCGCGAACTCTATGAGTTGTACAATGGTGTGGTTGTTGTACTGAAAGTAAAGGACCGCCGGCTACACTGGCACGGCCACATTGAGCGCGTGAGTACCAACACTCCATCTAAGAGGGTCTTCGAATCCGAGTTTCCTGGTTTGAGGACATGAAGAACTAACCTCCGTTATAAAGGTCAAATGATCGCGGATACAGGACGATTTGAAATCAAAAAATACTGAACGATTATCTATTATTAAAAAAGTGGGCACAAAAAACGTTTCGTTAAACTGAGGTAGAAATTGTAGGTGCGTTCAAATCCTGCCTGTAGAAATCAGAAAATTGATTACATTGCCCAGGCTGACACTGGCGACATCAGGCAAGTCATTAAAGAAATGTTGAATAGGGCGTTCGGGCATTGCGGAAGCTGAGCTCTTAAACGGTATGCAAAATCGGTCGGGGTGACTGCCTTCAATGGCCTTTACTGACGATTCTGGTCTTACCTTTTTACTTTTCATATAGGTGGAACAGAATTTGTCATATTTAAGGTGAGCTATGGTTAGGAACCGTTGGAGTGCGTTACATTTGATATCGAGTGTAGATGTGTCTGGCTAGCAGTGGCCTGGAACCGAGCCCATTTGATTTCTTCCGTACACCGTTCCACTAGTCTGAAGGATATTGCTGGCTTTGTTGACGACTTGGCTATCATTGAAAATAGCCGTAACCGGCAAGTTTTATCAGAATTTTTGCACGCCCGCACGATCGCCAGAATTCTGCTTGAAAGATGCTCGAGAGAATAGAAAAGGGGCACGAATCGGAAATATCCAGTTAGCTTAAATTAAGGAAACTGGATCCATACAAATTGAAACCAAAAGATGTCGAAAGGCGTTTTTCATCTGTTTAGATATTGAAGAGAGTTTTACATCGCATTGTCACCGGTGGATCCATTACGACAGTGCCAAGCCTCGAAATTTATGGGTAACCATGCTCATGCTCTGTATTTGGATCAGAAGAGAGTGATCTTCTATGAACTCCTTAAACTGAATAAAATTATCACTGCAGATTGCTACCGACTACGATCAATTGAAGGAAAAACGGCTGAAATACTCTGAAAGACATTTTGCAACATAATATTCGTCCGCACGTCGGAAAACCCTTCAAAAAGCTCAAAAGAGAAGCCCTACCCATCTAGTGTTGAGTAGGACACGCATTTTTATTGAGTTTGTATGAGGTACTCATTTGGAAGAGTGAGTGGTACATTGTCCCACCTCATTTGAGGTAAAGGGTGTTTTTTATAGAGGTATAGAACTTTGAAATGGAATAAAACAAAGATGATTTTTTTAAATTGACATGAATTTGACTTTATTCGAAAGATAATCTTCCGACATTATAACTTAAATATAATTTCTGGCATATGACCTCCACGGCTGGCGGTGAATGGGCGCAAAACAAGATTGCCGATCCCAATTTTCATAAGCGAATTTTGTTTAGCGATGAAGCTCACTTTTGTTTGAATGGATACGTCAATAAACAAAACTGCGGTATTTGGAGTGATGATAATCCTCAAGTGTATGTTGAGGCACCGTTACATCCACAAAAACTGACTGTTTGGTGTGCTTTATGGGTTGGTCCGTACTTCTTTAAAAACGATGCTGGCCAGAACGTTACAGTCAATGGTGACCGCTATAGAGTCATGATTACTGACTTTTTCGTTCATCAATTGAACAACCATGATGTGCAGGAGCTGTGGTTTCAACAAGACGGCGCAACATGTCACACAGCTCGTGCTACAATTGATTTATTGAAGGAAACGTTTGGTAACCGCATAATTTCACGTTACGGACCCGTGAATTGGCCTCCAAGATCGTGCGATTTAACGCCGCTTGACTATTTTCTGTGGGGATATGTGAAGTCGCTAGTCTACGCCGATAAACCTGAAACGATTGACCATTTGGAGGACAACATTCGCCGCGTTATTGGCGATATACGGCCACAAATGTTTGAAAAAATCATCCAAAATTGGACCTCCAGATTAGACTACGTCCGAGGCAGCAGTAGCGGTCATATGCCAGAAATTATATTTAAATTATAATGTCGGAAGATTATCTTTCGAATAAAGTCAATTTCATGTCAATTTAAAAAAATCATCTTTGTTTTATTCCATTTCAAAGTTCTATACCTCTATAAAAAACACCCTTTACATCTTGTCACATGTCTTATTGATAGCTTGCAATACTAATGCAAAAGTCGTGAGGTGCCTCTGAGTATGACAAGAATTGAAGTGGGAAAAATATTTGTTTGGGGTGTTGGGACATTTTTGTAGTGATGTATGGGACGTTTGTAGTGCATCTTGTATGAGTAACGCAACACTATACCCATCCACTGTACTTACTTATTCCTATCGACCACTTTTGGACTGTCCGAGCAGTTTACTTCTTATAAGAGTCGCAAAAATACATAGATTGCATTTTACGACAAGGCCTTCTTCCGTGACTAGCTAGTGGCAAGCGATGGACAACTAGTTAAATGATGTAGTCGTTCAAATTGACATTTTTTCATTGATAAAAAAGCTACGAAGTAATCCCAGCGCCCAATATCATACCTATCAAAAGGTCAGATTGATAACTCTGAAATTTATTTTAAATGACCAGACAACGCAAGATTTTGAGAGACAACTTATAATATCCTGAAACTAAGACGGCACCGTTAATTTACATATTTTTCCACAATATTTGCCCATAATTCTAAATAAAAACAATACAAAATCAAAAATAAAAACAAAACCTGGAAATAAAACAAACAAGCCAAGCCTTGTGAAGTAGAGAGAAATCATAAATTCACTTTAAAAACACTCACTCACGTCACAAGTCAACAGATACTTTTCTGCCAATGCATAATTCTATTTTAATTTTTTAATTCATAGCAACAAACAACATTTGTTTTTGACTTTTAACTATCTTAAATGTTACCTTCAACTTAGCTGTAGTTTCACGTGTGTGCAGTTGTGATTTTAATTGCCCCAAAATTTTAGCTGCTTTTGTAAGATTCTTTTCTTGTTGCCATATATCGGATTTGCAGTCGCCCTAAGTTTTGCATTTGTACATACAAGATGTAGAGAAGAAAGTTTTTTTTTTTGTTTTGGTTTTTCTTTTATAAAGTTGTTCTTTTTCGTAAGTGAAAAAGAACTTAGTGAATAACATGAATACGAATTGCTGGTAGTTTACACATTCCTAATGATAATGATAACTCTGAGGCTCTATTTACGTATGAATGGGGGGGATTCCCTCAGTGGCATTCCAATGATATTATGATAGGATACTAGAGTGCACCCAAAATTAGAAAACGTAAAAGAAGTGCAGTGAACCAAACAAATGAAGAAATATGCATGAATGATGTGGTGAAGCGGTGATGATGATGTGAGCTATGAACTAGGATCTAGTGTGACATTGATGGAATAGAGAAATGTGATGTGTTGCGAACCAAACTATAAACGTGCATAAGGTGCGACTTGGAATTCTAAGACCTACAGTTTGTTCTTGCAGGCATGATGTGAAGTTATTTTATTTTAAGAGCATATAACTAACATAAACTATTGGTGGTGAATTGTCGAAAAATTGCTCTTCCGATTGATGTACTTACCATTTCCAAGGAAATTAGAACACTTCTAGGAGCAAGTGGAGAAGAAGCTTTAACATTACTAAAGGAAAGCCTTTCAATAATCGATAAACAACTAGATGACAAGCGGCAAAGCGATGTGTCTGAGTGATGACCGACAATAGGTTAAGCGACAAATTTCTAACTAACCAACAGTCATAAACCAGTTCAACACAAGGAACACAATAAAGATGCGTAAACCGTACGACTTTTCGATAGTGAAAAACTCTTTATAAAAAGTGTGCGCCAGCGTACCCCAGAAATCAGAGGTAGGTCAATGATTTCCCTTCAGCATTGTCAAGTCTTCTAGATCTTCCGAAACGTGGAAACGGGTAGGCTGAGTAAAGCATGATTTGAAATCTTATACATACATATACACAGCCTGTCCCATTTCTAAATGAACAGTCAATTGCCACGCCATCTCTGATCTATTCATTGAACTTTTCGAATTACGCAGCATTCCCACTGCACTGTCCATGATATTATAACGAAACGTCCCATGTGACACTTCGTCGAAAAATCACTATAGAGCTAAGAGCGAAGGTCAAGTTTTGTTTTAAGCGAACAAAACAGCTCAAGAAACATTCGCATCGATAAAAAAAAAACGTAACCAGTGTCTGTCCGATACACAAGTATAAAATTGGCGCAAAATTAATCACCCTATCGGAAGATGTTATAATTTTTGCAAATGGCGTCGTACGTTATTTTGACATTCGTGAACTACCTATAGACAGCTGCAGTATACAAAAGACAAACAATAGAGTGCAAGAGCGAATAATTGTGTCGATTTTTTTGACCAATAGTCAGTCGGTATTAGCAGCGTGAATTTCGACATCGATTTCCTAATCGTGTCGCGCACACTGGGAAAACATTCCGGCGCTCTTAGCTACTCGACTTGAACAGACTGGAACCAAAGGAGACTATGCAGCGCGTGGCCGCCACCGGAATGGTCGTTCGGCCGAGAATATCGCGGTTGTGGCTGCCGATGTCGCTGAATAAATGTATAAAGTGCAAACAGTTCATCATGCACGAAGAGCCATTACGTCCGCTCAAAGCTACTATGTGGTGCGGAGTTCACGCGGGAGGAGTGATTGAGCCTGTTTTTTTTTTTTTTTTTTTTGAGGACGCCATCATCGGCAATACGTTCACTGTTACGATAAACGACTTATTACTGCCGGGATTGGATGAGCGGGGTTTGGTGAACATGTGGTTTCAACAAGACGGTGCAACCGCACACACAGCACGAGCCACAATGGATATTATGAAGGAGGCGTTTCCTGCTCGCGTAATCCACCCTTTTGGCGATTTGGCATGACCAGCAAGATCGCCAGACTTGCTGTCTTGCCAACAAGCCTCAGACAATCGCAGCCCTTAATCAGAATACTCGACAGGAATGCGAGGGTTATCATCGGAAAGGAAATCTTGCGAAAATGCGACAAAACGGGTATAAATGTGTATCGGTACCCACTTGACGGAAATCATCTTTTCCACTTAACAGGAGAAATTATAAAGGTCCAAATAAAGATTTCCATCACTTAAAATCTTCTTTTTTATTAAGTAAAAAAGTGATCCAAAAAAAAAAAAAAAAATGATTAATTTTGCGCCACCTTGTATATTCCGTGTTTATTAGATTTCGTAATGAGCGTGGCCGGCGAATCCTCACTGAAGCTGAGAACCTAGAGAAATGAAAAAAAAAATATTGAGGAAATCAGAAAAGTCTTCGTTCTGACTGTTATGTGCCCACAAGCCTTATAGAGGAGATCAGTGTGATTCATCACATTCTTACTAAGGATTAGGGATAGAGAAATATCTGCGCGTGATTTGTTTCACATTCTCTCACCGAGGAGCAAACAGACATGAGAGTAAGCCATTGCAAAGGCCAAAAAAAGGAACCTGCATTCATGTTATCTATTGTAACTGGCGATGAAATATAATGCTTGCAATACGAGCCATTCGCTCAACAGATGAGCCGAAAGAGAAAAAAGTGCGGATGCAGAAGCCGAATCAAGGTGATGTTCACCGTTTTCTGCGAATCCAAGGGCATTATCTATAAGGAATTCGTTCTACAAGGTCAGGCTGAGTATGCTCAACATTATTTGGGTGTTCTGGAGAGATTGTGGGACAGAACTCATCGTGTTTGACCAGTGTACGAAAATTACGAGGAAGTTGGAAGTTGATACGTTTTGGTTACACGACAATGCAACGTCCACAGAACGTCCACGAGTGTTTGACTAAAAAAATCACAACACTCGACCACCCGCCATACTTGTCTGATCTAGCGGCGTTCGACTGCTGAATGTTACCTAAACTCAAATTAGTGTTAAAGGGGACCACCAATAAGACAAATCCGACCATGCAGAAGGCTGTGATTGACATCTTTCGATCCTCGAAGACTAAGCAAGTTTTGCAAGCAAGCTTACAACGCTACATTGAGTCGAACTTGGAGCAGATTATTTTCAATAAATATGATGAAAGAAATGCACTGGAAAGCGCCTACTTCTTTACTTTAAACAGTCTCGTAGGAAATGGGGCAGAGTCTGTACAAAAGATATTGGAAGAGGTATATGTTATCCAAGCTTTTAACCATGCAAAATGTGGCGTAATCCTTATGATTAGGTTAGACTTATAACCTTGTAACTTAGGGTAACCAGGTTAAGCGGATACCTATGTTATGCATACAGATGTCGACATTGAAGAAACACAAGGAGCAATTACAAGCGTATGGGAATGTAATATACATATACAAATTCAGTAAGTAATCTTCAGATCGTAAATTCCTAGGAACCGACGATACCTAGCGATATTAACCGAACAGAGAAGAAGAAAGAAGCATGCACTTCTGAAAAAGTCATCACACTAGAAAGTTGCACCAAAAAGCCAGCGTCGAAGTCTTCAAGAATAGACGCGCTGTACTTATAGTGGAATCAGAGTGGATACTGAGAATATGCAATGACCAAAATGCTGCTGTCAGACAGAACGAACCATTCACGGACGAATAAAATGGAGAATTCCCTCAACCGTCTTAGACGAGCTTAAGATATAGAAATCAAAGCTCAGCTAATTGAGCAGCTAACTTATCTACACGATAAGTGTGAGGAAAGATGAATGAAATCGCAACATCGTTTGTCCAGTCAGACAGGGCGCATTTTCATGTGATTTCCTCAACATCGTTAATGAAAACAGGGTGCGGAGCTCACTGGTTAATACGAGTACGAGAGGTATAATCTATTTCAAGCCTGCCCAATGGCATGTGTACGCAAATGATATTGAGGTGACTAAACGAATTTAGAGTGATGTTAATGAAACGTTCGAGAACATTGAAGTAGAAGCCACTATAATAGTTCTGACGCGCAATATCGACGTCTTGGCCAGATCGTTAACTTTGACAGCTATAATTTGCCTACCTTTCCTTCCAAACTCTACGGTTCTAGCCTTATCGAAATCGACTCTTCTTGGACGTTTCGGGAGGAAAATTGTACATCTTTGTTTTCGTTTGTATTACCTTCGATTAGAGGAGAAGTAAAGTAACATTAGTTCGAAAAGGCGTCTACGGATTCAAGATTGTATCAGTCCTCTGGCTCGAGGGGCCTCGACCCCAACGTAGTGGGACGAGGCAGCGGAGGATGACCATCATCAAGGTCGAAAGGGACCAGGCAAGTGGCTAAAAATCCCGTCTAGGCTCACTACTAACGAATTCAATGTAGGAAAGACATCTTCGGCTTCATTTTTCAAATAGGTTAAATCTGAACAGAGTTACATAAACCACTCCCTGTTTTAATTAACCATTTATAATTTTTATATAGGATAAAATAATGTCCTGGATGCCCGTGCAGGGACGAGTTCAGAATATCCCTACCGCGATACCTCTCGCTAGGCGACTAAAACAAAGGTAAACAAAAATCCCATCTAGGCAATTTAGAAAACACCAAGGTGAGCCTAGGGACACATATAGTATACCATATAACAGTGGGTTGACACGACTGGAGATCACCAGTGTTGTAAGAGTAAGATCAAACAAAAAAAAAAAAAAAGAAAAAAAGGTCAAACCGTAGCATTATGGAAAAGAACGCTAAAAGGAAAAGCACTATCCCGCCAGGCACTACTAATGGTCGTGATCCTGGGACGAGCTGCAATGCTCGGGTCAGAGCTATAGGATTTCCGGGGGATAGCAAAGTAATGCAACGGCGTAAGCCACAGTTAAGAGTCGCGAGTTGGAATGTTGGAAGCATGAGTGGCAGCTATGAGCTTGAAGAAATTATGGTTAGAAGGCGAGTAGACATCCTGTGCGTAAAAGGGACGAAATGGCGAAACACCGGTAATCGCGCCGTTTCTTGGACGTTAAAACAAAAGCCTACAAGATGTTTTACTATGGATTGGAACAAGGAAAAAACGGAATCGCCATCATCCTTGCGGCAGAACTACTTGGCAACGTTTTAACCATTTCAAAGTCCAGTGACCGTTTGATGGCTCTCAAATTGGTGATGCATGGTGAGGTGTGGAACATCGTAAGCGCATATGCCCCTCAAGTCGGATGCGAACAAAAAGAAAAAGATGCATTCTGGCTAGATTTCCACAACCTTGTCAAAATCATCCCAAAGGAAGAGCTTTTGTTTGTTGGGGGAGATTTAAACGGACATGTCGGGAAGACAAGCGAAGGCTATGAAGACTACCATGGATGGCTGGGATACGGCACCAGGAACTCTTCAGGTGAAGATATCCTAAACATGTGCAAGTCGTACGGTCTTATAATGCTAAATACCATGTTCGTCAAACAAAGCCGGCACCTGATCACTTATAGCAGCGGCGGAAATGAAACTCAAATAGACTATCATTTGGTATCCAGTTTCATTAAGCCACGAGTTAAAGATTGCAAAGTGATCCTGCGAGACGCGATCGCCCCTCAACACCATCTCCTCCTGACTGATTTTTTTATGGAGGCGAGTAAGAAGTCAAAGCAGCAAACGAAGGTGTCTGAGAGAATCAAGTGGTATAAGCTGGATAAAGGAAAAGGCGAAGCTTTTATTACCAACATGAAAAACTACCTCTCTTCCATTATCGATGAGGTCGGTAATGAGGAGTGCAGAGCACAAGACATGTGGGATTCCCTACAACAATCTGGCCTGGCGAAAGCCAAATCACTGCTCGGAACATCTAAAGGCCCCTGCCAACACGCAAAAGAAACCTGGTGGTGGACAGACGAAGCCAAAGCAGTGATACACGAAAAGAAAATGGCTTTCCAAGCTTGGTCAAAGTACTCTTCTACTAATAGAGAGGAAAAAGCTCGCCTTGAAAAGGTATATACATAGATGTTGCAAAGGTATCGCGTAGAAAAAGTGCGCGCAATTCAAAGCGAAAAGCATGGAAGGCCTCTATCAGGAGTTGGAAGAAATATCGTCTTCCGCGTCTGACAGGAACCAGGCTACCCAGGAGCTTCGACAAAGCAATTTGAACCAAGGAGCAAATATCTTTAAGATAGCCGCCCAGAGAAGAAGAAATGCTCAGGAGATTCGTTTCCCAAAGTTTATTAACAATGCTGAAGGCCAACTACTTGTGGAAGACGAAAAAATTCTCCATAGCTGGCGACAGTATTGCGAGGAATTTCTGAACGAACAGTTTCCCCGAGTGTACTTTCCAAGAGCCGCCCCGAAATATCCGACATCACAGTCGAAGAAGTTCGGTACGCGGTTAAAAACTCCAAGAAAAGAAAAGCTGTTGGGCCGGACGGGATACCCTCTGAGTTCTGGAAAAATATGGGAGACATCGGGTCTAGATGGCTCATGGTTCTTATCTCCAAACTTATGAGAGGCGACACTATGCCTAATCAATGGAGGGAAAGCTATCTTCTTCCATTGCACAAAGGAAAGGGTGATACACGAAATTGTGATAACTACCGTTCTGTCAAGCTGATGTCGCACACCATGAAGATCGTTGAACGGGTATTAGATAGCCGACTGCGGAAAATAATACGACTATCTGATGACCAGTGCGGGTTTGTCTCAGGTAAATCAACGACAGATGCAATCCAAAGTATAAGGGTCATGATGGAAAAGCATCGTGATTCTTCAAAGGACTTGCATATGGTGTTGGTTGATTTCGAGAAGGCCTTTGACCGGCAACCAAGAGATATTTTATGGGTAGCGCTAAGACAAAAAGGAGTTCCAGAAACCTACGTGCGAGTGATCATGGACATGTACAAGAGAGCAACGACAAGAGTAAGATGCACCGCAGGAGTCACCGAAGAGTTCGCAATCAAAGTCGGTGTACACCAAGGGAGCGTCCTCAGCCCACTGCTCTTTATAGCAGTCCTTGATTGCTTGCTTGAAGGAAAAGTGACGGACCCCAATGTGCACCAGCTATTCTTTGCTGACGATGGAGCCATTATAAGTGATGATCAGGCGTCCCTACAAAGGAGAGATCCTTTGAACCCCGTCCAAAAGGCGATATCAATCAACGTTCCAACTTCAACACGCAAAAAAGGCAGGCCGAAAAACAATTGGTGCAAACAAATGCAAAAACACCAGCATTTGATTGGCCTCGGCGATGAAGTAATCTCAAACCGAGAAGACTGCCGCTACGTTCTGAGATCAAACCGGCGGACCAATAGGAATGCAGTTAAGTGGGAAGGTTATAGTCCTACACTTCTGACCATAACGACGCCGGAAAAAGGAAAGGAAGAAGAAGAAGATAAAATAATGTCTTGGTAGTACAGGAAGAAAAGCAGGACACTTCGGCTCGAGTTTGCAGAAATCACGTCTAGCAACTAAGCTCATTTTTGACTCAAGAACTTCGTGTGAGTTCTTTTACGCGGGTGAGTCATCGATATTTAGTAATACACCTGAAATATTGTTCGAAGTATGATGTCGTGAGCAACTCTTTACAAAAATTGAATTTTCATTGAAAATTATTTTTAAAAATGAGCTTAAAAACATAAAATTTAAGGAAGAAAACCGTGGAACTAAGGCAGTTTTCGAAAATGTCTACATAGATGGAAGAAGAAAGTCCTCAAGTGTGCCGCAAACATATTAAATAAAAGTTTTAAAGAACCACTAACAATGAAAACCGTAAACACTGTGGTCAAAAACCAACCTGCAAAAAGTTGTACCTTTGCCCAGGCTACGATGCGATGTGATGAATAGTGACAAAAGCGATTTTTATCAAGAAAAAAAAAACCTTAATAAACGATAAGCAACAAATGGAAATGAATAACAAGAACTGAAAAAAATAGAAGCGCCTTTAGAAATGCCTAAGCTTTTTTCCCAAGCCGTATATTACCAGCGATATAAAGCAGTAACTAGTAGAAGGCATCATATTGTGTACCCGCCGATATGTTGAACGGAAACCCAGAAATTAAAAATAACCCAATGGACACAGGTAAAACCCCAATGTATCCAACCATTCAATTCCTATAAGGATATTCACATGAAACAATTATTTTTCTTGTTTTTGGCAATTCTAACTAGTGGACAATCACTTAAAAATAATCATTTAAGCTGCGACTTATGGAGCTCAATCAAAAGTGCTATACATTGAGTCACACAATTTAACTACATGCCGTCAACTACGTACAAAAAATCACAACTTCTTCATTATAAGACATAACAAGTTAAGGATAAACATTAAGACAAAACAACAAGTACGTGCGACTGTCAGCAGGTCCGCGTTAAAAAACTAAACAAATAAATAAAACAATTAAAACACACAACATGCTAAACGTGAATTCTAGTAAAACATACGGAAATAAAAATATAATTAACAAGGAGCTTTCGAAATGCGAGCATACCAAATAGGTCAAGTAAAGGAAATGTTTTCATTTATCTATAGGTTCACTTGATAGCTGCCTGACGCTTGTAGGACCAAGCAATGATATTGACTTCGGAGAGATAACGAGTTCACCTTTGATTAAAAGAAAAGCTGCGACAAGCGTACCACAGGAAAGAAAAATAAATTATTCCAGGAAGAGTAAACAAACGTATAATACCACGAAAGAAAATATGAGCGGTGGGTACCGGTGAACCACTGTTGTGGATTAGACCTAGAACGGTCAAGATGCATGCTCAAGTTTTATACAAATTGAAAGCCAGCACGGCGTCGAACAGCATATCAACATGATCGGTTTGATTTCCAAGAAGAAAATCTTGATTTTAAATATTGGGTCTTACTATTGTGATCAAATCGAGCGGTTGGTAGAACTGACGTCTGTGTCATTATGTCCATTGATTTTATAGTGGTTTGTGAAGACCTTAAAACACATTTGGTAATACGCCAGATAGGAAACGGTATGATGAGGAAAAAAGACTGCGACATTTATTACAACTGTCACAAAAGAAAGCGGGAAAGCAGTTAAGGTCGACTTAAAACCTATAAGTGATCGTCTGGCTGTGATACACATCAAAGGCAGATTTTATAACATCAGCCCCCACCAAAGAGGATGAAGACCCCATCAAGGAGGACTTCTATGATCTCCTGGACTACGCTTACGGAGCTTGTCCGGAGTACGATGTGAAAATCGTTCTCGGGGACTTTAACGCCAACATTGGTAAGGAGAACGCCCTTGGCGGAGTGATCGGAAAGCACAGCCTACATGATACAACAACAGATATTGCCTTCCGATTCACGGACTTTGCGATAGCTCGTATTGCGGTGATAAGTAGCACGAGATTCTCTCGTAAGCGAATCCACACAGCAACCTGGCGATCTCCGGATGGTCGAACCGCCAACCAAATCGGCCATGTGCTCATTGATGCAAGACACTCGTCAAACAGCCTGGATGTGCGAATATTCAGAAGGGCACATGTCGACTCTGACCATTACCTCGTAGTAGCAAGGATCAGAGCTTGACTGCCCAATGTCAGAAAGCTGCACCAGCCCACCATGAGGAGGTTCGACATTGGACGCCTGAGCACACCGTAGGTTGCCAGAGACTACAGAGAGCAACTGAGCGAAAGACTCTACGGTATGCCTACGCCGAACACAAATGCCAACAGTATGTGGCTGCATTGCTGCTCAGCCAATCAGGAAGTAGCCGAGACCACCTTAGGCTGCCTAACACCCCCGACAAGAAACCCGTGGTACGATGGAGAGTGTGAGCAGAAAAAGGCAGCAACCGACGAGGCGTATCAAAAGGCGCTACAGCGAAATACCAAGGCAGCGCAAGAGGAGTACCGAGCCAGAAGAAGGGAGGAGAAAAAACTACTGCGGCTATCTGCGCGGCCTCCCAGCTCAAGGATATCGAGGAGTCTAGGAGATAAGTACAAAATTCGAGCCTTTTATAAGAAAGTCAAATTCCTTGCTGGAGGCTTCAAGAAAGGCACCCAGGCTCTTCCAAACTGCAAGAGTAATCTTGTCACCGACCCGCAGGGAATAGTGGATGTATTTAAGCAGCATTTCCAGTAGCTGCTTAACAAGCATGAGATTGATCGAGATCCGTCGACTACACTTCTCGAACCAGCAGGCTTGGATTCGAAGACCCTCTTAGCTGGAGCGTTAGTATCCATGCGCTTAATGTGATCGAGCCAATGTATTGTAGTCAGCGGATTGGTGCTTTCCGGACTACGTCCACAATTTTGTACAGCTCATAGAGTTAGCGGTTGTGTCCATCCGCCTTCGTCGCAGATAGGACCGAATATCCGCCTTTCGAAAGAGCCCCGAATCAACTTTGCCGTTCTGCTTATCATCCAGCTTTCGGATCCATAGATTGACAGGATAAGGGCTTTGTAGAGTATGATTTTGGTCCTGCGATGTCTTTTGTGGAGTTCACGTTTGCCCCAAGGTAGACAAACTCCTTCACTACCTAAAAATTGGAGCTTCCCATTGCTATGTTCTTTTGTCCCAGATGGTAATTGATGGATTGATTTCTGTGCGACAGCATGTATTTTGTTTCTTTCTCGTTTACCTAGTTCGTTTCGCTTTGAAGGCTTCTAATACGTCACGTTGGGAGCACGCGACAACGTCTATTATCATCTACGCATCCCAATTTGGACCGACTTATAGAAAATTTAAGAAGTTACACGACAGCGCATCACCTTGCTGAAATCCAGTGCATGTTTCGAATGGTTCTTTTTTTTTTATGGTTTGTGTCGAAGATGTTCGTTCACTTCTCTCCGGGGGTTGTTGTCCTAGATAGGATTATTTGATTCGACTGAATTTGTCGCGTTGGTTGTAGTTCTCAGTAACTTTTTTTGTTTCCATATCATTAAGGTGTTATATTGGAAATGCATACACAGAGTATGAATGTTGAAGTGATCATATACTGCGTTAGCACTTTTTGATCATCTCTCTGTTCTGAGATTTTGAGCTACTTGAACCGGGTTTTTCAGTATGATGCGATACAACCGGATCATTTTTCCCGGGATCCCGAATTCTGCCATTTCCTTAAAGTGTTCTATGTGATGAATGTTGTCCTATATGGCTTTGAAATCAATCAAAAGATGGTGCGTGTCAATTTGAAACTCGGCGGTCTTTTCCAGGATTTGCCTTAGTGAGAAAATCTGGTCTAGAGTCGATTTGCCGGGCCGGAAGCCGCACTGGCATGTGCCGATCTGTGCATTGCAAAAAGGCTTTAGACGTTAACACAGTACGCTGGATAGAATCTTACAGGCAACATTCAGCAGGAATATACCTCGATAGTTGGCGCACGAGCGAGGATCGTTTTTTTTTTGTGGATTCCAGTCGTCGGGCATGCTTTCATCTTCCAAAATTCTGCATATACATCGCCGTCAGCCTTGAAAAGCTCTGATGGAAGTCGGTCAGAGCCCGCGGTTTTGTTGTTCTTCATCTTTTTGATAGCTGTGCTAACTTCCTCAATGCTGGGAGGGAAGACTCCTTCATCGCCTGGAATTGGAATTTCTTCGTTCCCTACCACTCTCCTTATTCCTTGCCCGTTTAGCAGAATTTGTAAGTGTTGCTTAGACACATCCATTACTCCTTGCGGGTCAGTAACAAGGTTACCTTTGCAATATCGAAGAGCCAGTTGCCAGGTTTTTGGTTTTATTGTAAAATGCCTTGTCTTGTGATTGTTTCGGGATTCCTCAATATCCTCGAGCTGGGTGATTCTTTTGCTTTAGTCGCAGTATTTTCTTTTCCCTATGCCAATATGCCTTGTTGCTTTCTTTTTTTTTTTGCTCATACTCGCCATTTTACCACGGGTTTAATGACGATGATGGTCGATAGAATAAGGTAGTGTTGGCTGTTGCCTATATGGCTGAGTGGCAGTACATCTTTGGCATTTATTCTGACGTAGACATTATTATTATTACTATTATTAAAGGTAAATCAATTTACATTTAATATGTTTTGTTCAGCACTTGTTGCTGCGACCTCCAGCTGTTTTGTACAATAACAGGGTTATAAAACGAAGATGAGGGTGACAGCTCAGATATGGTTTAAGTAATTTTAAAAGTTTATATACAATTTTTACATGATCGGAGGAGTTGGATAGGAGGTAGATGAGGTTTTTGATGGAAAGGCTTGCACAAAGTTGGTTTATTGTTGGACAATATTTTGTAAGGTGTCTGATGCTAAATATATATCCGGTTTGGCATAGGTGGTAGCTGGAGGGGTTATACTTGTTTAGAAGATGGCCATGGGTTGCTTGAGTTTGTCCAAGTCGGAGTCTGAGGTGTCTGAGGTGTTGTGTTTGAAGGGTAAACGGTTGGAGTGGCCTTCGGGTTGATGTTCGAATAGTGGCGGGTGTAGTGGTTCCATCTTCGTTTCGTTTACGTTCCCATTGGGAGGTTATACATTTATTGAAATCTTTTTTGGGGGGAAGTATGTTGTCAGACTTGATCCCGAGGATGCGTTCTTCGCTGCACGATCGGCTAGTTGGTTACCTTTTTTAATTTAGGTTGCATTTTTATGATGTTGTCCCGTATTTTATTGATGATGTTGGCTATAGTTTACATTCAATACCACGTTAAGTGTCCAAGAGGCTATCTGTCCAAATTATAATATTTCTACGGACAGAGCTAGCAACCTTTGTTGCTTCTAGAAGGGCCAACGCTTCTGTGGAAAAAATCGAAAGATAACCCGGGAGCTTTGCGGCGCGTTACCGGTATATCTCACGAGTGGTCTATGGAGTTGGGGACTGTCTTTGCTATGGTGTGGTTATGAGTGGTGTGTTAAGGGAGTAAGTTTGTTGGATGTTGTGGTTTCAGTGAATTCTTTTGTCTGAATTTCGATTTTTGAAATTTGAACAACATACTCTCTAGGGTTAGTAATAATTATGGATGTAGGGGGAGGTTGAGTAATTGGGATCTCTTTATTTCTTGCGTGCTTTGTAAATTTCACAGCCTTTGTAATTTCCTGTGTGATTGTTTTGGGTGTCGTTAATTGGTTCGTGTAGCCAGTATGTTGTCAGTTAGGTTTGTGTCTCTGTTTTTTTTTTTTTTTTGTTATTGGTATTCGTGTTGTTTTTAGTTTCGACTGGACACGTTCGGTTTCTTTCACTGAGGATGGTCTCGTACCTTGTTGATGTTTTGGGTTGTAAGCTGATGAGCACCAGAAAATATGTTTCCGGTGCTTCAGCATGCATGAAAGTGGTTACACTTATGGTTGTTGTTATGGATGTTGATGTTGTTCCCTTGGAGACGAATATGAATGGTGTTGGTGACGACAACATCCCTGTTGTTAATGATCAATTGTGTGGAGGTGACCTTAGGATACAGATAGGTGCCGCTGTCGCCAGCAGAAGTAACTAGTAAACAACTTTGACAAGTATCACTTGTCAAGTATTGTTTACTCCGTTTTTAATGTTTTGCTATTTCCTTAACGCGTTCGGGGTATCTTTGCGGTTTTTGTTTGTTATTTTTTTCTTTGCTTAAAAGTCGGGGAAACGTTCTTATGCATCCGTCCTTATTCCCTCTTCTTCTTATTAGATGGCGCCCCAGTCCGGTGTGAATCTGAGCCTCGACCAAAAAGCGTCTCAAGCTGGCACGATCTTTTGCCAGTTGTTTCGCAATCCCACTTGGTTATGGTTCCCTTCCATCTGTGTGCGCCACCATAGATTCGGTCGTCCTCTGCTGCGTCCTCCCTCAGGGTTGCATTCGAAAACTCTTTGGGCCGGAGCTGTGCTGTCCATTCGCTCTACACGGCCTAGCCATCTTAAACGTTGGATCCGGAGACGTCGTACTAGGCCGTCGTACAGCCCTACACTCTCCATTTATATAAACGGGACCATAGATTGAACCCAGAATTTTCCTCTCGAAGCGACCAAGGGCTCCTCATCCGTTTTCATTAAAATCAAGGCCTCTGCGCCGTAAAGGAGGACCGGGATGATCAGTGATTTATATAATGCTACCTTGGTTTTTCGAGAGAGGGTTCTACTTCTCAATTACCTCTTGAGCCCAAAGAAATAGAGGTTGGCATGAGTAATTCTGCGTTTGATCTCAGCGCTGGTGTTGTTGTTGCCTGTCACTAGCGAGCCAAGGTAGACGGGGTCCTTGACCACTTCAAATTTGTAGCCGTCAATTCTGACGTTCCGGCCAAGACGTCGGTGTTGTGCGTCTTTTTTGGATGACAGCATATATTTGGTTTTACGCTCACTGAAAGAGCCATCCGCGCTCGCGGCTTTGGTAGTTTTAAGCTTTGAAATTACAAGTTTAATTTCTTCTACGTCGGGTGGACGGAATTTTCTTGCATCTGCGTCCGTTGCGAATGAATCATTTTGCCCGACAGCGGTATCAGATCTATCATCGCCGTTATACGAGTAGTCTGCAGAAGGGGTTTTTCCATATTCTCAGCATCGACTATGACTCTTCTACTAGTTTTCCGTCTTCATTCCTACAGGCTTCTATGGGAGCATCTCTCCATGTCCTCGATCTCACGCTTTTTGTGCTCTAGTTTGTTCTTCCTTAAAAGCGTGTGTTCCTCTCTTTTTTCCACTCGTCTATGTAGCATTGGGTGGTTTGTTTGCATTGCTCGGTTTGACACGGCAGTTTGAAACCCAGCACATAAGAGGGTCTCTGATGGCGCTCTGGCAATGCTCCCACTGTTGTTTTGTAAATTGAGCCGGTGTCATCAGACTTTGCGAGAAGTTGAGGGAAACTCGATCGGCGAAGGTCCTAGAGGTCTCCTGCGATTGCAGCTTTCCGACGTCAAACTCTTGTTGTCTTGCTCGACTCCATTGCATCCTTGATATCCTCATTCGTACCTTGGCTACAACAAGGTATTCGTGCAGTCGATGTTGGCTCCAAGGAAGGCTCTAGGATGCTGGAAGAATATCTGACGTCGATCACAACTTGATCAATCTGGTTGATGGTCGACTGATCTAGTGATCGCCAGGTACCGTTATGGTTGTTGAGATGTGGGAATCGTGTGCTTACTACAAGGAGGTAACGCCCTGCTAGGAAGTCAATTGGCCTGAGTCCGTTGTCGGAAGTGGTAGGCTATGTTTTGCTATGATCGACTCAAATATGTCCTCTTTGCCCAGTTTTGCGTTAAGATCCCCTAGTACAATTTTGGTGTCATAACTGGGGCATTGGGCGTACGTTCGAGATCATAGAAGTCATCCTTGACTCGATCACCTTTTCCTTCCGTAGGGGCATGAACGCTTATTAGGCTTATATTCCCGTGCCTTTGATGCGGATTGTTATGAGACGTTCGCTTACATGCCGGAAGCTTAAGACTTTTTGTGGGAGTCTTCCTCGAATAACAAATCCGCATCCGAATAGGCGTTGTTTATTTTCTTTCAGGCAGTTATCGTAACGGAAAACTGTGATTTTCATCCTTCTTTTGCCTGGTCCATCCCATCGCATTTCTTGGAGTGCGGTTATATCTGCATTGTAGCAATCGAGGGTTTTTTCTAGTTGGTTGTCTGCATCTAGTCTGTTAAGGGACCACACATTCCAAGTGTAGACTCGCAGATCTTTTCGTTTATATAGCTCGTCAACATTGTATTCGTCCGTATCCGAGGCTTGTTGTTGCTTCGTAACAGGATTTGTTTTCCGTGACAGGGATGTCAACCCTAAGCATAATCCCCAACTTGGGGAGCCAGGTTCGCTGCACACATTATTTCACTACCGGCGGATGCCAGGCCAGCTATCCAGGAAAGGCCATGAAGAGGCCAGCTTGGATTGAGTAGTGACAGAGATCGAAGCTGGTGTTTGCCTTGTTAATCACGATAAACTTCTTTGCTCTGTTTGCTCGCTCCTCACTGCATCCGGAAAAATCGGACCATGTTTCTGTGGCCATATCTCTGCTTTGACCTTGTAAAGTCAAACTTTCTTGGATTGAGTCATAAAAGTTGACGAGAAGTGGCCTAAGCAATAATGTGCAATGAAAACGGAGCCGCAAACAAGCTGGTGAAAGTGCTGATCCCTTGGAAAAGGCTGGCTTGCAGTAAAAATATTGCTACCTGTTTGGTCGGATTACAGGGCTCTCAATTATTCGAAACAATAACTGCGAATGAGTACCAACCGTGATAAAGCCCGGCCTCATGTCGCCCGATAGACGCTGCAAAAACTGATTTAAAATGCGAAATCTTCGAGGAACCACCACATTCCCAGACCTTCCTCTGTCAGACTTTCATTCGTTTCGGTCTCTTCAGAATAGCTTGCAGGGTAAGAAATTAGGTTCTATCTTACGACGTTGTTTGAAGGAAATCATTGGAGTGTTGAAACGTTGGGTAAATGTCATAGAAAAAGGCGGTGTCGACATAATTTGCAAATGGGGCATATGCGATCATGCCTCGATTTGGATGAGTTCTAAGGGTCACGTTGACAATGTGTTGTATCTAAGAAATTAAGGCGAAAGTGACTTGAATTCTATAGCCAATTTAATATTAACAACCAGGACGAATGGGACGTTTGAGCACCTCTGGATCAAGTTAATGTTACTGTAATTCAAACCATGGCAAGATGTGGATGGAGCTTCGGACATGACAAGTATCACAACTGTTGTTAAAAATGACGAACACCTCAGAGTGTTTATGACTGATTGTTTGGTTTGGTTATTTATGAAGTGATCCCCCGAGTATTGGGTTTAAAGGTTACAACCAATTCCACAATTAATCATGTTATTAATGGATTGTGGATCAAGATTCCATCTCAAATGCAGTATTATTTACCAAATGAACTGTGATCTCTCGAAACATCGTTATTCAACTGATAATGTAAAACATTTCCCCAAACTTGACCAATGTTAAGATACCAGAGTATGTGTTTCATGTTAGCACTTACCTCCTCATTGCTTTCCAGACGGTCTTTAATGTGCTTGCAAAAGACCGGCAAGAGAACAGCTCTGCATTCGGGATAGTGAAACAGTTTCGAATCAACAAAGTCCTTAATGCAAACCATTTTCGATTGAGTCAATCGACCCGGCGGGAACTTCATTAAAATTTTCACTATGCTATTGCTGAAAGAAAGAAAAAATAAGTCCTGACTTGGAATGATCAGAGAGACGGGTAGAATACCTTAATTCAACCTTGTCGTAGACTTGTAAGAGATCTGTAGCTATGATGTGCAGGTTTTTCAGGAGAGCGCCCTCGGATTTGAGAAGATCTGTCGGGCAATCGATCATATCGATAAACATGTCCAATAGTTCTGTAACAAGAGAGGCATAAAGTAATGTGTCCGGAGGTAAAAAATCCATATCGCCCTACCTTCCAGCTTCGTTTTAAAATCCTCGCCATTCGAATTGTCATTCAAAGCGGCGAAGAGTATTCGCGATCGAATGATAAACTTCATAACGTAATGCAAATACTTTGTGGTTTTGTACAGTCGTTTAACCTCGGCTTTCTCCTCGTCAGCTACGTAGTTATCGACAAATATATCAGCGCATCCTGCACTTATAGCCTCTCGTATGTGATCCTGCAGAACATCCATCAATTTACTGAAAAGAGAAGCAATAGAGTCAAGCAACCAAGCCGTAGACGATTGTATTACTTGTAAGCCAATGTAGCGGAAAAGCTTTCATTGATGTAGACATCGAGGACCGAAAGAAAGTGTTGATACTTTAAATCCGATACTGTTTCCACCAAATGAATGATGCTCATGAAAACCAGGTTGTCGTATCGTCCGGGATTGTCATTTTCAACCTAAGCAAAATGTTTACTTTTGGGTATACTCAAATCATCTGAGCGGCCTTACCAGTATGTTAAAGAGAGCGTCTAGTATGTCCTGTAGGAATTTCACAACCTCCTCGCCGGGCACCGTGGCCAGAGCTTTGAGGGAGTCCTCAAGCGATTCCTTGTGCGCCGACCAATTCAATAAGCCCAGTAGACTCACTGCAGAGAGGATGCGATGCATAGCAATCGTAGTAGTCAGAGCTAGCTTTAGGTCACTTACCGCTTTGTGTAAGCTTTGTACTACAGAGATTGACATCAATGGTTAAGCTATCTTTGGTGAGGAGCGTCAAACCCAGTGTTGACGGCTTTGTTCCAGCCGGAATCTCGGCAATAGTCGACGGAACTTCCATGTACGACATTATGCCATTTTTATCGAACTTCTTGTGGTCGATCTTGTAGATGCACACGCTATGCTGCCCTTGCTGTTCAACAGGCAATTAGAGTTTGTAACAAAATAAACGAATGATTCTTACCGTAATCGTCGTTCCGTTCTCTTGCATCAGCTTGACATACGACAAGCCGAACGGTTTCTCCATACGATCCTTCTGCTCGTTCGAGCTTCGATGCTTATAGAGAAACTTCAAATGACACTGTTTGAACTCATCGATTGGCACATGAATCTGTAACCACATAGAATCAATTGTTAAGCGTTTAGCCTGGGAACCTTCACTTCATACCTTGAATGTCTCTAACCACTTTGGTTTATCCTCATGGTAGTAGACAACTGACTTATACTCATCGATTGGAGAATGACCAGCTCCAATGCTCATCACGCCCGGCACAACTTCGCCTCTCTCATTGCAAACGTAGACGGTCACCTCTACATTTTTGTCACTACTTTTCGCACTGCGGGAAAACTCTCCTCCAATCAGCGTTAAATAGAGGTCGTTGCGTACATCACCGGGTAGAATCACCTCGGGGAAGCCCATTTTCCGGGCGAATGGCACATTCCCATGGATAAGGTGCGGAAATTCCTCTTTAATCTAAAACAAATACCATATATCCCCAGAATCATCAATCACATCACGACTAACCTGCTTAATATCGCCCTGAAGAACCTCTATACTGACAGCTAACTTCGAGTCGATCTTTCCCATATCCTTATTGGCCATCAATTTCTTCAGAGTGGCGTCGAAATTCTCTTTCTCACACATGATAAACGGCAAGTCGAGATTGCTTTTAAAATCATCCGGCTTTCGAATGATCGGCGTTAAATCCTTGCAAGCCACTCCGAATGGTCGACGCATGTGATCGATATTGTTTCCCGACGAGCTATTCGAGTTGATCGACAACTGTGAGCTCTTCTTACTCGCCGCATTCAAGACGGAATTCGATATACTCGATCGTTTCGAGTCGTTCTCCTTCATTTCCATCGACCCGATTCGAATTGCATAGCAGACCAGGTATAGCTTGCTGATATTCAAGTCGTTCGTACTCAGATCGGTGAAAAGGACGCGATTGTTGTCAAACTGATCTAGATCGCGGGCAATGCCCAATCGGCCCCATTTCACCACGTAATTTTCTGTAATTGGTTTATGTGTTTCGCCATCGTAGAGGGTGAATAGCAGGTCAGAATCCTCTTGAAATTTACACACGAACGCGTGTACGGTGAGCAGGACGTTATGCGAGTACTTGTTCATCGTACGCGAAGCACGATGTTTCGCTGGAGGGTTCTGCAAAACAAAAAAAAATCGAAATCAACACTCAAATCCACAGAAACTATGTCAAACATACATTTGCCCTTCGGATGCGATCAACCGCATTCAAATGATGTTCGTACAACTCAGTTGTACATGTAGCGTTTGTATCGAGCATATTACCGTGCTCGTCGCGCACAACCATGTCCAATCCCAACAGACTATTTCCTGTGTCTATTTGCGATGTGGCCAGTAGGGTAACTTGACGCATTTCGTCCACGGGTAGATTGCCGGATATTAGCAGCGCCCTAAGATGAATCAATTCCAGCATTTTTCGACGAATCGCACTGTAATTCGGGTGATTGGTCTGCAAATGAGGATGCTATCAATTACGTATGTGACACTAACCCAATTCATAGTTTATCGTACATACCAGGTAGTACTGTTTGATGATGACTCCCCATTCTAGTATCACTTTCGTTATTTCCTCGACAATATCGGAACGTTTGATGAAATATTCGCCTTTAACGAGAATCCATTCAACGGTCTGGATGTATGATTTGGGGAAGATGCCCAATTGGCTCTTATCTCTGGAAAGGCAATAGATTGTTGATTGATTTTAATTGCTATTCAAGGGGGGATATTGAGCTGGGGCGCGACTTGTTCGTGACACAGAGTTCAATGCTATTTCTTGTCGAACAGTTGTACCGATTAACACCCTGATAATGGTTATAAAGAATGTGAATGAAGACAATTGTTGGCATCCAACAACAGCTTGTTGGAGGAAATATCGTTAATTAAGAGAAGGCAAACCTCAGAGTCCGAGATTGACAGGAATGCGACGATGTAACGGAAATTTTACGATGGCTGGACAGAGCTTTACCGCTGTGGCGCTGGATACGATTGCCGATGAAGCACACACAGCAGGTATATGGAGGTCAGATGGAATTAAATCCATTTGATTGAATTGAACTGGTGTGGTGATCATGCCTAGATCCTCTACATAAGTCATACAAGAATGGATGACCTTAAGGGTCTCTTTTTAGGTAATTTTTTTTATAAGACAATAAAATTCAATCATTTTAATTTTTTTATATGTTTATTTGTATCTTAAACTGTATTAAGAAACATTTTTTTCTTATTTTACATTTTTTATTTATTTTTTTTTTTAATTAAATTAGACACCAAAAAAAACAGCAGCTCACTAGTCATGGTAATAGCAGCTGTTTATGATGTCTGAAATAAAAAAATTGAATGGATTATTGTTAAGTAGGTCTGTCGCTATCGGCCCTACCAAAATTAATCAATTTCATTGAAAAAATAAAAAGGCGGATTGTAGAAAAAAATCTTGTTTTTTTTGTTAATTTTTTCAAAAATTAATTTCGTTTACAAAAAATAAGAAAATATTTTCGAAAATAAGCAATTTCGGTACGGCCGATAACCATTAATGAGTAGTAGAACATATACAATATAAAGTTTTTTTTTAGGACCCCATTACAGTTTTAGAAAATTATGTTTCGAGAAAAATGCGTTTAAAGTTTCAAGAGCAGAATTTTCGTGGAAAATTTATACTTACACTAGTCTGCTATGCCTGGACTATGCAATAACCCTTCGGTGGCTTCATACGCATCATTTTCTGCCAGTTGTGACCTGAGGGAAGACCCTTGCCTTTTTGGATGCCTCGGATGTGGATCGCTCTGCACGGGTTATTCGTCGTTCATCGTACTCCTCAGCATACGAGTAGGCGTTTCGGCCAATTTGCGTACCAAAAATCTCCATTATTTTAAGGATGGGTGAAAATCCTTCATTAAAAATACACGCAGCTGTCCATGAAGCAATTTCCAGCGTCTTTTTTCCAACAAAATGATGCTTTGGAGCCAAGTTCCAGATGCAATTATTAAACGACTCGTTGTTGTTCTGAGTGTTTTTTCCCAAGCACCATTGTATCAGATCATCAGATGATAATTCTTCGTAAATTTGCTTCAAAAAAGTTGCTGTTTCTTCATCAAATGCTGGAGGATGTGTGTAAATGTCCTCTGTATTCTCTGCCGTATGTTGTAAACGAGTAGTATGTAGCCCACACTGCTTTCTTCATTTCTTCTTGAGAATCTGGATTTCTTAAAATAGCCAAACCATAGTATGTATTTAGCTTGACCATCATGGCATTGGTCAATGCAATGGACTTCTTTGTTGCACCACTAGTGGATGATTTTTGTTCGATGTACATTTTGTGACAGCAACTTTACCTGCTTCATCTTTTTGATTATTTTTGGCCTTCTTTTTTACAGCTTCTTCCAAGCCTTTTTTAGCTTTTAAATACTGGTTATGTCTTCCGTGCAGGGACGGGTTAAGAATATCCCTGCAGCGATACCTCTCGCTTGTCATAAAAGGCGACTAAAACAAAGGTAAACAAAAATCACATCTAGGCACTTTAGAAAACACCAAGGTAAGCCTAGGGACACATATACCACCATTAAACTGCCCCACAAGTGTACACGCAAATCAGTGGGTTGACACGACTGGAGATCACCGGTGTTGTAAGATTAATAAAAAACATCTGGAGCATGCCCGAGTCACAAAAAAAAAATAAATAAATAAAAAGCCAGGCCGAAAAACAATTGGTGCAAAAAATGAAAAAAACACCAGCATTTGATTGGCCTCAGCGATGAAGTAATCCCAACCCGGAAAGCCTGCCCTCTACTTTCTGAGGTCAAACCGGCGGACCCCATAAGCGGACCAGTAGGAATGCAGTTAAGTGGGAAGGTTATGGTCCTACACTTCTGACCATAACAACGCCGGAAAAAGGAAAAGAAGAAGAAATACTGGTTATGTGTTTCTTTAGCTTCTTTCACTCGTCTAAACGAGGGTGGTCCGATAAGCACTTTGCCTCACCGCCAGATGGCGCCAGTATCGCAAGAGCGATATCGAGTAGTACATTCTAGTAGACGACTACTCTCGAAACTTCAGCCGGATCGGACTCGTAGTTTTGTTTTGACCGTGTATGGAAGCGGGAATGTCCGCGGATTTTAGAAAAATGGAAAAAGAGCAACATCGGTCCGTGATTCGATTCTTGTTTTTGGAAAGGAAATCGCGCAGCGAAATCAAAGAGCGTTTGGATACTGTGTACGGTGACTCTTCTCCTTCGATGGCGACCATCAAAAATTGGTTTAACGAGTTTCAACGTGGTCGGTTTTTGATGAGCCACGTCCAGGTGCCCCGAAAACGGCTATCACGGAGGATAACGTGACAAAAATCCACGATCTCGTATTGGCAGACCGCCGATTGAAGGTGCGCGAGATAGCTGAGACAGTAGGCATTTTAAAAGATCGCGTGGGTCATATCCTGCATGAAATTTTGGGCATGAGAAAGCTGTCGGCGCGATGGGTGCGTTTGCTCACTCCGGACAACAAGCGCAACCGTGAAACCACTTCAAAGCAGTGTTTGACGCTGTTTAAGCGCAATCCGAAGGAGTTTCTGCGTCGTTTCGTGACAGTCGACGAAACATGGATGCACTGGTACACACCAGAGACCAAGGAACAGTCGAAACAGTGGACTTCACCCGGCGAACGTGCTCCGAAGAGGGCGAAGACTGACCCATCGGCCGGAAAGGTGATGGCCACCGTTTTCTGTGATTCATAAGGTGTGATCCACATCGACTACCTGGAGAAGGGCAGAACGGTCACAGGGCTGTACTATGCCAAATTATTGGGCCGATTCGACGCCGAATTGAAGAAAAAACGGCCCCACTAGGCGAAGAAAAAAGTGCTCTTCCACCATGATAACGCACCGGCTCACACCTCCGTCCTCGCCACGGCCAAATTGGTCGAATTGGGCTACGAACTGCTGCCCCATCCACCGTATTCTCCAGATTTGGCCCGTGCGACTTCTTTTTGTTTTTAAACTTGAAAAAGTCACTCGCCGGGCAGAAATTTCAGTCGAATGAGGAGGTGATCGGCGCCACGGAGGCCTACTTTGCAGACCTCGAGATAACATATTTTCCAGACGGATTAAAGAAGTTTGAGCATCGCTGGGTCCAGTGTATCGAGCTAAAAGGAGACTATATTGAAAAATAAATCCCCATTTCTCCAAAATTTTTATTTGCTTTTGTAGGCTAAGTACTTATCAGACCACCCTCGTACATTCTTTTTTTGACGCGCAAGGTGCACTCATTTTTTTCTACCACAGGATCGCCGTTGTAAGGATCGGTATCCAGTAAATTTTTAAATGTTTTTCTGTCACCATCTCCAATGTATTTACTATATTTTACTTTAAAGTATTCTTGGCCTATGATCCATCACCAGAAACCGTGATTTTATCTTCTGCACAACCGTTATCAACATTTAATTTTTTTTTCTTCTGCAACGGCTTTTTTGAAAACAGGATCAACTACTGACTTTACAGCAATATAAATTTGGTCGAGCATACCAAAATATCCATTTTTACTAATTCCATCACATAAGTCCATTAGCAAACAAAATTAATTTATTCCAGTCAGACCGACTCCAAGTAGTCGCATAAAAAACACAAAACGTCTATTGATTTCGTAAGCATCTTTGACCATAGGAGAAGAAGAATGTCAAATTCTTGGCACGAACACTTTACACACAACTTGAATCCTAGTCCTCGCGGTGATTTTTTCAAAAATTTAACGTCACTATCGCACAGCTTGCACTTTAAAATTTATTGCAAAGCTGTAAACATTAGCGAGCAACACAGAATGCTGTAGCTGAATCCTTCGTTAATCGGAACATCAAAATCACTCTTGTCTTTTAATTTTTCAACTGACGTGCTCACAAACTCGGTATCGGTTTCAGCAGTATACTGATTCCCTCGAAAACTCCTGTTTCTTTCTTTTTGCCCTGGATATCTTGTGGGGCTTCTCGAGCCTTTTCCATCAATTTTTTTTTTCAATCAAATTTGTTCTATGATTTTATATATATTCACGACAAAAATGTATATACACTATTCCACATATACACAGGTAGGTAATGTACTAAAGTTGACCGTCATAAACTCCGTACGCAGGTATACAAGACCGGTGACAACAATAGAAAGGTAGCAGCTGCAGACCTGGCACGCGGCAGACAAGTCGCCTACTATGAGTTGTAACTTATTTAATACTGGGAATTTCGGTCTGAATTTTTCACAGCATATTTTCGATAGGTTTTACCATCCAAATATGAAAAAATCGATTTTTCGAAGTGGTCACATGAGACTACCCCCTTAATTGATAGCTCTTTTCCTCGAAGGAGCAAGGAATGGGTATCACCGTTAAATATGAGTACCGTGACGACTGTCTGACAAAGTCCCATCGATTGATCAGGAGTAAGTTTGAATTTGTGACTGTCCCACCTTCTTCCCATCATATGGGAAGTTTCTCGTACAAGATTTTCATAGTGTCTTATGGCCCCATTCCGAACGCTCAACGCACCGTTTGGGGCAATAGCGGTGTGGTGTGATTTAGGGCAAGAAGTAAGGTATTACTTACGCATATTATTGAAACAGACCTTGTAGGCCAACCTTCGTAACAAGAAAAAGGCAGGAAGTTTTAGATATAACTTTGGTCGGTATCAGAAAAGGACTCCTTCTCGGCCATAAGCACTAATGTGAAATTACATACAATTTTCAAATTTCTTGTACTTGCTAACTTTGCGACCTCGGGCAGCTTTGTTACCATGGAGGAACCACTCAAGATTTGACTTTATAGGCTAGAACTGAAGTCGCGCCAACTGCTTAGCTCAAAATACAGTCAAGAAAGTTTCACAAAACGTGGATTTGGTATTATTCTCATCCAGTCTAGACTGGGATTATATACCACTATCCTGGAGGGAAGCAAATGTTGCATTTATACGAAAAGCAGGAAAACCACCCACACAACTGCAAAAGACTACAGACCCATCAGTCTCCCCTCCTTTCTTCTAAAGACGTTAGAGAGACTAGTTCATGAAAACCTGCAAAAAAGCATGCTTACTGTAAGGGAAAATCAGTAGACACAGCTTTAAACACGATAGTTGGGACCGTTGAAAAATCACTTTCTTTCCTTCCTACCTTTCCATCCTCGATATCGAAGGAGCTTTCGACAACATAAAACCACTAGCCATCATCAATGCATTAAGCAAACTAGAGGTTAATGGATATATTACCCACTGTCCGTATACCGCGGTTGTTAGACCTATACTAATGTACGGATGCCTTGTCTGGTGGCCGGCACTATGCATATCTAACTATTGCTAGCTCCTAAGCAGAGTTCAAAGGATGACGTGCATCGCCATAACAGCGACACTGCAAACAACCCCCACTACGGCCCCCGCAACGATGCTTCATCTATTCCCCTTGGATCTCTTTGGCAAGGAAAAGGCAAAGAAATCGGCGCTGCGACTTAAGGACTCCGATCAAATAGGGCACGCCGGTATTCTTATCCAAAGCAATGATCTAAGTGATCTCTATAAAACAACAATTCCCAACCGACGACAATGGGAGGGGAATGAATTTCCAAAAAAAGGCACTGCTCTGGAAATATACACAGACGGGTCTAGGACAGGCAATGGCACCGACCCTAAAAATCAGCTAATCCTTTAGGCCGCCTACTGGCTGTCTGTGAGATCGATCAACAACAGAGACATCGTCATCTACACAGATAGCCAAGCTGCAATAAAAGCACTCGAATCATCTAAGAAAATCAAAATTCGTCAGGCACTGCCGCACGTCTCTAAACGACACTACTGTAGTAGGTTTCATGATGAGGAAGAGGAAGAATCTCCATCCCATCTCCTATGTAATTGCCCTGCCCCAGCCGCCTCAAGAAGACGATTTCTGGGAGAATATGTCCTGAACGAGCTAACCGATCTATCCGATATGGAGGGAGATCTACAAAATATCGAATTTTATTCAGCACTCAAAATGGTTCCAAGAATAATGGTGACTAAGCTGACTCAAGTGGTAGCACAATGGACCGTTCTTGGTATAAATGATCCCCACCGTTTTTACGGAAGGAAGCCACCTAACTTAACCTTACCTATGGCCCCATAAATAAATGTTTTTTTAAACTTATTTATCAGCAAACACCTCTCGGATATTTCTCCATAATTAGCGCGATCAAAAGAGTCTACTTTCCTACGAAACGGATAAACAATGAGATGGAACCTAATTCACGGTCATTCTTGGCCACCAAGGTCATGCGATTTGACCCCGCTAGACTTTTTTTTTGTGGTGTGTGCATAAACCGACCGGTGCCCTTAAGGTGAACATAATCTCTTAAATTCAGCCGGATCTATGCGGAAGAGTCATTGAAGATTGGACCACTCGGATCCGTGCCACCTTAAGAAACTGAGGCTAATACCTCACACACAGCTTATTTTATTTCATTTCAACATATACCTGCCCTTATTGAAAAACCCTTTAGTATACCAGGATTGTTCAAGAAATAAGGTGACTTTTTAAATGTCGTGAACTAGGTGCATTCGAATTTAGATTTTTGTTATTATATTAGAGCACGTACCCCTAACACATGTTGACATCGTTTGGTGCGGATTGTGGAGTGGTGGCATCATTGGATCATTTTTTTTCGAAAATGAGGCTGGGAACAACGTTTCGGTCAACGGTGGGCGTTACAGAGCCATGTTAACCGACTCTTTTTTGACTGAAATTGAAGACATGGATTTGGACGACGATGCACAATGGCGCGCCATGCCATAATCGATCTTTTGCGTACCAAATTCTCAAATCATGTTATCAGCCGTCTTGGCGATGTTAATTGGCCACCTCGGAACTGCGATTTGACCAGTTTGGACTTTTTTTTTTTTTTGTGGGGAACCGTGAAGCGCCGATGTTATGCCAACAATCCGAAAACGATTCAAGCACTTAAGGCCGATATCATCCAAGAATCCGTGGGCTACAGCCTAAACCATCAACAAGGTCTTGGAAAATTGGGGTGACAGAATGCGCTACTTCGAAGCCAGCCGAGGCAGCCACTTGAACGACGTTGAATTTTATAATTAATGGGAATGTTTTTTCTTATTAATAAAGCCATAATACATGGAAAAAATAATTTTGTTCATTTTATTGAATTTTTAAAAAGAAACTTGTATTTGGTCCACCCTGTATTTGCCATATCTTAGCAACACGATATAATTTTCTAAGCTTATTGTGCCTCAATAGTTGCGGTACTGAACACAATATTGGTTTAAGAAAAAAATATTGAGAGATATCTGTGGCCAGATGGTGTTTGGTGTCATATATCGGGCAGCAATAACCAGGTTGCGTCATACGGACGTGCGTTTAATCAGGTGACATTTCAATCTACAATTTTCATATCCACTGATGGACGTTTTGTATTGATTAAATTGTGTGAAAATCCATATGTATTAGTGTGGAAATGAGTGAAGAGTCAATTTTTCGCCAGAAATCGCAGGAGTTCGACACTAATGAAATGACTTATGGAGCTGCCCACAATATGACAAAAGGTCATAGATAATAATGGCCAATATGTACTTAAGTAAAATTCATGTTGAATAAAAGAACCATTTAATCACAAAGTGACAAAAAACCTCTCAATACTTTCCCACTAAACCATATATTCTATCTAGAGGTTCCGCAGAATTCTTTTTGAACAGCTCTGCTCATCGCAATCGCGGCATTAAAAACCAATCACAGTATCGTGCCCAAACAAAGAATTGCCGGTCTGATAATAACGGTTTCACCGTAGTTAATAATGAAAACTACACGAACTTGTCGCCGATGATCGAATTTCTGCTAGTTTTTTTAACGGAAAGGATGAACTCTTGTGCATCATGGGCTCACTTAAAAATAAGAGGTGGACGAGGTAGACGGAAAAAAACATTTGCCATTTGTTGAATTCCAGTCCAACTAGTATCCCGCACAATGGAAAACAGCTGTGGTTCATTTGATCTCAGACGGGATAGGGCAAGGCCAAACCCTGCCAATCTCCTATCAATCAGTTTGGTTCCAAATGTTAGCAAGCTTTTCTAAGAAGTTACTGACAGAGCTCTGATAACCTGGGTTAAGAAAAAGGAAACAAAAAACCTGACAACCAGTAAGGTTGATTTTAAAATGAAACGGGATACTCCCCACACTGAGAGGGATAAGCTCTCCAATACTGTTTAACATCTATACTGGCGATCTTATAGCTTTTTCCCAGTCACTCAATAGATTAGGCAAATGATCCAGTCCAATCTGTCAGAAATTAGTGATCATTGGACTGCATGGAAATAGTCCACATACGGTTAGATATCTTGGCATCAGGGGCTTGACCGTTATCTATATTTCAATAGAACTATAGACCTTTGTCTTGCTGGAGCTTAATAAACCTTCGGTATGGAAAGGAAGCTGTTTCGTAGCAGTCAATCTGACCGCAGGGTAAGAATAATATGCTTCGTGGCTTTAATAGTACCCATATTCAAGTATGGTTCTTCGGTTTTTTTTTAAAGTAGCGCCATCTGGTTCTTGTTAAAATGACTCGAAAGCACGAGTCACTCCACGGACTCGCTACAGTAATACGAATACCTAACGAACTTTCGCAACTGGAACAATACGAACCAATATGCACCTACAACTATCAACAGGCACGCTGGTCACTCTTTGCAAGATCGTTGAGAAGAGAGATACGCCTGAGCGGAATTAATCCACCGGTAAACCGAAACTTGACTAACGACGAAATTGACCGTTACCTGCGACAAATGGACACCGTCATTAAACGAACCATGGACAAATCTATCCCTCGGATAGAACAGACAAGTGACCAAACTGATAGATATAGAACACCAACAATCGACGCGCTCCACAGGGAAAAAAGTAGAGTTCTCTCTAGGCTTAAACGGCTATACAGACAATTTACAGACCCACACGACCCGGAGATAAGGATGCTAAAATCGGTGATCAAAAATATCCAACAGTTACTAAAAGAAAATTACAGAATAGCTGTAAGTTTGCACTGGGGCAATAAGATTCGTTCTATAAAATCCAATAGTCCGAATATGTTCCCGCAAATAAATAAAATATTCAGGAGAAAAGATCATAACGATATTCCTTATGTCCGAATCCCCCAGACGACAGACAATACAACGATGCTACGGAATGTGGGCATAAATCCAGAAAGTGTCGAGACAGGAGACGGTTTTTTTGTGATCGAGGATCCACAGGAGAAAGTTAATTCGATCGGCGCTTTCTTCGAGTCTGTGTACATGGTGAACAACTCTGTTCATCGAAATCACGAACTTGAGAATGCGGCCTTTTTGAACCACTCACATCTTCGTGCAGAAATAGAGAATTGGCGATCTGAGAATAACAGCTTCACAGTATTCAATGATGAAAACCATGCAAACGGCATTGTCGCCAATGAACGAACTTCTCAATCTTTGTTTGTGCAAAAGGATGAACTCCTGTGCATCCTGGATTCACTAAAAAATAAGAAGTCAACGGGAATAGATGGTATCCCAAACGTCGTTTTAAGACACTTACCACTTGAGGCAGTAGATATTTTCACCACGCTGTTCAACAATGCTCTGAATAATAACCACTATCCAGTGCAGTGGAAAACAGCGGTGGTCCATCCAATCCCTAAACGGGATAAAGATAGTACAAACCCTACTAATCTCCGATCAATTAGTTTGCTTCCGAATGTTAGCAAGGTGTTCGAAAGAATTGTAAATAGAGCTCTGATCAAATGGGTTGAGGAAAAGAAAATAATACCGGACAACCAGTTTGGTTTTAAAGCGGGGCATGATACCATTCACGCCGCGTCAAAACTAGTTTCCGACATTCAGTGGAATAAGGCCAAAAACCAATGTACGGGTGCTTGCCTGGTCGACTTTGAAAAAGCCTTCGATACCGTATGGTTAGAAGGTTTATTCTACAAGCTCACTAGGTTAGGCATGCCAAATCACCTGCTATACATGATTTATGAAATGACTATGGGAAAGAAGTTTGTTGTTAAATGTAACAATATTACTTCGAGCAGATTCTTTGACATTAAAAACGGTTTACAACAGGGGGCGGTGAACTCTCCAATACTATTTAACATCTACACAAGTGATCTTGTAGGTTTCCTCAACCATTCAATAGCGTACGCAGATGATTTAGTAGCGTACAGATCAAGCCCAAAAATCGAAACTATCAATGCAATGCTGCAATGTGACTTCGATTATATTAAGAGATATTGCGATGATTGGAAGCTGAAAATCAACTTCCAAAAGTCGGAAACGATACTGTTTAGAACTCCGTTGAACATGGCCTCAAGGGATACGAAAAAGAACTGGAGGAAATTCGCAATCATCGGGCAACATGGACAACAATTAGCGGTGAGAAACGCAGTTAGATATCTTGGTATCTGGCTAGACCAGTATCTATATTTCAACAGACATATAGATGCTTGTCTCTCCGGAGCTAAGAGAGCCTTCGGTATGACAAGAAGCCTGTTTCACAGCAGTCAACTTGACCGTAGTGTTAAAATCATATGCTACGTGGCCCTAATAAGGCCCATTATCGCTTATGGTTGTCCAGTGTGGTTTAATGTAGCGCCATCTTATATGGAAAAGATTCGTATGTTCGAAAGACAGTGCCTTAGGGTCTGTCTTAGAATGTACAGAACGCCAGAGTCACAGTTCATTAAGTATTACCCAAATAAGGTCCTGTACAACGGAGCAGGACTAAACAGAATTGACAATTTTCTAATTAAAATGATTCGAAAGCACATTGTCAGATGTATGACTAGCGAAAATAACTTGATTTTTGGAGCTTATTACCCGAATTACATATATCACGAGAGCACACTCCGATCAGGCTTTATTCCCCCAGAGGCATTTTTATATATCGATTCCGAAAGGTTAGTGCACAATAGAGATGGTATCCCGGTAATCTATCACCGCCACCGCAGCGCCAGGGACAAACGACTCATCCGCGACGGGTATGTTGACAGTGCTCACGAGCTCATTCGTTTTAGCACCGCAATGGCGGATTGGGATCTCGCCGACGTCGCTAAGCAACATGCTGAATTCTGGTGGCTGGCAAGTGCCTATGCTCCCCAGAACGGTGCGTTACGACGGTAAGGTCCTCCCTACTCCTTAGTTTGTAAGTTAGGTTAGAGTTAGCTAGGGGATATTTCGGAGGCTGGGCGTCATCACATTCAAGTGAGCTTGAGAACTGACCCATAGTCTGGGTGAGATCTCGGGCATGCTGAATGAGTGAGATGGCAAATCCAAGCTGCTGGAAGATGCAATCGGGGGGGTGACATTTGCGGAATAAAATCCATAAATGGTAGCCAATCCGGTTATACTTAAGTTTAGGATTAAGCAGCTTAGGGTAGGTTAAGATATTTAAGTCAAATTAATAATCTAGGTTTTTTCAAAAATTTTTTTACTAGAAAATCCATTGCTAAATTATAAGTTTAAATATAATAGATAGATTTAGGCTGAAAGGCATTAGTAATTAATAAATATAGTTAAACTTAGAGTGCCCGCGAAGGGCCAGTAAGACATATGTATTAAGTTATTTTTAAGTTAGATTTAATCATTTTTATCTAGGAAATAAGCATAGTGTAAGATAAATAAAAATGAATTTAAAAAACAAAAACAAACACGAGTCACTCCAAATAAATAACACAACAGCCCACCTCTTGGGTGGCCCCTGATCACTTATAGCAGCGGCAGAAATGAAACTCAAATAGACTATCATTTGGTATCCAATTTCATGAAGCCACGAGTTAAAGATTGCAAAGTGATCCTGGGAGACGCGATCGCCCCTCAACACCGTCTCCTCCTGACTGAATTTTTTATGGAGGCGAGTAAGAAGTCAAAGCAGCAAACGAAGGTGTCTGAGAGAATCAAGTGGTATAAGCTGGATAAAGGAAAAGGCGAAGCTTTTATTACCAACATGAAAAACTACCTCTCTTCCATTATCGATGAGGTCGGTAATGAGGAGTGCAGAGCACATGACATGTGGGATTCCCTACAACAATCTGGCCTGGAGAAAGCCAAATCACTGCTCGGAACATCTAAAGGCCCCTGCCAACACACCTGGTGGTGGACAGACGAAGCCAAGGCAGTGATACACGAAAAGAAAATGGCTTTCCAAGCTTGGTCAAAGTGCTCTTCTACTAATAGAGAGGAAAAAGCTCGCCGTGAAAAGGTATATACATAGATATTGCAAAGGTATCGCGAAGAAAAAGTGCGCCGAATTCAAAGCGAAAATCATGGAAGGCCTCTATCAGGCGACAGTATTGCGAGGAACTTCTGATCGAACAGTTTCCCCGAGTGTACTTTCCAAGAGCAGCCCCGTATCATGCCGAAATATGCGACATCACAGTCGAAAAAGTTCGGTACACGGTTAAAAATTCCAAGAAAAGAAAAGCTGTAGGGCCGGACGGGATACCCTCTGAGTTCTGGAAAAAGATGGGAGACATCGGGTCTAGATGGCTCATGGTTCTTATCTCCAAACTTATGAGAGGCGACACTATGCCTAATCAATGGAGGGAAAGCTATATTCTTCCTTTGCACAATGGAAAGGGTGATACGCGAAATTGTGATAACTACCGTTCTGTCAAGCTGATGTCGCACACCATGAAGATCGTTGAACGGGTATTAGATAGCCGACTGCGGAAAATAATACGACTATCTGATGACCAGTACGGATTTGTCTCGGATAAATCAACGACAGATGCAATCCAAAGTATAAGGGTCATGATGGAAAAGCATCGTGATTCTTCAAAGGACTTGCATATGGTGTTGGTTGATTTCGAGAAGGCCTTTGACCGGCAACCAAGAGATCTTTTATGGGTAGCGCTAAGACAAAAAGGAGTTCCAGCAACCTACGTGCGAGTGATCATGTACATGTACAAGAGAGCAACGACAAGAGTAAGATGAACCGCAGGAATCACCGAAGAGTTCGCAATCAAAGGGAGGGACCAAGGGAGCGTCCTCAGCCCACTGCTCTTTATAGCAGTCCTTGATTGCTTGCTTGAAGGAAAAGCGACGGACCCCAATGTGCACCAGCTATTCTTTGCTGACGATGGAGCCATTATAAGTGATGATCAGGCGTCCCTACAATGAGTACTTGATGTGTGGGTGGACATTTTTGAGGGACACGGGTATCGTATTAGTTCAAAGAAGACAGAGTATCTGTGCTGCCCGTTCTCTGACCCTCATCAGCCTATTCCAGACATTTACTTGAATGGAAGAGTGCTTCCCAAGTGTGAATAATTTAATTATCTGGGATCTATGATTAATAAAGAAGCAACTTGTGATGACGACATCAAACATCGCATAAGCGTAGGGTGGATGAAGTGGCGGGAAAACTCCGCCATCTTCTGTGATCGAAAAATGCCCTCTAAGCTGAAAGGAAAGCTCCACACTTCAGTTGTACGTCCGGCGCTCACATACGGCTCACAATGCTGGACAATGCACAAAAAATATGAGAGCAAATTAACGGCAGCTGAGATGAAGATGCTTCGCATGACAGCGGGAGTAACAAAGCGTGACAGAATTAGAAGTTCAAAGATCCGAGGAAGCCTCCACGTAAAAGAAACCATCACAAGAAAGATAGAGCGCGACCGACTCAGTTGGTATTGCCATGTTCAAAGAAGAGATCCTTTGAACCCCGTCCAAAAGGCGATATCAATCAACGTTCCAATTTCAGCACGCTAAAAGGCAGGCCGAAAAAACACCAGCATTTGATTGGCCTCAGCGATGAAGTAATCCCAAACCGGGAAGCCTGCCGCTACTTTCTGAGATCAAACCGGCGGACCCCACAAGCGGACCAGTAGGAATGCAGTTAAGTGGGAAGGTTATGGTCCTACACTTCTGACCATAACGACGCCGGAAAAAAAGGCAAAGAAGAAGAAGCCCACCTATTGTGGTGGAACACTCCACCTCATTAGGGTACATATTGCTCAAATATTTTTTTTTTCGATTATGATTAATTAACGCAAGCTGTATGAATATGTGTCAGACCCGGTTAGTCTTTCTGTTGCCTCACAATTTTGCCTTCAACTCTCCATATAGCTTATAATAATAAAAAAAATAGGGCGTACTCCAAGCTTATTGAATAATTGGATACTGCCGCCAAGGAACCATCTACATACTAGGCAGATAGGTTGCAGAAGAGAATAAAGAAAGGTGTTGGTACGTAACCGAGTGATATTGTCACGTTACCGAATTTAAAATCGAAGCGGTCTAGAACTAGCACGAAAAGGAATTTAATTCAACATAATTTGGGCTCCCCCTAAAAACAATACCCTTATCGTCATATAAAGGGGTAGTCTCATGTCACCACTTCGAAAAATCGATTTTTTTTCATATTTCAATAGTAAAACCTATCGAAAATATGCTGTGAAAAATTCAGACCGAAATTCCTAGTATTAAATAAGTTACAACTCATAGTGGCCGACGCGCCGTAAGCGACTTGTTCTGCTCTTGAAACTTTAAACGGATTTTTCTCGAAACATCATTTTCTAAAACTGTTATGGTCCTAAAAAAAAAACTATTCAACCGATTGCTTTGAAATTTATATATGTTCTTCAACTCATTAATGGTTATCGGCCGTACCAAAATTGCTTATTTTCGCAAATATTTTCTTATTTTTTTAAACGATTTTAACAAAAACATTAGAAAAAAAAACAAAATTTTTTCTACAGTCCGCAATTTTTTTGCGACAGACCTACTGAATCGAATAATCATTTCGATTTTTTTTTATTTCAGACAACATCAACAGGCGCTATTACCATGACCAGTGACCTGCTTTTTTTTTGGTGTCTATTAATTTATTAATTAAAAAAATATATATAAAAAATGTAAAATAAGAAAAAAAAAATTTTTTATACAGTTTAAGATACAAATAAAAACATATAAAAAAATTAAAATGATTGAATTTTATTGTCTTATAAAAACAAGTTCCCTAAAAAGAGGTAAAATGTATGCGTTCACATGAGACTACACCCTTAATTGGGAAATATTATTGCACCCGCCATACGCTCCAGACCTCGCGCCGTGTGAATATCACCTTTTCGCATGGATGGAATACTCACTTGCAGAGCAGCGCTTCGCCTATTTTTAAGAAGTCGATTTTTTTTTGGGATGCTATCCGTAAAAATTTGTCTGAAAAATGGCCGAAATGTGTAGAATCGATTGGTCAATACTTTTAATATAAAAATTTTCAGTTTCCCATGAAAATTATGTGTTTTGTTTAACGAAAAAACCGGCAAGGTTCAACTTAAGTCCCTGGTATATGCTAGCTTTGTTCAAAAAATAAAGTGACTTTTTTAATTTCGCGCTATCGAAATCCATTCAATTTTCAATTTTCTTTTTGTTGTGTTGATACATATGTTGACATTGACAGCCAATAGGAGGTTAAGTTTGTTTTCCAAAGATATAAAGGTTAGATGGATTTGTGAAAAAAATGGGTTGGTGTGAAAAATAAAATTAAGTGACCCAGCATACTTGAAATGTTGACTGTGGCACTTCGGCGAGTGTACTCTGAGCAAAAAAAAATTGTTTATGAGTGGTATAACCTCTTCACAGAAGTCCTGGATGATGTTTGGACGCCTCAGCAAGTCATCAATTTGTTTGCAGAATCGTTGAATCGGAGATCTTGTTGAGGATATTGGCATATAGGTTGGATCATCCCAGCATTTGATCCGCCACATTAGCTTCACTCAAGAGCTGTTGAACGACGCTTCAGATTTGCTATACATATCATCACTGGTGACGAAACATGGGTATATGGTTATGATGTCGAAACCGAAGCCCATCCAATGGGAGCGATCAGAAGAGACAAGACGGATACAGCACGCCAAATTTGACCAAATGTGGAGGTTTTGCTGACTGTTCTTCGATTAAAATGATATGGTTCATGACTTCTTGCTGGAAGGTCGCAAGGTCACTAACGAATATTACCTTGCAGTTTTCGCCGTTTACGTAAAACACGGTGCCCTTGAACCCCATATATTGAGAGATCCGTGCGCACATTGTTGGGGCATTCCTAGATATGTCAACATTAACAGAATAAATCACTTAAGCGAAAACACTTCCGAATTACAACATGATTGGCTACAAGTAAAATCAATCTGCGTTCGAATGGAGACGATACTTAATTCAGTCCGAGAAGTGAGTTCAACGCAATGGCCTCTTGGAAAAGCACTTCAACATCGGCGTGAGTGGTGGTCAATTAACTCTATTTAAGCAACCCAAAAGCTTGATCAGTGATGTGCCAAAGTGCGGTTGGACCGATAAATCCATTTAGAAATGGAGATAAAAGCAACCTAATTTCTGAAATGATCACCAGAGGATGATGTCCCAAAAACAGCAACGACTTAGTACCATGGGAAGTGCCATTCGAGTGGGAAAAAATATAGTGCTTCATCAAACAACCATTCAAACGTACGTTGGATTACATATCAGAATTGTTTGTCAACTCTATGTTAAGAGCATATGTAGCGCCGTCCAGAGCGAATGCACGCATATGGCACAACTTCATTTCAGAGTAGGGCCCGCTTCCGTTTCTAATGAAAACAAACAAACAAATGCTAACCAGAATCCAGCGTGTCCACATGAGTTGTATTTTGCATAACATTGTCGATTGCACCACAAGTGTTTGGTTCGACTCGGCTGGCGAATATGTAAACTCAGTTGCCACGATAAACGAAATAAAGAAAAACAAATTGTACACACACGTCTTATCTGTATTCACTTTGGCGTCCCGCGTCTTCACTCTGACTCTGCCGACAGAGAAGAACCCTTTTAACACCGCTATCAGAATGTCGTTATCGCCACTGCAATGATGACCTCCACAAGGGAATATCGAATTGACCCAATGATATTGAGGTTTATCAATTCTGGACGCAAGGGTTATGTACATAAAGGGGTAGATAAACCAACATCACTTACTTGTTCTTGTATCCGTAATACCAGTGTGTAGTTTCCTTAAGGATCACCACCGAATCGCCAACATCCAAGCTCAGTCTGTGTGGCTTATCCTCCTCCTCGAAATTGTCTTTTGCTGCAATTTAAAACAGAAAAAAGGACGAGTCAACGATTTATAGTCTAATAAGATGAGTGAGATTATGATAAACACGGCTTGTTGATACGATATTCAAACGAGTTCTAGGGGACAACTAGACCGACGGTGAACTCACAATATTTATATTTGCTCTATCGGAAAGCCAAGCGCTTTAGATTTATGTGCTCATACCTACCCTCAGGGGGAGCAGCTTCGTAGCGAGTAAACTAGGCTATATTTTCAGCTGTTGCTGTTGGGGTAGTCATGCTTTTTTTTTTTAATATGTTATCGAGTTACTTCCTCCAGATGCAAGTACATCTCATTCCCCCTCATTGAATACTAGCGAAGCGCGGCTAGTGTGCCGAGGTAAAGACAAAAAAAACGAGCAAAGCCGATATTGTTGTACATGATATGAGGTTAATTGTTTTTAATGTAACATACGCGCAGTTTATGACATGAACAGAGCTCGGAGTCACGTCGGGTTAGATTCATTTTGTTTTTGTTTTAATTGGACCCGTCATTGCTGATCGGCCGTAGGTCTCAATTGTGCTCTTATGAATGAAAATACAAATCTTGCATAGGAAATGAATCATTTTCCACGCAATCGACGGTATCGACTATCGATCCAGGTTCTGTGTGTAGATGTCGTAAATATTTTCAATTTCGATCGAGCTACTGTGGAGCACCAATGGGGAAGCGATTTTTATCTCATACTACGTGTTAAAAATTGGAAAGAAAAAACCAAAAAACCATAAACAGATTAAGTAAAACCGCCGAAAAAAAATCAAAGATAACAGATAATAGACAGTGGAACTAAACCAAAAATGATAAACGAAAAGGCCTAGTAGAAGAATCGCCAATCGGAGTATTTACGTCTGCAATTGCTTTTAGGTCAGACTATTCTCGTTATTACCGGTCATCTATGCTTGAGCTCTAAGTAATGACTTTCTAAAAATAAGTTTCCATAAAAAAGAAACTGAAAATATAGAAAACGTTGTTCAGAAAGTAAAAGTTCCAAGCGTATTCCATCTTTTCGGGCTTATTGATTTGATTCGGAGCATACAACTTGTGACAAACAGAATAGTCAGCAATGAAAGATAAGTGGAACACAAATCCACAATAACATATTGGATGGCAGCATGATTCAGGTAAAAAAAAAAAACGAAAGTACAGACATACACATGCGGAGACATTCTGCTCAAGTCTGACTTTGGGTGGCTGTAAAATCCTCAAGAATACAGTTATCGCAACACATGTTTGTCAGTTGAACTTTATGGGAACTCTGGGATCAGCTCGCCAGGAGCCAAGCTACAAGCAAGGTCTTCTATCTTGAATTTTGCGAATGCAAAGGCTTTCCTGTCTGACCTTCTTTCCGTACGCATACTCGTATCATATATCTACAAACTTGCGCAAAGTGAATGTGAATAGGAGGTTGGTGAATTGGGTTTATTCGCCATTACGGTTCATGTATTTGATGGGATATATAATAATACTAGATATATTAAAATACATGTTTATAATTCACATTCACTTAGCGCAAGTTTGCATATATGTATATGATATATGCGTACAGACGGACAGATAGGAAAGCTTTTGTATAAGTCTTCCCTGCCTCAGTTTTGTAGGGTAGAAAACTAAAATATAAAAAACACATTTTGAAACTGAAATCCAAAATTAACTTTTAATTCATATACAGCGTGCGCCATCTCATATGGGTCGATGTAAATTTCGAATAACTTCAATAATTCTCAACCGATTTTGGAAATTCAAAAACTTTTATTCAATTTAGACCTTTACAATTGATTTTGATTAATTTTTGATAAAAATATCAATTAAATGACCGCCTTTATTGCCGATGCAAAAATGGGCTCGTTTTCGCACATTTTCAAGCATTTCGGTCGAAATTTCTGCGATTTCCGCACGAATGTTTCTTTTGAGCTGTACTATTGTCTTCGGGCCGTTAGCATACACCTTGCTTTTCAAGTATCCCCAAAGAAAAAAGTCTTTTTTGGGATCACATAATGGACCAACATCTGATGACCAGTGCGGGTTTGTCTCGGGTAAATCAACGACAGATGCAATCCAAAGTATAAGGGTCATGATGGAAAAGCATCGTGATTCTTCAAAGGACTTGCATATGGTGTTGGTTGATTTCGAGAAGGCCTTTGACCGGCAACCAAGAGATCTTTTATGGGTAGCGCTAAGACAAAAAGGAGTTCCAGAAACCTACGTGCGAGTGATCATGGACATGTACAAAAGAGCAACGACAAGAGTAAGATGCACCGCAGGAGTCACCGAAGAGTTCGCAATCAAAGTCGGTGTACACCAAAGGAGCGGCCTCAGACGTTCCCGTTCTCTGACCCTCATCAGCCTATTCCAGACATTTACTTGAATGGGAGAGTGCTTCCCAAGTGTGATAAGTTTAAATATCTGGGATCTATGACTAATAAAGAAGCAACTTGTGATGACGACATCAACCATCGCGTAAGCGTAGGGTGGATGAAGTAGCGGGAAAACTCAGCCATCTACTGTGACCGAAAAATGCCCCCTAAGCTGAAAGGAAGGCTCTGCACTTCAGTTGTACGTCCGGCGCTCACATACGGTTCACAATGCTGGACAATGCACAAAAAGTATGAGAGCAAATTAACGGCAGCTGAGATGAAGATGCTTCGCATGACAGCGGGAGTAACAAAGCGTGACAGAATTAGAAGTTCACAGATCCGAGGAAGCCTCCACGTAAAAGAAACCATCACAAGAAAGATAGAGCGCGACCGACTCAGTTGGTATTGCCATGTTCAAAGGAGAGATCCTTTGAACCCCGTCCAAAAGGCGATATCAATCAACGTTCCAATTTCAACACGCAAAAAAGGCAGGCCGAAAAACAATTGGTGCAAACAAATGCAAAAACACCAGCATTTGATTGGCCTCAGCGATGAAGTAATCCCAAACCGAGAAGCCTGCCGCTACTTTCTGAGGTCAAACCGGCGGACCCCACAAGCGGACCAGTAGGAATGCAGTTAAGTGGGAAGGTTATGGTCCTACACTTCTGACCATAGCGACGCCGGAAAAAAGGAAAAGCAGAAGACATAATGGGCCAACATCCACCGGTATAGAAATAAGTGAAGATCATCCTTTAAAATTCTCCGCAAAGTGGTCCCACTGATGCCTAACTGCTGCGAACGGCGCCGATATGACAAACTTGGGTCTTCTTGAACACTGGCCTTCACAGACTGAATAGCTGAGTTTGAACGCCATAGAACCAAATTGAAAAAAATTCGACGAATTGTATCTATTTTGGGCGCAACCCGATCACGATATTTTGCACGATACGCACGTTGAGTTAGCACAATTGATCGTTCATTTTTAATGAACATTGAAACTATTTCCCCGCGTTCTTTTGGTGTGAAGCGATTAATTTTATTTTTCAAAATGCTATGACATATGAAAATCGGTTGACAATTGTTGAAGTTATTCGACCCATATAAGATGGCGCACTCTGTAATATTATAAAAAAAACTGTTCCCTCTGCGGGATAGGGGTTAGAATATAGCCGCAATTCGGAATGCCAATCGTAAGAGGCGACTAAATTCCTTATGGATCTGTGCCTCATGGAAAAAAGGTGATTACTCTGCACTACCCAAACTCAAAACAACATCAAAAATCGTAGGTCCACAGTGGTGTGAAATAACTATGGCTGGTCTTTCTTGGGCAAAATATTCCGAAACTAAACTAATTTCTCGATCGGATCCCCGGGTGGGAACTACCCAAGGGAGTTCTTCCGTGAAAAGGAATTCACAAAAATTATGTACAAGAAATTCGACTTTCGACTAGAGCAACTGCTGAAGACGGTGGTGATATGGATACCCACAACCTTGAAAAGTTAAAGGACCCTCGTAAGCACCATGATGAAAGTAATAAACAGAAACAAACCAGGTAGAAGCAGTATGATCAATAATAAAAGGAGTTGTAAAGAGCAAAGCAGCCAAAGTAAAGGAAAAGCCCTGGAAAATTGTGAAGAGATAACACGTGCAAGATATAAAAACCTACGAAAGGAAGTCAGCCAGCCTTCGGGATAAAAAAGCGGCAATGGCAAAGGAAATAATTGCAGTCAGTTTATGGATACGGGAGTTTATTGGCTACAGAATGAACCAACTACTCAACACCTTCTGTTGACTACGTCAACATTCTTACATGTTGAAATCTCTGGATCTGTGGTTGTCTTCCAACAAGACAACGAATGAAAGAACTCTGCTCAAAATGTGGCTGCTTTTTAATACTCTCTCGCAGCTAAAAGCGCCTCCACAGCCACTCGGAATCAAGACCATTGAACATTTTTAGACCGAGCTTGAAAAAAAAACATTCGAAATCGAGCTATTGGTAGCAAAACCTCTCTTGAAAAAGCTCTACAACAAGAATGAGAACTTTTCAGCCCAAATATCTGCATACAAATTTGTCGATAGTATGCTGAAATAACTTTTTTTTTTAAATTCGTGGCTAGTGCTAACAGATAGCATAGAGCGCTGCGACGAGTGTAGATATATTGGATCTGCTAGCCAATTAGACGAGGAGTTCCTCGACTTTCTTAATAAAGTTGATAAGTTCTTAATAAAGTCGTAAGAGCTGAGCTGATCCCCTCAGGACTCATAATTTTCTGAGAAGAATATGCTTTCTAAGACGGCAATGTATGTACTCTGCAGTAAACGAGGGGTTAATTTTGTTAAGATTATGTCTCAGACTACAGTGTCCCGAAAGGTAGCTGATCAGTCTTCTGATATCGACTCAATTATATTTGAAATTATTGATAGAGTGTTTGTTCAGGGGCTGTATGAATCCTTTCGATTGTTGGAGTCCTTGAACGCTGTTCAAAAGTACAGGTGTTGTGATTCTTCCCACTCGTCTAAGAGAAAATAAATCTTTGACTTGGAGATTCCGCAGAAAGGTTGGGCATCTATGTACCTTTCGCTGGAACTTTTCCTAGCGAGTTGGTCGACGATTTCGTTTTCCCTTGTGACCTGGCGCCCACCAGAGTTTGACTTTATTTCTTTTGCCTAGGTCTTGTAGGGCATCGTAGCATTCCTATATACGAGCCCAACTCTTTGAGTGCTGCCCTACCTCTTATGCTAAGTTTAGGTTGACGCACGTAAGGATGGCGTACAGTTCGAAGACACTAAGACTAGTTCCCAGAACCTTCGATATTCGAGGCCCTTGACATTTAGCAAGGGATCGCCGCTTTCCCAAGCTGTGCGGTTTTGGATCAGTGTCTCAAATCTTTTGTCAATCGTGAACGTGTGTGGTAATGCGTCCGAAACTGTGGAAATCATATCCAGTTCAGGAAGGTGTTGTAGAATAGACATATGTCCGTTTCAAAGCCGAGGTGTCTGATTGCACTACGTATAGCAACCATTTTAATAAAAAGGTGCAGTGAAGTAATTCCGAGCAGTGCCTCTTGGGCTGCTGTCGGGCTAGTTGGCATGGCGCCTGTAACGCCGAGACATGCTAGCCTATACGGTGAGCTTCTGGGGCACCGAAAATCCTCGCATTATTCACGAAGAGCCGCTATATGATCAAAAAGTTACTGTTTGGGCCGGTGTATGCGCTAAAACCACCATTGGACCGTATTTCTTCAAAGTTGGCGATACAGTGGATGGCGATCGATATCGGTGGATGTTGGCCCATTATGTGGTCCCAGAAATGCGTAAAAAAGGCTTATTTCACTTTTGGTTTCAACAAGACGGCGCGACATGCCATACTGCGGACAAAACAATGAACCTTTTGCGTAAGAAGTTCCCTGGAAGATTGGTGTTAAAGGGCTATATTGACTGGCCTCCAAGATCGCCGGATTTTACTCCTCCAGACTTTTTTCTGTGGGGATACTTGAAAAGCAAGGTGTATGCTAACGGCCCGAAGACAATAGAACAGCTCAAAAGAAACATTCGTACGGGAATCGCTGAAATTTCGACCGAAATGCTCGAAAATGTCATGGAGAATGCGCGAAAACGAGCCCATTTTTGCATCGGCAATAAAGGCGGTCATTTAATTGATATTGTTATCAAAAATTAATCAAAATAAATTGTAAAGGTCTAAATTGAATAAAAGTTTTTGAATTTCCAAAATTGCTGGAGAATTGTTGAAGTTATTCGAAATTTATTTTTATGCAGATAATTCTGTTACGTTTTAAGTCAGTTGGCTTATAGCATTGACCGAATCAAGTAAGATGCGTCCCAAAATGACAGAGCCATCGAAAAACTTGGAAGTACAGACAATACTCGTTAATCAAAAGTATTAATGGTAATAAAAATTCGAATGTCTCGATTATCTTGAAAAAAACTTTTTTTTTTAATGACTGTATCTGATTTTGCGCACAGTTAACGTCCGATGAATCCTCCTTTTTTGAAATTATGCTGTAGACCCTGTTTGGCATTGAACTTACTAATTTTCGAATTAGTCCGTCATCGTCCTTCAGCATACACCAGCCTTGCTAATATGTCCCAAAAATGTTCGATTGGATTCAAGTCTGGCGAACGTGCTGGCCATGACGTACATACTCGTAATTGGAATATCTCTGTCGGAAAACCACTTTTTAGAAGAAGCCACCACATGAATTGGAGCATTATCCTGTTGAAATTCCATGAAATTTTGTTCCAGTTCTTCGAGAAATGGTATGAGGTGTACTCCAAGATGTCTCGGTACTTTTCCGCATTCATCCTGTTAGGAATAATTGCTAAACGGGATGTTCCATACCGACTAACCGACCTAAGGGGCCCCATACCACTACACTACCTGCTCCTAAATTGTCATGTTCCTTTGAGCTCTGTCCAATCTGGCCGTCCTATGCTGTATAATATGAGGTGGTTGCGACTTCATTCTTTTCGATTGCAGCCGATCGGACATCTTTACAAATTATTGAACGGTAGGCGTGGTGGCTTCTATTCCAGGACATGCTGTAACGCGTGGAATACTGTTTGTGGAATTAGACAATTCCCTAAAAATGCGCCTTTTCTGGTTCTGGTAATGACGGCGAATGGCCAAAAAAAGTCCCCAATTTCTTAAAATTTTGTATGAGGTGATGGGAACCATTTAAATGCCTTTCAATTTCACGCGTAGATTTGCCACTTTTCAATAATTCATTTATTTAACCTTTTTCGAATTCGCTCAACGATTTTCCTCATTCCATTTTGACAATATCTACTCAAACACGAAGTGATCGACACTGATTGAGAGCAAGTAATATCCAAGTAATCGTTTCACCAGGATTAAGCACTTCACAGTATACCATTCCCTTCTTCTCCCTCCAAACACACAGTATAACTGTGGACAGGCAAACTTCGGTATTCCAAATCGACCTAACAACCTACCAAGACACAGGTTTACTTTAGATTAATTTTCAGGTCAATGTCAGATTAGTTGCGATCGTCACGAGACATCCCATTCGAACCCATTAGGAAGAGATAAGACATAATCTCCTACTATCGCAGGTGCAATGATATTCAGTCCCTTTCATCTTCTTTCCCAATGACCCGTTCCCTCGTGAAGAAAGCTTAACAATGTAGTCAACCATCCGTCGATCTATCCATAATCATTATCTGTACTTCACTCCGCTCTCTATTGACTCGCTACGCCACTTTGCTAAACATATTCACTTTCCCCGATTTAGGTTCCCAGATTTTCCTGGTCCCAAAATGGCACAGCCGCGCTAATTAGATGTTCTCAAGAGTTGTGGAAAATCACCTCTTTAACCTACCTATCGCCTTTAGTCCGATTTGCTTCAGGTATTGTGGCGCCATTCCACTTAAAAATAACACGAATCTTGCCAAATAGCCCACAAATAGGACTAAAAATAGGTTAACAATAAACCCTCACTTGAATGTGTTTATTTATGTCTAGGCTTATCCCCGGAACAATAGCTGATAATAAAATAGTGCGTTTGCCCTTTCCACACTCGACAATTCCAACAACATATTGTTATGTGCTATTTTACAATGACATTCAGTTATGTTTGGTATTCATACAATAAGGGTTGTAGCAACGTCACAAGAGGGATTGTGACCTTTTGAACACCCCGTCGATATATGTAAACATTGGATAAACAAAGTGATTTACTTGACTGGTGAAATTCTTCGACCAATTAGACGAAGTTGTTTGTAGTATACCATGCTGAATATATAGTTCAGCTTAGGTATGGACTCCTTTTAGACCGGTCATATACTTCGTGCATCTTTTTAAATTGTTCGTATTTGAGAAGGAAACGAATCTTGGTGCCAATTCCATAGGAAATCGGGAAGGTTTCATACGGATCCAAGTCATGGAACTTCACAGCAGTTCTCATTCCTCAGCAGTTTAAAATCACTCGAACATAAAGGTAAGATAAACAACTCAATTAGATAAGGATATTTGGAAGGAGTTACGATATTTGTTCTCAAAAACTTAGGATAATCGAATGGCTATGATTATATTATAATGATTTAGAGCACTTAAGGCGCATACGCTCTTTATAACAGGCCAATAGACTGTAGACCTTAGAGTCTACACAAAAGGGAGAATTTGTAAAATAGAGTGGAGCCACAATTTACGCACTTGACGGGGGAGGTTTTTTCAACTTTTGGAACGCCTTTTCGCTGTAAAGTTATTCCTCAATCCAACCAATGACTCTAGAGGACTTAATTGCTAAATAGTCATGACTTTCTCTTTGCTTGATGACTTCTTGAAGTGTTATTGCTAACTCACATTATGTGTTTGACCTTTTGGGGACCCAAGTACTTGCTGGGCTTCGCAATGCTAGTTTACCTGCGATAGTACTCATACCTTCGATCAGTAGGAATATCACCGAAGTTTGGTACATCGAAATAGATAGTTGATGACCTTGTGCGAAAATTATCAAACGACTTCCATCTTATGAATTGACTCATTGACAACAATCGTCCATCTACGAGGGATAGTTAATTTTCCGTGGCGTGAGGACTGGTCTAAATAAGTTTGATAAACGCCAAAAAAATTTTGCGTGTTTTTACCGAAAGCCTCATATCGAGGTAAGAGTCTTAGGCTAAAGTCTTCTTGGAGACGACTCATTCGACTATGTACTATGTAAATTTGACGCTATTGTTGAACTGACAACATTCAACATCATAGCGATGACTTTTGATAGTTAAGTTCAAACGATCATGGATCAAACATGGAAATGATGAAAATTCCTTATGAAATCAGTGGAAATCATTGTAAAATTCGTTCTGGTTTTGGCCACCATCAAGCGTCTTCTCTCTTATCTAGAGAATCAAAATCAGTTGAAAATATTGGCGCCATAGGTGAGAGTATGACTCAAATCCATTTCAAGACGATCACAGAAATCGGGCCTTTCTACAATCACTTTGCATTTTACTTAAAGATTTTGGCTTACAAGCTTATAAGATTTGCTGATTGATATTAATGAATAAGATCATGTTTTCTTACACAACATGAAGTCATGAAGCTCGTTTCTATTTGTCCGGGTAAGTAAATAAACTGTTGCATTTGGCTCAGATATAATGGAATAAGCACACCATCCACAATGCGTAACAGTTTGGTGCGGTAATCAAGCTGACGATGTCATGCCACACAGCTGGTGGAACAATACTTAGCTCTAAGACGTGTGATTTTTCGAAGTGGAGTCTTCAGTTAGAAGTCGGGATCGTACGATTTAATATCGTCAGACTTTTTTCCGGACTTTGTTAAAAATGAGTCTACGCCTATGCTTCAAAAATGATATTCGTATATGCGATTTCAGAACTTTTAGTCGCGAAATTCAGCAGAAATTTTGTTAAAATGTGATAACAAAAAAACTATAGGCATGGACATTATATTACATTGCTAACCTCAGCGCTTGTACTTAAATTTTTAATTCTCGTGGGGGCAAACACCCCCATTTATTAAGCTTAATTCAAGCACATGATCTTACTTAATCTAACTTAACCTAACTTAAACTAGCTTAGAAGCTAACGGGTAGGGGAGAGGGGGGCATGAAAAAGAAGGGTTTTTAACCATGGAGTGCTAAGGTTGCGGTCGAAGAAGGGATTCGAGTTGACTCTTCCGAGCATTCGAAAGATGGGTTCGTTGGAGCCATAAGCGGTACGGGTGGTGGGTACATAGAAGAGACGAGGGTTTCGTACATTGCGAGGGTTAGTGTTGAGAGAGACAGAGTTATAGAGGGTAGCGCAGTCAATGGAGCCTAAAAGGAGTCGATGGATGAAGAGGATGTCAGATACAGTTCTTCTTTCCTCCAAGGTGTTCATGTTAATTAGTTTAAGGCGGTCGTGATAAGGTGGTAAGAGGATTGTTCCAGGGGAGACCTCGCAGAGCAAAACGTAAGAACCGGCGTTGGATGCTCTCGATTCTAGAAATGTGGATTTGCTGGTAAGGAGACCACACTTGAGAGGCGGACAAAGGTTGTGTAGAGAGATCGGGTAACGTAAGGGTTAGAAAATTCTTTAGACCATCGCTTCACGAACCCGAGTGCTGAATTAGCTTTAAGGATTATCTCGTCTATATGTGCGCAAAAATTTAGCTGTTGGTCACATAATATACCAAGATCGCGCAGAGTTTGAACGGTGGAGATGGGCTGATTATTGAGGAAGTAGAGACGGGGACGAGGTTTAATACGTTTACGTGAAAAAGTGATTGATTGGCATTTGCTAATGTTAAGCTCCAAGCAATTTTTGGAACACCACATGGAAAAACTATTGAGATCGGATTGAATAAGGGAAGAGTCGTGATTGGAGGAAATAGACTTGTAGAACTTGGTGTCGTCGGCATATAGTGAGATGTGGGAATTTTTAATCACTATTTCAATATCGTTAATGGTAAGGACAAAAAGAAGTGGACCTAAGTGGCTACCTTGGGGGACGCCGGAAGAAACTAAGAAAGGATTGGAAAAGGCAGATCTGAGGCGAACACTATAATACCGATTTTCCAAGTAAGAAGATATCCACTTCAATAAAATGGGTTCGAAGCAAAGAGAAGACAATTTGAAGAGTATTAGATTGTGGGAGATTTTATCAAAAGCCTTACTGAAACCGGTTGAAACCATGTCGACATCTTTGCCATTCTCTAAAGCCGAGAGGGTAAAAGACACAAATTCAACAAGGTTTGTGGTTGTAGATCGGCCCTTGAGGAATCCGTGTTGTCTGGGGGAGATTAAAGACTTGCAGCGAAAACTTAAGATTTCGTACAAAATGCTCTCGAAGATTTTGGGTATATGTGACAGTTTGGCAATGGGACGATAATTGTTAATAACGTTCTTCGGACCTTTCTTGTGTATAGGGGTTATAAATGAGGTTTTCCATAACTGGGGGAATTCACCAAAAGATAGGGATAAACTGAAGATCTTTGAAATAGGGAGAGAGAGGGTTGAGGAAAATTTCGGTAAATAATCGAAGTAAGCGGGGTCTGGAACGAAGGAGTCGTCGGCGAATCATTGTTTAAAATAGGCGGCAAATAAGTTGGCGACAGTGTTAGGGTCATTAGAGGTTTGATCATTCAAGGAGAGAGAGGTAGGCTAACCATCAGATTTTCTTTTGTAGTTAACAAATTTAAAGAAGGACTTAGTATCACTTATAAGATTGGCTTGCGTTTCAGCTAAATAGCGTTGATAGAGGGAGTTGTGAAGGGCGGTAAAGTTAAGATAGCTGCCCATGTAGTTAGAAAAGCCATTAGGGGATTGAGTACGAAGGAAGATTGTCCACTGTTTATTTCTTTTGTTTCTTAGGGTGCGAAGTCTACGATTATACCAGGGTGGGGAGGTGGACAAAATTTTGCGTTGGGAAATTGGTACGTAAAGAGAGATAGAGTTAAATATTTCCCTATAGAATATGGATATTGCATCATTTATAGTTAGATTATCAAAATTGAAAGGGGCTATTTTAAGGTATTCATTGATTTGGTGGAAATTTGCTTTGTGGAAATCGTGAGAAGGCAAAGCTGTGGAAGGGGTGTTCTGTAAAGGAGAATCGTGAAAAAAGGAAAGAAGGAGGGGGGATGGAAGTTATCGATGATTGAAAGAGAGACTATAATAAAAGTGCGGCATTGTCGTCGATGTCTCAGCACATCTTGGACTCACTTTTAAAAACGAAGTCAGCCTGAGACTCGTATCAAAGCACCTACCATTTGTGGCAGCAGACTATTTAATAACGCCCCGAATAGTGTCCATTATTTGTTGCGTTAGAAAACACTGGTGATCCTAACCAATCAACCTATTCCTAAACTTGAAAAGACTTTCGATATCGTATGCTTAGAAAGTTTGTTCTAGATTGGAAATGCCAAAACAACTTATACCCATAATTTATGTTATGATTATGAGGAGGAAGTTGTGTTGCGTTACTCATACAAGATGCACTACAAACGTCCCATACATCACTATAAAAATATCCCAACAGGTCATAAAAATTATTTGTCCCACTTTGATTCTTGTCATACTCAGAGACACCTCACGTCCTCATGTCCCATACACCAGTACAAAAATATCCCAACACCTCAAAAAAAATATTTTTCCCACTTCAATTCTTGTCATACTCAGAGGCACCTCACGACTTTTGCATTAGTATTGCAAGCTATCAATGGGACATGTGACAAGATGTACCTCAAATGAGGTGGGACAATGTACCACATCACTCTCCCAAATGAGTACCTCATATAAACTCAATAAAAATGCGTGTCCTACCCAACACAAGTTCATTGGACAATGATACTAAAGAGTGATTTTTTTGGAATTGATGACGCGTGTTTCTTGCCATGAATTAAAGTCGAACGTGTTTAGTTGGCATTGCCATTTCATAATGAAAAGATTTACTCTCGAATAATGTTTACTAATTATTGAATTTTATTATCAAAATTAGTATTATTTGCATCCGTCATAACTGACCTACTGATCAAGAAATTCAAACCATAGCGATGAAATTTCGCACCAATTTCACGCTATCGAACATTAAGTGACCAATCCCTATGCGTAGTGTGCTTACAAAGGAAAATATTGGTATTGTGTTACTCTCTTACGTGAAAGTTTTTACGCTCGTGCAAACATAAACCGAACGACCCACCACAGCGTTGAGTATTCGGTGAGTAATCTTAGAAGAGCTGAAGGAAGATCCGCTTTTTTATCGAAAAAATGCATTCAGCGACAAATTCATTGTCTATTCAATAGGTATGTTAATGAACAAAACTGAAAAATGCACTGTTTAGTGCGGTTTATGCTCCGGGCCGTGAGACCTAGTTGGATAGTAGTTTGGTCATTGGCGCCCCGTATCATTTAATTATTTCGAACCTTTTGCCCGAAGTGCTCGAACTGAATCTGGTCGACATGTGGTTTGAGCAAGACCGTGCTACATGCCACGCAGCATGCGAATCATTGACCAATTGGCAGACAAAATTGTTGCATTTAAAAGTGGTCACACAAGTCTTGAAGAAGATCCAAGCGAAGGAAGTCCTAAGAGCTTAAGCCTATATGATATAAAAAGGCTTTCGAATTATTCAAATTGGTCCGTGTCCCATCTAGTTGCCAACGAGTCCTATGGTATGACATGGGCGTTGTGTCAAATTTTCTATTGGAATATGTTGGATGTAGTAAGATAATTGACCCTAAACAATGTCACTCAAATACCTGAATCCTTTCCATTGAGCTGGCTCTCACATGCGACATCTGTAAACAATCATGGATCTGAATAAAGCCATCTGATGAGAGCGAAAGTGTTCTAGACCCTAGCCAGAGCAGCAGCCACATGTTTGCCAAACTAAAGGGTGAGCCATCTAGTGTTTTTTTTTTTAATCATAGATTATTTGAAACTGACAGCTGTTTCCCGCTCGAAATCATGACAGAAAGCCAGTATCATAACCCCGCGGAACGAAATGAGTCAATTTACGCTTGAACAACGTTGGGAAATATTAAGTGTATTTTATTATGCCTTTAATAATTAATATTTGTATTATAGTGGTCACAGGAAAGTGACGCGGACAGTGAAGAAAGCAGCACACCTGAATATTCATTGCTGCATGAAGAAGCGACAGATTTCTCGGTCGAAATTTAAATTAATATACAGGTTTACCTTTTTTTGCCCACCTGCTCCATTTCCACTTCACAATAAAAACAATCTTTGAAATTTAAGTGTGGAATTGCCATATCAAAGAAAATGTTTCTTCTAACCAATTGGTGGTATCGACACCTGTGCCACATCCTGTGCGTACAAGAGACGAAATGGCGAAACACCGGTAATCGGGCACGTTTCTTGGACGTTAAAACAAAAGCCTACACGATGTTTTACTATGAATTGGAACAAGGAAAAAACGGAATCGCCATCATCCTTGCGGCAGAGCTACTTGGCAACGTCTTAACCATTTCAAAGTCCAGTGACCGTTTGATGGCTCTCAAATTGGTGATGCATGGTGAGGTGTGGAACATCGTAAGCGCATATGCCCCTCAAGTCGGATGCGAACAAAAAGAAAAGATGCATTCTGGCTAGATTTCCACGACCTTGTCAAAATCATCCCAAAGGAAGAGCATTTGTTTGTTTAGGCAGATTTAAACGGACATGTCGGGTAGACAAGCGAAGACTATGAAGATTACCACGGGGGGCTGGGATACGGCACCAGGAACTCTTCAGGTGAAGATATCCTAAACATGTGCAAGTCGTACGGTCTTATAGTGCTAAATACCATGTTCGTCAAACAAAGCCGGCACCTGATCACTTATAGCAGCGGCGAAAATGAAACTCAAATAGACTATCATTTGGTATCCAGTTTTCATGAAGTGATCCTGGGGGACGCGATCGCCCCTCAACACCGTCTCCTCCTGACTGAATTTTTTATGGAGGCGAGTAAGAAGTCAAAGCAGCAAACGAAGGTGTCTGAGAGAATCAAGTGGTATAAGCTCGATAAAGGAAAAGGCGAAGCTTTTATTACCAACATGAAAAACTACCTCTCTTCCATTATCGATGAGGTCGGTAATGAGGAGTGCAGAGCACAAGACATGTGGGATTCCCTACAACAATCTGGCCTGGCGAAAGCCAAATCACTGCTCGGAACATCTAAAGGCCCCTGCCAACACGCAAAAGAAACCTGGTGGTGGACAGACGAAGCCAAAGCAGTGATACACGAAAAGAAAATGGCTTTCCAAGCTTGGTCAAAGTGCTCTTCTACTAATAGAGAGGAAAAAGCTCGCCGTGTAAAGGTATATAAAAGTGCGCCCAATTCAAAGCGAAAAGCATGGAAGGCCTCTATCAGGAGTTGGAAGAAATATCGTCTTCCGCGTCTGACAGGAACCAGGCTACCCAGGAGCTTCGACAAAGCAATTTGAACCAAGGAGCAAATATCTTTAAGATAGCCGCCCAGAGAAGAAGAAATGCTCAGGAGATTCGTTTCCCAAAGTTTATTAACAATGCTGAAGGCCAACTCCTTGTGGAAGACGAAAAAATTCTCCACAGATGGCGACAGTATTGCGAGGAACTTCTGAACGAACAGTTTCCCCGAGTGTACTTTTCAAGAGCCGCCCCGAATCATGCCAAAATATCCGACATCACAGTCGAAGAAGTTCGGTACGCGGTTAAAAACTCCAAGAAAAGAAAAGCTGTTGGACCGGACGGGATACCCTCTGAGTTCTGGAAAAAGATGGGAGACATCGGGTCTAGATGGCTCATGGTTCTTATCTCCAAACTTATGAGAGGCGACACTATGCCTAATCAATGGAGGGAAAGCTATCTTCTTCCTTTGCACAAAGGAAAGGGTGATACGCGAAATTGTGACCACTACCGTTCTGTCAAGCTGATGTCGCACACCATGAAGATCGTTGAACGGGTATTAGATGGCCGACTGCGGAACATAATACGACCATCTGATGACCAATGCGGGTTTGTCTCGGGTAAATCAACAACAGATGCCATCCAAAGTATAAGGATCATGATGGAAAAGCATCGTGATTCTTCCAAGGACTTGCATATGGTGTTGGTTGATTTCGAGAAGGCCTTTGACCGGCAACCAAGAGATCTTTTATGGGTAGCGCTAAGACAAAAAGGAGTTCCAGAAACCTACGTGCGAGTGATCATGGACATGTACAAGAGAGCAACAGTCACCGAAGAGTTCGCAATCAAAGTCGGTGTACACCAAGGGAGCGTCCTCAGCCCACTGCTCTTTATAGCAGTCCTTGATTGCTTGCTTGAAGGAAAAGTGACCCCAATGTGCACCAGCTATTCTTTGCTGACGATGGAGCCATTATAAGTGATGATCAGGCGTCCCTACAACGAGCACTTGATGTGTGGGTGGACATTTTTGAGGGACACGGGTATCGTATTAGTTCAAAGAAGACAGAGTATCTGTGCTGCCCGTTCTCTGACCCTCATCAGCCTATTCCAGACATTTACTTGAATGGAAGAGTGCTTCCCAAGTGTGAAAAGTTTAAATATCTGGGATCTCTGATTAATAGAGAAGCAACTTGTGATGACGACATCAAACATCGCGTAAGCGTAGGGTGGATGAAGTGGCGGGAAAACTACGCCATCTTCTGTGATCGAAAAATGCCCCCTAAGCTGAAAGGAAGGCTCTACACTTCAGTTGTACGTCCGGCGCTCACATACGGTTCACAATGCTGGACAATGCGCAAAAAGTATGAGAGCAAATTAACGGCAGCTGAGATGAAGATGCTTCGCATGACAGCGGGAGTAACAAAGCGTGACAGAATTAGAAGTTCACAGATCCGAGGAAGCCTCCACGTAAAAGAAACCATCACAAGAAAGATAGAGCGCGACCGACTCAGTTGGTATTGCCATGTTCAAAGGAGAGATCCTTTGAACCCCGTCCAAAAGGCGATATCAATCAACGTTCCAATTTCAACACGCAAAAAAGGCAGGCCGAAAAACAATTGGTGCAAACAAATGCAAAAACACCAGCATTTGATTGGCCTCAGCGATGAAGTAATCCCAAACCGAGAAGCCTGCCGCTACTTTCTGAGGTCAAACCGGCGGACCCCACAAGCGGACCAGTAGGAATGCAGTTAAGTGGGAAGGTTATGGTCCTACACTTCTGACCATAACGACGCCGGAAAAAAAGGAAAAGAAGAAGACACCATTTGGTGGTGATATTTCCCCAATAGACTCAAGAGTTTTAGAAATGTAGGATAATACACATATTATAGCATTATGAGTACAATTACTCGATACGGAAGCGAAAACTGTTTAACCAAATCCTGGCCACAATTTCATATGTTCATCAGGCAATGATTCTCCTAATTTGAATGCGAAACCAGTGGGAAATAGTGTAAACTCACTTCCACTCAAACTCGGATCTTGAAATTTATCCAGATCAAGAGCTGGATCACGTGTTGTTATTGTAATACATGTAAACCATGATCCGGATAAGATCTGGATGGCATAATAAAAAAACACCTAACTATTGAAAACTTATTTCAGAAGTGAGTGCTGTGTAGCCCAAACAGTGTGTTTTAAAAAAGAAGTCTCAGTCGAGGGTCAAGCAGCATGAGATCCAGATAAGAGCCGCTCTTAGGATACGACGGGCTGTCCGTTGACTCTGCACTCTATGCTCTGCAGAACCCACCAATGGCTTAGGCCCCCGTGTAATGGGAATGTTATTTCCCCAATCACTATGTTTGGCATTTAAATCGGCGGCCAGAATGTAGACGTTTTCTAACGAGTTTAAGAATCGAAAAAGTGTCTCAAACTCTGCAATGAAAATATTGGGTTGTAGTGCTTCAGTCACATAGGCTGCTATAAGGTACATTCTCTTTCCATTTCAGAAAGGACTCCAAAACGTGGCATTGGTTCGGTCTCTTTGAATGCCGGATTTTGTTGTTCTAGTTCAGCTTTGTTTCGCTAACCAAACGTACATCGGGGCTTTGTAATTTAATTTTATTTTCGTGGGGGCAAAGACCACGTTTATTGAGCTTATTTCAAGCTAACCTAACCTAATTTAATCTTACTTAATCTAACTTATTAGCTAAGAAGAACGGGAGAGGGGAGGGATTAAAAAGACGGATTTTTAGGCATGGAATGCTGAGGTAAGGTGTAAGGATTCGTATTAACACTTCCCAGCCTGCGAGAAATTTTTTTTTTTTTTATAACTCGTGCAGGCTCAAGAGTGTACGCTCTTATGGTGTTTGTCACACAACCTGGACGGGCTGCAGATGGTTTATGTCGAAGATGTTCGTTCACTACACTCCGGGGGTGGTTGTCCTAGATAGAATTTGAGAGATTCGACTGAATTTGTCGCATTGGTTGTAGTTCACAACAGCTATTTTGTTTCCATGCCATTATGGTGTTATATTGGAGATGCATACACAGAGTATGAATTTTGGAGTGATCATATACTGCGAGTGTTATGCCTTCGTCAGCACTTTTTGATCATCTCTCATTCACAACTGATGTTATTGCACAGTTTTTCCGTATAGGAATTGTTCTTGACTATGGACGGCTCAACAGTCGGTGATGATTACCATTGCACAACGACCATCCCCTGGGTGGGTTCATTGAAGGTTTTGGTGATTTTGTACATTGCGGTGTTAGTGTTGATAGAGACAGAGTTTAGAGCGTCGCGCAATCGATGATACCTGAAAGTAGTCGATGGATGAGAAGAATGTCAGATACAATTCTTCTTTCCTCCAACGTGTTCATATTAATTAGTTTAAGACAGTCTTGGTAGGGTGGTAAAATCAAAGGATTGTACCACGGGAGACCTCGAAGAGCCAAACGTAGGAACCGGCGTTAGTAAGGAGACAACACTTGTGAGTCATATTCAAGAAGGGGCCGGACAACGGTTATGTAGAGAGATCGGGTAACGTAAGGGTTCGAGAATTCTTTAGACCATTGTTTCACGAGACCGAGTGCAGAATTAGCTTTATCGACGTGTGCGCGAAAATTTAGCTCCTGGTCATATAATATGCCAATGGCGTGAACGGTGGAGATGAGATGATTATTAAGGAAGTAGAGACGAGGAGGAGGTTTGATTCGTTTACGTGAAAAGGAGATTAGTTGGCATTTGGAAATGTTAAGCTCCAAGCAATCTATGGAACACCAAATGGAAAAGCTATTGAGATCTGATCGAATAAGGGAAGAGTCATGACTGGTGGAAATGGTCTTGAAGAACTTGGTGTCGTCGGCATATAGTGAGATGTGGGAATGTTTGATCAACATTTCAATATCGTTTATAGTAATAAAGAAAAGAAGTGGACCTAAGTGGCTGCCTTGGGGGACGCCAGAGGAAGCTAAAAGAGGGTTAGAAAAAGCAGATCCGAAACGAACACTGTAATAGCGATATTCCAGATAAGAAGATATCCACTTCAAAGAAATGGGGTCGAAGCCAAGGGAGGACAATTTGAAGAGTATCAGTCTGTGGGAGATTTTATCAAAAGCTTTAGTGAAATCAATTGAAATAATGTCGACTTCTTTGCTATTCTTTAAAACTGAGAGGGTAAAGGACACAAATTCAACAAGGTCTGTGGTTATAGCTCAGCATTTGAGGAAACCGTGTTGTCTAGAGGAGATTGAAGACTTGTAGCAAAAACTTAGAGTAAAATACTCTCAAAGAGTTTGGGTATATCGGACCTTTTTTGTATATAGGGGTGATAAATGAGGTTTGCCATTAGCGGGGGGAATTCACCTAGGGATAGCGATAGACTAAATGTTTTCGAGAGAGGGAGAGAGGGGGTTGAGGCGCATTTTTTTAGAAATATTGCAGGGAGACCGTTAGGTCCAGGAGTGAATTCCTCATTAAGTAGATTTAATTTGTTTTCGATGACATGGGAATCGAGGAAGAAATGAACTAAGGGAGAAATTCGGTAAATAATCGAAGTTTGGAGCAAAGGAGTCGTCGGCGAAAGATTGTTTAAAAAAGGTGGCGAAAAAGTTGGCGATAATATTGTGGTCATTCCACGATTGATCATGGAAGAAGAGTGAGGAAGGGTAGCCATCGGATTTTCATTTGTAGTTAACAAATTTAAAGTAAGATTTGAAAGCGGGAGTTGTGAAAGGCGGTAGAGTAGAGATAGTTGCCCAGGTAGTTAGAAAAGTCATTAGGGGATTTAGTACTTATCCACAGCTTATTACTTTTGTTTCTTAGAGAACGGAGCCTGCGATGTACCAGGGTGGGGAGGTGGACAAAGTTTTGCATTATGAAATGGGAATGAAATGAGAGATAGAATTAAATATTTCCCTGTAGAATATGGATATTGCATCAGTTATGGTTAGGTCATCAAAATTGAGAGGGGCTTTTTAAAGGTATTCATTGATTAGGTGAACTTTTGCTCCATAGAAATCGTGAACTGTAGGGCGATTGTTCTGAATGGGAAAATCATGAAAAAAGGAAAGGATGAGGGGAGGATGGAAGTTGTCGATGGTTGAAAGGGAAAGGGAACAACGTGAAACAAAAGAGTTGAGGGAATCAGTTGTGAATATGAGGTCTAGTTGTCTACCCATCTAATTTAAGACGCCACTAATACCGGACAACAAGCGCAACCGTGAGACCACTTCAGTGCAGTGTTTGACGCTGTTTAACGCAATCCGAAGGAGTTTCTGCGTCGTTTCGTAACAGTCAACGAAACATGGATCCACTGGTACACACCAGAGACTAAGGAACAGTCGAAACAGTGGACTTCACCCGGCGAACGTGCTCCAAAGAAGGCGAAGACTGTCCCATCGGCCGGAAAGGTGATGGCCACCGTTTTATGGGATTCACAAGGTATGATCCACATCGACTACCTGGAGAAGGGCAAAACGGTCACAGGGCTGTACTATGCCAAATTATTGGGTCGATTCGACGCCGAATTGAAGAAAAAACGGCCCCACTTGGCGAAGAAGAAAGTGCTCTTCCACCATGATAACGCACCGGCTCACACCTCCGCCCTCGCCACGGCCAAATGGGTCGAATTGGGCTACGAACTGCTGCCCCATCCACTGTATTCTCAAGATTTGGCTCCGTGCGACTTCTTTTTGTTTCCAAACTTGAAAAAGTTACTCGCCGGGCAGAAATTTCAGTCGAATGAGGAGGTCATCGCCGCCACGGAGGCCTACTTTGCAGACCTCGAGAAAACGTATTTTTCAGACGGGTTAAAGAAGTTGGAGCATCGCTGAGTCAAGTGTATCGAGCTAAAAGGAGACTCTATTGAAAAATAAATCGCCATTTCTCCAAAATTTTTGTTTTTCTTTTGTAGGCTAAGTATTTATCGGACCACCCTCATATAACGTCTTCTGGGGTAGACAAATCTTAATTGAAACACAGTCGAGAAGTTGAGAGGATGATATTGTAATAAGGGAAAAGTCAATTGTATTAAGGACGGCTAGTAAGACGCCTCGTCAAGGGCAGCCATCAGTGGGTATACTAGGGCCGGCAGAAGCGAGTAGAGAGGCATTGAAATATTTGGTGACAATTGAGAGTAATTTTTTAACGACTTGATTTCTTTTTCAGGTTGAGAATATCAGGTCCTGAATCTGGCTCGTGGACCTGCTGTTGGAACTGGCCGATCTGCCCTTGGATGACGAATAGGATCGAACGCCTCCGGTGCCTCGGTAACAGGTACTGGCTTTGGGAACAGCCACAGGCTTTTAGACCACCTACCTCAGACCTACCGCCATGACGTAGGTCGTTTGGAGTGTGACGAATGGTGTTGACCTGCGCAACTTTCGTCCTTAGCCTCCTACTTACGAGCCAGATTCCCAGATTTGCTTTCGATCTTCTGGAATGCTGGTGGTTTATATCAAGCCAAACAAATGAATTTTGGATCAATTTTGCGCTATTCGCCAGGTACCTTTTGCTGATGCCAATTGACAAAAGCCTTTTGATTCGTTATTTTATTTTTCTTTTGACACCAAGAGGTATTTTTTGGGTGCCAAGCTCTAAGATGTTGTTCGATTAGCTTTCGCCTTACCAAAGATGTCCGCTCGCAGAGGTCATAAAAGGATTTTTCCTGACGCAAATCAGTTATTGCCGTTATTCTGCGTTTGTGACCGCGAGTTACAATCCTTTCAGTTTGTCTCCTTTTAGGGCATTCAAAACCATTCCCAAAGCGGCCTCTCTCAGATATGACGTTCTTATTATTTCGCACAGCAGTGTACATGAATGTGACTGTAATAGGGGTAATCAGCCTATTAACCTTTTAAATACCCGAGTAGGACGCAGATTAAAACCCATAAACTATATTTTTTTCCTTCATTCAAATAATTATCCTTTCAGAAAGTCATTCACATCCTCACCCCACTGCCATGAGTACCATGAATAAGAGAACGAATAACCAAAAACCCAAACAACATTCCAACAGGCTGGATTCAGTGAACACGTGCTAGACACATAAATGATTGCAACCCTTAGCTCTTACGTACCGACTTGCACACAACATTTCCCCCCGACTCTATTCAATTTCATTTCAATTGTACAAGCACGAGCACGAGAATGAGTTCATGTGGTACTCGACTCAACCACACCGAGTGCGGTAAACTTTCGACCCTCATTAGAATCGTATTTAGATAGAACACAAAGGCAGATTTAAAGACGCTTGACTAATCCTCATCCAACCTCCGACTGCATACGATATGACTTATGTGCTTATCTTGCCCGTAAGTGTGCAGCATAAATATTTACTTACACGCTCCATAAATGCATGGCACGTATGACAAGAAAATGATGTCGTTCGCAGAGCTACCCACAGGTGCATCGCATAAGCTAGTTCCGTTCTCGCCTGCACGACACTCGTTTATCATCGAAACTAGTTGAATAATCTTGCAGTTGCACTCCACAGCTCGGATATGTTTCGCGGTGTTGGTTTACGCATCGAAGCAAACAGACATAGCAGACAATTCGTTTCACCTTTCCGCTCGATGTGCAAAGTAAATGGGAAAACCAAAGGAACGACTAAAACCAACACGACCTATGAGCGTAATGGAACTCGCATTGAATTCATGCTGAAAGTTGACTGCGTGCAGCCACTTTTAAGTAGAAAAAACAGATGAGTAATACATGTACACATCCATATCGTGCTCATATGTATGTTGGAAGTGGAGAAGTGGCCAAAAATGGGACTACGAGTTGAGCTGCCTAAATGAGCTGCCCATATGGGCAATGTATTCAGCAAAAAATCCACGGAATGGGAGAAGCAGCCTAGAAATGGGGAGCTAAACAGTCGAAAGAATCAAGTGTGACATTAAAATTCATAATTTGTTTGGTTCGCGGGAAGCTATTTTGGGCGGAGAACGAAATAGCGTAAGCCGTACACGTACATTATCGCACAAAAGCAACCACACGGGCGTTCTACTCCGTCTTGAATCTGAGCTTGGGAGGTTCTATCGCGATCGTATAGAGTTGAATGCCGCCGAGACGGTGATAAGCGTATGACACATTTACGCCAGTCGAGCTCCAAGACAGGCTTTGTTTACGAAGGTGGAAGGTGACTAATGTTTACAATTTAATCAAAATTGAGTGGAATTCATTAACTCGGCTGTCGCCACCTTGTGCTTGGCTCGATTGTTCTTTATGTCTCATCAACGTGCTGTGCTGCTCCACTCTCCACAGATAGTCGTTTTGGAAACTCCTAGAGTCGCTCCAGACCTTCTACCTTAGCATTCCATTCGCACATATCGTTCACTGCGTCGCCCGAACGCGTCGTAGGAAGCAAGACAATCATCGAATTGGAAACCAATTACGCTACGCTCTTTATTTCTTGACTTCTCTACAGACATATTGTATAGGAATGAGCGTCTTAAATGCGCAGGAAGGGAGGTCGCATATTTTAATCAGTTTCCCCCCGTTCTTACTCCAATCGACGATTATGTGAGTGACGAACGATGCGATTGTTTTTTTTTTTTTGCTTTTTCGCTAGCACTAATTACCCATACAGTCGCGTGTTCTGGGAGAGTGAGCAGAATTACCGATGAAAAATTCCACATTTCTCGCAACAATCAATTTCGAGTTTTCAATTTCCCAATTCTGGTCAATTTGCCCATTGAATCGCGCTGCACACAGCCATCCAACACGGAAATCTTTTCGATTTATCAAGCAACAAGTTACACCCTAGGAGGTCGCCAATGCTAAAGGCAAGGCTACATCATGGAAATGGAAAAAAGCAAAACAGGAAAATGAGAAAAAAAAGTACAAAGCATCCCCTCGAACGGTTGGTTGCGCTGCAGCGGTGATGTTCAACGCGATGATGAATAATTTTCCATCAAACAACGAATTAACGACTTGAGCTGCCACAGCGCTGATGAGATTTTGTTGGCATTTTTTCACTCTTTCTTAACAGCTTACCAATTCCGAGCCGATGTTGATCGTCCGTATCCTGCCACACGGTCATCTTGATCTCCGTTTTGAACAAAACAATTAATTCTTAACACAAACATAAAATGCACAACACAATTGAATGAAACGTAAAAAATAAAACACAAACAGTTTTGAAACGAAAAGACGAACGATTTAGTGAGTTTTTGTCAACACGAAACTGGGAGGCGCTCGCGACCTCACGGACATTTTTTTCGAAAATAAAAATTCTACTGATTACGAATTATACCGCGTACACACACACCAGAGAGAGAGAGAGCACGACGTCTGTCTGACAGATGACGGTTCGGTTGATGCGCTCAGTTGGGGAGAGGCTACAACGAAATGACACTGATTGGTTTTTGACAGTTGGATTATGGGGTTGTGTGGGTGCTGTTTGTTCTGCCACTTAATTGCTGAATGGCTTTATCTATACAGGCATCAAGGTTGAATGAGCGCATTCAGTTCTTAGGGCAATCTAAACCTCAATGGAGATTTATATGATACGAGAAAAATTTACAGTCAAAGCATAAAAATAGCATTTTTAATCTATCAATTTCCGTGACACTAATATTCATGATGCGATTGAGCCGAGCAATACGCGAAAAGCGCCCACAATACGAGCAGAGGCACGAAAAAGTGATTCTACAGCATGACAACGCTCGGCCTCACGTTGCCAAACCCGTTAAAACCTACTTAGAAACGCTCAAATTAGAAGTCCTATCCAGAAACCACCATTCTGGTTTCTGGTCCTATCCCACCCGCCATATTCCCCAGATATTCCGCCGTCCGATCATCACTTGTTCCGTTCGATGGCACAAGGTCTGGCTGATCAGCAGTTCCATTCATATGAAGACATCTCAAAATGACTTGATTCGTGGATAGCCTCAAAAGACGAACACTTCTACCGTGACAGTATGCGAGCTCTGCCAGAAAGATGGGAAAAAGTTATCGCTAGCGATGGCCAATACTTTGAATGATTCATTTGTAACCGTTTTTCCACAATAAAGTTGGATTTTCATAAAAAAAAAAAGCGAGAGCTTATTTGCGCTCCTAAAAGTTACTGACCGACTTGGGTCTTTCTAAACCACACACCTGACGCTTTGAGAAAGTAGATGAAATCAAATACTGACTGCCAAAAACGACATAAAGATCGAAATATAGGCAGCCTATAGGAAACATGTGCTTCTCCGGGGTGAAGGAATTATTCAAAACAATTTTTTCTCTCGCAATGTGAAAATCCGTAAACCATATTAATGCGACATTACAGATGTTAAACCTGGGCTCCGACTACGAAAGAAGAAAATAGAATTCGGGGTTTTAAAAACAATATATTAAGAATCTATGGTGGAAAACAGGACAAAGAAACAAGCAAATGGAGAAAATTACACAATCAAGAACCCGAGGAAATTTATTGGCCCTAAGCACCCTCTCAGTAACAAAAACGTGCGCAAAGTTGCCCTTCGAATGCATCCTCTCTCGGACGTGCAACATGCTTATCAGCGCGTAAAATCCTGCGAGACTGCGCTTCAAAACGTAGTTGGGAGAATTGAATGCGCTCTCGAAAGGAAAGACTACATACTAGGCATTTTCGTCGACATTGAGGGAGCTTTTCATAACGCTACTTTCGACAGCATGTGTAACGCTGCTAGACGGCATGGCGTAGATGAAGCACTGGTTTTCTGGATCAAAGCAATGCTTGTGCACAGGACACTGATCGCTGATACAGGCCTCGAACAATGTGTCAAGTCTGGAGTAAACAGGGGTGCCCCGCAAGGTGGCGTCCTGTCTCCGCTGTTATGGTGCTCTCTGCTAGATGCTCTCAATGCCTCTGGAATCTATGCCCAGGCCTATGCGGATGATGTTGCTGTTCTCTCTGTCGGCTCATGTTTAGCGAATGTCTGTCTCAAAGCGCAGGCGGCGCTAGACGTGATCGAAGACTGGTGCACGAGAAATGGGCTGTCGGTTAATCCTCTTAAGACTGATGTCGTTCTCTTCACGAGAAGGAGGAAAACAACTGGCATTACTCAGCTGGTGCTAAAAGGCATTCCCATCCCGATATCCAAGGTATCTGGGAGTCATTCTAGATAGCAAACTTCTTTGGTCAAAACGTGTTGAGTCCAAAACCACCAAAGCGTTGTCAGCTTTCTGGCAATGCAAAGGTGCCTTTGGCAAAACATGGGGCTTATCGCCGAAAAAGGTCCTTTGGATCTACACGGCAATGGTAAGACCGATAATCTCATATGCATCGGTTGTTTGGTGGAGCAGGCTAACACGCAAACACACTGTAGCTTCACTCACTAAACTCAAAAGCGCGGTCTGTCTCAGCTGCAAGGGGGCTTTCTCCAGCACACCGGGAGCTGCTCTAGATGCTATGATGAATCTTCCACCCTTCAGAGGGTGCGTACTGAAAGCCATGTCTCGCCTCAAGAGAAATGGTTTTTGGTACAACTCGCACTTGAAAAATATCCTACGACCCCTGTCTCATGGATATGCCTTCTGACGCAATGACACCTGCCCTACTGCGCTGTAACTAAACAGTCACATTTCCATGACGTCAGGACCTGGAATGGAATGTCTTCGCATTTTCACAGATGGCTCAAGGACTGGGCAGGGATCCGGCACTGGAGTTTTCTTTGAGCGCGAAAACATTCGACTGCACTTCTCGTTAGGAAAATATGCGTCTGTCTTCCAAGCGGAGATTTACGCAATCCTAATGGCCATGCACTATGTTGTGAAACACAGGTGGAGGGGAAAAAGCATATGTGTCTGACTGTCTGCAGTGACAGCCAAGCTGCACTCAAAGCTGTGTCCAATCCTCTATCCAACTCCAAATTTGTGCATGAACTCAAGAACAAAGTCGGAAGACTAAATTCACTTAGGCTTGTATGGGTTCCAGGTCACAGTGGAATCCCAGGAAACGAGATATCCAATGAACTCGCTAGAAGAGGCTCAGAGGAGAGTTTCTCAGGACCTGAACCCGCCTTAGGTCTACCTGCTTCTGACCTGACATCAATGACTGGGTCTCTAACGTACACAGTCGCAGGTGGGGGGAATATCCAGGATGCAGGATGACTAAGCGCGTACGCCCTGACGTCTGCAAAAAGTCCGCAACATTTTTCTTATCCTTAAGGAGAAATGATTGCAGAAGGCTAATGGGCGTCATTACGGGCCATTACACTTTTGCCAAGCATCTCTACGTGCTTGGCATCAGTGAGACGTCTACCTGTGCTGCATGTTGCGAGGAGGATGACACAGCAGAACACTTTCTCTGTGACTGTCCCGCCTTCGCTCGCGCACGGTGGTGCACCCTTGGGGCCGACGTGGTGGGTGCCGATCTCATCACTGAAGCCCCTCCTCACTTTTCTCCGGACAACGGGGAAAATACAATAAAGACAAGGTGTCTGTCTGGTAGTACAATGGACCAGTATTTGTGTCTGAGTGCTCCAACAGATAGTAGAAGCCTCCAACAAACAAAAAAAAAAAAAAAAAAAAAAATGGTGAAGACTAAAATGAACAGGACACGTAGAACGAATGGACAGTGGACGAACAGTCAAACAAATAATGAGTGGAGAAACCTTGAGGAAGAGACCGCCAAGATGGGGCAGAACAGCGAAGCATAGTAGGAGCACATACATGACAGCGGAGCTTGGCGAAGGGTGGTCAACGAGGGTCTGAGCTTCCAAGTTCCAAATGGCCGGTAATGCATTAATAATTTAGAGGGATAACAATCCCCTATGGACATTGATGCTTTATGTAAATATTAAAAAGTTTTTTTTTTTTTAATAAACGCCTAGTAGCTATATATGTTAGTACATCATTTTTGCTAGTTTACCTGGTGCTAATAGATATACTTCTATATTTAACAACCACTCAAAACGTTAAGGGAGTTGTCACCCGGAAAGTCAGGTCTCAGGTTTTCTATACTTTGCTAACCCGCAGCTGTTGCATAGTTACCACAAAATTTGACATATTCAACACAATAAAAAACAAATCAAAAACTGATATAAGATGAATGTTATTGACACTTGTCTAACTTCTCTGAAACCACCAGAGATCAGCTGTCACTATGTAACATTTGTAACAGCCAGAGCCGTCCTTGAAAATCGGATCGAACTAATTTGTACTCCCAAGACAGAGCCAATATCACCGTGATTCAGCAAGTGTAGAGGTCAAAAGAAGTTATACATATCTCAGAAGACGAGCGCCTTAACGAGAAAGACTGGCGCCTATTCTTGTGCGAATGTCTCTTTTACGGGCAGAAGGATTACTTTAAAGACAAATATTTTTCCACGACTCGGCAAAGACGTGATCATGAGCTACTGGAAAGAGTATATGCTTAGTGTCTCAGCCATGAAAATTAAATCTGAGGAAAACTTCTTCGGGCAGGTCCCGAACGAACACAGCCTGCATAACTCTTAGTCCAGAAACGTATTCAGATATATGAGTTTAGTAGAGTAGCGTACCCCAACAATCATAAAGCTACTTAGTGGCTCCTGGTCAGTCAACACCTGGTTGATTATATTGCAGTAAATGTGAGACATTCCTGTTGTAATCTGATTTTAATATCGTGAGCACAGCAAAGTCCAGCATTCGCAAAATATCCAAAATTTAACAAGGAGCAGCTTTAATCGCAAGAGATTGCAAAAGATTGTCAAATCCTTTGCCGACCACGTATATCTCATGTTCTTCCAAGATCCAGCAATCGGCGAGAAAGCTGTCAACTCGCAACTCGAAAAAGACTAAATGATGCGTTGTCATGTGATTGTGTTAGCTTCGGAAGATGTTGATCACTAGCCAACGTGAGCCATATACAGTACGGCTATAACGTGATAGGGCGTCAGATAAAAGCTTATGAACGTTAATATAGAGGTGGCTATAATGAGCCCCTAAATAAGAGTCAAATATGGTATAGGCTCCCGGGTCCAACGACCTTGCCAAAACGTCAATAATGACAGATATAACTTCGAGGTAACACGAATAATATGTCGCTTTTTAAAAATAGTAAGAAGACGACCTCCAAATAGCCATGTCTAAAATCCAAGGGAAATTGAAGACTGCCCGAATTTACTAAAGGCCAATTGCGAAATGCATTATTTTGCACAAGCCATGTTCATGATAAAGTCCCTCATCAGATGTGAAAAATTCATCGGATCACCCGATTAACAAGCATAACTGCAGCAGAACTTGCACTACCAAGTGGGAAAAGTTATCCTTTACAAGCATTTGCTTAGGTAGGTTTCTAGCATTCCTAAGCTTTTTCGCCCTCATTATGTTAACAACATGTTTGCTGTCAGAATTGTGCCCTGTTTGCAATGGTTGCCTTCCATTTAGGACGATATATCCATGTTCATTGTTACAGTGTCCTCCACTATCCATTAATTAAGCATTGACATTATGCGTGGCTATAAATCCCGTTGTATATTTTTTTATAAAATGCGCCACATACACGCTACCGATCTAATCGATCTGTTGAAATTGTTCTATTGGGACCTTGGGTAAGTTCTCAATGACATTGCCAGAGCTATGCGCATAGTTTGTTCAAAAAATAAAGAAACTCTTTCGAATTTTCAGATCTAAGTGCATTCGTTTTTCGATTTTGTTATGTTGGTGCACATTTTCTCTTATGCATATTGATGTTAACAGCAATTTTGGATATTTAAAGAGTTTTTCTATAAGGGCGGGTAGATGTTGAAATGGAGTAAAACAAACGAGGAACCACATGTCATCTAGGTCCACATAGTCCATATAATTAATCTGGGCCATAAGAAATTGCCATTGACGGTGGCCAATGACGCCGCCCGCCTAAAATCCAACTTTTTTAAGGATGCATTGTCACCTGGTGAACCATATGAGTTAGTGTCATTCCATATACGGCAACCTTGCTTGTTAACACAGCTATTCATCTTCATCGCTAAAGATGATTTTTCGGCCTAAATTAGGGTTCTCTTCCAAACGCTTTGAAACCCTGTATGCAAAATTCGCCAAGTTGAAGTCTACGAAAGGCCGACTTCTTATGCACGGCCAGGAATCGACTGCCGCGGGTTCTGCTTTTCTCTCGGCCGATATTGCGTTCCTTTCTTTGACGTACATACCAGTGTTGGCTGATTGATAATGGAGCCGGTCGTCTCAAATTTGGTCACCAAACATTGAAGAGTCGACTATGAAGGGCAACCTCATCTACCGTAAAATAGGCGCAACGTTTGCACTAACGAACACTCATTTTGATAATAAACTTTAATCATTTGTTCAATGACAGATGTCACCAAACAACATGGTCGCCACAGGGCACCAAGGACTGCCCCCGCCCATTGAAAAACGCCGTCGTATAATGTGTAAATAGCTTGAGTATTAAGTATGCAAAGCTCGGTCAAATGTGAAAGTTTTACTCACTGGTTTCTTCGATTTCAATGGCGTGGCTCCTCATGAGTTCTTGCCGGAAGGTTGTGCGGTCAATAAGGAATATTACCTTGCAGTTAGGCGCTCGTTGCGGGAAGCAATACGAAGGAAACGTCCGAATTTGTGAGAAAATTCACGACTTGCATCACAATAATCCGCCTACCCACTCGTCGTTGCTTGGCCAAAAGCAACAATATCGTCGGCAAAGGCAAATATTCATGGTCCGAAAATTCTGCTCTGCATTTGGTGGGATCAGCATAGGAGTAGTTTATTATGAGCTACTCAAACCGACCGAAACCATGAGGATTCTGAACGAAAAACGAAAAACAGCCGCTATACCGCTATATGGGCAGAGAAATGACAGTACGATTTTGATGCAAAATCGGTGATCACCAACTTGGAAGCGCCTAAATAAAAAGTTTTGCTTTATTCTACGTATTAACAACACATCATTACTTATTCCATTCGATGGCACATGGAATGGCTGAGTAGCACTTTCATTCTTATGAGAATATGGATTATGAGCATCAATATGGGCTATACTTTGCGTGACATGTATTCTACGACTTACATTAAATAAGGAATTATCATACCTTTTACTGCACTATTCAGTGATTGACTTTTATTTTATATAAGGACACCCGTTAATAATGATTATGATATAAACCGTATGTCTATGAAAAATCTGTTAATACAATCCATATTTGCTAATTTCTTCTTTTTTTTTTTTCATTTAAAATTACATTTTAATCGTGGAGCCGAAAAAATTGATTTCATTTACATAATTTTTTTTTTCAAATCTGTTTGTGCGCCTGAACGCTACAATGATCAAAGCTGGTCGAAACACGCCCATTCAGCCCGTTCGCGAAGTGCCATGCGTTTTCTTTCAAACACAACTGACAGCTTCAATTGTCAATACAAAGAAAGAGACTTCAAAAAACGGTATAGCGCCATTTTTCAGTTAAGTGGTTTCTTAGAACATAATTTTCGCAACGATTTTTCGCCTTCAAATTTACGGGTAAATACATGCCTAAAAGTAAATTCATTTATACCCAAAAAAGTGAATAAATAGTGTCAAAAAATTCCATCAGCAGCAATTTCCACAATCAGTATAATTCGGCGTAAATTTTCGTGATTCAATTGCGACACCACCCCCTGCGCGTTGCCCCCCCTGCAACACCCACCAACACTCATGTAAAGCTTTTCCGAATTCGATTTTCACAACCTGAGTTAAATAACGAACTTCATAAAGCAAAACATTGCAAAACTAAGAAACGAGAGAGATAAAAAAAAACAGAAATATTGAGTAACGCAACTACAAAGTTCGGGGAAGCACTGCAAATCGGAGATAGCAAAGCAACAAATCAAATATGTTTGGTGGAACTAAACCAACGTTTGGCCAGACGTCCACGAGTACTGGATTTGGCTTTAACAACACCGCGACGGCATCACCATTTGTAGGGGCGACATTTGGAAAACCAGCAACAGGGGGCTTTGGACAGGCACCATCGTTCGGACAGCAGCAAAATACATCGCTATTTGGAGGTGCTCAAAACACTAATACTTCGTTGTTCGGAGCAGGTACCTCATCTACATTTGGAACCACAACTACGACTCAGCCATCGTTTGGAGGTAAGTCGACCTATGAGTCATATCTGGGTAATCCCAATACTGATTGCACTTATCGATTATTTGTGATGAAATGTCGCGTTAAATGCATCTTATTCCCTTTTTGGGTAGGTTTCTCTCAACCACAGCAAGCCACATCGATATTCGGAGCACCACAGCCGACGGCACAACAACCCTCACTATTCAGCCAGTCAAATACATCTGCATTCGGCGCTGCCAAACCGTCGGGCTTCAGCTTTGGACAGACAGCCGCCCAGCCCACCACATCCCTATTCGGCCAAGCACAACCCACCAGTACGGCTGGATTTGGTTCGTTCGGTCAAGCCAACCAACCGACGAATGCCTTCGTCGGTGCCACGACGGCGTTTGGCCAGCCAGCGAGCAACAACACCGTTCTGGTCAAATACCAACCGATCATCGGAACGGACACGCTAATGAAAGGCGGCACGCCAAACAATGTCAACACGAAACTGCACTGTATAACAGCAATGAAAGAGTATGAGAGTAAGTCTCTAGAAGAGCTTCGAATGGACGACTACTTGGCGAATCGAAAAGGCCCACAGGCTGGAACATCTACGGGTTTCGGTAGTTTCGGTGCTGCTCAACCGCAGCAAAATACTGGCGGACTATTCGGCACCAACAATCAACAAACAACTGGCCTATTCGGCCAGCAACCTGCGCAACAGCCAACTGAAAACAAAGGCCTCTTCGGTACAAGTATATTCGGGCAGGCAACACCCGCATTCGGAACGACAACTCAACCGAACAATAGTTTCCTTGCTAAACCATTCTCCACACCTGCTACGTCGACCACAGGCTTCGCCTTTGGAAACATAGCCACCGATCAATCCGCAAACAATCCTTTCGGCGCTAAACCATTCAGTCAGACCCAAACGCCAAGTTTATTCGGTCAAGCGGCGGCACCGAACACAGCCGCGCCTGCATTTGGACAGACCAATACGTTGGGCTTTAGTGGATTCGGTACAAATACAAATTCCGTTTTCGGTGCAGCGCCGACTGATAACAAACCAGCGTTTGGATTACCACAATCAACCGCCAACACGGGGTTTAGTGGTTTCGGAACGAATGTTAATACAAGTACAGCGGGAACCAGCCTTTTTGGTCAGAAACCAGCCCCGGCATTCGGCACAAACACTGCATTCGGACCAAATACAGCAAACAGCGGCTTCGGTAGTTTTCAAAGCAACACCGCCGGCTCGCTATTCAATACGACCATGAACAAACCGGCTACAAGTGGTTTCAGTGGTTTTGGTACACAGACTTCATCCGCCTTGACGTTCAATTCGGGTCAACCAAACCTGTTCGGTAATACTGCGAACAAGACGTTGTTCGGCAACACGTTGCAGAGTGGCACGAATACCGGAGGACTGTTCAATACTGGAGTTAGTCTGTTTGGCAACAACAACGCGATGGGCGCGTTCGGAACCAACACTTTGGGAGGGTAAGTAACGAGGATGCGATTCATGGGGAAGTGTACCTTATTCTTTCGATTTTAGAAATACTAATATGGGCGCAACGCCACAGCAAAATGTTATTCCAATTCATCAGCAAATCTTGTCGAAAGTAACATCGCCGTATGGAGACAATCCGATCTTCAAGGATTTAAAACGTAGCGACGAAACTGATGCTTTGCGTGCGACTAATCCACTTGCTCAGAAAGTCGTCTTGGAGTCGGCCGGCTCGCAGTTCAAGGTCTCTGCCAAGCCCAGTAACAATTCAATTAAAATCAAACCCGTGGGAAGCGCTCTGACAAAGGTAAATATTGATCTCTCGATGTAAGTCTGGTATTTTGACATATTTATTCCAGAAAGCACTGTTCGAGGGTTTGGAAGAGTTCGACAGCAGCGTGGAGACCTTTAGTTTGAAACCAAACGCCAAGCGGTTGGTTATCAAACCTAAACAGACCAACGAGCGTACGCCGAATGGAGCTTTGACAACAACTAATTCGCATAACTCGAGGGGAACCACGAATTCGGACGAAGCACCTCAAAGGGCTTCGGTGCCCGTTGCAAACCCTAGCACGATGCAACGTAATGAATCATTCTCCGGCGAAATCCTACAGGAGAATATTCCACCTCCGAATAAGGACCTCGACACGAGTCGTCGTGAGTCGTGGCTGCATCCGAACAACTTGGAGAAAGTTCGTCAACAAAACGTACAACACCCCGGCGAGGCGGTTATGAATAACACTCTTTCCGAATTGGTTCCACGTAAGTCGAACGATATGCCATTCAACACAGCCGAGGAAACAGGAAATTTGTCACGCAAGGAGTCACTCAGCAAAACTGTGTCCTTCAACGAAACCATAAACGATAGTTTGGTTTCAAGTCGATCGGATCGCAACGACGATTCGTTGTATATCAACATGGAACCGCATCCAACCGGAATCGTTCTTCGACGCGTGGGGTAAGTTGTATACAAGTAGACCATCTTCGTGCGGTTTGTAACGTTTCGTTTCTGGGTTTAGTTACTATACTATTCCATCATTGGACGATCTGAAGTCGTATCTCGCGGAGGATGGGTCGTGTATTGTCCCGCACTTTACTATCGGCCGCGAAGGCTATGGAAATGTATACTTCAGCAAAGAAATGGATGTAGCCGGTCTGAATTTAGATGAAATTGGTAGGACAAGTCGCTTTCTTCAATGCCACAATGTGATTGACTTTTTTTTTCAGTCTTTTTCCGTAACAAGGAAATCATCATTTACCCAGACGATAATAACAAGCCTCCAATCGGCAGTGGTCTCAATCGCGAGGCTCAAATTACCCTCGATCAAGTGTGGCCGCATGATAAGACCAAGCACGAGCCGATAAAGGATCCAAAACGTCTAGCCGAAATGGACTACGAGGGGAAATTGCGCAGAGTTTGTGACAAGAACGATATTCGTTTCATCGAATATCGGCCGGAAGGAGGCAGTTGGGTATTCAAAGTAAAACATTTTTCAAAATACGGCATAAACGAGAGCGATGAAGAGGACGACATCCCGACCGATCCGAAGAAGGCTAAAATGAATGCTAAGGACGGTCTTCCGGGCGCCATCAAGGACCCAAAGGTACATAATATCAATTGGGATACAAACAACAAACCGAATTTGATTTATTGACAGGTGGGTGAGAAAGTCGCTGGCATGACCACAGGAGAGAAGATAGCAGGAAAAGAAGACCCAAAACAGGCGAATGCCAATGTTGATGACGCTGACTTCATGCTGATGGACAAGACTCGTAAGTAGTTATCACAGACATTGCCAATACCAACCACTACTCCGCCTTCTCTTCTGTCTTTCAACTCTTCTCTCTTTTTTTTCTAGAATGAGTGATTTAGGTAGAATTGAACAGCAGTTGGTTCTGTAGTTGTTTTTTGGCTTTGTGCCTTGTATGATAGCTGGGTTGTGGGGCGGCGCATCTCTATATGTATGCTATGATCTTACGTCTATATGAAACAATGTTATACAATTATATATGCTATTATTGAAACAATTATATACGAAACGTTTATGGAGCAATTATGAATGGTAGTTTGATTGATATCGGTCTGAGCTGGGTGGCTTTGCTGGGTGAAGATAATCCACTTTACTTGGTATCCATTTCACCTCGGCCTTGCTTTAGATTTTTGTTTTTTTTATTTATTTTTTAAGTATTTTTTAAATGTCATGGATTCAACCAGTAAGTAATACAATTGCTTAGCGTATCCTTATACTGTTCTAGAGTATGACAGATCTAACTAATTATATGCATCCACACTAAGTAAGTTAACATTTCTATACCGAGGCATTAATATATGGTATTTAAGGCCGGTTTTAAACCTTATTAGGCGTCTCAATCATTGGATCCGTCGATGTCTGATTAAGTTCTATCGCCCTTAGTAGTATATTCCCGTCCAATCCATAGCCGCTATGATCACTTGCCCTTCAAATCGTCGAATTCCGCTGACTTCAATTTCACTAGTGTCTCCCTAAATGGAAACTTTGTCTTGCCTGCTGTTACTTAAGACCCTCACAGCCCATACATTGCTAACAACTCATCGTTGATCTCGTCGACTCCATATTTTATATCGACGAACCCAATGACATCATCATCATCTGTGGCGATTTCAATCTCCAACACCTGAAATGGGTTCAATCTGATGATGAGACCCATTATACAGCGTGCGCCATCTCATATAGGTCGATGTAAATTTCGAATAACTTTAACAATTCTTAACCGATTTTGGAAATTCAAAAACTTTTATTCAATTTAGACCTTTACAATTTATTTTGATTAATTTTTGAAAATAATATCAATTAAATGACCGCCTTTATTGCCGATGCAAAAATGGGCTAATTTTCGCCCATTCTCCATTACATTTTCGAGCATTTCGGTCGAAATTTCTGCGATTTCCGCACGAATGTTTCTTTTGAACTGTTCTATTGTCTTCGGGCCGTTAGCATACACCTTGCTTTTCAAGTATCCTCAAAGAAAAAACTGGAGGAGTAAAATCCGGCGATCTCGGAGGCCAGTTAATATCGCCCTTTTTTGACACCAATCTTCCAGGAACGTCTTACGCAAAAGGTTCATTGTTTTGTCCGCAATATGGCATGTCGCGCCGTCTTGTTGAAACCAAAAGTGAAATAAGCCTTTTTTACGCATTTCTGGGACCACATAATGTGCCAATATCCACCGATATCGATCGCCATCCACTGTATCGCAAACTTTGAAGAAATACTATCCAATGATGGTTTCAGCGCATACACCGGCCCAACCAGTAACTTGTTGATCATATAGCGGCTCTTCGTGAATAATGTGAGGATTTTCGGTGCCTCAGAAGCGACAATTTTGTTTATTAACTGAGCCAGAGAGCGTAAAATGTGCCTCATCGGTCATCAAAATTTGCTGCCAGAACTCCGGCTCAGCATTTATCATTGCAACGACATTTTATGCGTATGCCAAGCGCCGTGGCTCATCTTGTGGCAAAATTCTTTGAGCTATCTGCACTTTGTATGGAAATAAGTGAAGATCGTCCTTAAAATTTCTCCGCAAAGTGGTCCCACTGATGCCTAACTGCTGCGAACGGCGCCGATATGACAAACTTGGGTCTTCTTGAACACTGGCCTTCACAGACTGAATAGCTGAGTTTGAACGCCTTGGACGTGGCCGAGGTTGCTCACGAGGGCTTGCCATAGATCTTTTTTGGGCGCAACCCGATCACGATATTTTGCACGATACGCACGTTGAGTTAGCACAATCGAGCGTTAATTTTTAATGAACATTGAAACTATTTCCGCGCATTCTTTTGGTGTGAAGCGATACACGGTTAAATTTGTACTGAATTGGCGTTTCCAAAATGCTATGACATATGAAAATCGATTGACAATTGTTGAAGTTATTCGAAGTTTACATCGACCCATATGAGATGGCGCACTCTGTATCGCCGCTAGCCCCTCCTCAGATAAAGAAATCCTTTTCGCAGATCATTTCCCTGACTCTGGCCTTCTGCAACTCAGTAACATCACCATTAACATGGATAGACAACTCGGCCTGATTTTCTCATCTGATGCCGTAAACTGCAACCATTTTCTCCCTACTTTAGACCCCCTTCATCCACCTCTATCGGTAACTCTTTCACTCCCTCCGAAAATACGTACGAGGGTGGTCCGAAAAGTACTTAGCCTCACCGCTAGATGGCGCCAGTATCGCAAGAGCAACTTACTATCGTGTAGTACATTTTAGTAGACGGCTACAGCCGCATCGGACTCGTACTTTTGTTTTGACCGCGTGTGGAATCGGGAGTGTCCGCGGATTTTAGAAAAATGGAAAAAGAACAATATCGGCCGGTGATTCGATTCTTGTTTTTGGAAGGGAAATCGCGCAGCGAAATCAAAGAGCGTTTGGATGCTGTGTACGGTGACTTTTCTCCTTCGATAGCGACCATCAAAAATTGGTTTAACGAGTTTCAACGTGGTCGCACGTCGGTTTTTGATGAGCCACGTCCAGGTGCCCCGAAAACGGCTACCACGGAGGATAACGTGACAAAAATTAAATATCTCGTATTGGCAGACCGCCGATTGAAGGTGCGCGAGATAGCTGAGATAGTAGGCATTTCAAAAGATCGCGTGGGTCATATCCTGCATGAAGTTTGGGGCATGAGAAAGCTGTCCGATGCGATGGGTGCTGCGTTTGCTCACTCCGGACAACAAGCGCAACTGTTGGACCACTTCAGAGCAGTGTTTGACGCTGTTTAAGCGCAATCCGAAGGAGTTTCTGCGTCGTTTCGTGACAGTCGACGAAACATGGATCCATTGGTACACACCAGAGACCAAGGAACAGTCGAAACAGTGGACTTCACTCGGCGAACGTGCTCCGAGAAAGGCGAAGACTGTCTGGAGTCTGGATGTGTGGAGGGCGGAACATTCATTGAGGATGAGGTGGATGTTGAGTTGGGACCGGTTACAGTAGGTGCAGTTGGAGGGTTTGTTCTTGTCGAGGTAGTGTTCGTGAGTAAATTTGGTGTGTCCAAGTCGTAGTCTGATTATTCTGGTAAGGTCTGTCCTAGATGTGATTGGGTGTCGTAGATCGTTGGCGTAGTCTTTGATTAAGAGTCTGTCTTTGTTATTGGTCCGATACCAATGGGATGATTTGTCGAAAAGGGATTGTTGTTCCGGTCAGTGAAGTGTTTTGATATATTTGTTTATATCTTGCGGGTTGAAGTTTAGGGAGAGAAGGGATGGGGTACATAGGGTCCGATTGGTGGCATGGAACGGATATGGCTTGGAACCCATATTAGTATTGTTCTAGGAAACTGCTGGTGGAGGAGGTTCGGATTAAGGAGGGGCAATAAGTTTGGTTGTTGGTGTTAATGATGGTTTCAATTGATGATAGGGAGTCGGTGAATTTAGTGGTAGAAGTGTTAATATGCTGTAGGGCTGTTAGGATGGCAATGATTTCGGCAGAGAAGGATGATGTATATAGGTAGAAGGGAAGGAGAAAGGAAAAATTTATTTCGTTGTTTGTGGTGACACTGAAACTGGTGTTGTTTTCTGTTTCGGAACCATCAGTGTAAATGATATGGTAGTCGTTGAATTTATTTTTTATTTCGGAGAAGAGGGTTCGGAAAATTTCTGGGGCATGTGGGAGCATGAGCTTTGGATAACAGGGGAGGGTGGGAAGAGCCAAGGCGGATGGAAGCAGGTGGGTAAATGGTGAGGTTTGCAGGGGATGTGGTTTTCGTTACAGACGATTCGTGCACAGTGTATGCAAGACGATGGATTCTATAATGGAGGTTAAGGAAAGAGGATTACAGTTATACTTATCGCTCTAAAGGATTTTAATGATATTTAGTTTTTTTCCACCGCTGGCGTAGATAATCAATGTGGGCGTTCCACTTATAATTTTTCTGAAAAACGATACCAAGGCTTCTAAGCTTATTGACTTTTTCCAGAATAATGTTGATGGTTAGTATATCGCAGGGGCATTGGTGCTTTCTGCAGATGTGCAGGTGTTTGCTTTTTTCGGGGGATAGCTTAGCTCCCGAGTATTCACACCAGGACAGGATATCTTGGAAGATGGGGTTCAGGTTGATGTTAGGTGGATAGTTTTTTTTGTTGAGTCTTTTGATTATTGTGAAGTCGTTTGTATATGCGCAGAAATGCACTTTTGAGCTGGGGAAAGTTAGGAGGGAAATTAGAGTCGTGGGATTCCTTGGATCAGAAGTTGGCAAAGTGGCTGGAAAGGTCGACAGGACCTGTGATGTTGAGGTTTTGTTGCTCTTCGGAGGTGAATGTGTGAATGGGGTTTGGGATATTGTGCCACACAACCATTTTATGGAGGACCAGATTTTAGTAGTGGAAGTGGTGGAACAGATCTTGGAGGTGAATGGACTCGCATTTTGCGGTTTTTATTTTTCCTTTATATTGGGCATTGGCTTTTTTGTAATTAATGATATTGATAGGAGAAATGTTAGGTTTTAGGAGTTTCCATATTCTGTTTTTCTGTTCTTTTAGTTGGCCGAGTGATTACCTGTGATTACCTATTGATGGATGGGTTTGGGGGATAGATTGGTTTGCACTTTGGAGAATAATTTTATTGATGTAGGCTTTATTAGGGTTTTCGCTGATGGGGTATTTGAAAGTATATTTGTCTACCAGGTTTTGGTATAGGTTCCAGTTTGCTTTGTCAGCTCTGAACTTTGATTGTCTTTTGGTAGGTGAAGGTGGTGAGGGGAACATACAGATTGTGATAGGGAAATGGTCGCCTACATGAAGATCATCGGAGATTTCCCATTTGATGTAGGGAGTTAGATTGGGGGAGCAGAAGGAGAGGTCGATGTGGGTGTTAAAATGTGTGGTAGAGCCATCGTTGAGAAGTTGGTAATCTGATTTTGTTATGAAATTAGAGATAGTCTTGCCGCGGAATTTACTTTTGGGCGAGCCCCAGCTGGGGTTTTAGCACTTGAAATAGCATAGTATTAGGGGGGATTGGCGTCGGAGTAGGAGGACGTTTTCCAGGTGGGAGGTGGTTAGATTCTGTAAAGGGGTCATGTATACATTTACTATGGAGAGACTTCGTTTGGACAATACTGTGATGCCTAATGCTTCGAAGTCATTGTTGAGGGTTAGTTGTGTGCTTTCTATGTAGGAGTGCATAAGGAAGGCATTTCCGCCGTAAGGGTTGTGGGGGATGTTATAGGGGATGAGTTGGTAATTGACGGTAGTCGGGGTTGTGTTAGTGGATGTCATGGGTGGGTTTCTTAAAGGGCTATTACTTTGGGAGAGGCTGCTTTGATTAGCATTAGTAGTTCGTTGTAGTTGTTTAGGTATCCTTTTATGTTCCATTAAAATAGGGAACGCTTCACGATTTTGCGTGTCATTCTTGCGCAGGGGCCATGCTAATCTTCTCTGTACCATTCCAATGTTAGTACCCAGACTTTGTTGATTTACCCCTACTATCAGGAATGTCTATAGAGGATTTCTTGATTTTAAATTAGGTATAGTAAAACAGGCCTAAGTAAGCTTTATCACCCGTCTTGGTTTCTTTAATTCCATTCTGGCAATTTTGATGTTAAAGGCCGATTGTCGAAAATGTCGATAAAATCATGGAACTGTTGAATCTGATCGAGGGCTGATTGGAACAATTTGGAAAAGACCTCATGGACCGGATTTCCATCTAGGAATCGCAACTAAGTAGTTGGTAGGGTGTCGGCCGCTGACGCGCGATTAGCCTGTTTATATCCCGATAATACCAACGCCATCGAATGTTTATTTCGTGGCATCTCTCCTCGTCGGGGTACTGGCAAAACTCCCGTTGTACGAGGGTGGTCCGATAAGTACTACAAAAGAAAAACAAAAATTTTTGAGAAATGGCGATTTATTTTTCAATATAGTCTCCTTTTAGCTTGACCCAGCGATGCTCCAACTTCTTTAACCCGTCTGAAAAATACGTTTTCTCGAGGTCTGCAAAGTAGGCCTCCGTGGCGGCCATGACCTCCTCATTCGACTGAAATTTCTGCCCGACGAATGACTTTTTCAAGTTTGGAAACAAAAAGAAGTTGCACGGGGCCAAATCTGGAGAATACGGTGGATGGGGCAGCAGTTCGTAGCCCAATTCGACCAATTTGGCCGTGGCGAGAATGGAGGTGTGAACCGGTGCGTCATCATGGTGGAAGAGCACTTTTTTCTTCGCCAAGTAGGGCCGTTTTTTCTTCAATTCGTCGTCGGCCCCGGCACGTTCGCCGGGTGATGTCCACTGTTTCGACTGTTCCTTGGTCTTTGGTGTGTACCAGTGGATCCATGTTTCGTCGACTGTTACGAAACGACGCAGAAACTCCTTCGGATTGCGCTTAAACAGCGTCAAACACTGCTCTGAAGTGGTCTCACGGTTGCGCTTGTTGTCCGGAGTGAGCAAACGCAGCACCCATCGCGCCGACAGCTTTCTCATGCCCAAAATTTCATGCAGGATATGACCCACGCGATCTTTTGAAATGCCTACTGTCTCAGCTATCTCGCGCTCCTTCAATCGGCGGTCTGCCAATACGAGATATATAATTTTTGTCACGTTATCCTCCGTGGTAGCCGTTTTCGGGGCACCTGGACGTGGACGTGGTTCATCAAAAACCCACGTGCGACCACGTTGAAACTCGTTAAACCAATTTTTGATGGTCGCCATCGAAGGAGAAGAGTCACCGTACACAGCATCGAAAAGCTCTTTGATTTCGCTGCGCGATTTCCCTTGCAAAAACAAGAATCGAATCACCGACCGATATTGCTCTTTTTCCATTTTTCTAAAATCCGCGGACACTCCCGCTTCCACACGCGGTCAGAACAAAACTACGAGTCCGGTCCGGCTGAAATTTTGACAGTAGCCGTCTACTAGAATGTACTACACGATAGCAAGTTGCTCTTGCGATACTGGCGCCTTCTGGCGGCGAGGCTAAGTACTTTTCGGACCACCCTCGTATTTTCCTTATAGCCCAGACTTGGCAATAATGTTTCCTGCACCTGTTCCTGGCGAATGATTTTGCTAGTGAAAAATTCGCCTCAAGAAAAGCTTGTGGAAAACGACTGTCCCAGGACCAATAGGGACGAGGGCTTCTATGAGAAAGGCATTAAGGAGTTACCTCCATTCTCCTTCTCCTTCTCTTTTTCACTGTAAACCTAACATCTCCCCAAATTAACATGGATTCATAAAAGGTCGATCGAACCTAAATGACTTTCAGTCAATCCTACAATCCTTGTGTGCACTTGACAATGGCAAAAAAGTAGACGTGGTTGCCGCAGACTTAAGCAAGTCCTTCGACAAAAACCCGCATTAAATTTAACTTAAAGTAACTATTCTTGGTGAACACTACCTTCGTTTTGAATATGCTAGTCAAGCCTGGTCCCCCTCTTGCGGTATCCACACTGTGCTCATTGACGGCGTCCAACATAGGCTTACTTTGCTATTCGTGATCTCCCTTGGGCTGATACCTATAATTGAGCGCCTTATAAGGATCTTTGTTAAGGCTTGCATTAAGCCAATAAAGTGCCCCTACGGGAGCATCAATTCTTTACTATACCTCAAACGTCCACTCAACGCTCATTTTTTGATTCCTCATCTTTTCTAGAATTTCTCCAGTCAAGCGGACAAACAGACTATTCTTTCGATACGTCCAAGCGCAATGGATTAACAAGCCCAACAGCCGCTTTGGCAAAAGGCGCAGGAACAGACTCCCATAAGCTGCAACTGATGAAAGCTTCCCTCTTCATTGACGATGAAATGGATGACAAATTTAGTAAGTGCGAGTGCGTTCTCACCTATCCAATGGTTACTCATCGCTTTTTCTTATAGCTGAGTCGGAAAAGCTGGACGGCTTTGATAACGTCGATACAAATTTGAAACAAACAAGAATCATGGACCATGACAAGGACAAGTACACATCATTTCATTCACCGTGGGCAGAGGATCTGTCTAGATTGGGCGAATCACAAGCTGAACTTATCCTCAACGAAAATGCACCCTTTACACCAGCCTTAGAAAAAAGTAAAGAGGCGGAGGTAGGTAACAGAATCTCTGTTGGAAGGATGGTTTTTAATTGTTGCTTTATATCTAGAAAGAGGAGTCAGAGGAAGACGCGCCTGTGAAGTATCACCCGCTCATTGTCATGCCGAAAGTGGCTGAAGTCGGAGATATGGCGGCGGAAGTTCCATTCGAGCAATCTTTGGCATTCCAATTGCAAGCAAAGTGCTCTGCGGATTTGGGCATTTTCAACTGCCGTCGATTCAAAGCCAGCTTTGGCCCTCGAAACACATTAATAATTCCTGGAACCAAGAACTCTTTCAGGAAATTTAAAGGTGAGCCCGATCCGATTAGACCACAGGGAATAAGCCTTAACTGGCGATTGTCGTTCTTTTTCTAGATGCAAACTTAACAGATTTGAACGACTTGTTCTCCGGGCGAGAATCAAACGATTACTCTCCCACGATCTTGCAACAGATCCAGATTTCCTCCATCATGCACATTGAGCAATTCGACGAAAGCATTGTTGGACATCTCGAAATACAGCTGAAGAATTCCCTGCAAGTAGAAGTCGAAGGCAGCGATTGTCCGATGATCAAGCCGAACGCGGGAACCGACCTAATTGTCAAGCACATGGATGAAGCCATCAAACAAATGAATATCGGACCGTTCGAGCAATACTGCGTGTCCGTTTGGTCTCTGTGTTACGCGCTATGGGGCGAACATGAGGAATTGGAGGGTCGCGAGCCAACCAGTCATCTTGCCGTCATGTGTCGAAGAAATTTACTCTCCCAATGGTTGGAGAACACCCTCACCGACAAGGATCTACTCACGAAAACTGTCTCTAAGAACACATACATTGATCACTTGATGGACTTGCTCATGTGCCATAAAGTCATTGAAGCATGCGAGCTGGCGTTCAAGTATGACGATGCAAATTTGTCTTTACTCCTCGCTCAATTGTCGTCCGGGCCGGTGGTGCGTCAGTTGATGGAAGACCAGCTGGCTGCTTGGCATAAGGTCGAAGCGGACAAATTTATTAGCGTTGAACGGCTGAAGCTATTCATGTTGGTCGCAGGAGTTGCTTTAATGGATTCGTCTCATGGTCCGATTAATACGTTAGCAGGTATTGAATGGATCAAGGTTCTGGCGGTGAGTCTAATAGTCTTACAGGTCCCCAAACAGGATGGTCTAAACGCCTTTGTTTTATAGCTTCAACTGTGGTACCTTTGCTCGCCAACCTGTTCAATCACAGACGCCCTGCTTATGTATGAAAAAGCATTCAAAGCTGATGAGTTTTATGCCCTACCACCGACACCTTACTACACGGAATCCATCGGCAAAAACGAAGACAATCCTTTGTACGACCTGCGGTATCATATACTCCAGCTCTTTTCCAAACGAAGTCATCCTCTCGAGAGTCTGCTCGACCCCTTAACCCATACCGCCGACTTGTTGGATTATCGACTTAGGTGAGTAAGACAAGGGTTGCTCTTATAGCGATTGCTAATTCTACATGTTACCGTCCAGCTGGCTTCTATTGCAAACCCTTGAAGCTCTGGGCTATCACCATTGCTCGGAAGTATATGAATGCGGATTGCATGTTGACTTCGCCTCGGAACTGGAGAACTACGGCTTGTGGCAGTGGTCGATATTTGTCCTCTTACATTTAAAGGATCAATATGCGCGCGAATTTCAAGTTCAGAACTATCTTTATCGTTATGTGTCGGTGTTGAGTGACGGTGCCATGACGGAGAAGGAGAAGTTTGTTGTAAATGTCTTAGGTGTACCACAAAAATGGGTCGACTGGGCGAAGGCCGTCAAAGCAGGCGCCACAGGCAACTATCACATGCAAGCTAAATACCTGCTAAAGGCGCACAAGTGGGCCGAAGCTCATGAAGTTATCTTCGAACACATCGCCCCTGATGCCGTGATTAATGGTAACTTCACTAATTGATTAAAGATTTCTTCGAGTTATCCCTATTTTTGCAGATAATATTGACTACCTGCGGGACCTCCTGAATCAATTCGATGATCCGTCGCTGAATAAAAACATCAAGGTGCCCAACTGGTCGAACCAGGGACAGATATTCTTAGATTTCATCGACATCAGCGAAAAGGTAATCAAAAGATCACATTGTCTACATATATCACTCATTTCTTGTTCTTCTAGTTCAAGGAGCTGAAAAATCTCCATGAAGGCGACATCGAAGCACGTTGGGAAAGTCTGAAACCACAGCTGGCGGATCTATGTTCGCGCATTAATCTCCTCCCCTGTCCGACAGCCAAACATCGTCTGTGCCAGAGTGAAATCGCTCAAAGTTTAGCCTGTCTTGTACGTGGTGTACTCGTCGTTTGTCCTGTTTTAAATCCCTGTCTTATAATTAAGATTGCCCTTGAGCGATTGCCTCTGCCGCAGGAGTTTGCACAACAAGAGCTGAGAGCTCTCCTAGACACCTTAGTTACCGATCTCTGTAAATCAAACGAAACGATTGATGTTAAATAGTAAAGGAAGACCCAAGGACTCGCATTTAAGTTAAGATATGTCAAGATTTTTTTAAATATAAAACTAGAAACCATTAAGGAGATGAACAGGAATGAACTCCTTTCGTTCTTACGGAATAGTTCAAAGGATAATGGCTAGATCACACGTTTCGCATTGTTAGGTATTTTTTTTTCGTTTCCTTAGTTTAGTAAATAAATTAATTATTAAAAAAAAAAGTTCAAAAAAAACCCACAGTTAAATAAACAAAATGTCTAGTTTGTAACTAACGTGCGGTGTTTTTTGATTCAGCAAATATGCCAGTGAACAGGATTGATTCCACTTTTCAGGGTTCATAGTATACTCAATATCCATCTACGACTCTCTAGTCAAGGTGGAGCTAAATTACCTACTAACCAACTCAGGACCAGAGAGATATAAGAATCTCGAGGTTAATGGTTCATCTCAATCTAATGTCTGTGCTTTGTCCCCGTGTTCATTATAGTGCATCAGGGCTGAATAAGTTCCGGTCCACTTCCACATTCCTACAGTTGGAAGTGGAATTATCGGGAATATCCTATGCTCATAGTCTGACTAGAATTGGGACGTACTGTAGATTGCACTGCTAAGTGCCAAAAAAGAAGGAGAAAGAGGCGTGCCCGAAAGTCGTGCAAAGAGGCAGGCACAGCCGAAGGCACGAAAATTGAAGGCGAACCTCTGGGGAAAGCAGTTAAGAGGATTAGATCGGCGGAGGTAGGGAGATATCCTCTCAAATGCATGCCCCTCAAACACTTCTCCTCTTATTGATGACGGTCCCCAATAAGAGCGTGCCAGATTCCAAAACTGATGGAGCTGGAGGCGTTCAGGGTCCTGTTATGGCCGGCGCCACCGCCGAAAAAGGCGATGATGCTAACAGACAGACTTTGATCGTAGAAGGCGAAGCGGTCTCGGATCCCAATAAACCTCAAGCGGCGTCGGCAGGGAGCAAGAGCTCGAACCGAAAAAGGTAAGAGCGCTTGCAAACGGAAGACGGCCGCCGGGGACACCCTAGGGGAGAGAGAACGTGATGTCTACTCCTCTGACGAAGCGGCGGGAAATCGGAGTCCGAAGGTAGATGCGGCGATCAACAAAGATCAAAGCAAAAATCTGGAGGCGGAGAGACTGCTACCAAAGACTGCTCATCGGAGGCGGTCACTTCACACAACAAAACCCTTTCCTCTGGAAAGGAAATACAAGTGACCGTAAAGAGTCGAGACAAGCACCTCTCCTACAAAGAGGCAGCCATCTCCTCTGAAAAGGTCAGGATAGGGAAGGCTGGCAGTGACAGCAGAATGACCAGCGCAGATTGCCAACACTGCGAGGATCATCTACTGGAGCTGGCTTCAACAACAGGCTTTTGTATTCAGGCTGCTTTGATGAATGGTACCTTCGTGGTGAGCTGTTCCTCACAGCAGACATCTGCCTGGATCAGGAGTATGATGCCGAAAATTCCTCCCCTGGGAACTACTACCTATCAGGTAGTTAGTCCCCAAAATTAACGCGCGCCATCTGCTGGATTCCGGGGAAACCTGGAAACAAACTGAAAGTGCTGACGCGACTACGTGCGCAGAACCCGGGACTCGACACGAGGGCCTGGACTGTCTATTCCTACAAAGAGAGAAAGAGCTCTCTGAAAAAAGAGGGGCTTCACTCTGGTTGTGGGATTGGACAACGGAGACCCTGAAATCCGTGTACGATTCACGTCCCTACTTCGGCCTTGGTAGGATTTTATTCCATTTTGATGTCAAGTGGTCGAAGGATGGAACGTGTTCCGCAGTCTAAATCCATGATTTTCACTCAGATCAATCTACAGAATTGCAAGGCTGCTACCGCTCTTCTCAGAAGCAGAATTGCATTCAGTTGTACAAATCATCACATTGTATCCATTCAGGAAACCATGGGTGTGAAATACGCGCCTGTGTGGTATTGGCGGTATACGTGATGCTATCGGAAACCAAACTTGGTAAATTTTGTGGACAAGGGCTGGTGGCTGCGAGCGTTAGCTACAAAGCGCATGGAGAAATTGAGCACTTCGTCGTGGCGTCTACTTACTTCCTCTACGAATCGGTACTGCGCCCGCCACCTAAGGCGGTTTCTGAACTCGTAGAGTACTGTGAAGCCAGAAGGATTGGACTCATCATCTGTTGCGATGCTAACGCTCAAAATACTGTTTGGGGCAGCAACAAATGCAACCGGGGAGGAGACCGTCTTTTAATCTTCACTCTTTCTTCTAACCTTATCAACAACAATGTTGGCTCTCAACCAACCTTTTTGACGGCGAGACGACAGGCATTTGAATGCCATCACTAACTGGAGAGTCTCACCAGATGTTACGCTGTCAGACCATAGATACATCGAATTCCAATAAGTGTGGGATCTCCCCCTCGCAGACCAAGTGGAATCCGAGAAAGACGGACTGGGTGCGATTCAGGGAGGAGCTTGAGAAATCCACTCAAGCCCTGTCTAAGCTCAAAACAAAGCAATTGGCGGAGGATGCCGTTCATAACCTGAGCTGCGCAAAAAATCTCTCAGCAAGAAATCGGTTCCCTGATGAAACACTGAGCTCCAATGTCTTCGCAGGGAAGCCAGAAGTCTCCTGAATAGATCGCTTAAATCGAACTCGGAAGATGACTGGAATAAATATCGATCGAAGCAAAAGGAATATAAGAAGCTTATGTATTCGTAAATCGAAGAATGATTCCTATAAGTCCTTCTGCGAAGAGATCAAATCCCTGAGCGCGACCAGCAAGTTGGTTAATGTTCTAAGATTACTCACTCGCCAAGAGTTTTAGACCAATCAGCCTAACATCCTTCTTGCTGAAAAGCATGCTTATCAGCGCGAAAAATCCGAAAATCCTGCGAGACTGCGCTTCAAAACCTAGTTGGGAAAACTGAATGAGCTCTCGAAAGGAAATAGTACGTACTAGGCATTTTCGTCGACATTGAGGGAGCTGGCATGGCGTACATGAAGCACTGGTTTTGTGGATCAAAAAAATGCTTGTGCACAGGACATTGATTGCTGATGCAGGCCTCGAATAATGTGTCAAGTCTGGAGTAAACAGGGCATCTGGAATCTATGCCCAGGCCTATGCGGATGATGTTGCTGTTCTCTCTGTCGGCTCATGCTTAGCGACTGTCTGTCTCAAAGCGCAGGCGGCGCTAGATGTGATCGAAGACTGGTGCACGAGTAATGGGCTGTCGGTTAATCCTCTTAATACTGATGTCGTTCTCTTCACGAGAAGGAGGAAAAATACTGGCATTACTCAGCTGGTGCTAAAAGACATTCCCATCCCGATATCCAAGCAAGCTAAGTACCTGGGAGTCATCCTAGATAGCAAGGTTCTTTGGTCAAAGCATGTTGAGTCCAAAACCACCAAAGCGCTGTCAGCTTTTTGGCAATGCAAAGGTGCCTTTAGCAAAACATGGAGTCTATCGCCGAAAAAGGTCCTTTGGATCTACACGGCAATGGTAAGGCCGATAATCTCATATGCATCGGTTGTTTGGTGGAGCAGGCTAACACGCAAACACGCTGTGGCTTCACTCACCAAACTCCAAAGAACGGTCTGTCTCAGCTGCACGGGGGCTTGCCCCAGCACCCGGGAGCTGCTCTAGATGCTATGAAGAATCTTCCACCCCTTGACATATATATCAGAGGGTGTGCACTGAAAACTATTTCTCGCTTAAAGAGGAATGGTCTTTGGTACAACTCGCAGTGGAGTGAAAGTGTACTTGAGAGAGAAATATCCTACGATCACTGTCTCATGGATATGCCCTCTGATGCAATGACACCTGCCATCCTACTGCGCTGTAACTACACAGTCACATTTCCATGGCGTCAGGACTGGCTTTGGCCAGACACTGAACCTGGAATGGAATGTCTTCGCATTTTCACAGATGGCTCCAGGACTGGGCAGGGATCCGGCGCTGGAGTTTTCTTTCGAAAACATTCGACTGCACTTCTCGTTAGGAAAATATGCGTCTGTCTTCCAAGCGGAGATTTACGCAATCCTAATGGCCATGCACTATGTTGTGAAACACAGGTGGAGGGGAAAAAGCATATGTGTCTGACTGTCTGCAGTGACAGCCAAGCTGCACTCAAAGCTGTGACCAATCCTCTATCCAACTCCAAATTGGTGCATGAACTCAAGACCTTTTTGAACAGAGTCGGAAGACTAAATTCACTTATTCTTGTATGGGTTCCAGGTCACTCTGGAATCCCAGGAAACGAGATCTCCGATGAACTCGCTAGAAGAGGTTCAGAGGAGAGTTTCTCAGGACCTGAATGCGCCTTAGGTCTGCCTGCTTCCACGGTCAAATCTGACATCAATGACTGGGTCTCTAACGTTCACAGTCGCAGGTGGAGGGAATATCCAGGATGCAGGATGACTAAGCGCGTACGCCCTGACGTCTGCAAAAAGTCCGCAACATTTTTCTTATCCTTAACACGTTGACTGCCACGTGCGCCACCGGTGGTACACATTTTTTTTTAACTGAAGGCTGTGTGTACCACCGGTGGTTCACACGCCTTGTCGATTTGTATGTGCGATACTTTTTTGTTTTTGTAATGAATCTTAATTTTTCCTTCCGTGGTACCTAGATAAAGGTTTACATTTTCCATATAATGCAAAAAAAATTGAAACCTCAGTTTTTTGCTTTATTTAAAATTATATATACGTATTTCACATTTTCTTAAGTGTTATTTTACTTTCTTTTTAGTTCATATTCCTATTTCAATGTAAATAACATAAAATAAATTAATATTATAATAATGTTAAGAAAAAATAAAGAAGTTCGTAGAAAACTAATGATTTTTGAGGAAGCAATCCATAGAAAAAGCAGGTTTACCATCACAATGTTCACAATATGTGGAGACCCTCTTAGCTTTTTTTTGAGCTGCAACTCTTCCTTCATTTTTTTGTAAATCGTTGTAGGCACAAAGAAAAAAACGGTTAGGAATAGAATTTATATTATGTACAAGGGATACAAATTGTATGTCAATAACCTGAAAACTAAGTAAAACTAAAGTAAAATAACTACAAAATATGTGTGGCCACCGGTGGTTCACATGTCACCTTGTCGCCATGTAAGCCACCGGTAGACACGCTTTAAGGGGTAACACCACTCTAGAGGCCGAAAAAAGGTGTAATTTTGCGGATTTTTCATGGGATTATGGGAAAAGGGATTGTATTGAAATTTACAGGATTTATTCAACATATATTGAAGTATAAAAAAAAATTTTTTTATTATCGATTTCGTGCAAAATGGCGGCGCCACAGCGGATCTCCGATACAAGGTTTTTTTTTTGAAACTACATACTAATAGCTGTCGAAGTACGTAGGATTTTTCTTTTTTTTCAATTTTTGTAGAAACTGTGCATATCTGAACAAAAAGTATGAATTTTCGACTAAAAAAAGAGCAGTAAATTGTTAATAAAACAAGTAATTTTTAAAATCAAAAAACGGCTTCGTACTTCGGAGGAGAATATATATATGAAGCTACTGTAAAAAATTGAAGTCGATCCATGCAATAGTTTTGAAGCTACGAGTACGCCCGATTTGAAAAAACAGTTTCGAGAAAAACGAGAAAAACATTAAAACCGTTGAAATTTTTGTTTACTTCTAGTCTGCGATGCCTGCGCCGTACATCTGGCCGTCTCTCTTGATGTCGGACTCTTCCTCTTCCTTCCTTGCAGATTTTATGGACATCCGGGCCTCTCTGGCTTCGTTGGTCAACGATCGCTCGGAAAATTTGATGCGACGAGCGTCCGCCTCCACGCAAAAATTGTAGCAATTCGGTCCGATCGTTAAGCCCAGGTGTTCCATCAGCTTCAATACACTGGGCAATCCATCGTTGTAGATACTTGCAGCAATATATACTGCAGTATCAAGCACATGTTCGCCACTGGAAAATGTTTTTGGCGCCATGGATCAGACCGTTGCATTAAAACTTTCGTTGCTATTTTGCGTCGCCGCCTAAGCAACGAGTAAGCAATTCATCTCGGCTGAGTTCTTCGTACAATGACAAAATCGCTTTATAAATCTCTTGAGAAAGAGCCGGTTTATGCGTAAAGTCCTGCCCAGTCGCTTGAGCTTTTTGCCAAGCGCACCATGAATTCTCTCCGGGCGGGCATCTTTCGTGCCTCGGTTGATCGTCGGTCGATAATTTATGGTCCAGCGTTGCGTAGATTTCATTTCGCATTTTTTCTACAGAATCGTGATTCCTACGAATTGCTAATCCGTAGTAAATTGCCAACTCGTCTATGAGCTTACCAGTAAGCTTGCCTTTTCCTCCAAGTCCTTTTGTTTGCTTCTTCAAATTACGGAGACGAGAGCCCATCCGCTTCTGCACATGATCGATGCATTCTTTTTTCTGTACGGTAAACTCCTTGTAGGGTTCAGAATCTAAAATTCCTTTGAAGGTTTTAGAATCTCCGTCGCCGACGTAATTTGCGTACTTCAAATTGTGCAAAGATTCTGAGCGCTCGAACATTTCGATGACGGCGTCCAGTTCCATCTTCCTTGTGGGTTTGGCTCCACTCCTCGAACTCGATAGTGTCAGTTTTAGTTTTCCAAAATTCGCAAGCTTTGCAATATTTAGATTTCACTAAAGCATCAACTACTTTGCCAGTATGCCAGCCGATAAGTGAAACACATCCGTACAGAGATGAAAAACCACGTTTCCTCCACGAACCATCGCCAGATACAGTAATACCACTTTGATCTTCAGTTTTTTCTTTTTATTTTTCAGCTGCAATTTTCATGCTGAGATTGCAAACAGCTTTGGCTTCAACGGCAATTTTCTTCACAACTGCATCGTAAAACGATTGGAAAATGGGCCGTGGAAGATCCATGAAGGCACAAAACTTGATAATGCCACTCAATCCTACTCCTAGCAATCGCATGGCAAGCACAATTCTGCGATTAATATCGTATCCTTTGTCAATAAAAGGACAGCTAGGAATATTGATTTCGTCGCAGTTTTTGCAAGAAATCACAAGCTTGAAACCCAAGCCTCGCTTTCCAGTTTCGCTAAATGTGACATCTGATTTGCACACGACAGCTTCCGATATCGCAGAGAATACTGCCAAAAAGTTCAAGATTCGATAACCAAAGTCTTCTTTCACTTTAAAATCATCGAAATTAACATCCGATAATTTTTTGGCCGACGTACTGACGCTTTCCAGGCTTGGCTTCTCCAGCTCGTAACGGTTGCACGGGCGTCGATTCGAAATATTCGGCCTTTTCGCGCTGTTCCTTCCTCCACGGGTGGTTTTTTGGTCACTGTACGTTCTCTTCGAAGACATGCTGATCGTTGAAAAAAAACTTGTGCAAAAAAATGAAATACTTCAATGAAATATTCAAAAATGTACACTACGAAATCAAAGCGTCTGCGCGGCGTCGCTTGGCAGCTCTACTGACCCTCAGACGCGCACGCACACACAGACGCACTTCTATAGGATGTTAGTACACCCTGGTGGACTTCTCATAAACCACTATGCCCATAAGCAATAGAATTCGGCGCGCGCTCCGAGGCGTTGCGGCAGATTTAAGAATTAGACCCCTTCCACATTGAAATTCAATATAAAACCAATTGGATATGTTTTTAAAGTATTAAGCATCTCTACGTGCTCGGCATCAGTGAGACGCCTACCTGTGCTGCATGTTGCGAGGAGGATGACACAGCAGATCACTTTCTCTGCGTCTGTCCCGCCTTCGCTCGCGCACGGTGGCGCACCCTTGGGGCCGATGCGGTGAGTGCCGAATCTCTTAGCGCTACATCACTGAAGCCCCTCCTCACTTTTCTCCGAACAACGGGAAAAATACAATAAAGACAAGGTGTCTGTCTGGTGGTACAATGGACCAGTATTTGTGTCTGAGTGCCCCAACAGATAGTAGAAGCCTCCAACAAAAAAAAAAAAGCATTCGGCGTGTGGCGCTACGAAATAGATGTTGACCAAGTAGTTCTCACTTGAAGCCGCGTTCACGGGCCTCCTCCTTCCTCCTCTCTGACTTGTATCCATAACAACCTTAAAAAGGGAGGGAGACCACACCAGGTAAGAGTTACAGTCGCAGCTAGTTCCTGAATGTCTCGTGGAATTAAACCTCCGTCACTTGTGTTCACATTAAATTAAAATCGATGAACTTGCCAACTTTTTTGTTATAGAAAACGTAGAAACATGGTCTATAAATCATGTGAACCACATCCATCACACGCAAAATGTAGTCCGCCTTTCCACAGTTCCTTCGTCACGTATGAGGCACGAGCGTGATTACTTCCCTCGTGCGTCAGCTCATCTACGATACCAATGAGTCATAGCTGCAGAAAAGCCCCTTTAATTTAATCAATCAATACTCAAAAGTTCGTGCTTTAAAATACTTTTTTATTTCTGTTTTCTTAACTTACTTTGGTTACAAACTAGATAAAAACTTATCTCTAGATCGAGAATTCTTTCCAGAACCTTCTACTCAACATAAATAAAGAAATAATGAGAAGAAATGTTAAAGAAGATGGTGCAATTGTAGGAGCTGGATAGATCTACCTACCGGCCGATGTGTTTCATTCCATAATATACGTAAACACAGCTTGATTGAAATCGCTTCTCAAGCAATGCTTGTGTCTGTGAGGAACCTGTAACTTAGTCAAGAACGATTAAAAATTGTATTTTCAGCTTTTGGTTTCGTTTACGAACAAGACCGCACAAGCCAGATAGAGTTGCTGTTGCTTTAGGCTCACAAACCTTGTAGAAAGCGCCAATGTGTTGTCAAACTTTTTTTTTTTTGTTCGATTCTGTGTCCTTCCGCAACAGCAAACTATTGTGCCATCATGTGTCTTGGCTTTGGAACGATACATCTTGCTTTACAAAAGAACCGCGACCACACTCATGCCCGAGGATCGATTAGTTCTCTCACACGCCTTCTATACGAAGCTGAAATATTTTACAATTGGAGAATAAACAAATTTCATCTACACAAACACATCTATGTCCGCGGCAAGTCTTGCATTCCAACGTGTTAATAATGGGTGAAATGTGTAATGGAAAATAGAGAGAACGAAATGCAAGACTTCCGTGGAACTTCTCGATGAGATGGCTGCAGAACCCACCTTTTTGGCTAAAAATTAATTTTTTTTTTTCTAAACGAAAGTCTTTTTTATGGCCAAAACATATATAGCGCGCGTCCAACATCTGGAATGTTGAAAAGAACATTGTCAAGCTTTGGGATAAGAATGTGTGTCTATCAAACTCCTACAATAAACCAAGCAAAAGATAGCAATTAAATAGCAAGAATTTTGGAAAGAATCGCGTCGATTAACAAATTCAAATGGGTAGAGCCTTAAAACTACCGTCCAATGGGGGAAGCTTTTGCCTGCCATTACCTCAGCGATGAACAAAAACCATGTCCAGAGAATGTATAGAAGAGAGAGGAGTTGGCTCCCGAAATGCTGCTCAAATGCGCTTCAGTTGACTAGAAGCTCGTCGGGTAGGGTGTTGAAACGCTTCGCGTTTATGTGACAACTCGGGCAATACTCGACGGAGATTTTCCCGCGGGCCACATGTATGCAGAGTCCAGTGTCATCGTTGCAACTATCGAGGTTTGTAAAGTAGTTGTGTTCTCCGTTGATACTGCCTGGTGCTTCAAATACACTGTTGTTCGTGGTGCACGAGGTACTCTCCTCATCCGGCAATATCTGATCATCATCGAGTCCCAGTAGCTGATCCCAGTTTGTTTCCCTGTACGGCTCATAGGTGGAATCTGTGAAGAAATCGAAATCTGTGAGTCCATCTGTTAGAAAGGGATCCTCGTAAAACGGCTCACTACCGTTGTCGTTGGAATCGAGCTTGATGGCAACCGGTTCAAGGCTGCACGATGAGCGATTCGAGTTGATTGGCGAACAGGATAACGCCTTCGGCGACGTCGTCGACGATCGCGGTGATATTCTTCCATTGAGAACTGATACAAGGTTTACGATGTCTGTCTGGTTGGATATGAGTCCCTTATAGTACTGCTTCTCGTTTTCCAGTTTCTTGACTGCTTTCATTTGTTTCTTGAGTAGTTTATAAAGTTTCTTGTTCGTTGACTTCACGCTGTCGAGTTCCTTCTCCAGAGTCTCGACGTAGGCCTTTTTCTTTCGTCGGTTTTCACGGGCCAGCAGGGCATTACGATTCGAAACGTTTGGATCCGGACGGCGGGTGGGTAGTCTCCGTACGGACTCCTTATGCTTTTCATTGTTGTTACTATTTTCCGATGCCGACAGTTGACTGATGCTATTCGAATTGCTGAGGATATCGTCGAAATCCGAGTCGTCCGTGCTGCTGTCGCTGGATAAGTCGTTGAGGGCCTTTGCGATTTCACAATTTTTTACAGCCGCCATTTTTTTCTCGGTGGAGTTATTGCGTCGTATTTTGACGGATTATTTTGATGTTGGAAACACAAGGAAATTTGATAAAATCTTGCTTTTTTTCGCTGTGGGTTTGTTATTACTTACTTTGTTTGTAATTTCTTGTTATTGCAAATAGGTGGAAAGATTATTGTTTTATGCAGAGGCAAAGGAGCCACGTCCAATTGCCGCAAAAGTTGAAGAAAATTTGTGATAAAGTTGGCAAACGTAATGGCGCAGTTACAATAGACAGACGTGGCTTGTGAATAGTGTCGGTAATGTGGTGAAGGCTCTGTTCACAGTTGTTGTTTTTAGTCTCGTTTTACCTTCGTACTGTGTTCGTGATAGTCTCTGCAGTAGATTCTGCTGAAGCGAACATTTTTTCGTTATACTTTCCATATATGCATCATCACAAGAAAATAACGTGCTTCAAATGAATATTTTCCCTGTTTTTCCATCTTTCCAACCAGCCGTTGGATGGCCCAAAATCTATGTTTAGCATGACAGCAAATTTCTTTGCCTTTTCCAATAAAATTGGCCCAGTAATTGTGGCATTTTTCGTTCGCATGTCTTTGAACCAAATCAACAGCGCTTGTTCGATTTCTTTCTGAGCACCAGTTCTCATCCGTTTTTTCGCCAAGTTTTTATTTTGAGCTGACACGTTAAGAATAGACTCCTTGTTATGAATAATTCGTGTCAAAGTTGATGCACTGCAATCAAACTTTTTACAAAGATTTTTTCTTGATTCCCCCTTATCAATCATTTTCAGAACTTTTAATTTCGTCTGAAATGATAATCCGACGTACTTCTTTCCAGATTCATTATGCTGAAATGTTACACATAGAAATAACAATTGTTTTCTTCCTTCGTTACAACTTTTACCTTTTGAGCTGACAATTTATTGAGCTGAATCGAACAAGAATTAAATATTACTGTGCCAAAATTCAAAGGTGAGTTGGGTTGCAGTCAGGGACGATAAGAGACCGTAAGCAATTATTTTTCTCCCTAGGTCGTAGTGTTGCGTTACTCATATGTACAAGATGCACTACAAACGTCCTACATACACCACTACAAAAATGTCCCAACACCTTAAAAAAAATTATTTGTCCCACTTCAATTCTTGTCATAGTCAGAGGCAACTCACGTCCTCATGTCCCATACACCAGTACAAAAATTTCCCAACACCTCAATAAAAATATTTTTCCCACTTCAATTCTTGTGATAGTCAGGGCACCTCACGTCCTCATGGCCCATACACCAGTACAAAAATATCCCAACACTTAAAAAAAATATTTTTCCCACTTTTATTCTTGTCATACTCAGAGGCATCTCACGAATTTTGCATTAGTATTGCAAGCTATCAATGGGACATGTGACAAGATGTACCTCAAATGAGGCGGGACAATGTACAACTTCACTCTCCCAAATGAGTACCTCATACAAACTCAATAAAAATGCGTGTCCTACCCAACACTACTAGATCGACGTCTCAAAGTGACATTTCAGTTCCAATCAACCTATACATTTGCATTCATTTCCATTAGGAATGACAAAACGAAAGAGAAAATCAATTTGATTGCCTGTTGCCGAATGTAGTGTGGGAAGATACGTATGTATTTTCGCAAATTTCTTTGAATTCGAACTTGGTGTCAGTTACAACCGAAGTGAAACAAGCTTTGCTTTAGTTGAGATGGGAAAGAATACAAGCCATGTACCGGATGTGTTCAACCCAAGAAAGAAAAGAACTCGATTTTAAAGATGGGTGCAGTCAGCTAATTTATTTAAATTTTGCGGAGCAGTTTAAGTATAAATAAATAATTTTTATCAAAAAAAGTTGTTCAGTTAACCGGAGTTTTCACTTAAGCGAATTTTAATTATGCGGAGTAATGGATATATGAAAATTGGGTAAAAATATTTCGTGACAAATTATATTTTTCAGTTAACCGATTTTTTCATTAAAGCGTAGTCGACTGTATACGATTTACTTGGAGACCGTGCTTGATAGGTCAAATCGTAGAGCGTGAATGGTCTTGCAACATGCCGTACGATTTGTCATATCCCTTTCAGTACCCACCAGAAACCAGAATGAGACGTGCGTCTTTCGTACGTCTTCCCCCGTAACACCCTGAAATTTTTCCGAGATTTTGACAGCGGTTCAGGTGCATAGCGACAAAACCCGTTACAAACGAGCTTCTATCCGTGAATACGTGTGAGCTCATTTCATTTTACCGCAGTGTACTCCCGCCACACACACTCTTGGAATTATAACAATGTGCGCGATTGTTTACAAAATTTTGACAGCACTTGAGGTACTCACATGCTCTTTTGACAGCACTTGAGGTACCCAGAAACCACCAATGAGACGTCCCACTCAAAATGGCCGCCGACGTTTGCCTACAAGCTCGGGTGAGCACGTGGGTACCTCAAGTGCTGTCAAATTTTTGTAAACAATCACGCACATTGTTATAATTCCAATAGTGTGTGTGGCGGGAGTACACTGCGGTGCAATGAAATGAACTCACACGTATTCACGATTAGAGTTTGTTTGCAACGGGTTTTGTCGCTACGTACCTGAACCTCTGTCAAAATCTCGTCAAAATTTCAGGGTGTCACGGGGGAAGACGTACGAAAGACGCACGTCTCATTCTGGTTTCTGCTGGTACCCACTTACACGTTTGTGCGGGTAAATTCGTTTCTTTTTTTTCTTTGTTCTTTTCTTAGTTCTCTCTGTAATTTTTTAATTTTAAAGTTCCAAATGCATCAATTGTGATGGTTACTCACATTAAAAATTTCTTGTTCTTGACATTTTTGTGTTTTGCGTGAAAGGCGGGTGTGCAAACAACGGCATGTCTGGAGTTCCAAGAAGAAGTCAACGTAAGTATTAATATTTCTAAATTTATAGTGTATTTAAGTGATACAATGTTATATTTTGTAAAATACATGTTAAAAATAATTTATTTGTAACTCTATTTTGGGAAAGAGATATTTTAGAAATTCGAAGGTAAAATGTAACTCACTCTTAGGCAAATTATTGCCGTTGGAAACAGAATCCGGTTTGGAAGAGCTTTTGAATCTTTTAGCTGATAATTCAGATCTTGAGGATTTTTCATCGGCGAGTGAGGATTCTGCAGATAAGAAAGAATTAGTTCGTGCTCAGAATGACCGAGGAAAGTCTGAAGCTGCTCAAATGGTGGAAAAAGAGAATGTTGAGGAGGTAGTTGAGGAAGTTGAAGTTGAAGAGCAAGAAGGAACAAAAAGCTTACGCCGGATGATTTGGAAAAATTGTGAATTTCAATCTAATCTTCGACCAGAGCCGCAGCCCCTTTCCTTCGAGACCATTGCTTCTTCCAATTGAATGCTTCAGATGCTACTTCGACTTCAAACATTTTGAAGATGCAGCTAAATTTACCAACATCAACGGTCTGTCTGCTACTGGAAAAGAGGTGAATACTGGCGCTGTGGAAATAAAAAAGTTGTATGGAGTTCATCTCTACTTTGGCTGCATTCCCTTGCCACGCTTACACATGTACATGTATTGACAGCGTAGTTTCCAACACAGCGTATTTATTAACACTGTTCGAGATCGATGTTTGCAGATTCCAAGGAGCTCACAAAACTATTCTATAGATGAGCAGATGATACCTTTCCTAGGAAGATGTCCAAATGGACTTAGGCAGTATGTGCGGAACAAGCCTCGACCTGTTGGGATCAAAAACTTCGTTCTTTGTACATCAACAGGTAAATGTTTTTAAATAATTTTCTTCCACAGTTTAATGGTTTTAATATGTAGGTTTAGCGTTGGACTTTGAAATTTACGAAGGTGCCCTTACCCCTTTGGAGACCGATCGTTGGGTCTCGGCCCAAGTGTTATTTTGAGACTGATAAGAACTTTACCCGAATCCTTGTTTGTATTTTTCGATCGTTATTTTACTACGATACCACTTCTAGACGGGTTGAAAGATTTAAACATCCACGGAACTGGAACCATTCAAACCAATAGAATTAAAAATATTGAGCTCAAGGACAAGCTGACCAGAGAGTTCGGGCGGATGGAAAGATTGTCGTAGTAAAGTGGAAAGACGATAAAACAGTTACGATGGCATACACTTGCTTCGGAATGAATCTAATGAATGCAGTCTCTAGGTGGACCAAAGAAGAAAGAGATTGCAAAAATATACCGTGTCCCTTAGTCGTAAAGGGGTACGATAGTCACATGGGCGGAGTGGATATTGTGACCAGCTAATGGAATGCTACCGTAGATGGATAAAAATCGTCAAATGGACTTTAAAGACGGCCTTTCACTTCCTTGACTTGGGTGTTGTCAATAGCTGGTTGGGGTACAAGAAGGATTGCGAATTGAACCAGATTCCAAAAAACAAAGTCTTAGATTTGCTTCACTTTTGCTTGGAAATAGCTGAAGCCCTTCTTTGCAATAACAAAAGAAAGCGAAGAGATGTTGACGATGACCACGTTCAAGTTCCACTCAACGGTGAGCATCATTGCCAGGAACAAGCAAAATGTTTGATGGGCCTAACCATTGGCCAGTGATAGACAATCTTAAAAGTGCACTTATGTGCCGGATGAAAAATTGCTCCAGCCGAAGGTGAACAAGATGCGAAAACATTTATTTATGTCTTGCTCAAGGAAAACAATGTTTTAAAAGTTTTCATCAGCAATAGGATAAATGTTTTTATACCAAATATGAAACTAAAAAGTGCTGAAATATTGTTAAGTTTATTTTTTTATTGTTTTTTGTTATTTTTGTTCTTTTTTTAATAAGAATTAACGTGTTAAATGAATTTCCAATGAAATAAAGATTATTTGAAATTAAACTGCTTTTTACTTTTTTGAGCTGTGTAAATCCTTTTTTAAGGATCCTGGATGTCTTACCGAAAAAAAAAGATTTTCCTATTTTTCTACTTAAACGTGTCTAGCCTACCAAATTTCAATTCAATCGAAAGATTTTTACTTTCGTCGGTACTGAAAGGGATATGGAAGTTCAACTTGTTCAACTTTTTGACTTGCTTGGTCGACTTATCGTAGCGTGTGAACAATGTGCTCGAAAAAGTGACTCAAAATAGGACACATAAAACGTAGTCATGGTCAATATTTACTCTGAAGAATATAATTTTAAAAAGCAAATGGCAAGCGTTGATTTGTCATATGAAATAATTTTTTTTTTTTTTTAGTTTTTTTTCACAATCAAAAGCCAAGTCCCTAAAAAATCACAAATTATTAACTCCGTTCTTGAAGCTCAACAAGCTTCGTTCAGATTCGTTCAGATTCCTTTCCATAACCTCGTTCTATTTGACACAGGCAATTCAAGTGCGTCTTTTCTAGACTTATTGCCGGCCAGCTGCTCATCTTCGTGCACAATTCGTTTGCTCGGATTTCCAAACGCCAGAAGAGTTGACCACGAATTGTATAGAGGGTTATCACTCATTCGGAAGCAGTACTTTACGTACGTTTTTTATGTCGTCTATAGCCTTTTTTTCTTTTGTTTCTCTGTTGCTTATTTTAGCGACTTGAGCTTGCTGCCTGTTTCAACGTTACCGTTAGGCGGTACTCGGGTGTCGGTTGTCAAGCAATATCCGGGTGTTTGTTCAAGTGCTTTGAACAGTCTAATTTTTATTACTTTCTCAAGCTTTCGGAGCCCTATTCACAATAACTTTAAATCAAACTTTGATCTTGGCAAACAAAATATTGTCATCTGGGTAAGATTCATTGTCAAATAACGATGCATACTACACTTCCGTATTTATTTTGTTATTTATTTCACGGTGATTCCGGTCGGTATGGTGCCTTTCTAACAAGACAGTATAGACCAGACTCAGTTGTCTCTGAGCCCCCCAGGGTTCCAACTTCCATTTTACTGATATAAAACTTGATCTCTGACTAAGAAGGAAGAAAATAGATTTCGGGTAGGAAAACAAGATCTTAAGGCGAATCTATGGTGGAAAACAGGACGAAGAAACAGGCAAATTGAGAATACTACACAATCAAGAATTCGAGGAACTTTATTTAGTCCCAAGAACATAAAACGGGCGGGACACGTAAAATGAATGGACGAACAGTCAAAAGAATAATGAGTAGAAAAGCCGGGGAAAAAGGTCCCTATAAGACTTGACCTAGAAGAGATGGAACATCACAACGAAGAAACACACTCAGGAACAAGGACGGATTCCCATTTTCACACCTTATATGTTGGATGTGATTTTATTTTTTCGTAAAGAGCCACCGGGATCAACAGAAAGAAATACAAAAAGGACTTCAATGTTGGCGGGATTCCAGTGCCAGTATCAGTGCTTCCCACCGTCTTAAAATTTGGTCACCCATTCGCTTTGTGCGTTGTTGTAATAATAGGTTCCTAAAAGGTCTTTCGACAACCATTAATCTAGTCGAATTTGTTTCACAATCTTTGTGTGCACTCGCAGCCGGTAAAGAAGTAGACGTTTTTGCCACTGACTTCAGCAAGGCTTTTGACAAAATTTCTCACCAAATTATTCTCCTCAAACTCAATGCCCTCGGATTCTCTCCCAGTTTTATGTCATGGATCAAATATTATCTAGAAGTTCGTCAATTTAACGTTATTTTTAGATTTTCTATCTCTGATCGAATTAATCCTACCTCCGGTGTCCCACAATGTTGTCATCTCGGCCCGTTCGTTTTTAATGAAAATATTTAAACACATATCTTCCTTTGTTGACGGTTGTTCTCTTCAATCTGCCTTTAACGGGTGCGCCATCTCATATGGGTCGATGTAAACTTCGAATAACCTCAACAATTGTCAACCGATTTTCATATGTCATAGCATTTTGGAAACGTCAATTCAGTACAATTGATCGATCTACAGTACTATGAATCGCTTCACACCAAAAAAAACGCGCGGAAATAGTTTCAATGTTCATTAAAAATGAACGATCAATTGTGCTAACTCAACGTGCGTATCGTGCAAAATATCGTGATCGTGTTGCGCCCAAAAAAGATACAATTCGTCATTGGGCCTCGAATTTTTTTCAATTTGGTTCTATGGCAAGCGGCGTTCAAACTCATCTATTCAGTCTGTGAAGGCCAGTGTTCAAGAAGACCCAAGTTTGTCATATCGGCGCCGTTCGCAGCAGTTAGGCATCAGTGGGACCACTTTGCGGAGAATTTTTAAGGACGATCTTCACTTATTTCCATACAAAGTGCAGATAACTCAAAGAATTTTGTCACAAGATGAGCCACGGCGCTTGGCATACACATAAAATGTCGTTGCAATGATAAATGCTGAGCCGGAGTTCTGGCAGCAAATTTTGATGATCGATGAGGCACATTTTACGCTCTCTGGCTCAGTTAATAAACAAAATTGTCGCTTCTGGAGCACCGAAAATACTCACATTATTCACGAAGAGCCGCTATATGATCAAAAAGTTACTGTTTGGGCCGGTGTATGCGCTAAAACCACCATTGGACCCCATTTCTTCAAAGTTGGCGATACAGTGGATGGCGATCGATATGGGTTGATGTTGGCCCATTATGTGGTCCCAGAAATGCGTAAAAAAGGCTTATTTCACTTTTCGTTTCAACTAGACCGCGCGACATGCCATACTGCGGACAAAACAATGAACCTTTTGCGTAAGAAGTTCCCTGGAAGATTGGTGTAAAAAAAAGGGCGATACTAACTGGCCTCCGAAATCGCCGGATTTGACTCCTCCAGAGTTTTTTCTTTAGTGATACTTGAAAAGCAAGGTGTATGCTAAGGCTCGAAGACGATAGAACAGCTCAAAAGAAACATTCGTGTGGAAATCGCAGAAATTTCGACCGAAATGCTCGAAAATGTCATGGAGAATGCGCGAAAACGAGCCCATTTTTGCATCGGCAATAATGGCGGTCATTTAATGGATATTGTTTTCAAAGATTAATCAAAATAAATTGTAAACGTCTAAATTGAATAAAAGTTTTTGAATTTCCGAAATCGGTTAAGAGTTGTTGAAGTTATTCGAAATTTACATCGACCCATATGAGGTGGCGCACGCTGTATCTTGTGGTACACCACAACTACATTCTACATATTTGCTTAGATAACGAATTTCTGATTTTAACCCTTTGGGTTCGATTCGAAAGATAGGAGGATATCAGCAACATTACAAATTAGCAGCGAATGGTTAACAGAGTCAACTGATTCTAATTTTCTAGCTCATTCAAGATAAGGACAAGTAAATGGATAGATTGGTTGAGGTCTACCGACCAGATATGAAACCGTGTTCCGCTTCCGATATGTGCTCTCTGATGAACAATTCTATTTTATTTTTAACTATACCCTCAAAAACGTGGGAATTGCTGAAAGCTTGCAATGCCTCTATAATTTTCAACATTATTCTTAGAGCCTGATTTGTGAAGGGGAATAATACATGATTCTTTCCATTCGTTAAAAAAAAAAACTCCTTCAGATAAAGAACGTTTTAATATGAGTAAAAGTGGGTTGCAAAGTGAGTTAGCACAGTTTTTAAAAATAATTGGTGATTAGCCATCTGGCTTTTGTTTTGGCTTTAAATTACTAAGAGCAAGGGAGACGTCAGCCGAGCCTAAAATTAAGGATCCAATGTCCACTAAGCTAGGGAAACTATTTTGAGTAATACAATTGGGATTGAGGTTATTGGAATTGGAATCAGAAAAGGTGGATGGAAAGAAATTTGTAAATAGTTCAAGAGTAGAGTCGATGTTATCAGATCCTTCTTCTTTGAAATGCATTCAATTGGGTATTCCCACGGATTACCTTTTAGAGTTAAATTGAATAAATTGAAAGAATGTTTTACTATCATGTTTATAGAACAAATGTAATTTTTATATAGGATTTTGTTAAGAAAAAAAAATTGTTTACGTAATTTACTAAATTTAACACAATCGGAATTCGGATTAGAATGTTTGAATTGCTTAAATGCCTTATTTCTTGGTTAAGATAATTATAAAAAGATAAGTCTATATAAACTTGTTTATGATTGAATCTTTTTAAAGTGATAGTGGAACAATATCAACATTAGCAATAATCTCATCAGTGCAAACAAAGATTACTTCAAGAATTTTTCAAATTGAATTTCTTACAAGATTTATTTATTCAGAAAGTGTATTCACAGACATATATAAAGGGTGTTTTTTATAGAGATATAGAACTTTAAAATGAAATAAAACAAAGATGGTTTTTTTAAATTGACATGGAATTGACTTTATTCGAAAGATAATCTTCTGACATTATAATTTAAATATAATTTCTGGCATATGACCTCCACGGCTGGCGGTGAATGGGCCCAAAACAAATTTGCCGTTGATCCCAATTTTCATAAGCGAATTTTGTTTAGCAATGAAGCTCACTTTTGGTTGAATGGATACGTCAATAAACAAAACTGCCGTATTTGGAGTGATGATAATCCTCCAGTGTATGTTGAGGCACCGTTACATCCACAAAAACTGACTGTTTGGTGTGCTTTATGGGTTGGTGGAATAATTGGTCTGTACTTCTTTAAAAACGATGCTGGCTAGAAAGTTACAGTCAATGGTGACCGCTATAGAGTCATGATTACTGACTTTTTCGTTCATCAATTGAACAACCATGATGTGCAGGAGCTGTGGTTTCAATAAGACGGCGCAACATGTCACACAGCTCGTGCCACAATTGATTTATTGAAGGAAACGTTTGGTAACCGCATAATTTCACGTTACGGACCCGTGGATTGGCCTCCAAGATCGTACGATTTAACGCCGCTTGACTATTTTCTGTGGGGATATGTGAAGTCGCTAGTCTACGCCGATAAACCCGAAACGATTGACCACTTGGAGGACAACATTCGCCGCGTTATTGCCGATATACGGCCACAAATGTTGGAAAAAATCATCGAAAATTGGACCTCCAGATTAGACTACTTCCGAGCCAGCCGTGGCGGTCATATGCGAGAAATTATATTTAAGTTATAATGTCGGAAGATTATCTTTCGAACAAAGTCAATTTCATGTCAATTTAAAAAAACTATCTTTATTTTATTCCATTTCATAGTTCTATACCTCTATAAAAAACACCCTTAACATACTTAACATTTATTTGTACAAGAAAAATATTGGGTTCAGAACTAAAAAGGAATTAATATAAAAGGAAATAACAATACGACGACCTTGTAGTAGGATATGTGGGTGCCGATTGGGCTGGAAGCGAAACTGACAGGAGAAGTACTACAGGCTGCTTGTTCAAATTATTTAATAATAATTTAATTTGGTGGAACACAATACGGGGAAAGTCAGTAACAGTTTCATCAACTTAAGCCGAATAAATGGCACTTTTTGAGGATTTTAAGGAAGTCCTATGGGTCAAATCGCTGTTAACGAGTGAAGAACTCAAACCACAGGGTTCCGTTGTATTTTTTGAAGATAACCAAAGTTTTATTTCACTCGCAAATAATCCTGTATCCCATAAGCGCTCCAAACATATCGACATTAAATACCATTTTACAAGAAAACAAGGCGACGCGTGGCTTGCAAATAATTTATCTATTAAACCATTTTATTGATATTTGTTTTTAAACTCATCGCTTTCATGGATTCTGGTAATGTGTGTTAATTTTAATATATTTAAAATATTATAATATTATATAGGGTGTCCCACGAGCAGTGTGCCAAAAAGCTCGAGCGTGTAGGTCTGGTCAAGACAAGAAAAAATCGGGTAGAACCCATCGGGGGCGGGCGGACCCAGACGAAATTGGCAGGTCAGTTTTCAGGCGTTTTCAATGAAAAAAAAAAGGGTTAATCCAGGGTTATTCCAATGCTGTGTCACTTTATTGTATCCTCATAAAACTCCGAATTTTCAAACTCAAAAACTCAAAACTATAACTCAAAAACTATAAGACATTTTTGCATCCGGTTTTCTGTTTTTAACTAAAAACTAATAAGAGAATTGAATTTTTGAAAAAAAAAATTAATTACCTACAATTTTGAAAAGAAATAGATCGAAATTTTTTTTTCAAAATTTTGATTTTTAAAATTTATTTCTCAAAAATTATTCCTTAAAACAGCTTCGTTTAAAAACAAGATGAAAGAAGAGGTTTCTGGCTTTATAAAAAAATGTAATGGATGTAACTGTCGATTTTTAATAATTTTTTTTCCAAATTAAGTAAATTTTTTAGAAAATTGCCCCTCCCGACTGGGGGGGGGAGTAGACCCCCCTACCATATGATTTTTTTCTTGTCTTGACCAGACCTACACGCTCTAGCTTTTTGGCACATTGCTCGTGGGACACCTGTATATTATATTATATTATAGTAATATTTTTTTTTGTTTTATTCTGTTTTTGTAAATTTTCAGTTTTGTAATTTTTTTATTATTTTTTTTTTTTATTTTTTATTTTTTTTTTCCTGGCCCTATTGTATAGGAACTCATTCGGGTAAAGTTTCGTGTAGATTCAGGTGTCCTATGTAGCCCGAGACAAGTCCTGAGACATTGTCTCTCGTCCTTTCCATTAAGTTAGCTCTCACATTGAACCAGACTTAAATCACTGTGGCCATGAGATTCGATTGTCATCAAGTTAGAACCAAAGAATTTTTTTTTTTTGATCAGCGACTAAAAATCTGATTTTTTTTAAATGACTTTTAATTCTTTTAAGACGATCGATGATACTTTTTTTTCAACTGAAAGTTGATCTGAATCCAAGTAACATTTTTTTGAATGTGTGACATTGTACAGTCTTCTAAGTGCATATTTTTTCTTCAGCAATCTATACATAATTGCTTTTTCTCTTGTAAATTTTAACTTTTTCGGGTGGTGGTACACAATTGAAGTTTTTCTCTTGATCCTTCATATTCACATCGAGCAAGTTTTGTTTGTAGTAATCCGACTTTGAAGTTTCAATAAATCTTCTCCATCCAATTTGTTGCGAAGTAAACCAGCTATTTCCTTAACATTTCTGTTTTTTGTTTGACAACAATGTTGTTACTTGGAATGCGAGGGGCATACGCAACAAATTTTTAGAATTCAAGCATTTTTTAAGAAACAACAATGTTGATTGCTCTTGTTACAGAAACATGGTTGACACCTGACTTCAATCTATCCAACTCAGATTATAAATGCTATCGTGTCGACAGAGTTGGTAGAAGAGGTGGGAGTGTGGCTATTCTCATCAGGAGATCAACTCAACATTCGCTCCTACCTTCAGCTCAAATTCTTTCTATTGAAAATGTTGGGATAGAAGTTCTACTTTCAAGTCAAAGAAGAATTAAAATTTTTTGTGTGTATTGAAATACAATTCAGGCAAGATCTAAGAAAGTTTTTCTGTATTAGAGATGAATTTCTATTGGGCGGCGATCTCAACATAGAGATTGGGGTTGTGCACGCGCAAATGCCTTTGGAAATATTCCCTCAAGTTTATCAGCAGCCCTTCCAGTCAATGTTCTGTTTCCATTAGAATCTACATACTCGTACATATGTTCCCTCTTGTTTGGTCTCTTTTTAAGAGAAATATAAATACATCACTTCGATACTCTAACGTGAATATAGAGGATGTTACATCGAAAGATGATATAGATAGTGCAATAAATTGTTTCACTCAGATTGTACTAAACTCTGTAGATGTTTGCATTCCTAAAGTGCCACGAAAACAATTATGCAAAAAAACGTCACCATTTCTTGTAAGCCTAATTAAAATAAGAAATGCTGTCTGTCAAAAGGCTCTGGCAAAAGTTCCGATAACCTGTTTATAAGGAAAATATGAGCTCTTTAAATAAAACCATCTCCAAATATTTATCCTTTGAACGAACTGAGGAATGGAACAAGAAGCTCAGTGAACTTGATGTGTCCGCAAAACCGTTCTGGAATTAAGTGCGTGTAATTAAAAATAAGAACAGGAAAATTAAAAGTCTTGCCTTCCATAATGCGACTCTCTATTGGGACGAAGACAAAGCCAATTTATTCGGTGAAATTTTCACGAATAACCATTTAATATCATCGAATATTGGTAGTCCTACAATCAATCTAGAGGTAAACACTGGGCTAAAAATCTTCGATACTGTGAACGTCGCATCTCCCGCAGATATATTTATAACCGAAGAGGAAACCAAACGTTTAGTAACATGTTTAAATCCCCGGAAAACTGATGGGGCTGATAAGATAAAAAACATATATTTAAAAAATCGTCCTAAGTCTGGAATTAAATTCCTAACCTGTATTTATAATGCCTGCTTAAAACTCCTATACAGAGAGAAGCTAAAGTTATCCCAATTATAAAGGCTGGCAAGCCCCCTGGAAATCCCTCTGGCTACAGACCTATAAGTTTACTCAGCAACATAGCCAAAATCTACGAAAGAATATTAAAATTCTCCTCCCTAACGCCCCCCGAAAACCTTCCTCTTACCTTTTATTATCAGAGGTCTGCGTTCTAAAACTCAGGCAGTCCTGCAGCAATCTCATGCGTTACCTTTTGAAATCTTTGCCTTAACCGAAACGAACCTAATCCCTAGTATAAACAACCTTGAACTATTCCCATCCAACTTTAACGTTTACCGCGATGATGTTAACCGACCTACTGATGGTTGTCCATGCCGCGGTGTTCTTCTAGCTGTCCGAAACACAATTGACTCCTCTCTCATAGCAACTTCATCTTCGCCATGTTTCGACTTTGTTTCCATTAAGATTGTATTACCCCGGATAACTTGGCCATTGATACAATCGATAATTTAATTGAATTACGAGATCCTTCCTCACCTTAAATGGATCCCTTCAGACGACCAATCGTTTTACATTGCCTCTAATCCCACTGCAGCCAAAGAATGCCTCCTCTCTGACCGCCTAGCTGATTCCAGCCTTAACCAAGTTAGCGGCATTTTGAATTACATGGGCAGACAACTCGACCTCATTTTCACAAGTGACCCCTTCAACTCCTCAGTTTCAGCTTCTCCGCTGTCCCTATCAACCGTCGACAACTACCACCCTCCCCTTCTTCTCTTGTTCTTTCACAACTCCCCTATACAGAACTTTCCCCCCACTGTTCGATTCTCTCACGATTTTCACAAAGCCAACTTCCGTCAAATCAATGAATATCTCAATAATGCGCCTTTTAATTTCAACAACCTTACCGTAAATGATGCCATATCTATATTCTACAAAGAAATATTTAATTCCTTCTCCCTTTATGTACCCTTTTCTCGACATAAAACCTCCTCCACCTCCCCACCATGGTATAATCGGAGGCTCCGTTCTTTGAGAAACAAACGGAACAAGCTCTGGACAACTTTCCTTCGTACTCAATCCCCAAATGACTTCTCGAACTATTTCGGTACTTACCTGCATTTTGTAGAGCTTTATAAATCTCTCTATCAACACTACTTAGTTGAGATGCAAACCAACCTTATAAATAATCCCAAGTCCTTCTTCCAATTCGTTAATCACAAAAGAAAATCTGATGGCTACCCAAACTCACTCTCCTTCAATAATGAAACTTCCAATGATCCTCATTACATCGCCAACCTTTTTGCCACATTTTTCAATCAATCTTTTACCCATGATTCCTTTGCACCCGATCATACCTATTTCAACTATTTACCAAACTTCTCCTTTGGACCATTTCTCCCTCGTCGACCCCGTTATCATCGAAGAAAGATTAAAGCAACTTAACGATGAATTCACCCCTGGCCCCGACGGCCTTCCAGCTATATTTTTAAAAAAAATGTTTCTCCTCCCTTTCTCTACCTCTCTCAAAAATCTTCAGCCTATCCCTTTCCCAAGGTGAATTTCCCCGGATATGGAAAACCTCTTTTATAACACCTATACACAAAAAGGGTCCGAAGAATGACATTAACAACTACCGTCCCATTGCCAAACTGTCTCATAATCTCCCCCAGACAGCACGGCTTCCTTAAAGGCAGGTCTACAACCACAAACCTTATTGAATTCGTTTCCTTCACCCTTTCAGCCTTAGAAAATGGCAAGGAAGTCGATGTTATCTCAACTGACTTCAGTAAGGCCTTTGATAAAATTTCACTCTTCAAACTGTCTTCTCTTGGCTTTGAGCCCATCTCTAACCCCTTCCTTGCTTCCTCCGGTGTCCCCCAAGGCAGTCATTTAGGCCCGCTTCTTTTTATCCTCACCATTAACGATATTGAAATGGTTATCAAACATTCCCACATCTCTCTATATGCCGACGATGCTAAACTCTTTAAGATCATTTCCTCAGAACATGACTCTTTTATTTTTCCTTATTCAATCGGACCTCAACAGCTTTTCCACCTGGTGCTCCAAGAACTGCCTCGACCTTAACATTTCAAAGTGTCAATCTATTACTTTCTCCCGCAAACGTAACAAACCTCCCCGCCTCTACTTTCTCCATAATCAACCCCTTTCCACCGTTCAGATGATCCGTCGACCAGGAACTCAATTTCCTTGCACATATCAGCGATATAATTCTTAAGGCCAATTCTGCACTCGGCTTCGTGAAACGATGGTCTAAAGAATTTTCCAATCCCTACGTCACTCGGTCTCTTTACATAACCTTTGTTCGCCCTATTCTCGAATATGCGTCTCAAGTGTGGTCTCCTTACTATCATTCACATATATCCAGAATTGAGAGTGTCCAACGTCGTTTTCTCCGTTTTGCGGCATACCCTGGGACAATCCTCTAATCCTACCTCCCTATCAAGATCGCCTTAAACTTATTAATTTGAGCTCGCTGGAAGAACGAAGAAGAATATCCGACATCCTTTTTATCCACCGACTCCTCTCAGGTACCATCGACTGCGCGTCCCTTTATAACTCTATCTTTTTTAACACTAACCCTCGTAATACACGAAATCCACGTCTCTTCTATGTACCCACCTCTCGTACCTCCTATGGCTCCAATGAACCTATCTCCCGTATGCTGCGGAATGTTAATGCGAAAAACTGTTTCGACTTTAACATCAGCACTCCTTGTCTAAAACTCCGTCTCAATCGCCTATCTATCATCTATCTTAATCTCTTAGAATATAAGTTAAATTAAGTATGTAGCTTGAATTAAGCACAATAAAATGGGGGTATAGCCCCCACCAAAATCAAAATCAAATCAAAATGATCAATGAGAAGTATCTGATAAATTCGTAATTGCCAATGAATTTAATTCTTACTTTACGAATACAGCCAGAAGTCTATTGCCTTATCCAACTCTAACAACCTGTATTCTGTGCAAGTCTTCGTACCTGTCCTGAACAGTCCCAAAGTAATAGTTTTCTCTTCAAACCTATAACGCCTTTAGGAGTGCTTAAAGCGATTGGCACTCTAAAAGAATCCAATTCTTGTTGTCAGAAAAATTGCTTGCTATGTTTTGGATGTGTTGGCGTATATTTTTAATTGTTGTGTTTATGAAGGGGTCTTCCCTTAAGCTTTTAAATGTGCAGAAACGCGTTAATACTGAAATATCTAATTATAGGCCAATATGGCTTCTTTCAGTTCTGAGCAAGGTTTTTGAAAAACTTATGAAAAATAGAATAGTGAGCTTTCTCACTTCTACCAAGTTCTTCAGTCATTCCCAATTTGGATTTCAAAAAGGTAGATCAACAGAAGATGCGCTGTTGCAATTTTGTTCACATGCAGGTCTGGTACTGCAGGTCTATTTATAGACATCACCAAAGCCTTTGATATGGTTAACCATAATATATTGCTAGTTAAATTAGAAAAAACAGGTTCTCGCGGATTTATGCTGGAGTGGTTTAAATCATATCTTGCAAACAGATCCCAGAGAGTCAAATTAAATGATATAAGGAGTGAAATTAAATATTTCAATTTAGGAGTACCCCAAGGTTCTGTGCTGGGACCCATTTTGTTTTTAATTTATATAAACTCACTGTTTTCACTCAATTTCAAAGGCAAGCTTACTGCTTTTTCTGACGATGTCGGTTTTTCTTATGGCTGCAATAGTCCCTTAAATCTGGTCTCTGACCTTAATTGGGACCTTGACATATTGCGAAAGTGGTTTGCGCATCATAATTTGATAATAAGTTCCAAAACTAAAATAATGTTCTACAGTCTGTCAGCAATTAATTTTGATCCCCATGTTTATTTCCATGCGCCTGAGTGTCAAAGATATAAATTATCCCTGTGTAACTGTATTGATTCTTACCCATCTTTTTGTAGCAACTCATATTGTAACGACAATCGTTTCTTGATTGAGAGAGTTGATGACAATCTTATTATTGACAATCATGTAGATTCCCTAAGAAAGTATCTTCGAAACACTCTCAGATACTTCTTTTACCTCAGTAAGATTTGCTCTAAACAACTCCTTAGAACGATATACTATGGGATCTTCGATTCTAAGCTACAATACGGCTACAATCGCGTGCTGGGTAGGTGTCTATCTTCATAGAATTCAGCCACTATTATATTTGCAAAAAAATGTATTAAGAAAAATATGTCGGAAACCCAGTAGATACCCTAGTTATCCATTGTTTTGTGACGTAAAATTCTTCCTGTTCGTCATTTATATTGCTTTAAGGTCTTAAGAACCTTCTTTATGAGGTCGGGAAATCGCAACTATCGTTTAATTTCGGATTATAATTTACGTGGAAATTACACATATTTGTTATATGTACCAACTTTTCATACCACTGCTTATCGTAATTTTTATTCCATCTCATATTATCGGTTATTTAATAAACTCCCTCAGTCACTCTGGCTTGTTTTTAAAAAAAGTAAAATGTTGGCTATTTAACTTTGACTATACTAGGCTAGAATCTCTAATGACATATACATTACTTTAATCTTAGCTATTGACGACCTATGAGAAAAGCTTTGGTCTAAATGTAAATCGTTCCATTTTGTCAAAACTAACAATTTGTTGCTTATTCTTTAATTCATTCCATATAATGTAAATTTTCTAATCTGGCTTTACTGTATTATATTGGGGGTACAAATTAATTCAGTCTGTTTTCATAAGATGGCGCCACCTGCAAGTTGTGGCTGATCTTGGAAGCGATTACCTACTTCATTGGAAAGGTGTGACATCTGTCAACAATAATTAGTGTGCATCAGCGTCTGTTTCTGACAACAACATTGTTTTTTGCCTCTTCGAAAATGTCCGGATTTGTCTTAAATAAACAGCATTTGCGGGAAGTTTTGATTTTCTTTTTTATTTGGAAGAAAAGTGCAGCTGAAGCCCATCGAATGCTTGTAGAAGTTTATGGTGAATCTGCTCCGACCGATAAATCATGCAGAGAGTAGTTTCGACTCTTCAAAACTGGTGATTTTAACGTCGAAGGTAAAGAGCGTCTTGGCCAGCCCAAAAAGTTTGAAGATAAGGAATTGGAGGCTTTACTGGATCAAGATCCGTGCCAAACGCAAAGTGAACTCGCAGAATCGTTGGGAGTGACTGACCGTTCGGTTAAAGATTTATTCAAAAGCTAGGAAATTGGGTGCAGTACGAGTTGAAACCGAGAGATGTCGAAAGGCGATTTTTCACCTCGGAACTGCTTCTTGAAAGACATCAAAGGAAGGGATTTTGGAGATGAAAAGTGGATATACTACGATAACCCCAAGAAGAAAAAATACTATGCAAAGCCTGGTGAACCCGTTCCATCATCGTCTACATCGACGCCAAAGAAAAACATCCACGGTTCAAAGGTCATGCTCTGCATATGGTCCCACCACGGGTGTGGTGTACTATGAGCTGCTAAAACCAGGCGAAACCATTGATGGGAAGCGTTGTCGACTACAACTAATGCGTTTGGGCCGTGCATTGTGTGAAAAACGGCCAGAAACGACCGAAAGGGATGACAAGGTGATTTTGCAACATGATAACGCTCGGCCCCACGTGGCTGTAGCGGTCAAAAACTACCTGGAAACGCTAAAATGGGAGGTCTTACCCCACCCGCCAAACCTTGTTCCTTCCGACTATTGGCTTTTTCGACGGATGCAAAACGATTTGGGGAGTCACCGGTTCGGGTCTTTTGAAGAAATCGAAGAATGGCTCAATGATTGGATCGATGCCAGAGAGAACTCATTTTTTAGAGATGGTATTCGAAAATTACCAGAGAGATGGGAAAAAGTAGTCGTTTCCGACGGACAATACTTTGAGTGATGTATTTTTTACGTTTTTTCAATAAAAAAAAATTTTGAACACAAAAAACAGACCGAATTAATTTGTACTCCCAATAATTTAACCGCGCAATTACAATATTTTAAGACATTTGTTACTTATTTATTAAACCATTTCAGTTTAATTGTTGTTTTATAATCTCTTAAAATATCATGTTAAAATATCTTTAAGTTTAAAGTACCATGAAGTGGCATTCGACACAATTTTTAATTACTTGTAATCAAAATACAGAATGTCACAAATTTTTGTATTCTTAAGCAATTGTAAATTATTGTAATCTTTATTAAATATTCTAAATACAATACAATACATCCATCGCAAGTGCCCATCACTTCCATGCATTCTTAAAATAAAATATCCCACCAGACCTATGCAAGTTTATTTCATACTTACTATCAAAATGTTCCGACTCGTTTGTATTCGCCGGAAAGGAAAAAAAAGTAGAAAAACTCAGCGCAGAAAAGTTCCACCGTGGCGCAGTGGGTAGTGTGACGGCCTCTGACGTACGATGAGCGAGTTCGGATCCCGATAACACCAACGCCATCGAATGTTCATTACGCGGCTTCTCTCCTCGGCGGGGTATTGGCAAAACCTCCCGTAGTACACTTGCCTTGAAAAAGCTTCTCGGCGCTCGCCGTTCGGAATCGGCATTAGGTCCCGTTCACTTGTGTGAAAAACAAATCGCACACAACATAAGTGAATGAGATAACCTTGGCTCTGGCTCTCCGTGAGCTGTGACGCCATCTACGAAGAAGAAGAAGAAAACTTCCGGTCCCAACTCTAACATTTTAAAATATGACAACACAAAAAAATATTCATGCTGAATTATATGAGCTATGGGTGCAAGTTTCTTATTATACACCGTAATGTGCATGAGTATGAGTCAATGGGATATATCTTCTCATCTACGAGAAAAGCAACAACACAAATAAATATCAGTTTTCGATTGAAGTGACGTGTTTTGTGTTTTGTGCGGAAGTGCTTAAAAATAAATAATATTATAATATATAAATTGTGTTTGCGGCTTTTAATATGGACAAAAAAAGCCTTCGGGGCAGAATTTCGAAAAAAGCAAAAAAACGAAAACAAAAAACAGAGTCAACATATTGTTAAGTTTTTAAAACACAGCGAGGATCAAGCAGATGGGACAAATGTAAGTATTCCAAATATATATACAGGTAGGAAATACAGTGGGCCCAGGAGAAGAGGTTTCTGTAATGTTTTCGCATGAACTTTCTAATGAGCCCAATAATTGGGGATATTTATCTGATGAGCTTATTAAAAAAGTAGTTTTAAAGGGACGAGTGCAAATTCGGAATCATCAGTTTCCTTCTTCTTCTTCTTTTCCTTTTTTTCTCCGGCGTTGTTATGGTCAGAAGTGTAGGACCATAACCTTCCCACTTAACTGCATTCCTACTGGTCCGCTTGTGGGGTCCGCCGGTTTGACCTCAGAAAGTAGCGGCAGGCTTCCCGGTTTGGGATTACTTCATCGCTGTGGCCAATCAAATGCTGGTGTTTTAGCATTTGTTTGCACCAATTGTTTTTGGGCCTGCCTTTTTTGCGTGTTGAAATTGGAACATTGATTGATAACGCCTTTTGGACGGGGTTTAAAGGATCTCTCCTTTGAACATGGCAATACCAACTAAGTCGGTCGCGCTCTATCTTTCTTGTGATGGTTTCTTTTACGTAGAGGCTTGCTCGGATCTTTGAACTTCTAATTCTGTCACGCTTTGTTACTCCAGCTGTCATGCGAAGCATCTTCATCTCAGCTGCCGTTAATTTGCTCTCATACTTTTTGTGCATTGTCCAGCATTGTGAACCGTATGTGAGCGCCGGATGTACAACTGAAGTGTAGAGCCTTCCTTTCAGCTTAGGGGGCATTTTTCGATCACAGAAGATGGCGGAGTTTTCCCGCCACTTCATCCACCCTACGCTTACGCGATGGTTGATGTCGTCATCACAAGTTGCTTCTTTATTAATCATAGATCCCAGATATTTAAACTTTTCACACTTGGAAAGCATTCTTCCATTTAAGTAAATGTCTGGAATAGGTTGATGAGGGTCAGAGAACGGGCAGCACAGATACTCTGTCTTCTTTGAACTAATACGATACCCGTGTCCCTCAAAAATGTCCACCCACACATCAAGTGCTCGTTGTAGGGACGCCTGATCATCACTTATAATGGCTCCATAGTCAGCAAACAATAGCTGGTGCACATTGGAGTCCGTCACTTTTCCTTCAAGCAAGCAATCAAGGACTGCTATAAAGACCAGTGGGCTGAGGACGCTCCCTTGGTGTACACCGACTTTGATTGCGAACTCTTCGGTGACTCCTGCGGTGCATCTTACTCTTGTCGTTGCTCACTTGTATGTACATGTCCATGATCACTCGCACGTAGGTTTCTGGACCTCCTTTTTGTCTCAGCGCTACCCATAAAAGATCTCTTGGTTGCCGGTCAAAGGCTTTCTCGAAATCAACCTAACACCATAGTCCTTTGAAGAATCACGATGCTTTTCCATCATGACCCTTATACTTTGGATTGCATCTGTTGTTGATTTACCCGAGACAAACCCGCACTGGTCATCAGATAGTCGTATTATTTTCCGCAGTCGGCTATCTAATACCCGTTCAACGATCTTCATGGTGTGCGATATCAACTTGACAGAACGGTAGTTATCACAATTTCGCGTATCACCCTTTCCTTTGTGCAAAGGAAGAAGATAGCTTTCCCTCCATTGATTAGGCATAGTTTCGCCTCTCATAAATTTGGAGATAAGAACCATGAGCCATCTAGACCCGATGTCTCCCATCTTTTTCCAGAACTCAGAGCGTATCCCGTCCGGCCCAACAGCTTTTCTTTTCTTGGAGTTTTTACCGCGTACCGAACTTCTTCGACTCTGATGTCGGATATTTCGGCATGATTCGGGGCGGCTCTTGGAAAGTACACTCGGGGAAACAGTTCGTTCAGAATTTCCTCGCCATACTGTTGCCATCTGTGGAGAATTTTTTCGTCTTCCACAAGGAGTTGACCTTCAGCATTGTTAATAAACTTTGGGAAACGAATCTCCTGAGCATTTCTTCTTCTCTGGGCGGCTATCTTAAAGATATTTGCTCCTTTCTTCAAATTGCTTTGTCGAAGCTCCTGGGTAGCCTGGTTCCTGTCAGACGTGGAAGATGATATTTCTTCCAATTCCTGATAGAGGCCTTCCATGCTTTTCGCTTTGAATTCGGCGCATTTTTTCTTCGCGATACCTTTACAACCTCTATATACCTTTTCACGGCGAGCTTTTTCCTCTCTATTAGTAGAAGAGCACTTTGACCAAGCTTGGAAAGCCATTTTCTTTTCGTGTATCACTGCTTTGGCTTCGTCTGTCCACCACCAGGTTTCTTTTGCGTGTTGGCAGGGGCCTTTAGATGTTTCGAGCAGTGATTTGGCTTTCTCCAGGCCAGATTGTTGTAGGGAATCCCACATGTCTTGTGCTCTGCACTCCTCATTACCGACCTCATCGATAATGGAAGAGAGGTAGTTTTTCATCTTCTTCTTCTTCTTCTTCTTCTTCTTTTCCTTTTTCCAGCGTTGTTATGGTCAGAAGTGTAGGACCATAACCTTCCCACTTAACTGCATTCCTACTGGTCCGCTTGTGGGGTCCGCCGAGAGAGGTAGTTTTTCATGTTGGTAATAAAAGCTTCGTCTTTTCCTTTATCCAGCTTGTACCACTTGATTTTCTCAGACACCTTCGTTTGCTGCTTTGACTTCTTACTCGCCTCCATAAAAAATTCAGTCAGGAGGAGACGGTGTTGAGGGCGATTGCATCTCCCAGGATCACTTTGCAATGTTTGAAAGTTCGACTGAAGCTGAAACAAAACGTTGCAGGGCGGTTTTACAAAGATTATTCAGTGTTGTAAAATTTCTAGGTTCACAGTCTTTACCTCTTCGTGGTTTCTCAGATAAATTGTTTGAGTTCAACAATGGAAACTTCTTAAAACTAGTAGAGGAAATAGCTTCGTTTGACTTGGTATTAGGAGAGCACTTGAGGAGAATAACAAGTCATGAAACACAAAATAGGTACTTAAGTAAACCAATTCAAAAATAAATTATTCATATTTTTGCCACAACCATTAACAATAATATCAATATTGTAGACTCCACAACCGATAAAAGCCGCGTAGAACAAGTAACTATTGTTGTTAGATTTGTACATAAAAGACAGAAAACTTTTGAAGTACAAGAGCATTTCTTAGGGTTTTTGAAAGGGGAAGACAAGACCGGAATGGGAATGACTCAGTTTATTTTAGACAAGCTTGAATGCTTGAATTGCATGACATTTTAATTAGTAATTGTCGAGGCCAAAGCTATGATAATGGCTCGAATATGAAAGGTAAAGAAGCAGGTGTTCAGAATCAAATTCGATCCCTGGAACCAAGAGCATTTTTCGTTCCATGTTGCTCGCATTCATTAAATTTAGTAGTTAATGATGCTGCTCCGTGCTCATTATATGCTGTTAAGTTCTTTGATGCAATTCAATGTCTGTATAACTTTTTTTTAAGCTCCACAATGCGGTGGAATATTTATAAAAATAAAATTCCAAATCTAATTTTGAAACTTCTTTCTGATACTTGATGGGAGAGCAGGTTAGATGCACTGAGGCTTTTAAAAACAAATCTAGAACACATATATGAACCCCTTATAGAAATATCTGAAATAGGAAATCCAGAAGCAAGAAACATTGCTGAATCTTTAGGAAATAAAATTTTTGATTTTACTTTTATTTGTTGCTTGTACATTTGGTTTGATATTTTAGAAAATATGAATAAAACTAGCAAATATTTACAAAGTCCGCCCGTTAATCTCTCAACAGGTATAAAAGTCTTAGAACATACAAAAAACAGTTTAATTTCAATGCGTTCCGATGAAAAACTCAATGAGTACGTTCAATTAACCGAGCGAATTTCTAGCTCCCTAGAAATACCAAATATGTTTCCGGAAGCTTCATCATTGCGATCTCGACGGAGAAAGAGACTTTATGCTGATGAATGTGCCGAAACTATATTAGACCCGAAACAAAGATTTAAAGTAGATTTTTTTTTCAAAACGCGTTTTTACAAATCTTGCACAAGGCGCAATTTTGGCTGGGACCGGCTCTACATCTATCACAATGAGCAATTTGGTTTTAGGCATGGTCATAGTGCTATACACCAAATTGCTCGAATACAAAAAAATGTTAAGTCAAACCTCGTTCTTGGGAAATCTACTGGCATGGTGCTTTTAGATGTTGATAAAGCATTTGATACTGTGTGGCATGATGGCCTTCTTTTTAAACTGTTAAATTATAACCTTCCAGTTGAGGGGAAGGTATTGTACCTTGGTCCGGATTTCAGTTTTTTCCAATATATTATGTGGGGTTTTTTCACTAGTTTGTTTTTTAGTTATTACCTGAACTCTTATCTATGGCATGGCGAAACTACCAAAAGGATATTGCTTACCATTCCTTATAAAACTTAACTTTTATATGCTAACCTCAAACGGTCCAAGGTACAAGACGTGATTGTACCTAGGCCCACGGAGTATTGTACCTTGGACCGAAAATATTATTATAAAGGTTTTCCTATAGTTTAAAGAGGAAAACGTTAATTTCTTTCAATAAAAGGTTAAAATGGTACCATTCTCATTTTATTTCAAAAATGCAGAAAAAAAAACAAACAATTGTCTTTGGAAAAGGTCGAATTTCCTGAGGAGAGAGGATTGTCTGTGACATTGAAGTAGTTGGCATAGTAGCAGGAGGTAGTCCTGCAATTGCTGCAGCGGACGTTTACAGTTTGGGTCATTTAATGGTCCGTCGGTGACATATGAGGACGAAAACTCATGCTCCTCAAAAACATTTTCATTTAAAGGCCATATTCCACTTACCTGAAAACCTTTTAATATATTTTGATTTGAAAATGCTCGAGGATATGATTGGCCAATTATTGTTGCGATGTCATATATTGTTATTGTCTTTCCGGGGTTGTTTAACAACCACTCATTAGCAGCTTGGTTGTAGAAGGTTTTGTAAGCCCCGAAAACTGTCCTATTTAATGGGTGAAGTTTGTGAGATATGTGCGGTGGTAGAGTCAACAGAACTACGTTATTCCGTTTCGCCTCCGTGATAGCAGAAACCGAAATATGGGTATCGTGGTTATCCATGAGAAGAAGAACTTTGTTCTCTGGGGTTGGCCTTACGAAGGCTATAAAATGTTTCAAATATTTTAAGAATAAGTCCGCCGTTGACCAGACGCTAGGATTTGCACCTCCGATTGTTCCCGCAGGAGCTCCAATTAACATGTGATCTTTAAAGTTGACTCTCGGGAAAATTAACATCGGGGGTACATGATTTCCCAAAGCGTTAATTGCAGCAATCATTTTCACATTGATTCCTCTTTCTTTCTCTCCTCTCTGTCAAAAACTTTTGGCGGAATGTGCACGGTTGAATTTCCTGTTTCATCTATATTATAGATGGAATCCGGGGTAAATTTAAAGCGCATGAAACAGTTTTTATAATTTTCAAAAAAAGCTTCGATGTTTTGCTTGTTGAAGCTTGTGGCTCTAGATAAACTAGTTGCCTCAGGCTTCCGAAGAGCAATACTTTGATGCCGTCGAAGAAAACACTTAAGCCACTCTTTTCCTGCTTTATTTTCTATATACCAATTTTGAGGTATATTTTTTTAATTGGCTTTTTCAAACTCAAACGCTAGTTTTAACAACTCGTTTCTAGTAAGCCCATAATGCAGCTTTGCAGCTGTTAACACATACTCTTCTAAGGCTTTTTCTTCAGCTGCAGTAAACACCTGTCGACAATTAATTTTGCTTTCGTAAACAAATTCATTTTTTCTCGCTTTTTTATGTTTATTAACATCCCGAATCAGAGTAGTTTTGGAGATATTAAAAATGTTTGACGCTGTGTACGTGCTTTTACCATCTTTAAGTACTGCATATACAGCTCGCTTTAATACTTCAATGTCTGCAGGCTTCCTTTTTATACCTAATTTGCTTCTTGGCATTTTTTCCTGAAACATAGAAAACAAATTTTATTCAAAAAAATTTAATAACGTGTACCTTGGACCGGATCAAGGTACAGGCGATATGATAGGTCCAAGGTACACTAACACCACTTTAGCCAAACAAATTATATTTTAACGAAATATTTAAAACACATACGTACGACAAGGCGTTCCTACCAAAGATAATCAATACATTTACCGAAATCGATTAAAGTAGCGGAAAAGAAACAGAAAATTAAGCACTACACAATTTCAGAAGAGAGATAAAAAAATTACTTTTTTCACTGAAAACTATGTTTATTTTTTATTTTTTGCCAACCCGTGCAGCTGTACGTTCAAAAAGAAACTGAGAAGAGAAATGAACAGAAGAGCAACATTTCACAGAAATAACGGTTTTTGTGTGATTTGTATTTTTCTGGTACAATCGGACCAAGGTACAATACCTTCCCTTCTATCTATGTAAAATCATTCAAAGTTTCTGGTCGGCTCGGTGCTTTAAGGTTTATGTAAATGGATGTGCTTCAAGATTATTCAACGTTCATTCGGGTGTACCCCAGGGATCGGTTTTGGGGCCAATTTTATACAACATTTATACCTCAGACCTTCCAAATTTTCCTGACTGTGATAAAGCTATGTTTGCTGATGACATAGCTATACTTTCACCGCATGAAATTGCTCCCAATATTGAGACCAATCTTAAGCATGCAATAGGGGTATTGGAAAACTACTTTATCAAGTGGAAAATCAAGCTAAATTATAATAAACTACAGGCGATCTTTTTTACTTGGAAAAGAAAAGCTTGTTTTTTACCAAATTCCACTCTCCAAATCAGTCGAACATCTATCTCATGGGCCAACTGTGTTAAATATTTAGGCGTTTTTCTGGTTCAAAAACTATCTTTTAGTGAACTTAAAATAGTTTTATACATTTTTGTTATATACATTTTTAAATAGAAAATCTTCCCTATCCTTGCAAAATAAAATCATAAGGTTATATTTCAAGCCATCCTTTTGTAATGCTGTCCTGTCTGGGGTTCTTGCGCAAAATGTCACATCAAAAGGTTACAAGTCTCCCAAAATAAATTTTTAAAAATGATGCTCAATCTTCCCTGGCATCCAGAGATGTACAAAATAGTTTAAGCAATGTATTCAAATACAAAATGCAAATACCTTTTCGACTTACTATTTCAAATGGAAAATACCAAATAGTTTTGTGTTTTGTATTTTAAATACTAAATGTAAAATAGGTATTTTCAAAATACTTCCTTAAATACAAATACCTTTTGTTTAATTCAATTCTCTTTATTTATTACACTTTTTAACAATACGAGGTATGTCAAATAAGTTCCCGGACAACCGCTATAAAAAATTTTATTTTACAAATTAGGCTATATAACAACGATCCCCTTCAAAGTAGTCCCCTTGTGCAGCAATGCACCGCCGCATTCGATTTTTCCAGCTCTCGAAACACCTGGCCCACTAGGCTTCTGGAATTGCTTTAACAGCCGCGCCGATTCGCTTTTTATGTCCTCTGCACTGCCCAAAAGGGTCCCTCTCATGGAATCCTTGATCTTGTCGAATAAAAAAAAGTCGCAGGGTGCGAGATCTGGGGAATAGGGTGGGTGTTCGAGCACAGTTGTACGATTTCGTGCCAAAAAATTGCTCACAGTGAATGACCGATGTGCCTGTCTGTCAGAACTCGGGGAACCATGTGCGGCGACACCTTATTCATTTTGAAATTCTCCCTCAAAACATGACGAACGGTCTCGTGCGAGATTCCAACAATGTTAGCGACATCTCTCAGTGGTTTTCGGCGGTCTGTGTCAATTTCATTTCGTATCGCAGCCACCTTTTCTTCCGAGCGTGCTGTGATCGGTCGACCTTCGCGTGCATCGTCTGCTACCGAGGTACGCCTCCCTTTGAACCGCCCTATCCACTCGTACATAGTCGAACGACTCATGGTATTCTCGCCGTACACACTAGACAACATATCTTTTATTTCCGTGTTCGTTTTACCACTTTTTACAAGAAATTTAATCACGACTCGTTGTTCAATTTTTTCATCGATTTCCATTTCGGCATGCCTCACTTTACTCACTTCGATAAATAATTCACTAAAATCCACTTGAAACTTCGTATGCAACAACTAGACAGATGTAGGAATACGGAACGTAACTCGGTACCACGTCAGTGTTACCACGCAGCGCGCAAAAAATGTTGTCCGGGAACTTATTTGACAGACCTCGTACAAGTTGTTCGAACATATTATCGCTCATCTTTCTTTCACATTATCATGCCACCATATAAAAAAAATCTTTCTACTGGTGCTGAGCTTGGTAAAGATGTGTTGCATTTTAAAAACACTTTTTTTTATTGTAGGATAATGGTTTAATATCGTCAGACTTATGCACTCATCCTTTAAATATTGAAGGGTTTCCAGATCTACCGTATTATTGGTACCACCCTCACTGGTTGTTGAGGAATCTGAATCCTAGAACATTTAAAAATAAAGGGTGTCTCAGTAAGAGTGCACTTTTTCATTTTAAAATAAAAACAAGTATTTTATGACAGAGTTGTGATATTTTTATTGTATTGTAAAGAAGACATGTTCCGATTAAGTATGGAATAAAATATCCGGCAAATGACCCCCACGGCTCCGATGACAGGCCATTACTCTTTTCATGAAATTTTCGATGACTTTTGCACAGAGATGTGGCTGTATCTCACCGATGACGCGTTGGATTTCCGATTTGAGCTCAGGAATTGTTTCGGGTTTATTGGCATAAACCCGAGATTTCTCAAAACCCCAAAGAAGAAAATCGCACGGCGTTAAATCGCACGATCTTGGTGGCCAGTTGACATCAGAATTTCGTGAGATAATGTGTTCTGGAAATCGTTGCTGCAATAAGTCGATTGTTTCATGCGCGGTGTGGCAAGTTGCGCCGTCCTGCTGAAACCACATGTTGTCCAGATTCATGCCGTCACCAGACAGTTACTCGTTGTGGGTGCATTTGTTTCTCATGGTTTGCATGAGGATTTTCTGAGTCCCAAATTCGACAATTTTGTGTATTCACGAAGCCGTTCATATGGAAATGCGCTTCATAGGAGAAAATGACTTTTTTCGAAAAATTGGTATCGACTTCACTTTGCTCCATTACCCATTGAACGAATTGCCGGCGCTTTCCGTGGTCTGCTGGTTTGAGCTTCTAAGTTAACTGAATCTTGTACGCATGAAGGTGGAGGTCTTTAGTCAAAATTCGCTGCGTAGTGCTTCGTGAACTTCGTGCTGTGTTGAGAACGATGTTGAATTGATGTTTTCGGGTTTTCGGCGACACTCTCGTTTACAGCAGCAATAAGGATTCTTATTATCCATAATTGACCCAGTTTCTTCAAATTTTTTGACCACTCTTCGAATGGTTGACACATTAGGTGCACTTTCTCGGCTGAAAATTTGGCGAAGTTTGCGAGCGGTTTCAGCGTAAATTTCCCCATTTTTGTAATGAGTTTTCACAATTATAACGCGTTGTTCTTTCGAAAAGCGCTCCATTTTTAATAATCGGAATAAACAGAGGTGACAGCTGTCAAATTTCAGAGTTGCCACTTGCATGAAAAAAAAAATATTCCAATTTCAAAAAGTGCACTCTTACTGAGACACCCTTTACTCGTTTTTTTCTTTCTTTTTTTCTGATGTCTGTGATAGGGCTCCACTTTTCAAATCATCATATTTCACTTTCCTTCACTTCTCACTTCTCATTTCACTTCTTTTTATTTTTTGGCACGGATTTCAATTTGAAGAAAGAATATGATACTGCTGCCAGAATACTGTCCTTGGATCTTGGGTCTTCTAACTTACATTTTTCGAAGCGGTTTTGAATGCTTTGTTTTATTATTTCAATTAACGTGCCACAAGCGTATATTGGATTGTCCATTTCCAACGAAGCTAAGATTTTTTGTATTCTTATTAATTCAGGTTGAATACGTCCATAATATGTGTCATTTTCGCCTTCCAAGCTCCTGATTGCTTCGGCTATGGGTTTGAAAGTTTCAACATATTCAACCAAGAACTGAATTTCAATTTCCTTCAAGTAGCTGCCATTTTGGTTGATGACACAGCGATACTTTTTTCTCATAAGTTTTCTCTCGTTATTGGGACAAATCTTAAAAGTTGGAAGTATTATTTTTTATTATTTTAATAAATGGAAAATTCAAATTAATAAGGGCAAAGTGCAAGCCATTTTTTCCACCCGAAAAAGAAAAGCTTATTTTTTGCCCAATAGCAGTTTGGAATACAATGGTACTCTAATAAACTGGGAACCCGTTATGAAGTATTTGGGAATATACCTTGACCCAAAGTTAACCTTCAGGGAACACATACTAAAAACCGTTAAAAAAGTAAACCTTGGTATACATAAGTTGTATCCGTTCATTAACCGGAATTCTGCCTTATCCCTTCAAAATAAAATCATTATACATGAGGTAATTTTTCAAGCTATACTTCTATATGGCTGCCAGATTTGGGGAAAGAGTGCTCAGTGTCACCTCAAGAAATTACCAGTGGCACAAAATAAGATATTAAACATGATGCTCAATCTTCCTTGGCATTATTCAACATCGATTCTACACGAAAAGGCGAATGTTGAACTGATTCCCGACAGGATTCATAAGATTACAGTCCAGTTTTTGCAAAAGTGGTCTGTTAACGAAAATCCTTTAATAAATCAATTAGGTGATACAAACTCCAGGCAATAACATCTTAAATTGTTGTTATATTTGCTTATAAACTTATCCAATTTTTTTCTTTTTTTGTACATTTTCTTGATAATGTTAATATGTAATGAATTTAATTGTAAACACTGTTCTACTTGCCTAAATATTTATTTATATATTCGTTTTTCTTTTGTTTTTTTTTCTCTTCATTTCCTACTTTGTTCATTGATTTATGTATTTAATTATTTATTTATTTATTTACTTGTCTATCTACCTATTTATTTATTTATTTATTTATTCAACTATCCAGTTATTTATTCACTACTCTATTTATCTCTTCATCTAATCAATCACTTCATATATATTTACTTACTTATTTATCCATATCTATATTCAATTATCTTTTTTTGAGTCACAAACATTGTTTTAGTATTATAACTTGATTTGTACAAAGGTACATATATGTATATATATATATATATATATATATATATATATATACATATATGTAACTTTGCTAATGGAAGGTTTTTTTTTCGTATTTTCCTTCTATAATTAATTCGTAAAGAAACAAAATCAAAGGCTTAAAAAATATTAAAGATGTAAGATACCATAATGTGCGATGGCAAAATATTGTAATTAATTATGTGCGAAAAAAAAAAATTCCGTCAAGACTGCCAATCCCAATTTTCTCAATGCTTCATTTAAAATGTCTGAACTTTTAAGATATCTGTTATGCAATTATAATATGAGTTCCACCGAGTTGGGCAGGGGTTCGTTGGAGATTTACTAGTAACTTCCAATAAAATTTCAGATGCTTTCGGCGACCTAGCGCAAAGATCCTTACATTTAGCCACTGCCGCATCAAGTAGTTTCCGGTATGAATCATTTTCACATCTGGTTTATCCATGTTCAATGCTAACTAAACTTAATCACGAAGTATTTTGAATTTTTAAAATGGAAAATATGTCTCGAAAAGTATTTCAAATAAGATACAAAATGCTTTTTTTGTAAAGGTATTTAAATGCAAAATACAAAATAGGTATTTTGCATTTTGTATTTGCATTTCAAATACAAGTATTTCAAATAAGTCACATCTCTGCTGGCATCACTCGGCGGACGATTTACATCGGCGAGCGAATGTTGAATTGATCTCTGATAGGATTCAAAAACTTAGCCAGAGTTTTATTAAAAAGTGTGCCTTCGTTGATAATAGTTTGATTATCAATTTGTTTGATTAACATATTTATTTTGAATATATTTATAGCCTAACTTTTTTTTTTTGTTATTTATTTTGTTCTTTAGTTTATCTATTTATTAATTTTTTTTTCTTTTAATTGTTACTCCATTTTTTATTATCTATTTATAAGAATTTATTATTATTTATATATTTATTTATTATTGAATTATTTATTTATTAATACAAGGTGGCTCAAAAAAAATATTTATGTTTAGTCAATCGATTAAAAACCAAGTAAGCATTGTATCAAAAAAAAAATTAGAATTTTCTACGCGCCACAGTCGCCGAATCACCGTTTTTGTAAAACTATCGCACGCACAACGCGCGGTCTGCACCCGAGAAACGCTCCATAGCGACTGAATTTCCAAGAGCCAGGCTACCGATTGACATACCCGCGCCCCAAATATATACTTTCTTTTGAGACACCTTGTATATATATTTGTTATTTATTTACTATTAATTTAATTATTTATTTATTTATTTATTTACCTATTTATCATCTGTATATTTCTATTTATCTATTTATTTATTGCAATATCTTGATTAATTTTGAATAGAAGGTTTTTTTTCTTCGTTTTTTTCCTTCTAAGATATTCTTTTTTCATAACCGTAAATAGTTCATCAAGGAGAATAATGTTTAAGTTGAAAGATAAAATACGTTATCATATCTCTGCTGTATAATGTGCGATGTCATTCTATTATAATGTAAAATACTTGTACGTAATAAAGTTCTAAAGTTTGACTTTCTTCTCGAGGCTGATATTTTTTCAAAGGTAATATTGGTATATACATATATATTTCACAATTTCAGACATGTTTTCAAAACTTTTGTTTTTGTTTTTTGAAATCAGTAAAACATTTAACGCAAATTCGGCACTTTCTTGCTCTCGGGCTTTTTTCGAAAAAAAATTACAATGAATGATTGAAACATTAACTTTTGTCAAGAAAACCTTTAATCAAGTAGGCACATAAATGTTTACTTTCCGAAAAAAATTTACTAATTTTCATTCACTTACTAACTTGTCAAGCCGAGTTCTTGTTCATGCTTTTGAAGAGTTTCTCCTGAGAAAATGCCGGATTTATCAAGAGTCCACTAAGCGCTCGAACGCTCGATGCTACGTATGTTAGTCGATGCCCACTACAGATCTGTCAAGGGTAATAACTTGACTTTTATGGACCATAATTGCGTAAGCCAACTAAAGGGGAAATTGTTTCCTGGTGCACGAGACGTTTCTTTTTTTGAATCCAGCTGTATGTGGCGTTATGGGAATCAAGCCGTTGTAAACAGTGGGGTCTTGATGGTTGTCGAATTTTACCAATAGGCATAGTGGTAGTTCATAAAGGTGGTTACCAGAGTCTTGCGGTGTATAAGCAATATCGACTGCTGTGCCAAGAGAACCATTACACAGACCTAGCCTTGTCCACAAATTGCGTTTCGACGTTACTCGACAATTACAGGCTAGCGTTAACTGTTTTTGTGCATTGATGCTGATGAGCGCGTGCGTGCTATAGCATCATCATCGAAAATTTGGTCTACGTGACTATTTCTGCGCGGAATTTTAAAATTGTATTAGCCTATAACAATCACCACCTTAGACTCTAGCTATATGCAAAATTCCTTCTTGATCGGTTAAACAGGGACAGAGGAGTTCGATTTGAAAGAAGTGGGGATCCCGTGTATTGAGCTGAGCGAAGATAAACAGTTTGCAGATGTGTTTACATAACAATTACCGGCTCCCAAGTTCCGTGAAATCATCCTTAACCTTGGCGTAGAAGAAAGATAATTTTTTTTTTGGATTAAATCAGAGCTTATTTTATTCATCCTAACGGAGCATCCTAATCTACATTCAATAACAGAATGTTAATTGTTATATGTACACATTCGATTTAAAGTAAGAAGGTATTTGTATTTTGAGGGCGGCTGTTGGGTGTAACCACACCCTAAACCACAAAATGCAAATTATTTGGAACAGTAGTCGTTTTAATTGAATTTAATTTGAATTTTTATAAAAAGGAAAATGCCCTTGTAAGAGTTTTGCCTTTAATACTTCCCTTTTTTCCCTTTTCTGGAAGCATAAAATAAAATCAAAATAAAGGTTGTAAAGTGTTGTTTCAATATTTCCAAATAAAACTATAGAAAGGGATTACTTTGAAGGGGGCAAAAAAATAAGTGAATAAATATTTTTCGTGAAAAATAAAAGGTCACCTTATTTTTTGAACAAAGTTCCTACGTGAAACATGAATGGGCCCATATGTTGGTTAAGATTTAATTATTACAATCTTCACCTACATTTCGGTGAATTATGTACATATATATATCGTATTAAGGGGTAGTCTCATGTGACCATTTCGAAAAATCGATTTTTTTTCATATTTCGATAGTAAAACCTATGGAAAATATGTTGTAAAAAATTCAGACCGAAATTCCTAGTATTAAATACATAAGTTACAACTCATAGTCGCCGACGCGCCGTAAGCGACTTGTCTGCCGCGCGTCAGGTATGCAGTTGCTACCTTTCCATTGTTGTCACCGGTCTTTTATACCTGCGTACGGAGTTTCTGACGGTAAACTTTAGCACATTACCTACCTGTGTATATGTGGAATAGTGTATACAAATTTTTGTCGTGAATATATATAAAATCCTAGAACAAATTTGGTGTGTCAACATCAAACAGGAAACAAAAAAAAATGGATCGAAAAGGCTCGAGAAGCTCCACAAGATATCCAGGGCAAAAAGAAACAGGAGTTTTCGAAGGAATCAGTATACTGCTGAAACCGATACCGAGTTGTGAGCACATCAGCTGAAAAATTAAAAGACAAGAGTGATTTTGATGTTACGATTAACGAATTATTCAGCTACAGCATTCTGTGTTGCTCGCTAATGTTTACAGCTTTGCAATCAATTTTAAAGTGCAAGCTGTGCGATAGTGACGTTAAATTTTTGAAAAAATCACCGCGAGGACTAGGATTCAAGTTGTGTGCAAAGTGTTCTAGCCAAGAATTTGACATCAATTCTTCTCCTATGGTCAAAGATGCTTACGAAATCAATAAACGTTTTGTGTTTATTATGCGACTACTTGGAGTCGGTCTGGCTGGAATAAATTTATTTTGTTCGCTAATGGACTTGTATGCTCGACCAAATTTATATTGCTGTAAAGTCAGTAGTTGATACTGTTTTCAAAAAAGCCGTTGCAGAAGAAAAAAAATTAAATGTTGATAACGGTTGTGATCACGGTTTCTGGTGATAGATCCTGGGCCAAGCGTGGTTTTATCTCACTGCTGGGTGTTGTTTCTTTGATAGGGAAATATTCTAAAAAAATTATAGATTTATTTGACAAATCAAAAGTGTGTAAAGCATGCGAGCAATGGATTGGCAGGGAAGAGTCAGACGAGTTTTTGGAGTGGTTTGAAAATCACATTGAGCATTGTGAAGCAAATCATGAAGGAAGTTCCGGTAAAATGGAAGTTGACGGTGTGATCGAAATGTTTCAGCGGTCTGTCGAATACTTTAAAGTAAACTATAGTAAATACATTGGAGATGGTGACAGCAAAACATTTAAAAATTTACTGGATGCCGATCCTTACAACGGCGATCCTGTGATAGAAAAAAAAGGGTGCGTCTTGCTAAAAAAACACATAACCAGTATTTAAAAGCTAAAAAAGGCTTGGAAGAAGCTGAAAAAAAGAAGGCCAAAAATAATCAAAAAGATGAAGCAGGTAAAGTTGCTGTCACGAAATGTACATCGAAAAAAAAAAA